>CM068383.1:79540632-80740632 GCA_034770075.1 Aralia elata
CATTTAACTTATAAGCAAAAAATTAAGTTAAAATAATTTTTGTGAAGGTGTTTAGTTGAAAGGAGTTAAAAGTTAAAATAAGTTGTTAAAATTCGTGAAAAGGAAAGACAAAAAATTCTTTACATTTGGTTAATTCTATTTTTTTAATGACTTATAAGTTATTTTTTAAGAAGTAAAATACTTCTAAAAAATTACTTTAAGACAACTTATAAGTAAAAAATAAGTCACATACGAACATCTAATATTAAAAAAGTTACGTATAAGTTGGTTTGACCAAATTATAGTTTGTTAGATAAATTTACTATTACCATATCACTACCGTATCAATTGTTGGGAATTACAAAGTCTCACGATATAGAGAAATAAGAAATTGAGAATTTAGAACACAATCACATAACACAAGAATTATAGTGGAAACTCCAAAAATCGGAGAAAAACCACTTTCGTTGTCAAAAACAACCAGAGAAAATTTACTATGTGAATAATATTACAATCACTCACACTCTCAGAAATTTCCTCACATCCACTCGAGAAAGATAATTTTTCCCAAGAGAATTTTCCCACACAAAATTCTCTAACATTGATACCTCTTATCTCTCTACATTTGGATAGCTCTCTCCACCCTCTCCCGGAGGGATCCTACTCCCCTAGGATGACTTTTTGGTTTATAATAAGGCAAGTATTTATAGGCAATGATTTCCTCTCCATTAGCATACCAACATAGAAAGTTTGGTGTGTTAGCACACCAACTTAGAAAGTTCCATGTGTTAGCACACACACTTGGAATAAACCCATCACAGGAAACTAATGAGAGAACACCCATTTCATGTGTCCACACCTACCTCTCTCATTACTCTCCACCATTTTATTATTTAATTTTAACCAATATTCCAACAAACTCCACCTTGGTTAAAATAAAATAATCACCATAGCTTTTACTATCACTGTCTTCACCAACAGTCATAATTCTCGGTACAGAGAATTATCATACTCCACCATAAATAGTACACCTCCACTCAGAATCAATCATTCTAAGATTTTTCATAGCTTCCGCTATCACTGTCTTCACCAACAGTCATAATTCTCGGTAGAGAAAATTATCATACTCCACCATAAAGAGTATACATACACTCAGAATCAACCATTCTAAGATTTCATGTCGAACAAACTTGCTGAAAAATTATGGTGCTACTTCCACGTTGGCTTCCCCAGAAGTACATCAGCCATCGAGATCACCACACACCTTGCATCAATGCCAACCAATGCCCGTATGCAAAAAACCCGCTAGTGTTAACACATCCTCTTTCATGGTAACTTTGGATACTAGCGGCATGCCACGAAGATGTTCAAACACCTTGTGTAACTTAGATTGAATTATCACATCTTTGACTTGACTTTGCCACAAGCCAAAAAATAATTCTCCCATCGAATTTCTCTATATCGATTTTCATGCCAGACATTTTTCTTTAAACGGATCGTACCCGTTGGAGACACCAACGGCGTGAACCAAAAGCTCTTGATACCAATTGTTGGGAATTACAACGTCTCACGATATAGAGAAATAAGAAATTGAGAATTTAGAACACAATCACATAACACAAGAATTATAGTGGAAACTCCAAAAATCGGAGAAAAACCACTTTCGTTGTCAAAGACAACCAGAGAAAATTTACTATGTGAATAATATTACAATCACTCACACTCTCACAAATTTCCTTACATCCACTCAAGAAAGATAATTCTTCCGAAGAGAATTTTTCCACACAAAATTCTCTAACATTGATACCTCTTATCTCTCTACATTTGGATAGCTCTCTCCACCTTCTCCCGGATGGGATCCTACTCCCCTAGGATGACTTTTTGGTTTACAATAAGGCAAGTATTTATAGGCAATGCTTTCCTCTCCATTAGCACACCAACATAGAAAGTTTGGTGTGTTAGCACACCAACTTAGAAAGTTCCATGTGCTAGCACACACACTTGGAATAAACCCATCACAGGAAACTAATGAGAGAACACCCATTCCATGTGTCCACACCTACCTCCCTCATTACTCTCCACCATTTTATTATTTAATTTTAACCAATATTCCAACAAACTCCACCTTGGTTAAAATAAAATAATCACCATAGCTTTTACTATCACTGTCTTCACCAATAGTCATAATTCTCGGTATAGAGAATTATCATACTCTACCATAACGAGTACACCTTCACTCAGAATCAATCATTCTAAGATTTTTCATAGCTTCCGCTATCACTGTCTTCACCAACAGTCATAATTCTCGGTATAAAAAATTATCATACTCCACCATAAAGAGTATACATACACTCAGAATCAACCATTCTAAGATTTCATGTCGAACAAACTTACTGAAAAATTATGGTGCTACTTCCACGTTGGCTTCCCCGGAAGTACATCAGCCGTCGGCATTACCACACACCTTGCATCAATGCCAACCAATGCCCGTGTGCAAAAAACCCGCTAGTGGTAACACATCCTCTTTCATGGCAACTTTGGATACTAGCGGTATGCCATGAAGATGTTCAAACACCTTGTGTAACTTAGATTGAATTATCACATCTTTGACTTGACTTTGCCACAAGCCAAAAAACAATTCTCCCATCAAATTTCTCTATATCGATTTTAATGCCAAACATTTTTCTTTAAACGGATTGTACCTGTTGGAGACACCAACGGCATGAACCAAAAGCTTTTGATACCAATTATTGGGAATTACAACGTCTGACGATATAGAGAAATAAGAAATTGAGAATTTAGAACACAATCACATAACACAAGAATTATAGTGGAATCTCTAAAAATCGGAGAAATTATGACTTTTCATAATTTCGCCAAAGCGTTAATGAGAGAGGGTTAATAATCCAAGTGTGAGATTTTATTTGAGCCCAATTGAATTTTTATTAGAATCCCAATTGGAATTAAATTAGAAGTCCAAGAGTGGCCCAAGTTGAAGCCCAAAACCCATGGGTCAAGTCCATGACCCAAACCCACACCCTATGACCCACACCCCATGACCCATGAGGGAAATGGGTTATGTAATCAGCTGAACCAAATTGAAGGGGGGGGGAGAAGAGTACGAGAGAAGGAGAAGGAAGAGAGGAAGAAGAGAATGGAGCACCGGATTCGGGTTTGAGGTACCCGGATTTGGGGGCGTCACATGGGGCGTATAAGACCAAGTAAAGGTTAATCGCATTATGTAAGTATTACAAAAATAATGTGAGGGGACGTTTAAGATTGAATTAAGTCAAAAAAATAATTATCAGATTATGTTACGATTAACACCGGCGATAATTATTAATAAGTAAAGATTAAGTTAATTAAGTAAATTTTTATGGATGTTGTAGGTAACCGCTTGGAAGAGGTTAATAGCGTAACCGAAAAGGATTTACCTAATCCAGATAAGTTCTAAACTTATGCAAATTTTATATATTTGTGCGTGTTCTTTAGCTATGTTAGTCTCTTAAATTATGCAAGTATTGCTTGTGTGCAAATTTTCGCATTTATGTGCAATTGAGAAGAGATGGTCCATTATTGAACTGTTACGATTCAGTAAAGTTCTGGTTTATTCATGAACTATTTTGAAATGTGAGTCTATGCCATTTGTTTCGGCTAGACATAGTTGATGTGATTAAATTCTTGAATTTTTAATATTTCTTTCAAACTAAATAAAGTTAATCCAATCCAAATTGTTTTGGTGCAGACTTTAATGTTAAAATTGAGATAAACAACCTTGATAAAAGGGATATTATAGTCGGGGTGTCGACAATAAGCTGTATATACACAAAATGGAAAGAATGTTACGCGTAACAGAAGGTATCATTAGACTGATCACCTAATGATACTCTTAAGGTTAAGAGTTCGAAGTCTTTATGACTGATGAACGTGTGAAGAGTTCACAGTTTTATAACTGTGGAACGAAGTTAAGAGTTCATGGTCCTTATGACCATTCAGTATGATGTTCAAAGTTTGAAAGTAAAGGAAATTAACTTATTCTTATTTATTCATAGTGCTTCACAATTGTTGATAAAAATTGTTGAAGACTCTTGAAAGTTTTCCTTCTATTCATGATATATTATTCATTGAACTGCTTTATAGTTGTTGAACAAAGTAGTTGCTCATTCTTGTTATATTATACATTTTTAGCTAAAGTAGAAGGTCCCGAAGGATTGGGTATAGATAAAGAAAGAGGAAAAGCAAAAGAGTAGAAGTAATAGATGTATTAAAATAATTATTATTAATGGTGTAACATTTTGTAGTAATTATGTTTAGTTATGTAAGGTTTAGAAACCTGGGAGGAAATGTAGGACATGTAATGTAAATTAATGTATTTATTTTTATGTCTGTGAGTTATATCTATAAATAGATGTGTGTGGATGAAATAGTACCATGCATGAGCATCATATCCAATGTTTAAAGTGCACGGATGTGGGGGCATCACATGCATTATTAGCTTGTCTTTACACCGAGCCAGTTTGTCCCAATGTCAAGATCCATGTAGTTTATGTATGCATCTCTTGTGGACTTGGAAACATACCGCTCTATGTAGGCCTGTTTGTGACACCCCCAAATCTGGGGTCTCTTTACCCACAGATTAAATGCTCACGGTACTACACATTCATCGTCTATTCTACCCATGCATTCAATCATAAGGACAGAAATATAATTACTAAGATATTACAGTCCGTCTTATTAAATCTCAGGTTCTAAAACCTTGACATAAGTACATAACATCTTAAGATAATTAATACAATCCAGAATGATCACACATTCCTAGCATAAACTATTACAAAAGCGGAGATGATATGATATCCTTTACTCGGTAACTTTTCCCTTGCCTTTGTTCTTGTGGGAACTTTCTGCCTGTTCTGCCTTAGCTGAAAATATGTAATTTAAAGCAAGAATGAGCATTCAATTGCTCAGCAAGTATAACATTTAAATAACAACATCAGAAATCATGCTTCCAGTTCTACAACTGAATAATAGTTGAGAACACATTTTGAATAAATAGGAACAATGATAAGGTATTCCTTTACATCATTAACATTTCTGAGCAACATATTGAGTGGTCAAATGACTTTGAACTTTCTCCTTTCATCAAAGGGTTTAATAGTTCCATAACTATAAACCGAACATTTTTCCTCTGGGCATTTTAAGGGATCAACCTATCATACCCTATGTTGTACAACATCTATATATCTAATTACCACACATATGGGGTCAATCAGTATTACCGACCAGAAATATTTTCCCAATAATAGGGTTGTTCTTCTCAGTTCTACATCAAGAAATCCAAACCAAAACAATTTGATTGGATAGCTACAATAAACATCAATAATATTTTGATGATTCATTTTTAAATCAATAAAGCATTTCAATATAAGTCTAGCCGAAACAAATGGCTTAGACAAATCCTCAACAGTTCATGGAGTATAGAAATTTAAAGCTTCAATAACATGCATTGTAGCATAACTAGAATCTTGAATAAAAGTAACAATACTTGCACAATAATAATTTATGAAAGCTTAGAATTTATATAACATCGGAAACTCACACAATGGATAAGAGTTGTACGGTTTAAGAAACTTGCTCAAATATAAATTAAGTAAGGTTAAGGTACTTGCCTCGAGCGTCTGCTACAGAATTATAAAACACTTTCTTCAAATATCCTACATATTTAAGTGCACAAAGATACTACAATTAGTCACATAATCAACGCTTAATATCGCTTGCGTAACTTCTAACTCATCATTTATTAATGTTAAACATCATTATAAATAATAATGTTCGTCTATTATAACTTAGAATGACATCTTTTATAATCGGAAGCATTACACGTTGCATACGCGCATGTCCGACACCCTCCATATGCACAACATCACCAAACTGCCCAATTTCGAAATTGATCTAGGAAATACTCTCGATTCTCAATAGTGGAAGTTGTAGGTCTACTCCTTATCTTTTCGGATCATCTTGAATCATCCAAATCGGAGTTCGTATGAAAAAGTTATGCCCATTTTACTAATGGGTGCCGAAGCTGTCCAGACTCTATGAATTTCCACTCTACGATTGCACTCTACGATGGTCGAGACCACTCTACGATGGAACTCTACGATGGTACTCTATGATTGCACTCTACGATGGTCGATACCACTCTACGATTGTCGAGACCACTCTACGATGACACTCTACGATGGTCGAGACCACTCTACGATTGCACTCTACGATTGTACTCTACGATGGCCGAGACCACTTATGATGGTACTCTACGATAGTCGAGACCACTCTACGATGATCCTCTACGATGGTCGAGACCACTCTACGATAGCACTCATTGGCAGGTTCGTAGCACCTACTTCCAAACATCATAACTTCTTCATTTTAAGCCGGAATTAGTCCGTTCTTGAGGCAATGGAAAGTTTATAGCATGAACTACAACATATTCAAAAATCATAAATTTTCAGATTCTCTAACTAGTAGAAACAATGGCTCCAAAGAGCCAAGTTGAACTCATTTTCTGTGTTCTTGACAGTTTTGACACATTTTCTCAAAATCGCTATAACTCTCTCATTCGGAGCCGGAATGCGTTCGTTTCAAAGCCTACGGACTCTTAACTCAGTGTACTATACTACTCCACAAGCTCATAATTTTATAAGTAACACATTAATACCAAAATTTGATTCAATGGTAACTATCCATACTAAGTAATCGTGTTCTTGACATAGTTTACTAAACTTTTCACCACAGATTCGTTTTAAAAACTTTTTATTCCATTCCAACTGGGTTATGAAGATAACCCATGGAACTACAATATCACAATAATAAACAAAGCAAACAAATGCAGAATCGATGTTATAAGTCCTCTAAAACAGTTCGAATGTCCATGTTTGTCCAAAAAATGTCCACGTTCTTCATCCTTTACGCATGGGGTTCGGATTTCTTTCAATTTCGTTCCACTTTAATGTTATTAATGGCTTACATCACCTCTTAACAACATTATTACTCGTTTATACAACAAATCATAACCACAACGACAATATCCCAACCAAACATGAGGCTTAAGAGGAAAATGAAAGTTAAGGGTTTCAAGACTTACTTCTTGGTTTTCTCATTCTTGGATGCTAGAACTTCTTCTAGAGCTTTTCTAGAACCTCTTTTCTTCTTTCTTGAGTACTCCCGAACTTTTCGTTCAAGTTTTAGCTCTCACACACTTCTTTCTCTCTCTAGAATATTGAAGCTTTTTAATGGTAGAAATGAAGAAGTTGAAGATGGTATTGTATGAATCTCCCTTCTTTCCTCAAGCTATCACCGAGCTCTCCTCTTCCTCTTCTCTGCAAATTTCTCTCTTCTCACTTGCAAGTAAACTAAGCTTTGGAACAAAGAAGGAACGAATGGAATGTTTTGGGAGGAGATAGGTTTCTATTACTAAACTTCTTGAAATTATTATTGAGATGAATGTTGGCATTATGGGACTCTCAAGACATAGGGCTCATCAAATGGCCACACCTGCCGAACATTCCTTCCCTTGCTCAATTCTTATTGGTTCATGGTATTACCTTGTCTCCTTATTATCCCTCATTACCTAGACAAAGCATTCTTTTAATCAAATAAAATACAATTACTCCCACCCATTTGGTCTCTCTCTCTCTCTCTACCCACTACCCGTATACTTCCTCCTTAATAACCAAATTGGTTCCTTACTCTACCAAATAATCACATGGGTCCTGCAAATGGTTGGGTCATGGGTAAAAGTAATGGATTTTGGGTTGGGCCATTTATTAGGGTCACCCATAATAAACACTTGGGCTACCAATTAAATCACCATTGAGCTCAAATAAATAAAATCCAACAGTTGGAAAAATTATTATTTCGCATACACGCTTTAACGAAATTAATAGAAGTCGAAAAAGACCTAAAAATATTCAGGCGTGAATAACGCTCGGGAATAGTAACTCGTGAAATAGTGATTTTGCGACATAACGTAAAAAAATAATTTGTCCGTTTACGCAACACTTGCTACACATAAAATTCATGCATTCTCATAATCTAAGTTATAATATAACCTTTAAACACATCACATAAAATAAAGATTTAATATATTCCATAATATTAATATATCCAAATTACAAGGGTATACACGATTCGCGATCGTTACATCCTTCCCTCCTTATAAGGATTCTGTCCCCAGAATCACAGTACAAGGTTAAACAAAAAGTTGAGGGTAATTCTCTCTCATTCTATCTTCGAGTTCCCACGTAGCTTCTTCGGCATTGTGGTTCCTCCATATAACCATTACAGAAAGTATAACTTTGTTTCTTAAAACTAGTTCTTTCCTGTCAACTAATTGGATTGGAACTTCTTCATATGATAAATCTTTTTCAACCTGTAAGGGTTCGTACTCTATTACATGCTTATAGTCTGGTTTGTAAGGTCGTAGTACTGACACATGAAACACGTTGTGAATGTGCTTCATCTCAAGGGGTAAGGCTACCTCGTAAGCCACCTCTCCTACCCGTCTTAACACCTCAAAAGGTCCAATAAACCTCGGACTCAGCTTTTCCTTCCTTCCGAATCGTATCTTCCCCTTCCAGGGAGACTTTTAAGAACACGTAACTGCCGACGTCGAATTCTCTCGTCTGGCGATGCTGATCAGCATATTTCTTTTGTCGGTCTTGGGCTGTAACTAATCTTGCTCTTATCACCTTAACAATTTCTGCTGTCTGCTGTACCAATTCGGGTCCCAACAATTGACGTTTTCCTATTTCATCCCAGCATAGTGGCGTCTTGTACTTTCTTCCATACAACACTTCGTAAGGCGGCATGCTTATACTTGCGTGGTAACTGTTGTTGTATGCAAACTCTACGAACGGTAAGTGATCATCCCAATTTCCTTTGAAAATCATGACACAAGCTCTCAGCATATCTTCTAACGTTTGAATCGTCCTTTCACTTTGCCCATCAGTCTGAGGGTGATACGCCGTGCTCAATCTCAACTGCGTTCCCATACACTCTTGTAAGCTTTTCTATAAATTTGATGTGAAACGCGGGTCTCGATCTAACACGATCGATACCGGTACTCCATGCCTTGATATAATTTCTTTGACATATAGCTTCGTCAATTGATCCAGATTAAACCTAATCTTAATCGGCAGAAAATGTGCTGATTTTGACAATCGATCCACGATAACCCATATCGCGTCATAACTTTTCTGAGTAGTTGGAAGACCTACTACGAAATCCATCGTAATATGCTCTCATTTCCATTTTGGTATCTCTAGGGGTTATAACAGACTACTGGGTCTTTGATGTTCTGCTTTAATTTTTTGACAAGTTAGGCACTTCGCAACGCACTCTGCGACTTCTCGTTTCATATTTGGCCACCAAAAATGTTGTCGAAGGTCTTGATACATTTTTGTGCTTCTTGGGTGAATCAAAAATTTCGAACTGTGAGCCTCTTGCAAAATTTCCTCTCTCACTTCTGGTACTGACGGTACCCAAATTATTCCTTTAAACCTTAACAGTCCTTCGTTATCAAGTTTAAACTTAACTCCTTCCCCTTCAAAAATTCTTTTTCTTATCCTTTCGCATTCCTCATCCTGGAGCTATGCTTCTTTCACTTTATCCAACAAAGTTGGGCGAGTCTTCATCGTGAATAACATCTCCATTATCTCCTTCGGATACTTCACTTCTAATTCCATCTTTGCCATTTTTGCTATTAGCTTTTCTTGTGCTGTTAGCATCGATAACTTCTCCCTACCCTTTCTGTTTAAGGCGTCGGCCACCACATTCGCCTTCCCTAGATGGTAGAGAATTTCACAATCATAATCCTTGATTAATTCTAACCATCGCCTCTGCCGCATATTCAACTCTTTGTGTGTGAAGATATATTTCAGATTCTTATGGTCCATATATATCTCACATTTCTCTCCGTATAAGTAATGCCTCCATATCTTTAGAGTAAACACTACCGTTGCCAACTCCAAATCGTGAATTGGGTATCCTTTCTCATAATCCTTCAACTACCTCAACGCATACACAATGACCTTGCCGTGTTGCATAAGCACACAACCTAGTCCCTTGAGAGATGCATCGCTATACACCACAAAACTTCCTGTATCCTCCGGTAGCGATAATATAGGTGCTTCACTTAACCTTTTCTTTAGTTCCCAAAAACTTTCTTCACACTTCTCCGTCCATACAAATTTTACTGCTTTTCTTGTCAGATAGGTCAACGGAGTTGCTATCCTAGAGAAATCCTGAATAAATCGTCGATAATAACCTTCTAATCCTAAGAAACTTCTCACTTCCGTCAGTGTCTTCGGTTGTTCCTAATTTATCATCGCTTCCACTTTTGCAGGGTCAACCAAAATTCCATCTTCATCAATTACATGACCTAGAAAGTGCACACGCTCCAACCAAAATTCGCATTTCGATAATTTTGCGTATAATTTTTCTCTCCTCAATGATTCCAATACTATTCGCAAATGTTCTGCATGCTCTTCTTGGGTTTTGGAATAAACCAAAATATCATCAATAAACACCACCACATATTTGTCAAGTTGCGGTTTAAACACTCTATTCATTAAATCCATAAATACTGCTGGTACATTCGTTAATTCAAACGACATCACCAAAAATTCGTAATGTCCATAACGAGTTCTGAATGCCGTTTTAGCACATCCTCCTTTCTGACCTTTAACTGATGATATCCACTTCTCAGATCTATCTTCGAGAAATATTTTGCTCCCTTCAATTGATCAAACAGATCGTTAATTCTTGGTAATAGATACCTATTCTTAATAGTGACTTTATTAACTCTCTATAGTCGATACAAAGTCGTAACGATCCATCTTTCTTCTTGACAAACAATACTGGTGCTCCCCACGATGAGATACTAGGTTGAATATACTTCTTATCCAATAATTTTTGCAACTGAACCATCAGTTCCTTCATTTCAACTGGAGCCATTCAGTACGGGGCTTTCGATATTGGAGCCGTCCCTGGTACTAAATCGATAACAAACTCGATTTCTCTGTCTGGCGGAAGTCCTGGCAACTCGTCCGGGAACACGTCCGCAAACTCATTAACTACAGGTATATTATCTAACCTAACTTCCTCCCTTTAAGTATCTATAATGTACGCTAAATATCCCGAACATCCCTTTCATAACAATCTCTTGGCCTACAATATCGTCAGATAACTCGATTGTCTTTGTGACTTAAAATACTACCTTCGACTTCTTTGGAGTCATAAGGTTTATAGATTTCCTCCGGCAATCGATTATTTCCCCATGGTTAACTAACCAATCCATTCCCAAAATGACATCGAACTCTCCAAGGCAAATCGGAATCAAGTCCATAAACATTTCATGTCCCCCAATATTTACAAGATAATTCTTACATATAAGCTCGACAGGAATTACCTTCTTATTTGCAACCTCTATATTTAGGGGATATTCTAATGTTTCATGAAACAAATTCAACTTTTTAGCAAAATCATCAAATATAAATAAGAAAGTAGCACCCGAATCGAACAACACATAGGCATTTATATCGTTGATCGGAATGATACCTGACACTATGTCTTTTGATTCCACAACATCTTGCACTGTCATGTTGAAAGTTCGGGCTGTTGGTCGAGTTGGTTGAACTGGTGCCGTGATGGATAACTTGCCACTATTGTTAGGTCCTCTGTTTCCGCTCCCTTCCCCTATACCCTTCTTAGGGCAATTCCTTGCCATGTGATCTGGCGCTCCACAATTAAAACATGCTCCTTTCTTCGGGTTAGGACAGTTAGGAGAGATGTGTCCCTCCTACCCATAGCTATAACATACTGCGTTTCCTTTTAGGCATACTCCCGTATGATTCTTTCCACACTTTTTACACTGCTCTACCCGCTTCTTTGGGTCTCCTTTCTTATTCCCAGAAGTTCCAGGGGCATTCCATTTTCTCTTGTGTCCTCCATCATTGCCACTGTTTCCCTCAACCTTGTTTCCTCCTTCTATCTTCTTGTTCTTCTTTTCTTGGTTGAACCGAGTCAACGTTTCGCTTTCGCCTTCAACTATGATCGCCTTTTCTAGTACTACTGTAAAGGAGTTCAACTGGAACATTGAAACTCGACTGTAAAGCTAAGGCTTCAGTCTTTGTTCAAACCTTCGTGCCTTCCTTTCGTCGATGTTCACTTGGTATGGTGCAAATCGCGCCAACTCATTAAATTTTGAGGCATACTCTGGCACTGACATCGTTCCTTGCTTAAGCTCCAAGAATTGTACCTACATCTGGTTTTGTGTACTAGGTGGAAAGTACGTCTCGAAAAATATTTCTTAAAACTCAAATTCGGTGCTCACGATACATCATACACATCACATCCATCTACCCATTCCTTATGAATTACATCATTCATTCCATTAATTTAATACAAAATATATAATCATCCCAGGCCTTACTAACCTTAACATTGCATACCTAATAATACAAATGGTTTAAGTCAAAATACAACATAATATTCATTACATAAGTGACACTATTCGGTCGCCTTCGCTTTGCCTTTATCCTTCTTAGACCCTTCGGCTACCTCGACTTTAGCTGAAAAGTTTTATTTTAAGCAAGGGTGAGCAACTAATTTGCTCAACAAGTTAAAGCTTACAATAAAGAATATATTATGAATAGAAGAGTTTAACTTTCTGAAATTGCAACAATGTTTCAAAGATTATGAAGTAGCTGAACAATAAATCATTTCAAGTAACAAGAATTTTCTTGAATTTCATGTTGAATAATACATCAACAATGAAAGAGTTAAATTCTTTTGAGATTTCAACAATATCCAATTGATTAGGAAGAATTAACAATACTGCAACAATATTTAATGCATTGGGATTATTCTCAGATTTCATGCTGAGTGATCACAATGGATCATGAACTGCTAGAGGAATCATCAGTTATTATTACGTACTGACTACCTCAAGAGTAAAAGTTAGCTATAAAAGCTAATCTTTACTCTTCTGCAAGTACGTAAGGTGATCAGCCTTATTGTACCCGAGATTATGCATAATTCTCAAACATAGCGCGCGGGTCGGGTTTCCGACAATAAAATTCCCCTGATTTATTTTTCAGGGTTGTTCATCTCAGTCTTACATCATGAGTCTGTACCATATTAATATGGTTTGGATTGATTTTAAAGAAATGCTATGATTTTAACATATTATAACAATATTGATCTAGCCGAAACAAGTGGCATATATCCTCAATAACAAATTAGTTCAAATAATAGAACGTTTCATACTCTAACAAATATTAGTCTAGCCGAAACAAATGGCATCAACGTAGTACTTAAACAATTCAGGCATAATTGAATTTTAAAGATAACTTGAACACTTGTACAAATATAAAAGATTTGTATAAGTTATAGGATTTGCTCAATGTTCACATTGAGCAACAATAGAATTTCAAAACATCGCGAAACAATCATAAGAACAAGGCCAAATGAACATATGAATTGCACACAGTGCGAATATCAATAATTATCGTAGATGTGGAATAATTTATAATAATTAATCTACTAGCATGCTTAAAAAATAATAACTCAAGTTTGAGTTAGGAAACTTGCACTAGGTGCGAATATCAATAAATATTATAGATGTGAAATAATTGTCAATAATTAATCCACTAGCATGCTTGAAACATAATAAATCGAGTTTAAGTTATTAGCTAAGACATGGCGCATAAACCATTCATGAATAAAAGAACTTTAAATTGTTTCAAAGTTCAAATAATAGAACATGAATTCAATTGCACTAAGTGCGAATACCAATAATCATTATAGATGTGGAATAGTCAACAATAATTATCCACTAACATGCTTTGAAATAATAACTCAAGTTTGAGTTAGGAAACTTGCCTTGTCCGTTGATTACTGCTACGTAATCTAATTTATTCTCTTATAAAAGACCTATCATTTATAAGATTGATCTTTCAATTAGCATAACATATTATAACTTATTTAGTCACATAAATCAAATATTAGATACTTCAATAAATCATTAGTAATATTATCATCCTTTGATAATATTCTATCATATAATCATCATCCTAAACTCCCTTTTAATATTAAATAATATTTCTTCACTTCTTAACATTATTAATCACATAATAATATTTTATTCCCTTTTCAATATTATTAACTACTTAATAATATTTTATTCATTTACAAGTATTACTAATCATTTAATAACATCTAACTCCTCTCATAATATTATTAATCATTTAATAATATTTTAATAACTCTTTAGTAATATCTTAATCATTTACAAATATTATTAATCCTTAACTAATATTATTAATCATTTAATAATATTTTAATCCTTAATGAATATTATTAATTATTTAATAATATTTTAATAACTTATTAATATTATTAATCATTTAATAATATTTTAATTACTTATAAACAATTTAATCTAATTGTTTATCCCTTACTATTGAATTTATTTAACAAACATAATATATCATAAACATAATATTTTATTAAAAATGACCAAAATATCCTTACATAATCTGATCATATCATATTAAGGGTCTTTATGGAATAAAATCACATTTTTACCATTTTTAACATTACATTACTTATTTTATCCATTTATTTATAACTCAATCATTCATATTAAAAATACCAAAACAACTCAAAAAAAATTTGTTTTCAGGATAATATCAGAATATGATATCCTCATGAACATAAAATTTTTTCTGGAATTTTCTAATTTCATTTACTATTTTTAAATGGTCTAAAACAGTCCGAAATTGTTACAATTATCATAAATTATCTTTTAGTTCAAAATTATAAAATTTATACGGTAATCTCCTATTATCAAAACCTAGCTCCTGTAAAAATTGCATATTTTTCTGAGTTGTATTTTAGGAGTTATTACAGTTTACTTTTAAAAACGCACTTTCTTATAAAAGTCATAACTCTCATTCTATATATCAACAAATTACCATCTTTAGACAAGATCTTAATAACTCAGTATACTAACATTCAAAATTTTCTCAAAATTTTTAAAGCACATAAAACAGACGAAACTTTCCCTGCAAGCAACTGGCCTGTAACAGTCCATTTCCTTTTTCTTCACAAGTTGGACTATTCTGACCAAAACAGTTGCCATTTCATGTATAGTTAATATATTTGAGTTCTATTACTTGGGTTTATTAGTTAACTTACATATCTAACACTTTTCTTTGACGGATCGCAAAACGAAGGTGTAGATTTCAAATGGGACACATTTAAAGTAGCTAAAAGTTAAGGTTTTCTAACTTTAGAAAACTAGTTTTCTTTTCTTTTGCTTTTCAAGAAAATCAACACCCAATATGGCATGATCTAAACATATTACACTATAAAACATGTAAATCTAATGTTTTGGAGTTCAAGAACATAAGCTTTATATTTTGTAAACCAACCAAAATAATAAAACAAAAGGTATTTATACCTTGATCTAAGGGATGCTCTTCTTCTTTTACCAAAAAAAGAGATGAACTTGGGATATATCAAGATCAAAGCTCTCTCCCTTTTCTCTTAAATATTTTGCTCTCTCACTCTCTTTCTCTAGAACTTAAAAAAATTTAAAAAAATGAAGAGTAACCTTGCAAAGAAATGAGATGGCTCTTATTTATAGTCATCCTAAATGTATAGATATATCATATATATGTATACATAATCATCCCTTATTTCCCAATTTTCTTTGTAGATCCACATTTTGAGGGATTTGAACTTATAAAGCTAGCAAACTAGGGAACATAGGCTAGAGAGTTAGTAAGCTAGCTTTTGAATTTGTGAAGGTAAAATTAAATGAGCCCATTTGCTCCTCTCTCTATATACACGGATTCTCCCATATCTTCCACTTTCAAAACCTATCCTAGCAAGGTTATAAGAGTTGGTAAGTAGCTTAGCAAGGTGGAAAAATTAAATACTCCCATGTGCTCTCATCTTCTCTATTCATGCCCAGTACATCCCCTCTTTCTCTTCCCAAATTATTTATTTTATTTGTTGATTTATTTGCTAATAAATCATCTAGAAGGTCCATATAAATTGGGCCAAAGTTTGGGCCATTTAAATTATTGTTTGGGCTCTCTAATTTAATTGTTTGGACCATGTAAAATAGCATAGTCCAATACATTAATTTTATCTTACCCTAATTTATTTAATAAGGGTTTCTAGTCCACTCATTTTGGACTTTAAATAATTACTCACATAAGTTTACTTATCTAACCCAATTAGACTTGCTTTAATTAGGTTTAAAATAAATAATTAAGTTGAGATAATAAAATAAATCCTTTAATTAAGTTAGTTTACTAGTATATATTTTAAATACTAGAATTCTTCAATAACTATAACCCTTAGGTTATTAAATTCTCATTTCTAATATATAATATTAGGTTACAAGGCTTTCTTTTTAATTCTCTTTATATAATAAATAAATAAATATACATATTTATAATATATTTATTTAATCTCATACATATTACACATAAGTCATAATATATTTATCATTATTGATAAATATTTAATACATTCATTTATCCACATATCCATTCAATGTAAGTCACAAAGTGTTCAATACACTAATAAATAATTTAATATGCTTATTTTCTTTAATAAGTTATTACACATTCATATAATCACTTTATATTAGTAATACTAATTAATCATTTAAAGATTATAAATCTTTTTATTTACCATCCAAGGTTAACATTCAAGCTATGTTAATTTTTAACATAAGCTTATCTTACTTTTCTTCCATCAATTTAATTAGTTAATCATCTTTGCCTCATTTACATTTCTTAGTCAACTTAAAATAAATAAATTGACTAACTTGCTTAATTCATATCACATATACTCAAAGTAATAATAATAATTTGCTATATGATTTGCTATATATTTTAGGTTATTATTTAGGATATAATTTGCTATATATGATGCTTTGAACGTGAAAAAATTTTCAAAATTTTTCTGACTCTACGATCGTAGTGTTCTACTAAGCTTTTGAATGTTGAAATCGTAGAGTGAATATTGATGCTTATTTGCAAGAATTTGATTTGATGCATTATTAACTGATAAACAATAATGACTTAGTTAGGATCCATATGAACTAATTTTAAATTGGGATTGCTTTGCATGGATACTTGAATATGGGATACATGATTACTTGACTGTGTTATTTTTGGGATTAAACTTTGTGGACTGATTTTGAGATTTGAGACTTGTTTAAACTGTTATTTTGTTTGTAGAACCTTGTGCAAGACATTTTTTTGGGGAAAACATGGAAAATTATGAAAAATTGCAGAATGAAAAAAAAATACAAATGTCTTGAGGTGGGTTGAGATGGAGCATAAAACACACTCACCCATAAACACAAGAGCGAGATGGAGCGTAAAGCGCACTTGCTGGAAAGTCATAAGTGGGATGGAGAATAAAATGCACCCACTTGAAAGAGAAAAGAAAAAAAATCTGAAAGGTGAAATGGAACATAAAATGCATTCACCTAAGAAAGTAAAAATTACAGGTTCTGGTGCTAAAAAGGATTGCAGGATATTCAGGTTTTGAGTTTTAAGTCAGTATCCACAGTTGTTGTTCCATAATAGCTAAGTTGGGTATTTGTATTGATCATATGAGAGATATTTGTGTGGATATATTCTGATTTGGATGATGTTTTGTGGGGAATGACATAGTTGTTATTGTGAGTTGGTTGATGAGGTGTTGGTCAGGTTTCTGTGATAGGTGTTATTATTCCATGATGTTTATTTAAAATTGAGACCTTTGAAAGTTTGGTTGGTCTAAGTCAGATAAGTTTTTTATTTCTGTTTACATGAGGACATATAAAGACTAAGTGTGGGGGAATTTGATAGGTGCAAAATATTCTATATTTTTGGTTCCTTTATGCTTAGTATTATTATATGTTTTCTGTGTTTATGAGCTTAATTAAGGTATTTATTGAATTATAGAGGAATTTGATGTGATTATGCAAATATGAGTTATAATGCCGAGTTTTATGTTGTTTTGCAGAATACTCTACGATCGTTAGATGAGAGCTCTACGTTCGTAGAGTTACAGTGGTAACCTGACAGCTCTACGATCGCAGGAAGGTTAAGGCAGAGTCACGCGACGATTTGATATAGTACTCTACGTTCGTAGAGTGGGAGCTTTACGATTGAGTGGCTGTGAACTCTACGATGGTGTTGTCTGCGCGATGATTGTCCTAAGTCCACTATACGATTACGAGAGAACTCTACGATTACATGGTTACTCTATGGAGCAATGGTGCAAAATTTCACTTTACGATTGCTGAAAGAGTTTTACTCTACGATTGTGGTCGTCATGTAGGATTCCTATTCTGAGTAGGATTTGAGTCGCTGGGATGATAGAGTTCGACTTGTATGAGGATTTGAAGATGAAATTACGCGCTTACATGGAAAGTATCTTTGATTATGGAAAGAGTAGAATCTGATATGGAAGATCTAAGTCCAAGCGGATATGGAAACTAGTGCTGAACTGGAAAAGGAAACGGAAGAAGAATTGGATTTGGAAACTAAAATCTAATTTGATAAGGAAGCCGCTTAAAGCTGGATTTCAGAGATTGAGAAGGATTTAGAATCCTACCATATCTGTAGAGTGAAGACTTCCGAAATAAAATTAGATTAGAATTCTTCTAGGGTTTCAAAGTATCTATAAATACCTTTAACTTGTAATCAGTTGAGAACATCATGGGACATCCTGGATCATCATCCTAGATCATATTTTATTTATTTATCAGCATGCTAGGCTAGTTTATTTTTATTCAGTTCTCAGGGGATGTGGAACCTTATTTTCAGTTAATTGTATAATTGAGTTTCGTTATTGATTTCTTCGTATATGAGATTTATTCTGATAATCTGTTTTAACTGTTTATATGTTATTTGATTTGATTAATTTGATGTGGCCATTTAAATTAATCTGATTAATATCATCCGCTAGATTCAAGAATAGTATTACGTAATCGATATTGTTTTTAATCACAGGTAGCAGTTAGTGATGCTGATTGTGGTCAAGCTTTTGGTTATTGCTATGGTTATTAGAAGACAGGTTAAACAATCCGAGCTTATGTAATTGTTGCTTGGAATAGTCTAATTCCTTAGTTCTTAATGTTGCTGTTATATTAAATCTAGAGAGCTTATTCTAGGTTGTATAATGGTTAGAATCTTATGAAGAACTTGTTTCATTAAGTGATAATCTAAGGGGAATTTCGGATAACAGAGCTTGTTGTTGCCTAGGGCTATTAATCTTATGGAAGGAAGAAATAATGGTAACTTGATTACACTGCTGCTGTTAATTGGTGAGACTGAACTAAAGAACTGAAGCTTTAATTTATTTGATTGTCTTTGTTATTTTAACTTTGTTTTCTTTAGTTAATCATAATTCAAAATTCCCAATCTTTTATTTATTGTTTATAGTTAGAAACATTAGAATAAATTCAAAACAATATAATTCTATGTGGGATCGACCTTTGCTTATTGTTATGCTATGCTTAGTTTTGAGTTCGTAGAGTTAGGTAAGGTTTTTATTTTTGGTTTGCTGACGACAACTTCCCATAAAGCTAGGAAACTAGGGAACATAGGCTAGAAAGTTAGTAAGCTAGCTTTTGAATTTGTGAAGGAAAAATTAAATGAGCGCAATTGCTCCTCTCTCTCTATATATACACGGATTCTCCCATATCTTCCACTTTCAAAACCTATCCTAGCAAGGCTATAAGAATTGGTAAGTAGCTTAGCAAGCTGGAAAAATTAAATACTCCCATGTACTCTCATCTTCTCTATTAATGCCCAGTACATCCCCTCTTTCTCTTCCCAAATTATTTATTTTATTTGTTGATTTATTTGCTAATAAATCATCTAGAAGGTCCATATAAATTGGGCCAAAGTTTGGGCCATTTAAATTATTGTTTGGGCTCTCTAATTTAATTGTTTAGGCCATGTAAAATAGCGTAGCCCAATACATTAATTTTATCTTACCCTAATTTATTTAATAAGGGTTTTTAGTCCACTCATTTTGGACTTTAAATAATTACTCACATAAGTTTAATTATCTAACCCAATTAGACTTGATTTAATTAGGTTTAAAATAAATAATTAAGTTGAGATAATAAAATAAATCCCTTAATTAACTTAGTTTACTAGTATATATTTTAAATACTAGAATTCTTCCATAACTATAACCCTTAGGTTATTAAATTCTCATTTCTAATATATAATATTAGGTTACAATGCTTTCTTTTTAATTCTCTTTATATAATAAATAAATAAATATACATATTTATAATATATATTTATTTAATCTCATACATATTCCACATAAGTCATAATATATTTATCATCATTGATAAATATTTAACACATTCATTTATCCACATATCCATTCAATGTAAGTCACAAAGTGTTCAATACACTAATAAATAATTTAATATACTTATTTTATTTAATAAGTTATTACACATTCATATAATCACTTTATGTTAGTAATATTAATTAATCATTTAAAGATTATAAATCTTGTTGTTTACCATCCAAGGTTGACATTCAAGCTATGCTAATTTTTAACATAAGTTTATCTTACTTTTCTTCCATCAATTTAATTAGTTAATCATCTTTGCCTCATTTACATTTCTTAGTCAACTTAAAATAAATAAATTGACTAACTTGCTTAATTCATATCACATATGCTCAAATTAATAATAATAATAATAATAACAATAAAAAAAATTATTCGCAAAAATATACATATATAATCATATAAAATTCGCGGTCCTTACAAGAACGACATATTTTATAATCGGAAGTATTACACGTTGCATACGCGCATGTCCGACACCCTCCATATGCACAACATCACCAAACTGCCCAATTTCGAAATTGATCCAGGCAATACTCTTGATTATTAACAGTTGAAGTTGTAGGTCTACTCCTTAGCTTTCCGGAACATCTTGAATCGTCCAAATCGGAGTTCGTATGAGAAACTTATGCCCATTTTACTAAAGGGTGCCGAAGCTGTCCAGACTCTACGAATTTCCACTCTACGATGGTCGAGACCACTCTACGATGGTACTCTACGATTGCACTCTACGATGGCACTCTACGATGGTCGAGACCACTCTAGGATGACACTCTACGATGGTCGAGACCACTCTACGATTGCACTCTACGATAGCACTCTACGATGGTCGAGACCACTCTATGATGACATTCATTGGCAGGTTCGTAGCACCTACTTCCAAACATCATAACTTCTTCATTTAAGCCGGAATTAGTTCGTTCTTGAGGCTATGGTAAGCTTGTAGCATGAACTACAACATATCCAAAAATCATAAATTTTTAGGTTCTCTAACTAGTTGAAACAGTGGCTCCAAAGAGCCAATTTGAACTCGTTTTCTGCGTTCTTGACAGCTTTGACACATTTTCTCAAAATCGCTATAACTCCCTGATCCGGAGTCAGAATGCGTTCGTTCCAAAGCCTACGGACTCCTAACTCAGTGTACTATATACTTCGGAAGCTCATAATTTTATAAGCAACTCATTAATACCAAAATTTGATTCAATGATAACTATCCATACTAAGTAATCGTGTTCTTGACATGGTTTACTAAAATTTTCACCACAGATTCGTTTTAAAAGCTTTTTACTCCATTCTAACTAGGTTATGAAGATAGCCCATGGAACTACAATACCACAACAACAAACAAAGCAAATAAACATAGAATCGATGCTATAAGTCCTCTAAAACAGTCCGAATGTCCATGTTCTTCATCCTTTACGCATGGGTTTCGGATTTCTTTCCATTTCGTTCCACTTTAATATTATTAATGGCTTATATCACCTCTTAACAATATTATTACTCGTTCACAACAAATAGAAACCACAACAACAATATCCCAACCAAATATGAGGCTTAAGAGGAAAATGAAAGTTAAGGGTTTCAAGACTTACTTCTTGGATGCTAGAACTTCTTCTAGAGCTTTGCTAGAACCTCTTTTCTTCTTTCTTGAGTACTCCCGAACTTTTCCTTTAAGTTTTAGCTCTCACCCACTTTTTTCTCTCTCTAGAATATTGAAGCTTTTTAATGGTAGGAATGAAGAAGTTGAAGATGGTGTTGTATAACTCTCCCTTCTTTCCTCAAGCTGTCACCGAGCTCTCCTCTTCCTCTTCTCTGCAAATTTTTCTCTTCTCACTTGCAAGTAAACTAAGCTTTGGAACAAGGAAGGAACGGATGGAATGTTTTGGGAGGAGATGGGTTTCTATTACTAAGCTTCTTGAAATTATTATTGAGATGAATGTTGGCATTATGGGACTCTCAAGACATGGAGCTCATCAAATGGTCACACCTGCCGAACATTCCCTCCCTTGCTCAATTCTTATTGGTTCATGGCATTACCTTGTCTCCTTATTCTCCCTCATTGCCTAGACAAAACACTCTTTTAATCAAATAAAATATAATTACTTCCACCCATTTGGTCTCTCTCTCTCTACCCACTACCCATATACTTCCTCCCTAATAACCAAATTGGTTCTTTACTCTACCAAATAATCACATGGGTCCTGCAAATGGTTGGGTGAAAGTAATGGATCTTGGGTTGGGCCATTTATTAGGGTCACCCATAATAAACATTTGGGCTACCAATTAAATCACCATTGAGCTCAAATAAAAAAAATCCAACACTTGAAAAAATTATTACTTCGCATACACGCTTTAACGAAATTAATAGAAGTCGAAAAAGACGTAAAAATATTCGGGCGTGAATAGCGCTCGGGAATAGTAACTCGTGAAATAGTGATTTTGCGACATAACGCAAAAAATCAATTTATTTGCTTATGTGACGCCCCCAAATCCGGGTACCTCAAACCCGAATCCGGTGCTACACGGTACATCCCATTTCATACAACATAATAGACATGAATGTAATTACTATATTATTACAACACGTCTTACTCTCAATCCCAGGTTCTATTACCATAACATCATTCCAAATACATAATAAGTCTTAATATTACATCATTACTACTACAAATAAACTATGACGTCATCTAGACGTTCATCTTGCCCTTTCCCTTGTCCTTACCGGAACCTTTGGCCCGCTCGGACTTAGCTGCAATGTTTAATATAAAGCAAGAATGAGCATTCAATTGCCCAGCAAGTATAACAGTTGAATAACAACAATATCATCAATCATATCATTTCTCTTCGACAACTGAACAAGAGTTGTGAAATATTCTGAATAAACAAGAATAATACTTTGCTTTCGTTTTAAAAATATATTTTTGAAACGACATTGAGTGGTCATAAGACCTTGAACTTTCTTTTGCTTTCTTGAAAAGGTACACAGCATTATAACTGCAAACCGTCTTACTTACGAGCACTTCTAGGTGATCAGCCTATTGTACTCTATGTTGATCAACACTCTAGCTGGAAACGTCTATATGCGTTTGTTTAGGCGCTCGATGCCTTGTCAGAATAACTGACTAAAAACTGCCCCTAATATTAGGGTTGTTCATCTCATTCATGTCTCGGAATCCTAACCAAAGCAATTCGGTTGGATAGCTCTACTTAATCATCAATAACATCTCAAAGATTTATTATCAAATCAATAAAACATTTCAATATCTGTCTAGCCGAAACAAATGGCATCGACGTTCTCTATAACAGTTCATATATATGTGAACGTTGAGAGCTTCAACAATTTATGTCATAACATAGCTCGAATACTTGTGCAAATGCTGAAAAATTTACATAAGTAAGGAATTCACACAACCATATATGTATTGCGTAAATCGAAACTTCAAACATCGCATGAGAGTCAAGAGAGTATAATCAAATGAATCAAATAAACTTGCACAATATACGTCTTTTGTATAAGATACGAAACTTGCATTCAATACTGAAAATGAATGAAGCTAGAGAACTTGCCCAACACAAAGGTTAGACAAGGGTTTAGGAAACTTGCCTTAAGCGCTTGCTACTAGTTGACGTTAATCGTCCTTCAAATATGTCCTACGCATTTAAACATATATTCACATACCAATTAGTCTCACAATAGACACCAAACATTGGCTTACATTAATCAAGGCATTATAATCATTACGAACATTGATTGCCACTACGACTACCCAAACGGGGGTCTCGCTCCCCGGTGAGCGAGCGGCTGCCCAGCTCGCCAAACGAAAAATGCAACTATGCTATTCATTTCATTTAAGCAAATCTCACGTGACTTAGTCATTTCATGCGTGGGGTCATTCAACTATTACACTAACATATCATACATATGTTTTGGGGTATTTATAACATGTTGGGTCTATGTAAACATGCATCGCATCAATAACACAAAGCAGCAGAACAGTTCACCTCTGCAGACCGGCGCAGCTGCGCAGGTCTTGTACTTGGGAGTGGCGCAGCTGCGCCACTCTAATCCAGGGACTTTCAGGTCTGGCACCCAGCGCAGCTGCGCAGGTGCTATGCTTGGGAGTGGCGCAGCTGCGCCACTCTGCATCCAGGGACTTTCACACTACAAAAAATCACACAAAACATGACGCTAAAATTTGTCACATAAAATTCATTTTTCGTCACTAAAACATTTAGTGACGATTGTTAATCGTCACAGAGACCGTCACCGTATGAGCGTGGTATTAGGTTTATTTGACAATATTTGATGTCGTCACTAAATGTTTTAACTTATGGTGACGATCTACATCATTGTCACTATAATTAATTACTTTTAGTGACGTTAATAGCGTCACTATTTGAATGAAACTTTCGTCACTCTATATTATGTTTCGTCATCAAAACTTGGTGCATTAAATGACAAAAATTGTTTTTCGTCATTAAATGATATTGTTTTAGTGACGAAAATATGTTACTCTATTTAAATCATCTAATTTTAATGACGACAATATTGTCATATTTATGATTATTCTTTCATCATGTTATTGTGTTTAGCGTCACCAAAAATAAGAAAATAAATGACGACAGAAAAATTTGTCACCTAATAATATATTTAACATGACAATTATGTCATTGTCATTTCATATTTTAAATAATATTACAAAATAATTTGTCACCAAAGAGTTATTTTTGGGACACATTTTTCAATGTCACTAATTGAATACTTATGGTGACGATACATCTCGTCACAAAAAGAATTACTAATAGTGACAAAATTAGTTGTTGTGACTAAATAAATATATACAGTGACGATATAGTTTGTCACCAAAGAGTTAATTTGTATGACACATTTTTCTATGTCGCTAATTGAATAATTATGGTGACGATGGAACTCGTCACATAAAGAGCTATTAATAGTTACAAAATTAAAAGACATCACTAGATGATATATAATAGTGACGGCATAACTTGTCACCAAATAGTTAATATTAGTGACAATATCAGTTGTCATAACTAAATGAATATATATAATGACAATACTATTAATTCTAAAGAGTTAATATTATTCGTCATTATATTTTAATTTTCATTGACCAAATATTATTTGTCAATAAATGATTATAAATTGTGATGATGTGGTGGTCATATTAAGTTGTTTGTCATTCAAAATGTATTGTTACATTAACAATTTTCAATTAAAAAAATATAATACATTTAGTGAGCTTTTTAAATCAACTTTACAACTGTATATAATATAAGAGACAAAAGACAATAAACATTTAAAATAAAAAGTAATTATCTTATAAAAAAATAGTAGATTCATTGATTCAACAAAATACCCAAGTAGCTAGGCAATAAACAGTTGCTTAAATAATCTAAGTACCACAAAACCAAATTATATAATCCAAAAAGCTGAAATTCTAAAATCCATATCCTAAGAAAATGCTTAATTAAAACCTTCAACCTTGTGGTTATTGACCTTCCAGAAGAAACTCTATCTGCAAATCAAAAAAACATAGACATAAATCAATCAAATAGTTATGAAATTAAAAAAAAATGTATATAAAGAAAGAAATGTTTAAATAATAAATTGTGAATTTTCCAGAACTATAGCTATACTAGCATTATAGCAACCAAAATCAATTTCCATAGAATTTAGAGGATCCGCATAATCGGATTCTGGTTGAAGTTGTAATATGAAAATAGACTTCAAGAAAGTCGTCCCATGTGCAGAGAGATATATTTATGAATCCCAAAATATAAGAACTATTAGAGCAAGTTTTAAACTAACCGAGATGCTTGAGGAAGGGAAAGCAACCCAAGAGATCCTGCACAAGTGAAGAAGTAATTATGTCAGCACTAAAATATCAGTGTGAAGTAATGAGCACCATTTACGAAAAATATTGATCAGCTCTGCGACCCAGCGCAGCTGCGCAGGTCTTATACTGGGGAGTGGCGCAGCTGCGCCCCTCTGCATCCAGGAGCTTTCAGGTTCTGCTACTGCAGAACCAAAACCAACCATTTTGGTTTCGTCCCCTTTGTTTCCTAGCCATTATACAACATGTCTATATGACTTAAAACATGCTTTTACAACTGAGCTATGCATCATAACATCATTTAATCAATTAACCATTCCTAATTCTCATGTTCCTTAGAGAAATCATTCTCTTGGATATTAAACCAAATAGTTGGTGGGCATGAGTTGAAAACTCACATTGGAGTAGAGTTTCATTATACTCTAGTCCAGATTTCCTATTGAAATCATTACTCATACCTTCTTGGCATATACCAACAATACACAACCAATGTACATAACTAAACGAAGATGATTACAACTTCACTATTAACAAAATATGAATAACAGTCCACTAATGTCCATTTCAGTCCATTTCTTGATTCCTTATGCATAGGTTTGATTCTCATTCATTGTTCCACTTTTACACATTATTAACAAGCTTTATACAGAGCTAACAACATATACACACGTTCATGAACAACCAAGCAATTTCAGCAACATTACTCCAACAAGCAATCATAGCAAAACTAGAAACTTGGAAAGAAAGTGGAAATGAGCTAAGCTCTATATTACATACCTCTTGAGCTACTTCTAAGGATGCTAAATGGACTCAAAACCAGCTGCTACCACAATTCCTCTTCTTCCTCAAATCACCCGAACACACTCTTCTCACTATTTTCTCTCAGGTTTCAGTTATCTTACCAAGCAACAAGTGAAAGGAATGGAGGCTAAGCAATGGGAGAGTATATATAGAAGAAGTGATCAGAGCTTCATGGATGGGTTGTGGGCTGAGCATGCCAGACATGGCAGCTCCCAATGCTCGGGTAGGAGAGCTTCGGCTCCTCCAAGGTGTGGTCAGCCATTGGGCTCTCCCCCTCCCTTCTCCCGAGTTGTTCTTCCTCTACCAAATGCAACGTTGTTTCTCCCCAAAAGCTCCACGTTCTTCCTCCTCTTCTCCTCTCTTGATCACTCTTCTCCCGTACTCTTCTCCTCCAATTCTCAGCTGATTGTTATAACCCATTTCCCTTCATGGGTCATAGGTTTGAGTCGTGGATGGTGGGTTTGATTCATGGATTAGGTCCATGGGTTTTGGGCTTCACTTAATAACCTTTTGGGCTTCTCTTGGACTCCAAATTTAATACCAATTGGGCTTCTAATAAAAATCAATTGGGCTAAAATAAAATCCCACACTTGGATTATTAACCCCTCTCATTAACGCTTTGACGAAATTATGAAAAGTCATAAAATCGAAAAAGCATCTTGGCGTAAATAGCGTTTTAGTGCTATTCTCTAATGATTTAATCATCTCCAATAAAAATAATATTAATCAAAAATTATTACCTACACATCATATGTAGTAATAAAATATTCACACACATAACACGGAATAATATTAATAAAAGTTCAATTTATTCAATAAAATTCATAGGCTCGTATTACAAAGCTACCCACGATCCGCGATCGTTACAGCTTACGCAGCACTTGCTACACATAAAATTCATGCATTCTCATAATCTAGGTTATAATATAACCTTTAAACACATCACATAAAAAAAAGATTTAATATATTTCATAATATTAATAAATCCAAATTACAAGGGTATACATAATTCGCGATCGATACACTATTAATGGGTTAGATCTAAGCAAATCATGTTCTGATCCAATATACACCAAGTGTGATAATAGATCAATAACCTGATTCATTATGTAATGGATCATTAATCTGCCCCATGATCCACTTGATCCAACAATACGGATCATGATCTAAATTTACCCATTAAAAAAAACTATTTGTACAATTATGTTAATTCTTAAAATATAATTATTTATGAAATGATATTAAGTTATGAAAGAATTTCACTTAATATCTCTAAACCACTTTACTTTCTCACTCTATTTTTTGTAAACTTTCTCTTACTAAATTTTATAATAATCTTCCGTCTAACTTATTGAATTGTTATTATAGTGTATCATTGTTCAGCTAGACTTTTATATTAGTACGTAGAAATTGTTTCTTTATTTTTAGTTAGACTTTTAAATTTTGTAGAAATTATATTTTGCATATGGAGGAAATTAACAACAATTAACTATCCTGCACTTAAATAACACACTAGTAATCTGGACAATAAGCTCTAAACATGATTAAATATTCAGAGGTATTCACCAAAACATAATCACCCAGGATACAATTGCACATGTCCATAAGAACAATATTAATTAATGCCTTCATACAAACTTTGAATTTAGGGGTGAGTATGGTGCGGTTTAAAGTCCAAACCACACACGAAACCGCTTAAGTGCGGTTTGACAAATTCAAAACCGTACATGAAACTGCTTGTGATTGGTGCGGTGCAGTTTTGAACTGTGCGATGCGGTTTCATTTGGTGCAGTTTTGGTTCGAAAACTAATTGAAACAACAAAATTTTATGCAATTTAAATTAACAATTTAGCATCACTACTCTAATTTTGTGACCATATTTGAAAAATAATGATCTCTTGAGCCGGTAAGTCATATCAGACTGTGTTATCTAGTTTCATTGTAGGAATAATAGATTATTAGAGAAAAAAAATGAGGAGGAATGCGCTGATCTAGAAAAGAAAGCTTAAATTTTTTCAGGTGAGAAGGTGTGGGAGAGGATGGTTTGATAAGTTCTCTAGAAATTATATCAACTTTCATTCTGTCACTGTGGCTAGAGTTGAAGGAAATGAATATGATTTTGTGGCTTATGCACACTATAGTTATTAAATCTTAGTTGGTATATAAGACTAGAGCAAGCTGGGCTTCTTCCCTTGAATTAAGACCACCCAATATAAAAAAATATTATCAAAAAGATTCTAAACGTCTCTTGGACAGTGATATTTATAATATTTTGCATAGGAAGTTGAAAAATAATACACAAAATAGTCATAGAAGAATATTAATTGATATAATACACAGAATGGTGCGGTTTCGGTTTTTGCATGCGGTTTTGGCCAGTAACTAAACCCAAACGTAAATTTGGTTTTTCAACCCACCTAAAACCGTCACATGCCTCGGAACCGTTGATGCGGTTTGTGCAGTTTTGGTGCGGTTTCGGAGGCAATTTGGTTCCTTACTCAGCCCTAACTTTGATGACCAAAAGAGAGAGACCTTATCTCTCCTCCCAAAAAGTCAAATTTCCCCCAAAGAGCATCATTTTTTCGCACTTACAAGGGAGAAAAAGACAAGACAACAGACATAGTATGTGCTACAAAATGGAACATATGGGATTTGTTTTTAGTAAATTAGTGGGTCAAATTAAATCTGATTCATGATTTGACCTATTTGAAATATTGATCAAATGAATTAAATTATCACAAATCAGTGAATAAATGAGTTGAAGCTTTGATTATAAAAATTATGTTAAAGCAGATCAAATCAGAATCAAGATTTAACTCATTGATAAGTATAGCTCCTTGTATTTGTATAGCTCTTTTGCCCATTTCATACTCGCGCTGGCCTCTGTTGAGTTGTTCCCTTTCCACTTCTTTATGTGCTGGAATTTGTAAATGATTCATTTTCTGTAAGTAAAAGGAAGATGAGATTTTGATATCTCATTCATCCTAACTCCAAACGGCTCCATTACCAACACCGGTGCCCCTTGGTTACTTCTCGTCACCATTTCCCTTATGCCTTGGAGGGCATCTTCTGGGATTGGTTCTAAAATAAAATCCGACTTAGCTTTGTTACTTAACGTCAACATGTCGGTTCTGCTATGTAACATTTCTTGGAGTTCTTTTTAAATTATTATTTTTTAGATAAATCATAATTTGAAGAGGTCCATACTTGTAATGCATTTTAAGTCGAATTAAGAGAATCTCCCTATTGTCTCTTGGACATGAGAGAATGATTGTAATTGGCTGATTGGGCCAAAACAGGTCTATACTTGTAATGCATTTGTTCCGGATTCGGAATTTGACCCAGATTATTTTACTTTTATTACTAATTGTGTAAGTTCGATTGACAATATGCTTCAAAAGAATTGCAGTACTGATAGGAGGTTAATTTAATTTTAAAACAAAGTTTATGAACGAATGAACTAACCTTGCTGTAGTTGTTTAATTGAGTGCAGATGCGCTCTAGTTACTTCCTCACCTTGTCTTTCTGTGTCCGTCTGTCTAGCACTGGTTTGTTGTTGATCAGCCATTTGAGGTGATGTTGAACTTCCTTCCGAAACGTCTTCTAAGATGGGTTGATCAAAATCCAGATTCGCGCTTTGGAGCACTGGATTTACTTGCCTTGAAATCGGATCCGGTGAAGTGATGCTTGTTGTCGGTGAAACTCTTCCTGTAATTCTCCCACTTCGAGTTGTGGGCATACCCTTCATGAATTCTACACCTCCCCAGCAGAGTCGCCAAATAAATGTGGGCAAGGAAATTACACCTTGCTAGGGTTAGGGTTTCGTGTTGGCTGGAGAGGAGAGAAATCCACGAAGAGCACGGAATTGATTGATTGATAGAAGAGGGGAGAAGAACAGGTGCGCAATTACTCCAATGACACGTGGTAGAACTCCTAGAATCCGGAAACCGGGTTAGGGTAGCAGGGATTCCAAGAGCCTTCTTGAGTCTTCGAGTTGTGAGAGAGTTTCAAGTGTAATCATGAGCTTCCAAGAGTCTAAGTATAATGTGTTGAGAGCGATCCCCTTTTCTTAGAATAGAGGGGCTATTTATAGAGTTTTCCTGGGAAATAGTCACATGTCAGGCACATGTTTTAAGGGCAATTTCCGAAATACCCTTTAATTATGTTTTAAAGGAGAAATTCCAGAAATGCCCTTTAATCATCAAAGTAATGCCCAAATTGTCCTGTTCTTCTAGCCACCAATCCAATCCCTTAATCAATTCCCAAAATGGGTCGCATCCACGAGTCTTCTGCCTTGGAACGCGTGGAGACTTCCCCGGGTCTAGTACATTTAATTAGGTCACATAAACCCTAATTTATACATTTAATTAGGTTTTTGTAAACCCTAATTTGTACATTTAATTCAATTAGGTCATGTGAAACCTAATATGCACTTGGGCTCACATTTGCCCTCTGCGCGAGAGTCACGATTCCTGAGAGACGCTCGTGCAAAATACTCCAGGCTGGTGAATGATTTTGTATGACTCCACTTGTCCAAGTCTTGAACACAAGAATTCTAGAAGAAGGAACCCCTAGGGGCCAAACCATTAGGGTTAAACCCTAGGAAGGCAAGACCTAACAGGGCTCTTCCTTAAACTTCTTGGTAAATCATCTGAAAGCTTCCTCATTTTGCTCAATATTTATTTCCTTATTTTCTGAGAATTAAAACAAGGAAGATCATCAGATCCAATAATCAAATCTTATTTTATTATTTAGAAACAAAATCTTCTTTTATTAGAATTTTATAAAGTAAGATCTTTTTTCTTAAGATAAATATATATATATATATATAATAATTTCGAAATTGTCCTACTGTTAGGAATAAAATATTAAATATCAAATATATATATATATTTTCAAAATTTTATTAAAATACCAAATTTAAACAATTTTCGAAAATTTATATATATATTTAAAAATAAGCTCAAATAAACTTATCTTTATATTGTGAAATCTTCCTTAAGAGGAAAATAAAGATTGCTTCCTTTGGTATTGCAACCTTGCAGTTTGCATCTCCCAAGTCACTTAGGCTTTTCTTTTCAGCGTGCAATTTTTGTCTTGGCATTTTCTCTCCTCCTTCAAGTCTGAAGATCACCAAGAAGTCGTCAAGCAATCGTTCCTCATCTTGGAAAAGAGGTAAGAAAGCAATTCCACTCCTATAGGGCCAAATCCTAAGGGTTGAACCTTATAGGGTCATCCTTCCTTCTTCTTTTTCTTTCAATTTGTTAGTTTATTTGAGTACTTTCTGTTGAACTTCTTTTTAACTTGCTTCTTCTACGTTTCTTCTCAGGTTATTGTAGCTTTTTTTTTTGTCTTCCGAGCCCCGTTACTTGGATTATATCTCGGTAGGGTTCCCTCGGATAATAAAGAAAACACAATATTTATTGACAAAGAAGCATCCGTTCCGAAAAATTAATTTGTGGCACATCAGAATTTTCAAGGTACACAAAAGAAATCCCCCTAGGAGAGGGCCGAACCCTATGAGATTAAGCCTTTTTTTTTGCGCGCCCTAGGATGGCCGAACCCTAGGGGAGCCGAACCCTAGGGGAGCCGAACCTTATTGAGGTTTTTTTTGGAGGAGGAGGAGGTCGATCCCTAGGGAGGTCGGACCCTAGGGGGCCGAACCCTAGGGAGCGAATCATAGGAGAAAATGTACCAAAATTTAAACATTGAGAATCGTGATCGCTGTTTTGACCATAACTTTTGTTCTGTTTGGAGTCTCGGGGCCCATAATATATCAAAACGACTGTATCGACGAGTACTTCAAAAGTCATCGCCAACGGCCATGACACATGTCAAAATAATCCAAAAATGGCTCCAAAGGATGCTTTTTGGCTGTATAAAGTTTTTGGAAAAGTTTCAAATCTTGTTTTTCTTTCATAATTGTGATTTTGATTCTTCCTTGACTTCATTTCTTCTTCTTTTCAGGTATTCTCAAGTGAAAATCTCAAATTCTCTCCTTGTCATGGTAAGCCTCCTCAAGCTCATATGCTTTACTTGACATCTTTAGTATCCTCATATGGAGTCTTCCTTACTTGCAGGCCTCATCTACTGGATGCTCTGAAGACTTGAAGACTTCTAGGGTAACTTCCTTCGTCAATGATTGGGGAAAGGCTCCCTTCTTTGGGCCTTTTGACACCTTTTGGGAGCAAGTCCGGTGTGACGCCCCCAAATCCAGGTACTTGAAACCCGTATTTGGTGCATCACGATACCATTTCTTTGAGCTGTTTAATAATTATAAACTTAATATTTATATCAGAGTTGTCTATTCCCCAGGTATGGTAACCTTTAATGACATTCTTTACATGATACATAAATATAATATTGTAATAACAAAGTTTATCTATTACACATAGCACCTTTTGACTTAATTCTTCAGCTTTTCTTTCCCCGGTCCTTGCTAAAGCTTTCTTGGTTGAACACGCTTAACTGAAAATATTTATATCAAAGCAAGAATGAGTATTTGATTGCTCAGCTAGTAATAACAATAAATAATCATAAACTGAAGAAGTAAATATTTTCTTTGAGGACTACTTCTACAACGATTCAATTGTTGTGAAGTCTTTTGAAATTGACATTAACAACATAACAAGTAGTTTACATTTTTTTTAAACAAGGTAGTGACTAAGAATGCTGAGTGGTCAGTGGACCATGAACTTTCATTTTAAATTTTCGAATAGGTTTAAATGGAAATTCATCCATAAACCGTCTGGTCTTACGGACACGGAGGGTGATCAGCCCTATTGTGCCCTATATTGATCAATACTATCTATCCTTCTGCTTGAACGACTTTTGTGTTCACTCTATTCGCCTTGGGCACATAAAATATTTCCCCATTACGGGTTGTTCATACTTAGTCTAGAGTCCTAACTAAAACAATTCAGTTGGACAACGTTATCATAAACAATAATATTCAACGACTTGTGTAAGTGAGGGCACTACACTAATAACAGAATAATTTGACTATACTTGCATTACATACAATAATAATGACCAATAATACTTTTCAAATTTTGTCTAGCTGAGTCAAGTAGCTCAGACAATATTTAAAAATGAATACATAGCGAAATTTAATAATGATTACAACAATTAGTACAAATGGAGACACTTGTACTATGACCAGGACAATTTACACAAGTGGGGACACTTGTATAATCCAAACTTAGGATACCAAGTTTAAACTTGACACATATGAAATCAGTATTGAAATATTTATAAACTATGAACGAATTGAAGGAAATACGATAAAGTAAGAACAGTTGAATAATGATTAACAGAGATTATGTACAAGTGGGGACACTTGCACAATAACAATAGAGTTCAGATATTTGCATACGCGTGAATCCATTTCATAAAGTAATTGAAAAAGGATAAAGTACTTGCACAATATAATGTGAGTTAAGAAACTTGCATAGTAAAGAAAGAGTTCAGATACTTGCTTACTAAGATCCATTGCATAAAGTAAATGCAAAGGTTAGGATACTTGCACAGTAAGGAAAGAGTTCTTGTGTAAATACAGTAGTTTATACAAGTGGGGATACTTGTATAATGAAAGACAATAATGAGATATTAATAAACAATCAACGAATTGAATAAAATTCCATAATATAAGAATAATTGCACAAACGAATCATGGATATCCATACTAATATGAATAATTAACAATAATTATTCACAAGCATGTTTCGAAATTGGTAACTCATATTGAGTTAGGAAATAACATAACATATACCTGTTTGCACAAAATAAAAGTAGTGTGTAAGGTTTAGATACTTGCATAACATACGGATCCAATTCATAATGTAAATGAAAAGGATAGAATAGTTGTTCAATAATAGATTGAGTTAAAAGCTTGCATAAACCTGAATCCATTTCATAAAGTAAATGAAAAGGATAGGATACTTGCCTTTGTCGTTGACTATTGCTATGCGTTATAGCTTAAACTTTAATACCGGGTCCTATCATCAATAAAATTATTCTTTTAATTAGAATAATACAACTTAACACATAACACTGCTTATTTGCAGTCATTACACAGCTTAAACACATTGTCACATATTCATATCAGTTATTAAAATATTTACGAACACTTATCAAGTCAAACTATGTCCATTTGATTTGAGTTCGGTACTATTTCGGTGTCCCGATTGCATTATCGGATAATCAACGAGTTTCTTTTTAATGAAACTCTGTTCAAGAACTTAAATATTATATTAGATAATTTAATTATCAATTATAACATGTTTTCAAACATTAAAATCATTTATAATAATTTTTCAATCGTTATTATCATTTATAATGATTTAAATAATAAATAATTTCATTATCATCAATATTCAAATAATTTAAAATATTAATGAACTACATGTCAACACATTAAGAGTTATTTATTATAACTTAAAAACATTTTTAAAACATTATTATCGCTTTTAAATGATTTTTAAAGTATTAAAATCATTTTTAAATAATTACCATTAATATTGAAATATTAATGTAATTCATGTCAAATATTAAAAGTTATTAATTATAACTAAAAAAATATTTTTAAAATATTTTTATTGCCTTTAAATGATTTTTAAAGTATTAAAATTATTTTTAAATAATTACCATTAATATTAAAATATTAATGTAATTCATGTCAAATATTTAAAGTTACTAAATATAACTTAAAAATATTTTTAAAACATTTTTATTGCCTTTAAATGATTGTTAAAGTATTAAAATTATTTTTAAATAATTACCATTAATATTAAAATATTAATGTAATTCATGTCAAATATTTAAAGTTTTTAAATGTAACTTTAAAATATTTTTAAAACATTTTTATTGTCTTTAAATGCTTTTTAAAGTATTAAAATCATTTTTAAATAATTACCTTTAATATTAAAAATATAAATGTAATTCATGTCAAATATTTAAAGCTATTAAATATAACTTAAAAATATTTTTAAAACATTTTTATTGCCTCTAAATGATTTTTTAAAACATTAAAACCATTTTTAGATAATTTATTTAATATAAATATTAAATAAATTAATTATCATTAATATTAAATATTAATGAATTTTTTTATATTAAAATATTAAAAGTTATTTAATATAACTTAAAATACTTTTTAAAACATTAATATCATTTTTAAATGATTTTTGAAATATTAAAATCATTTTTAACTAATTTATTTAATATAATAATTAAATAAATTAAATACCAATAATAATTAAATAAATTAAATTTTTAATGAAATTTATGTAAAAATATTAAAAGTTAATTTTTATAATTTAAAATAATTTTTAAAATTATTTTATGAATTTTTAATAATTTATTTCTATTTATTTAATTAAATTAATTAATTTTCATTAGAAACCGTCGCTAAAGACTTTTAGCGACGAAAAGTGTCGCTATAGGTGTTCTTCAGTTCATGAAGAACACCAAGAACAGCCCAGTCCATGTCGAGGAGGCTACTTTGAGCGTTAATAACTTGAAATCCGGACATGATATTGTCGTGATTCCACTTCTAGATTGTTAACCTACTGGCATACTACAACTACAAAGCTTTAAAAAAATCAAACCATTTACAGATCAAGATCTATGGCCTCTGACATTTGACTGTCAGACCATGTTTTTAACTTAGAAAATTTTCTGGGTTTTCCAGAAACAGATTTCATGATCGGCCAAGGACTTTTGACCTTGAATAACTTTCGATCTAGACATGCTATGATCGTGCTTCCACTTCCAGTGAACTAACCACATAACATACTACATATAAGAACCTTTAAACACAACAAATTATTAACAGGTAAAGATCTACGGTGTCTGACATTTGACTGTCAGGCCATTTTTTACACTTTGAACAATTTTGTTAAATCTTCAATTTCGTACATCTAGATGTTATGGATTCATGATATAACAACCCAGATCACTAAATAACATAATATACAACATATTTAAACATAAAAACATAAAATTTATCTAAGCATACAAGATCTAGCTTAGGGTTAGGGTTTTATACCTTCTTGAGAAAATTTTGATTTTCACTTTTTGATTCTGACCTTGGCTTGCTATGGGGTGTTTTTAGTTAATCTTAGGACTTATTTTTGGAGAAAATTTCGTGGGTCTAGGAGAGAGAGAGTCTTGGCTTTGGTTTAGAGAATAAAATGAAATATTTCTTTTCTTTTTCTTTCTTCCATTCCAATCTTTTGATTCAATGAATCTGAGCATGCTAGCTGTCACATTTCTGCTGATTGAAGTTTATTTACAACATGTGGTAATATCTTAGGTGATGAATCACCAAGATTTTGTAAAGATTTTCAAGCTATCCAATTAAAATAACACAAAAAGGTTATTTTAGTAAACTAACAAATAATCTTAAGGGTATTCTAGTCCATGATGCATAATTCTAGGGTTTAATCCTTAGATTTTAACCCGTAAGGTTTCCCAAATAATTTCTAGGGTTTAAGAAATTAAGTTTAGTGATTTATAAATATTTAATTAGGATATAGTAATTCAAAAATTAGGGTTTTAAACTTCAATTAGGGTTTTCAATAGAAAATTACGGTTTCAAATATACATTAAGGTTTCCAAATTTGTAAATTAGGGTTTTTCACTTAATTTACATTATTCAAATAATGTACATATATGCATTTAAATACAAATATAATTAATTATTATATTTAACATTTAAATTACTTAAACAAAACAAATTCTTAATATCCAAAATACATATTCCTTTATTTTAAATATAATTATATCATTAATTATATTTAAAATTAATATCCATAATATACATACACACATTCAAATATAAATATAATCAATTATATTTAATCTTCGAATTTACTTAAGAAAATAAATTATTATTCTTCATATAATAATTATATAACATAAATCCTTTTAAATATAATTATAACAATAATTATATTTAAAATTAAAATACATGACCATAGATCAAATTAGGGTTTTGATCCGTAATGTCACTTCACCACATGTACCATACTTAGTCAATTTAAAATAAATTGACTAATCTTACAAATTCATATTATAAAGAAATAATCATTGTAATAATAATCATCATTTCTTAAAATATACATTTATTATTTAAATAATATAGTAATCATATTTTTATAAATAATCATATATCTTTAATATAAAAATTAATTTATTAACAGAATATAATTTATAAATATCAAATATTCCTTTAATAAGAAATTTATTTGAAATCATATATGAACTATATATATATACATATTACATATTCACATTCATTTCCTTACATGCATTCCCATACTTTCTTTAACATATAATAAAAATAATTTTATTATATAAAAAAAAATTATACGTAAAATTTATTATTTGAATATATCCAAAATCTTGGGTTATTACATTCACCCTCCCTTATAAGGATTCCGTCCCCGGAATCACCGTTCAACACTTACACCCACGAGGGTAAATATCATACACATTCATATCACAAGTAGATCACGATCTGATTCAATCGAATCGATCTTTAAATATTCGGCATAAAGCTTGTCTATTTGTTATACGGAATTTGATTTCTAATAGAACTCAAATTCCTTCTTCAAAATACATTAATAAAACGATTTATTATAAAATTATGTATTGTTTATTTATTAATCTAGGTCATTTCCTATAGTTCTGATATTTTCAAACGTAAACGTACCCCACGGTATATATAAGAATAAATTATTATTCGAATAATACCTGGAACTCCATCCCCGGCTGCTACCGTATCTTGAACCGTCATGTTGAAGGTCCTTATGGTTGGTTTATTTGTCAGAGGTGGATAAGTAATCGCCAGCTTTCTGCCGTTATTCCATGTGTTCGCGTTTCCCCTATCGGCCTTTATTATGAGATTTCGTATTACGAGTCCGAAACTGCTACGCGTCTTGATCCATTGTTTACAGTCTGCTTGCACCATATCGTTTAGTGTTTTCTTGCGTTTGAGACTTCGTATGATAACGTACCCACATAATTTTTCTTTCAAAAATCCTTTCATTAATGAGTTATTGTAACCCATTTTCTATTTACTAATAGTCTTCATTATCTATCCTTTACACATACCAATACATACTTCTCACCAATCATACATAACAAACATTTTTATTATCTATTTATACAAAACCTTAAATTATTATCTGATTCTTCATATTCCTTTATACCGTACAATATCATAACGTTTTGAAAACAAAATTCAAAACATAGACCAATTCAGCTTGCCGGATTACCCAATTCTGCTTGCTGGATCATCCGATTCAGCTTACTGAATTAAGAAATTTTCAATTAAACAACATACTATCTTAATCCTTTAAAACTTATCAAACACATAATCATACCATTTCATTCATATTCATATTCATTTAAACAGTACAAAGTACTTTTTCATTACACAACAAACTGCTATTATCACTTACTATCCCTTAATGACAACAAAAGTCGGGATTCATTACAATCACTTATACAAAAGTTTAGAGTAGCACATTACACCCATATTCATATACCATACATTATATTTTACCCTATGCGTAGACTTTTATTCTTTTTCTTCCCACTTCCTTCACCTGACCTTTTCTTTGGACAATCCCTTACTTGATGATCAAGGGATTCACAAATGAAACACTTATTGTTCTTTCTTGGATTAGGGCAGTTAGGAGAGATGTGTCCCTCTTGCCCGCACTTATAACACACAAATTTTCCTTTCATACACTCACCCGAGTGACTTTTCCCACAATTTCCACAATTCTTAACCTGTTTCTTTGCCCTTCCCTGACTATTACCAATATTTTCTGGAGCACAATCGTTTAATTTTCTTTTTCCCTTCTTATTCGAAATTCCATGCGATACACTGCATTTGACTTTAATATTGTTTCGTTCCTTTAATAATTCAATTAATATCTTTTGTAATTGTTCGTTCAATTGCCTTTCCACTTTCAACGTTTCTTCCAGAGTAAACACCTGATCCTTCAGAACTTGCACTTCTTTTGATGCGTGCTCAGATATATCTACCACCATATAGGGTTTTTCTTTCATTTCTTCATTCAGTTCCATTTCCGGATATTCATCCTGATCACTATTCAGATATATCATTGGTTCATTCCTTAAAATGCCTTCCAAATCATGAGCTTCTACTCCTGCTATTGGCTTGAGTATAGGCTCAGGTGGAACAATTTGCTCCTCATTGGCGACATGAGAGTCTTCTAATCCTTTTTCGCCTGACATCTATACACAAATTACCTTGATTAGTACATAGTATATACACATAACAAATAAAAGTTTCATATAAGTTAGTTTTTATTTCATTTTACGATGAATTTCCTTAATGCATCTCCTTTAAACTCTATTTGAGTTATTCATTTTTCAACGTTTCTATCTAGCTTAAGGTTATAGCCTAAGGTAATCCCCCACCTAAGGTTTCTAACCTATAGCTCTGATACCAAGTTGTGACGCCCCCAAATACGGGTTTCAAGTACCTAGATTTGGGGGCGTCACATCCGGACTTACGATCGCACAACTTTTCCTTCACCAGAGAAAGAAGGCTTGTTTCTTTATGTCGCGGCTTGCGGAGGTTGGGATGACTTCCCCCATTCTGGTCGCATTCCCCGCATGTGCATAGAGAAACAAGAATACCCTTTCAGTCCCTTTCGCTTCCTGTCTGACTCATCTAGCCGTCTTCAAGGATGGCAACATTGGACTGACGAAATCCTCGGGAATGCTGAGTATAAGGCTATACTAAATAGCGCGAGCATATATCGCTGCATTCAGCTATGTAGGGCATTCAACTATATAGAGCATTCAGCTATGTAGGGCATTCAGCTATGTAGGGCATTCAACCATGTAGGGCATTCAACCATGTAGGGCATTCAACCATGTAGAGCATTCAACCATGTAGGGATCTACGTATCATGACGCCTTTACTGTGTTGATTTCCCCCGGGTACTTTTCTTCATGCACATTCATTACTGTTTGGGGGAATTTACCCATACTCTAGAGTATGTCTGCTTCCTTTTTTTTTTCAAATTATGTTCTTATTCTAGATTATATATATCCTGCAGTCTTCCTGTTATTGCTTCGGCTTCTTGTAGTCTATCCCGACTGTCTCCTAGGGATACCAAGTGCGTTGCATACTTGATAGAGGCTTTCAGGCGGGTTAACAATTATACTTCATGATTTCATGGTGACACAATCCTTTCAGACTTCGTCTCGGGTACCTCCTCGAGTTCCTCCCCCATGATCCTCTGCTGTCGGGGAGATGAGAGTTACTTGCTCTAGAGTAAAGCCGAGGATCCTTGTTTTTAGATTGCCGAGAATGATGATGATAATGATAATGATGATGATGATGATGTTCCCATTGGATTTCTTATGGGTACGACAAGTGAGATGGCGACCTCCACTACTTGTGAGCTTCCCTGACATAACATGATTGTTGTGGAGTCCTCCTCACCTCATGATGATCGTGTCAGCCTTAATGTTGACGATTTCATATCTGATGTAGTCTTAGGTCCTGCTGTGGTTAGTACAGTTCCATCTTCACGCCCACATATAACATTTTCTCATGACAGCTGGGAGGGTACCGGTGACACCCATGTTGATGTTGATGCTATTATGGCAGTGAATCCTCCTCCCCCGAGGGGGAATCCTTCGAAACCTATTGTTGATTTCCATCCTCCCCAGAAGTATTCTCCCGAGGCTGCACCTAAAAGGGAGGGTACAGTTGCTAGTTCTTTGGGTGGGAGCTACAGGCATTATTTGACTTTCTTTGCCCGTTGAGGAGCTCACCTTATTTGACTTTCTTCATCTTGATTTTGCCACCTCGCCTTTTAGTGACCTCGGCTATCCACCCAACAACAAAGATGTCGTGGAGCTACAGGCATTCTCTAAGCCCGTGATTTGTGCAGCCCCTCTCCCGATGAATATCTTTTCGTGCTGGGTTGGATCTCCTTACTTCTAGGTATGGCTTTTTGTAGCTTTTTGTTATTTCCTGTATCAAAGAACTCATTTATATGTCATTTATCATAATAGAGTTTTTTTAGCATTATTGATTGCCTTTAACTTGAATTTTTTCTTAAGACCCAATGTTTAACATTGAATCATAAGTTATTCAAATTAATACTCCAAGACAACAATATTCATAATAGTGATAGTAAACATGCACATTTTTTTTTCAATTAACATGTTTTTTTTTCGATTTCTCGCAAACTAACACTTGAATCCATACTTTTAAAACCAAAGAATATTCAAGTATAAGTGAAAGTTTGACATTTTTTATTAATAATCATATTGCTTTTAACGAAAAGCACAACGTTTCAAACATTTTCATAAAGATAATAATAATAGATTTTGCTTTTGTCGGATAAAGCATAACGTTCGCCACTTTTAGAGATAAAGTGTAACTTTCTCGGGTTTGAGGGCTTATAATCAGGTGCCTCGCTTACTTTTAGAGTTGAAAGTATAACTTTGAGGACTTATAAGCCTCGATTACTTTTAAAGTTGAAAGTATAACTTTGAGGACTTATAGTCAGGTGCCTCGATTACTTTTAAAGTTGAAAGTATAACTTTGAGGACTTATAGTCAGGTGCCTCGATTACTTTTAAAGTTGAAAGTATAACTTTGAGGACTTATAATCAGGTGCCTCGATTACTTTTAAAGTTAAAAGTATAACTTGTCAGTTTCGAAGGCTGTAAAGTCAGGTTCCTCGGTTACTTTTGAAGTTAAAACTATAACTTGTGCCTTATCCCTTGGTACGTCGTGCCAATTGTTTGGCCTATAGGGTTTCATAAGGGCTTAAGTTGCATGCCTCGTCACTTGGTCATCTAATTTCTTGGCAAGTGCAATCTACGAGGACTTGGCCACCATTTAGAGTGGACCACCATCTTGGGTGGATTTTTTAATTCGTCAATTCTTGTCTCTCCTCCCTTGGTCATCCAATTTCTTAGCAAGGGATACTCTTGAGTACTTCAACCACCATTTTCTAGTGGACCACCATATTGGGTGGATTTTTGATAGTCTTATCTTTACAGTTCTGAGATCTTTCGATGGTAGAGCCAGTATTTGGGTTGTCCATAGTGTGCCCCCTAGAGGCCGAACCCTAGGAGGGGAACCTTTGAGTTCTTCTTCTTTTGCTTTTCCATCCTTTCGACTTCTTGGGCTACACCATGGGTAATAATGTTGCATGCTTCTTTTCCTTTGTGATTTGGAAGTGACTTTTCACACACGGTGCTTTTCTTTTCACAGTTCGATTTCTCTGGCTGCCAGCTTCTCATGATATATCCTCCGCAGACTGTAACAGTCTATAGTGGAATGTCCTGCGTATTGGTGGTATACACAAAAATCTGGTCTTCTTTTCATCTCTTCCGTCACCATAAATTTAGGTTTTGGAGGTTTCACCACTCCGTGCTCAACCCATTGGTCGTACAGGCCCCTGAATGCCTTCTCACTGCATGTGATAGCCTCTGGAACTGGCATCCTGGTATACTTGCCCCCAAGTTTTCCTTTACTTTGTTCAAAATTTCGCTCGTTCTTCTCCCTCTTGCCCCCTTGTGGGTTTGACTGAGAGTCAGTCAAAGCCACAGTTGTTGTTCTCTTACCCTTCCATGTAACCATCGCATGGTTAATGGGCACTGTCACGATTCCTCCCAAATCTTGTGCGAAGGATGAGAGAGTCGCAAATGAATCACAGGCCTTTGTAATGAGATGGGGCTTGAAGGAGTCTAGAGCACCATTGTTGCATATGCTAACCAAGTTCTTCTCTTCAATTGGCTCGGCACACTTCTGTGTTTGGGCCCTGAATCTGTCCACATAATCTGACAGCTCCTCATTCGGCTTTTGCTTGAATCGCATCAGCTCTACAATAGTTACCTGTTTCAGCACATAGAAAAATTTCTTAAAAAATTACAATTTTAGATCATCCCAATCATGGATTGATCCCTTCTCCAAGTTATAGTACCAACTGAAGGCACTATCCGTTAAGGTCTTGTTGAATTCTCTCATCAACAGATTGTGGTTATTCACCTCATCATAGCCTAACCATGGAGACATCGACTCCACGAACTTGGCAATATGCTCCCTGGCATTCCCTTTCTCCCCGTTATACTTTGGGAACTGCGGGGGATGCTCAATATACCCTGCCGGGTAAGGTTGTCTCCGAACGTGTGCCGAGTATGGTGGAGTAAAGTCCAACTCTGAAGGTCGGGTTGTCTGCTTACGAAGTTGATTGATCACATCGATCATATCATCTTTCATCACATACTAGCTTGTGGTATGGATTCTTTGAGGGGCTATGATGTATTGATGCATAGGTGGTGTGTATGGTAAGGAAATTGGCTGGTGTACACTTGCATCCTGCACAATTTGTATCGGTGGTGCTTGTTGGCTCGTGCGTTGGATGTGGCTCGGGATGGTCGGTATCTGCACTTGTGAAAATGTTGGGAGAGTGGTCGGGATGATGTTGGGCTGAGGTTGACTTGCTTCCAATCTGAGTTGTGGCGCATCCCCGCTGTTTTGGGGCTCCAAGTTGATGATTGGAATCGGCTGACTCTCCGTTGTTGGAGGCACAATCTGATTCTCTTTGGTGTTGTTGTTATCCTCCACTTCTGCTCGTTCCCCCTGCGAACTTCCTGGAAACATAGCCCTAAAAGTGGGAATTTGCATCAACTACTGGCGGAAATTTCCCATCTCTTCCTGCTTCCTCTGCATTTCCAGCATCATGGTCATCATCATCCCTTGGCCTTCTCGTGCCTCCTGTAATGCCTTAAGCATCTTCGTCTGCACAGCATTCGCAGTTGTCTGCGCTCCAGTTACTTCCTCACCTTGTCTTCCTGTGTTCGTCTGTCTAGCACTGGTTTATTGTTGATCAGCCATTTGAGGTGATGTTGAACTTCCTTCCGAAATGTCTTCTAAGATGGGTTGATCAAAATCCAGATTCGCGCTTTGGAGCACTGGATTTACTTGCCTTGACATTGGATCCGGTGAAGTGATGCTTGTTGTCGGTGAAACTTTTCCTGTAATTCTCCCACTTCGAGTTGTGGGCATACCCTTCACGAATACTACACCTCCCCAGCAGAGTCGCCAAATAAATGTGGGCAAAGAAATTACACCTTGCTAGGGTTAGGGTTTCGTGTTGGCTGGAGAGGAGAGAAATCCACGAAGAGCACGAAATTGATTGATTGATGGAAGAGAGGAGAAGAACAGGTGGGCAATTACTCCAATGACACGTGGCAGAACTCCTAGAATCCGGAAACCGGGTTAGGGTAGCAGGGATTCCAAGAGCCTTCTTGAGTCTTCGAGTTGTGAGAGAGTTTCAAGTGTAATGAGCTTCCAAGAGTCTAAGTATAATGTCTTGAGAGCGATCCCCTTTTCTTAGAATAGAGGGGCTATTTATAGAGTTTTTCTGGGAAATAGTCACATGTCAGGCACATGTTTTAAGGGAAATTTCCGAAATACCCTTTAATTATGTTTTAAAGGAGAAATTCCAGAAATGCCCTTTAATCATCAAAGTAATGCCCAAATTGCCATGTTCTTCTAGCCACCAATCCAATCCCTCAATCAATTCCCAAAATGGATCGCATCCACGAGTCTTCTGCCTTGGAACACGTGGAGACTTTCCCGGGTCTAGTACATTTAATTAGGTCACATAAACCCTAATTTATACATTTAATTAGGTTTTTGTAAACCCTAATTTGTACATTTAATTCAATTAGGTCATGTGAACCCTAATATGCACTTGGGCCCACAGTTATAGCCAACCAGATAATCAAACTCTAATTAATTAAGTACCAATATTATTATGCAACAAATTTCATAATCTGAAAATTGTCTTAAAAAATAGTAAAAGAAGTCCGCAAAGCAAAATAGAAGGGGAAATAAAAAAAATCATTAAAGCTTGTTTTCCTTTTACATATATTGAAAGTGAATACCAACAATATGAAACATCAAAAAGCAACCAAGAACCCTGTTGGTATGGTTGCCACCACACAATAGCTTCTTCTTTGCGTTTAGATATTCAATAGCTACAGACATAGCCGTAGCCAATTACCCTATAAGTTAGCAAAAGGGACGCCCATGTTAGATCTGAACCATTCCTTGAAGATTGAATATATATATATATATATATATATATATATATATATATATATAGAAAGATAGATAGATAGATAGATAGATAGACAGACACACAGACACACACGTTAGATATGCATGACTAGTCACAATTTGGTGAACCTAAGTATATTGTGTACTTTTACTTTTCTGTTTTCCATTTAAAATTTAATTGTGTCTATTATTTGATCCTAAATCTAGCACATCAATAGCATATTTAAACTGGTAGATTTCATCACAGTTAAGAGGTTAAGATATTGGAATTAGGTGGTGTTAGGAGTTGTTCAAATATATGAAAATAATGGTCTAAAATGGCTGTTTTCATTATAAAATCAAGCAGCAAATACCCTTAAAATTATAAATATAAGCATAGATTGAACAGGGGCCAAAATATATATGAAAAATTATAATATTAATATTATGTTTGCGAAATACAAAAAAAACATATATATATTAAAATGTGATTAATCTATCTATTAAAATGACACTCATACCAATATTTTTAGATTTATAAATTTATTTTTAATTGAATGTACTGAAATTCTACATTATATTTTTCATGCAGAAAACCAATGAGTTTATCCTAAACTGTTACTAATAAATAAGTAATTATAAAAGAAATAAATTCAATAATTACAAAAATAAAATACAAGTTATTTTGTAAATGACAAATAGCTAAAAATTTAATTAAGTATTAAAAAATATTAGTGCAGTATTATTTTTTGAATGAATTCGCCATTGTATTTATCCAATATAATTTATATAGTTATACAAATTATAGAAGAATTTTTGTGAGGGTTTCAAGTTAAATTTAAAAAAAAAGAAAAGAAAAAAAAAACACCAAGGGCAATAATGAAACTTTAGAAAAACCGGATGGGGCAACGGCCTCCCTGACCATCGTGTGGTTCCGCCACAGATATTGACGGTAAGACTAATTTGAATGTAAGAGATTGTAACCAAGTCTTATTGACTTGTTCTAAGTCTCAGTGACTTAAAAGAATCTTAGTGATCCAACTGTTGTAACTGTTCAATTATTTTTAAGTGTTCTACGATTTAGTTTGTGACTTAGTTTTACATTTGTTTGCTAAATTTAGAACTGTGATCTTTCTATATTCTTTGAAGGGTTTTTTATAAAATATTATTCTGCTGTGTAAAATTATTTAATTAATCTGATTAATTATAAGTTGGGAATAACTCTTTAAAAACAAAAACTTTTAAAATATCTATTTAACCTCCTTTTTAGATCTCTTAGTGTCTTTGGAAAATAACACAATCTTTTTGTACAACGAGTTTTGGCCTTGTTCTGGATAGATAATTTCATATATCAAGGCATTTGTTGTTGTCCACTAGAAAAATAAAATAAAATCGTATGATGCAGTATATTTCATCGACTTCAAACAGATTTAGAACACTTTTTAAAGTGTGATCAATCATATGTAAATGATGAGCTAAAATGGCTATTACTTTCAATAGTCACCGCTAAATGCTCAAAGAAAAGTTTTATTATACTAATTATATATATATATATATATATATATATATATATATATTCAGGGTAATACTCTGAATTTGAGATTTTTTCTCGAAAAATAACAACACTCCTGAAAACAAAGAATAGGATCGTTAGGGTCTTCGTGCTTGGGTTTTGTAGGATCACAACAGTCTGAAGGACAAACATCATAGCTCATCGATGGTGCTGGTACATCATAGCTCATCGATGGTGCTGGTACAACCACAAACAATAAGAGGAGAAATAAACTTAGCTTCAAGAGTGGAAGAGAATCCATGACCTTAATTTAGAGTAAAGGAGAGAGAATGATATTCTAATTAGACTTTTAACTTTAGATTTAATTGTGGGTATTTATTTCTTTTTATATTGGAACTGGTTAGTGTTAGGAAACAGAAAATTAATTGACTATACATCTTCAATAAATTATAAGTTATTGTTACCATTAATTGATAGTATTATACTAGAAACGCATGGGGTAAGCTGTGATAAATTCTAATAATGCATGAATGAAGCATAATTTAAGATAATAAGTGCAAAGAAGCCCCAAACAAGGCTAGCTAGTCCGAATTAATACAAGAAGAATAAAAGAGATATCAGATATGCATTATTAGCTTGTCTTTACACCGAGCCGGTTTGTCCCAATGTAGGCCTGTCAATAGATACTTAGAGCCGATCATGCTCTGATCTAAAATGCTCCTAGATCAATAATCTGATTTATCATGTAATAAATTATTAATTTGCCTCATGATCCACCTGATCTAACAATACAGATCATAATCCAAATCGATCCATTTAAAAAAAATTATTTGTACAATTATATTAATTCATAAAATATAATTATTTATGAAATGATATTAAGTTATGAACGGATTTCACTTAATATCTCTAAAACACTTTACTTTCTCACTTTAATTTTTTTAAACTTTCTCTTACTAAATTTTATGATAATCTTCTATCTAACTTATTGAATTGTTGTTATAGTGTATTATTGTTCAGTCAAACTTTTAAATTAGTATGTAGAAATTGTTTATTTTATCAGCTAGACTTTTAAATTTTTTGCATATGGAGGAAATTAACAATAATTAACTATCATGCAGTTAAATAGCACACTAGTAATCTGGACAATAAGCTCTAAACATGGTTAAATATTCAGATGTATACCCCAAAACGCAATCGCCCAGTATCCAATTGCACATGTCCATAAGACAAATATTAATTAATGTCTCCACGTACAAACTTTGATGACCAAAAAGAGAGAGACCTTCTCTCTCCTCCCAAAAAGTTAAATTTCTCCCACAGCGTCACTTTTTTCGCAATTATAGAGAGAGAGGAAAAAAAGATAGTAGACATAGTATGTAACGATCGAGTTCAGTCTTGTAATAAAGATTATCAATATTTATTGAATAAAATAAATATTTTTGATGATATTATGGAAATAATTTATTTGGCATAAATATGTTAAATAAATATATCTGGGCTATAAATATTTATGTGCATGAATGTGGTAAGTTAATTGGTTAGTAATTAGCTAATTTAATTAAATGAGTTCAATAAGGAAATGAAAAATCCAAATGTAGGATTATTAGTGGACCAAATCAAGGTCTAATAAAAGTTGTGAACTAACATATGTGAAGCCCAACCTAAATGATAAACAAGCGCAAAGTAAAGTCCAAAAATAAGCCCAGAGCAATTGAAATTCAAACTTTGGTCAAGGAGGGAATGAAGCATTCCCCAAGCTTATGTGACGGCCCGGATTTTCGGGAACTGTTATAATAAGAATTTAATAACGAAATTCTTATTATGAGGCGTAATATGTAGCTTGATAATTCGAGCTGGCGAATATTATTGAATAAAGTAGAGTTTTATTAATAATATTATGAGTTAAGCATTTAAAAGTTATATTACAACCTAGATTATGAGGATGCGATAATTAGTAAATATGAAAGTTGTCGTTTAAGCGAATACGGTGATTTCGAGAAATATCGTTGAATTGTTATTCACGTGGGCACTATATACGCCCAAAAATGCTATTTATTGGATTAAATAAATAGTTTGATGAAGATTATTATTTGAATAATTTATTTGGTGTAAATATGTTAACCAAATACATGTGGGTTTCATGTACATTTAGGTACATGATTTTGGTAAGCTAATTGGTTAGTAAATTGCTAACCTATATTAAATGAGTCCAATAATAAATTAAATTACTAGGCTAATAAATGGCTAAATGAATTTCTAGTTTTATTGATAGAATTCAAGTGTGGGAGAAATTGTGGAACAAGAGCTCTAGTTATTTCCTAAGTGCTCTATTTAATTACTAGGTGTTTATTAATAAACAAATTGAGAGGCCTTTAATAAATGGAAGTGGGTGGAAGAATACTACTTAATTAGCACAAGTGGAAAGAAGAGAAGGGAAGTATATGGATGAAGTAAAAGAAGGGAGAGAGCTAACAATAATGAGATCACATGGGTGCTACTATTCTAGCAATTAACTAAGAAAGAAGAAGAAAATCAACACATTTAGGAGGAATAAAAGGAATGCTACGGGTGAGTGGGTAGAGAGAGAAAAAATGAATTGGGTGTGTAAATAAATTGTGTGTTGCTAAATTGGGAGAGCACCAAATTCATTGGACCAATAAGAGTTAGGGAGATGAGAGAGGGTTATGTAGGAGGTGGCCTTGAGCCAAACCCCATGCCTTGATAATCCAAAGTGGGCAACATTCTTCTCTAATATACTTCCAAGAAGCTTAGTAAAAATCAATTTCTTCCTCCCAAAACCATTGTATCCGATTCCTTACCTCCTAGCTTCCAAGTTCTGAACAATTTCTAGTGAAGAAGCTAAGTTGAAGAGAACTAACGGAGATGAAGAACAAGAGCTCGGTGATGGCATGAGAAAGGGGAGAGAAAGCTAAGCCTAAACCCATCTCCCATTCTTGCTCATCAAATGTCGCTAAATAACCTAGAAAAAGAAAGAAATGGGTGGAGAGCTGAAACTTGAAGGCAGGGTTCGGAAGTACTCAAGAAGGAAGAGAAGAGGTTTTAGCAAAGCTCTAACAAATTTTCTAGCATCCAAGAAGGAGAAAGCCAAGAAGTAATTTCTTAAACGTTCAAACTTTCATTTTCTCCTAAAAGTTAGATATTCTTGATGAATATTGTTGTGTTTGAGTTTTATGGGTCGAGTAATACCCTAAGAATTATGTTCATAGGTTTAATAAACCATTTAAAGCAAGAAAGTGGAATATTAATGAATGAAATCCGAACATATGCATAAGGAGGAAGAAAATGAACATTTTTGGACATTTGGACTGTTATCGACTGAATAGAGGACCTTTTGTTTTTATATTCATGTTTGAGATTTTTGTTGGTTGTTAATATGTTATACTTCCATGAATTATGTTGATAACCCAATTGGAATGAACTAAAACGGAGTTAAAACGAATCTGTGGTGAAAGATTTAGTAAACCATGTCAAGAACATGAAAACTATGTGGACAGTGTCTGTAAAACAAATTCTGGTATTGTTGTGTTGGATAAAAATTTTGAATTTATGTGTAGTTATACTACACTGAGTTAGAAAGTCATAGGCTTTGGAATGAACGTATTTCAACCTCGAATGAGGGAGTTATGGCGATTTTAATAAGAAGTGTCCAAACTGTCAAAACAGGAAAAATCATTTCGGGAGTGGAGTTTCGGGACACAGTTTTGGCTAGTTAGAGTTACAAAAAAGTTGTGGGCTTTAAGTATATTGTAGTTTATGTTCCAAGCTTTCCATAGCCTCCGGAACGAACTAATTTCGAGTTCGGACGACCGGGTTATGAAGGTGCGAAGTAAGCGCGTCAAAACTGTCTAATCTGGAAAACCAGATTCGGACCAGCCTATTGTAAGAATTTTCAGGACTTGTGTGTTCAAAATTTGAAAATGGTTAAAACATAAAAGTTGTAGCCCCGGAAGCGACGCGTGGGCGCAAGAATCACTCAAAAAGCTTTTGAAACGAATTAGTTATGACTGTTTTAGCGAAGTAGGGTCAGTTTGGCCAGTTTTTTTGTAGCAATCTGAAGTTGTTTGTAATAAGTGAAAATCTGTTTTGATTGAAGAAGGGCCTGGAACCATGGCCTAGATGAGATTAAAGTTGACTGTATAAGCTTTAATTTGACGTAAGAATGAACGAAAACGAATGAGTAACAAATAAGTTATGATTAAACGAATAATAGTGTTCGTTAACGATTAAAATAGTTCACACGAGTTTATAACTCTTTTTAAAACGAAAATTTGAGGATTGATATATTGGGTCATATGATGATTATAAGTTAGATGATGATTAGAGTCGTGTCGTCTTCAAACGTCGCGACGCCGAGGAATGTTTTTGAGATTTGGCCGCATTATTAAATGCGAGCTATATAGAATGAGAAATAGAGTAATGTAAACCAATATATATGTGAAGCCTTTATTGTGGCTAGTTGGTATTTTATTGTTAATAAATTGTGTAGGATATTTGAAGGACGAATTGTCGTAATTTAGCAAGGAGCGCTTAAGGCAAGTTCTTTCAGTAACTTATTAATTTGTTTAAATGTATTAAATATTCAGATGTTTATGTGAATTGCTTGTGAGCATGATTATGTGTGCACGTTGTGCAGTTATGTGAGTATATTGTTCTATGTGGAACTTGTATTATTGTGACTATACAATATGAGGTACATGATGTATGCCATGAGATGTGTGGTGCATGTATAGATGCATTGCATGAGATGTATAATGCATGAGAAAGATGCATAGTATGAGAATTATGAGACATGAAGAAGATAAATAGCATGAGAATTATGATGCATGAATGAAATGTAAATTTATATGTTACGTGAAGCATAAAAGGTGATAACTGTTAGTTCTTGTTGAGTCGTCGTGCTCATACTTGCAAAAATAAAACTTTTGCAGATTTTAGATGAGACAAATTATCTTGGTATCGTGATGTTAAGTACTAGAGACGCATTGATACAGGAAGGTTGCTAAATATTTTTTTTATTGAATTATTTAGCTATGATGATGGGACACGATGTAAGGTATGAGCTTAATTAAGGTATTTATTGAATTATAGAGGAATTTGATGTGATTATACAAATATGAGTTATAATGCCGAGTTTTATGTTGTTTTGCAGAATACTCTACGATCATTAGATGAGAGCTCTACGTTCGTAGAGTTACAGTGGTAACCTGACAGCTCTACGATCGCAGGAAGGTTAAGGCAGAGTCACGCGACGATTTAATATAGTACTCTACGTTCGTAGAGTGGGAGCTTTACGATTGAGTGGTTGTGAACTCTACGATGGTGTTGTCTGCGCGATGATTGTCCTAAGTCCACTATACGATTACGAGAGAACTCTACAATTACGAGAGAACTCTACGATTACATGGTTACTCTATGGAGCAATGGTGCAAAATTTCACTCTACGATTGCTGAAAGAGTTTTACCCTACGATTGTGGTCGTCATGCAGGATTCCTATTTTGAGTAGGATTTGAGTCGCTGGGATGATAGAGTTCGACTTGTATGAGGATTTGAAGATGGAATTACGCGCTTACATGGAAAGTATCTTTGATTATGGAAAGAGTAGAATCTGATATGGAAGATCTAAGTCCAAGCGGATATGGAAACTAGTGCTGAACTGGAAAAGGAAAGGGAAGAAGAATTGGATTTGGAAACTAAAATCTAATTTGATAAGGAAGCCACTTAAAGCTGGATTTCAGAGATTGAGAAGGATTTAGAATCCTACCATATCTGTAGAGTGAAGACTTCCGAAATAAAATTAGATTAGAATTCTTCTAGGGTTTCAAAGTATCTATAAATACCTTAAACTTGTAATCAGTTGAGAACATCATGGGACATCCTGGATCATCATCCTAGATCATATTTTATTTATTTATCAGCATGCTAGGCTAGTTTATTTTTATTCAGTTCTCAGGGGATGTGGAACCTTATTTTTAGTTAATTGTATAATTGAGTTTCGTTATTGATTTCTTCGTATATGAGATTTATTCTGATAATCTGTTTTAACTGTTTATATGTTATTTGATTTGATTAATTTGATGTGGCCATTTAAATTAATCTGATTAATATCATCCGCTAGATTCAAGAATAGTATTACGTAATCGATATTGTTTTTAATCACAGGTAGCAGTTAGTGATGCTGATTGTGGTCAAGCTTTTGGTTATTGCTATGGTTATTAGAAGACAGGTTAAACAATCCGAGCTTATGTAATTGTTGCTTGGAATAGTCTAATTCCTTAGTTCTTAATGCTGCTGTTATATTAAATCTAGAGAGCTTATTCTAAGTTGTATAATGGTTAGAATCTTATGAAGAGCTTGTTTCATTAAGTGATAATCTAAGGGGAATTTCGGATAGCAGAGCTTGTTGTTGCCTAGGGCTATTAATCTTATGGAAGGAAGAAATAATGGTAACTTGATTACACTGCTGCTGTTAATTGGTGAAACTGAACTAAAGAACTGAAGCTTTAATTTATTTGATTGTCTTTGTTATTTTAACTTTGTTTTCTTTAGTTAATCATAATTCAAAATTCCCAATCTTTTATTTATTGTTTATAGTTAGAAACATTATAATAAATTCAAATTAATATAATTCTCTGTGGGATCGACCTTTGCTTATTGTTATGCTATGCTTAGTTTTGAGTTCGTAGAGTTAGGTAAGGTTTTTATTTTTGGTTTGCTGACGACAACTTCCCATAAAGCTAGGAAACTAGGGAACATAGGCTAGAAAGTTAGTAAGCTAGCTTTTGAATTTGTGAAGGAAAAATTAAATGAGTGCAATTGCTCCTCTCTCTCTATATATACACGGATTCTCCCATATCTTCCACTTTCAAAACCTATCCTAGCAAGGCTATAAGAATTGGTAAGTAGCTTAGCAAGCTGGAAAAATTAAATACTCCCATGTACTCTCATCTTCTCTATTCATGCCCAGTACATCCCCTCTTTCTCTTCCCAAATTATTTATTTTATTTGTTGATTTATTTTCTAATAAATCATCTAGAAGGTCCATATAAATTGGGCCAAAGTATGGGCCATTTAAATTATTGTTTGGGCTCTCTAATTTAATTGTTTAGGCCATGTAAAATAGCGTAGCCCAATACATTAATTTTATCTTACCCTAATTTATTTAATAAGGGTTTCTAGTCCACTCATTTTGGACTTTAAATAATTACTCATATAAGTTTAATTATCTAACCCAATTATACTTGATTTAATTAGGTTTAAAATAAATAATTAAGTTGAGATAATAAAATAAATCCCTTAATTAACTTAGTTTACTAGTATATATTTTAAATACTAGAATTCTTCCATAACTATAACCCTTAGGTTATTAAATTCTCATTTCTAATATATAATATTAGGTTACAATGCTTTCTTTTTAATTCTCTTTATATAATAAATAAATAAATATACATATTTATAATATATATTTATTTAATCTCATACATATTCCACATAAGTCATAATATATTTATCATCATTGATAAATATTTAACACATTCATTTATCCACATATCCATTCAATGTAAGTCACAAAGTGTTCAATACACTAATAAATAATTTAATATACTTATTTTCTTTAATAAGTTATTACACATTCATATAATCACTTTATGTTAGTAATATTAATTAATCATTTAAAGATTATAAATCTTGTTATTTACCATCCAAAGTTGACATTCAAGCTATGCTAATTTTTAACATAAGTTTATCTTACTTTTCTTCCATCAATTTAATTAGTTAATCATCTTTGCCTCATTTACATTTCTTAGTCAACTTAAAATAAATAAATTGACTAACTTGCTTAATTCATATCACATATGCTCAAATTAATAATAATAATAATAACAATAAAAAAAAATTATTCGCAAAAATATACATATATAATCATATAAAATTCGCGGTCCTTACAAGAACGACATATTTTATAATCGGAAGTATTACACGTTGCATACGCGCATGTCCGACACCCTCCATATGCACAACATCACCAAACTGCCCAATTTCGAAATTGATCCAGGCAATACTCTCGATTATTAACAGTTGAAGTTGTAGGTCTACTCCTTAGCTTTCCGGAACATCTTGAATCATCCAAATCGGAGTTCGTATGAGAAACTTATGCCCATTTTACTAAAGGGTGTCGAAGCTGTCCAGACTCTACGAATTTCCACTCTACGATGGTCGAGACCACTCTACGATGGTACTCTACGATTGCACTCTACGATGGCACTCTACGATGGTCGAGACCACTCTAGGATGACACTCTACGATGGTCGAGACCACTCTACGATTGCACTCTACGATAGCACTCTACGATGGTCGAGACCACTCTATGATGACATTCATTGGCAGGTTCGTAGCACCTACTTCCAAACATCATAACTTCTTCATTTAAGCCGGAATTAGTTCGTTCTTGAGGCTATGGTAAGCTTGTAGCATGAACTACAACATATCCAAAAATCATAAATTTTTAGGTTCTCTAACTAGTTGAAACAGTGGCTCCAAAGAGCCAATTTGAACTCGTTTTCTGCGTTCTTGACAGCTTTGACACATTTTCTCAAAATCGCTATAACTCCCTGATCCGGAGTCGGAATGCGTTCGTTCCAAAGCCTACGGACTCCTAACTCAGTGTACTATATACTTCGGAAGCTCATAATTTTATAAGCAACTCATTAATACCAAAATTTGATTCAATGATAACTATCCATACTAAGTAATCGTGTTCTTGACATGGTTTACTAAAATTTTCACCACAGATTCGTTTTAAAAGCTTTTTACTCCATTCTAACTAGGTTATGAAGATAGCCCATGGAACTACAATACCACAACAACAAACAAAGCAAATAAACATAGAATCGATGCTATAAGTCCTCTAAAACAGTCCGAATGTCCATGTTTGTTCAAAAAATGTCCATGTTCTTCATCCTTTACGCATGGGTTTCGGATTTCTTTCCATTTCGTTCCACTTTAATGTTATTAATGGCTTATATCACCTCTTAACAATATTATTACTCGTTCACAACAAATAACTACCACAACAACAATATCCCAACCAAATATGAGGCTTAAGAGTAAAATGAAAGTTAAGGGTTTCAAGACTTACTTCTTGGATGCTAGAACTTCTTCTAGAGCTTTGCTAGAACCTCTTTTCTTCTTTCTTGAGTACTCCCGAACTTTTCCTTTAAGTTTTAGCTCTCACCCACTTCTTTCTCTCTCTAGAATATTGAAGCTTTTTAATGGTAGGAATGAAGAAGTTGAAGATGGTGTTGTATAACTCTCCCTTCTTTCCTCAAGCTGTCACCGAGCTCTCCTCTTCCTCTTCTCTGCAAATTTTTCTCTTCTCACTTGCAAGTAAACTAAGCTTTGGAACAAGGAAGGAACAGATGGAATGTTTTGGGAGGAGATGGGTTTCTATTACTAAGCTTCTTGAAATTATTATTGAGATGAATGTTGGCATTATGGGACTCTCAAGACATGGAGCTCATCAAATGGTCACACCTGCCGAACATTCCCTCCCTTGCTCAATTCTTATTGGTTCATGGCATTACCTTGTCTCCTTATTCTCCCCCATTGCCTAGACAAAACACTCTTTTAATCAAATAAAATATAATTACTTCCACCCATTTGGTCTCTCTCTCTCTACCCACTACCCGTATACTTCCTCCCTAATAACCAAATTGGTTCTTTACTCTACCAAATAATCACATGGGTCCTGCAAATGGTTGGGTCATGGGTGAAAGTAATGGATCTTGGGTTGGGCCATTTATTAGGGTCACCCATAATAAACATTTGGGCTACCAATTAAATCACCATTGAGCTCAAATAAAAAAAATCCAACACTTGAAAAAATTATTACTTCGCATACACGCTTTAACGAAATTAATAGAAGTCGAAAAAGACGTAAAAATATTCGGGCGTGAATAGCGCTCAGGAATAGTAACTCGTGAAATAGTGATTTTGCGACATAACGCAAAAAATCAATTTATTCGCTTACGCAACACTTGCTACACATAAAATTCATGCATTCTCATAATCTAGGTTATAATATAACCTTTAAACACATCACATAAAATAAAGATTTAATATATTTCATAATATTAATAAATCCAAATTACAAGGGTATACATGATTCACGATCGATACACTGTTAATGGGTTAAATCTAAGCAAATCATGTTCTGATCCAATATACACCAAGTGTGATAATAGATCAATAACCTGATTCATCATGTAATGGATCATTAATCTGCCCCATGATCCACTTGATCCAACAATACGGATCATGATCTAAATTTACCCATTAAAAAAAACTATTTGTATAATTATGTTAATTCTTAAAATATAATTATTTATGAAATGATATTAAGTTATGAAAGAATTTTACTTAATATCTCTAAACCACTTTACTTTCTCACTCTATTTTTTGTAAACTTTCTCTTACTAAATTTTATAATAATCTTCCGTCTAACTTATTGAATTGTTGTTATAGTGTATCATTGTTCAGCTAGACTTTTATATTAGTACGTAGAAATTGTTTCTTTATTTTTAGTTAGACTTTTAAATTTTGTAGAAATTATATTTTGCATATGGAGGAAATTAACAACAATTAACTATCATGCACTTAAATAACACACTAGTAATCTGGACAATAAGCTCTAAACATGATTAAATATTCAGAGGTATTCACCAAAACATAATCACCCAGGATACAATTGCACATGTCCATAAGAACAATATTAATTAATGCCTTCATACAAACTTTGAATTTAGGGGTGAGTATGATGCGGTTTAAAGTCCAAACCACACACGAAACCGCTTAAGTGCGGTTTGACAAATTCAAAACCGTACATGAAACCGCTTGTGATTGGTGCGGTGCAGTTTTGAACTGTGCGATGCGGTTTCATTTGGTGCGGTTTCGGTTTGAAAACTAATTGAAACAACAAAATTTTATGCAATTTAAATTAACAATTTAGCATCACTACTCTAATTTTGTGACCATATTTGAAAAATAATGATCTCTTGAGCCGGTAAGTCATATCAGACTGTGTTATCTAGTTTCATTGTAGGAATAATAGATTATCAGAGAAAAAAAATGAGGAGGAATGCGCTGATCTAGAAAAGAAAGCTTAAATTTTTTCAGGTGAGAAGGTGTGGGAGAGGATGGTTTGATAAGTTCTCTAGAAATTATATCAACTTTCATTCTGTCACTGCGGCTAGAGTTGAAGGAAATGAATATGATTTTGTGGCTTATGCACACTATAGTTATTAAATCTTAGTTGGTATATAAGACTAGAGCAAGCTGGGCTTCTTCCCTTGAATTAAGACCACCAAATATAAAAAAATATTATCAAAAAGATTCTAAACGTCTCTTGGACAGTGATATCTATAATATTTTGCATAGGAAGTTGAAAAATAATACACAAAATAGTCATAGAAGAATATTAATTGATATAATACACAGAATGGTGCGGTTTCGATTTTTGCATGCGGTTTTGGCCAGTAACTAAACCCAAACGTAAATTTGGTTTTTCAACCCACCTAAAACCGTCACATGCCTCGGAATCGTTGATGCAGTTTGTGCAGTTTTGGTGCGGTTTCGGAGGCAATTTGGTTCCTTACTCAGCCCTAACTTTGATGACCAAAAGAGAGAGACCTTATCTCTCCTCCCAAAAAGTCAAATTTCCCCCAAAGAGCATCACTTTTTCGCACTTACAAAGGGAGAAAAAGACAAGACAGCAGACATAGTATGCGCTACAAAATGGAACATATGGGATTTGTTTTTAGTAAATTAGTGGGTCAAATTAAATCTGATTCATGATTTGACCTATTTGAAATATTGATCAAATGAATTAAATTATCACAAATCAGTGAATAAATGAGTTGAAGCTTTGATTATAAAAATTATGTTAAAGCAGATCAAATCAGAATCAAGATTTAACTCATTGATAAGTATAGCTCCTTGTATTTGTATAGCTCTTTTGCCCATTTCATACTCGCGCTGGCCTCTGTTGAGTTGTTCCCTTTCCACTTCTTTAGGTGCTGGAATTTGTAAATGATTCATTTTCTGCAAGTAAAAGGAAGATGAGATTTTGATATCTCATTCATCCTAACTCCAAACGGCTCCATTACCAACACTGGTGCCCCTTGGTTACTTCTCGTTACCATTTCCCATATGCCTTGGAGGGCATCTTCTAGGATTGGTTCTAAAACAAAATCCGACTTAGCTTTGTTACTTAACGTCAACATGTCGGTTCTGCTATGTAACATTTCTTGGAGTTCTTTTTAAATTATTATTTTTTAGATAAATCATAATTTGAAGAGGTCCATACTTGTAATGCATTTTAAGTCGAATTAAGAGAATCTCCCTATTGTCTCTTGGACATGAGAGAATGATTGTAATTGGCTGATTGGGCCAAAACAGGTCTATACTTGTAATGCATTTGTTCCGGATTCGGAATTTGACCCGGATTATTTTACTTTTATTACTAATTGTGTAAGTTCGATTGACAATATGCTTCAAAAGAATTGCAGTACTGATAGGAGGTTAATTTAATTTTAAAACAAAGTTTATGAACGAATGAACTAGCCTTGCTGCAGTTGTTTAATTGAGTGCAGATGCGCTCCAGTTACTTCCTCACCTTATCTTTCTGTGTTCGTCTGTCTAGCACTGGTTTGTTGTTGATCAGCCATTTGAGTTGATGTTGAACTTCCTTCCGAAACGTCTTCTAAGATGGGTTGATCAAAATCCAGATTCGCGCTTTGGAGCACTGGATTTACTTGCCTTGAAATCGGATCTGGTGAAGTGATGCTTGTTGTCGGTGAAACTCTTCCTGTAATTCTCCCACTTCGAGTTGTGGGCATACCCTTCATGAATTCTACACCTCCCCAGCAGAGTCGCCAAATAAATGTGGGCAAGGAAATTACACCTTGCTAGGGTTAGGGTTTCGTGTTGGCTGGAGAGGAGAGAAATCCACGAAGAGCACGAAATTGATTGATTGATAAAAGAGGGGAGAAGAACAGGTGCGCAATTACTCCAATGACACGTGGTAGAACTCCTAGAATCCGGAACCCGGGTTAGGGTAGCAGGGATTCCAAGAGCCTTCTTGAGTCTTCGAGTTGTGAGAGAGTTTCAAGTGTAATGAGCTTCCAAGAGTCTAAGTATAATGTGTTGAGAGCGATCCCCTTTTCTTAGAATAGAGGGGCTATTTATAGAGTTTTCCTGGGAAATAGTCACATGTCAGGCACATGTTTTAAGGGTAATTCCCGAAATACCCTTTAATTATGTTTTAAAGGAGAAATTCCAGAAATGCCCATTAATCATCAAAGTAATGCCCAAATTGCCCTGTTCTTCTAGCCATCAATCCAATCCCTCAATCAATTCCCAAAATGGGTCGCATCCACGAGTCTTCTGCCTTGGAACGCGTGGAGACTTCCCCGGGTCTAGTACATTTAATTAGGTCACATAAACCCTAATTTATACATTTAATTAGGTTTTTGTAAACCCTAATTTGTACATTTAATTCAATTAGGTCATGTGAACCCTAATATGCACTTGGGCCCACATTTGCCCTCTGCGCGAGAGTCACGATTCCTGAGAGACGCTCGTGCAAAATACTCCAGGCTTGTGAATGATTTTGTGTGACTCCACTTGTCCAAGTCTTGAACACAAGAATTCTAGAAGAAGGAACCCCTAGGGGCCAAACCATTAGGGTTAAACCCTAAGAAAGCAAGACCTAAGGGCTCTTCCTTAAACTTCTTGGTAGATCATCTGAAAGCTTCCTCATTTTGCTCAATATTTATTTCCTTATTTTCTGAGAATTAAAACAAGGAAGATCATCAGATCCAATAATCAAATCTTATTTTATTATTTAGAAACAAAATCTTCCTTTATTAGAATTTTATAAAGTAAGATCTTTTTTCTTAAGATAAAAATATATATATATATATAATAATTTCGAAATTGTCCTACTGTTAGGAATAAAATATCAAATATCAAATATATATATATATATATATTTTTTCAAAATTTCATTAAAATACCAAATTTAAACAATTTTCGAAAATTTATATATATATTTAAAAATAAGCTCAAATAAACTTATCTTTATATTGCGAAATCTTCCTTAAGAGGAAAATAAAGATTGCTTCCTTTGGTATTGCAAGCTTGCAGTTTGCATCTCCCAAGTCACTTAGGCTTTTCTTTTCAGCGTGCAATTTTTGTCTTGGCATTTTCTCTCCTCCTTCAAGTCTGAAGATCACTAAGAAGTCGTCAAGCAATCGTTCCTCATCTTGGGAAAGAGGTAAGAAAGCAATTCCACTCCTATAGGGCCAAATCCTAAGGGTTGAACCTTATAGGGTCATCCTTCCTTCTTCTTTCTCTTTCAATTTGTTAGTTTATTTGAGTACTTTCTGCTGAACTTCTTTTTAACTTGCTTCTTCTACGTTTCTTCTCAGGTTATTGTAGCTTTTTTTTTGTCTTCCGAGCCCGTTACTTGGATTATATCTCGGTAGGGTTCCCTCGGATAATAAAGAAAACACAATATTTATTGACAAAGAAGCATCCGTTACGAAAAATTAATTTGTGGGACATCAGAATTTTCAAGGTACACAAAAGAAATCCCCCTAGGAGAGGGCCGAACCCTATGAGATTAAGCCTTTTTTTTTTGCGCGCCCTAGGATGGCCGAACCCTAGGGGAGCCGAACCTTATTGAGGTTTTTTTTTTGGAGGAGGAGGAGGTCGATCCCTAGGGAGGTCGGACCCTAGGGGGCCGAACCCTAGGGAGCGAATCATAGGAGAAAATGTACCAAAATTTAAACATTGAGAATCGTGATCGTTGTTTTGACCATAACTTTTGTTCTGTTTGGAGTCTCGGGGCCCATAATATATCAAAACGACCGTATCGACGAGTACTTCAAAAGTCATCGCCAACGGCCATGACACATGTCAAAATAATCCAAAAATGGCTCCAAAGGATGCTTTTTGGCTGTATAAAGTTTTTTGGAAAAGCGAGGATTTCGTCAGTCCAATGTTGCCATCCTTGAAGACGGCTAGATGAGTCAGACAGGAAGCGAAAGGGACTGAAAGGGTATTCTTGTTTCTCTATGCACATGCGGGGAATGCGACCAGAATGGGGAAAGTCATCCCAACCTCCGCAAGCCGCGACATAAAGAAACAAGTCTTCTTTCTCTGGTGAAGGAAAAGTGGTGAGATCGTAAGTCCGGACTTGCTCCCAAAAGGTGTCAAAAGGCCCAAAGAAGGGAGCCTTTCCCCAATCATTGACGAAGGAAGTTACCCTAGAAGTCTTCAAGTCTTCAGAGCATCCAGTAGATGAGGCCTGCAAGTAAGGAAGACTCCATATGAGGATACTAAGGATGTCAAGTAAAGCATATGAGCTTGACGAGGCTTACCATGACAAGGGGAGAATTTGAGATTTTCACTTGAGAATACCTGAAAAGAAGAAGAAATGAAGTCAAGGAAGAATCAAAATCACAATTATGAAAGAAAAACAAGATTTGAATGTTGAGTATAAGGCTATACTAAAGAGCGCGAGCATATATCGCTGCATTCAGCTATGTAGGGCATTCAGCTATATAGAGCATTCAGCTATGTAGGGCATTCAGCTATGTAGGGCATTCAACCATGTAGGGTATTCAACTATGTAGGGCATTCAACTATGTAGAGCATTTAACCATGTAGGGATCTACGTATCATGACGCCTTTACTGTGTTGATTTCCCCCGGGTACTTTTCTTCATGCACATTTATTACTATTTGGGGGAATTTACCCATACTCTAGAGTATGTATGCTTCCTTTTTTTTCTTCAAATTATGTTCTTATTCTAGATTATATATATCCTGCAATCTTCCTGTTGTTGCTTCGGCTTCTTGTAGTCCATCCCGACTGTCTCCTAGGGATACCAAGTGCGTTGCATACTTGATAGAGGCTTTCAGGCGGGTTAACAATTATACTTCATGATTTCATGGTGACACAATCCTTTCAGACTTCGTCTCGGGTACCTCCTCGAGTTCCTCCCCCAGGATCCTCTGCTGTCGGGGAGATGAGAGTTACTTGCTCAAGAGTAAAGCCGAGGATCCTTGTTTTTAGATTGCCGAGAATGATGATGATAATGATAATTATGATGATGATGATGTTCCCATTGGATTTCTTATGGGTACGACAAGTGAGATGGCGACCTCCACTACTTGTGAGCTTCCCTGACATAACATGATTGTTGTGGAGTCCTCCTCACCTCATGATGATCGTGTCAGCCTTAATGTTGACGATTCCATATCTGATGTAGTCTTAGGTCCTGCTGTGGTTAGTACAGTTCCATCTTCACGCCCACATATAACATTTTCTCATAACAGCTGGGAGGGTACCGGTGACACCCATGTTGATGCTGATGCTATTATGGCAGTGAATCCTCCTCCCCCGAGGGGGAATCCTTCGAAACCTATTGTTGATTTCCATCCTCCCCAGAAGGATTCTCCCGAGGCTGCACCTAAAAGGGAGGGTACAGTTGCTAGTTCTTTGGGTGGGAGCTACAGGCATTATTTGACTTTCTTTGCCCGTTGAGGAGCTCACCTTATTTGACTTTCTTCATCTTGATTTTGCCACCTCGCCTTTTAGTGACCTCGGCTATCCACCCAACAACAAAGATGTCGTGGAGCTACAGGCATTCTCTAAGCCCGTGATTTGTGCAGCCCTCTCCCGATGAATATCTTTTCGTGCTGGGTTGGATCTCCTTACTTCTAGGTATGGCTTTTTGTAGCGTTTTGTTATTTCCTGTATCAAAGAACTCATTTATATGTCATTTATCATAGTAGAGTTTTTTTAGCATTATTGATTGCCTTTAACTTGAATTTTTTCTTAAGACCCAATGTTTAACATTGAATCATAAGTTATTCAAATTAATACTCCAAGACAACAATATTCATAATAGTGATAGTAAACATGCACATTTTTTTTTTCAATTAACATGTTTTTTTTTCGATTTCTCGCAAACTAACACTTGAATCCATACTTTTAAAACCAAAGAATATTCAAGTATAAGTGAAAGTTTGACATTTTTTATTAATAATCATATTGCTTTTAACGAAAAGCACAACGTTTCAAACATTTTCATAAAGATAATAATAATAGATTTTGTTTTTGTCGGATAAAGCATAACGTTCGCCACTTTTAGAGATAAAGTGTAACTTTCTCGGGTTTGAGGGCTTATAATCAGGTGCCTCGCTTACTTTTAGAGTTGAAAGTATAACTTTGAGGACTTATAAGCCTCGATTACTTTTAAAGTTGAAAGTATAACTTTGAGGACTTATAGTCAGGTGCCTCGATTACTTTTAAAGTTGAAAGTATAACTTTGAGGACTTATAGTCAGGTGCCTCGATTACTTTTAAAGTTGAAAGTATAACTTTGAGGACTTATAATCAGGTGCCTCGATTACTTTTAAAGTTAAAAGTATAACTTGTCAGTTTCGAAGGCTGTAAAGTCGGGTTCCTCGGTTACTTTTGAAGTTAAAACTATAACTTGTGCCTTATCCCTTGGTACGTCGTGCCAATTGTTTGGCCTATAGGGTTTCATAAGGGCTTAAGTTGCATGCCTCGTCACTTGGTCATCTAATTTCTTGGCAAGTGCAATCTACGAGGACTTGGCCACCATTTAGAGTGGACCACCATCTTGGGTTGATTTTTTAATTCGTCAATTCTTGTGTCTCCTCCCTTGGTCATCCAATTTCTTGGCAAGGGATACTCTTGAGTACTTCAACCACCATTTTCTAGTGGACCACCATATTGGGTGGATTTTTGATAGTCTTATCTTTACAGTTTTGAGATCTTTCGATGGTAGAGCCAGTATTTGGGTTGTCCATAGTGTGCCCCCTAGAGGCCGAACCCTAGGAGGGGAACCTTTGAGTTCTTCTTCTTTTGCTTTTCCATCCTTTCGACTTCTTGGGCTACACCATGGGTAATAATGTTGCATGCTTCTTTTCCTTTGTGATTTGGAAGTGACTTTTCACACACGGTGCTTTTCTTTTCACAGTTCGATTTCTCCGGCTGCCAGCTTCTCATGATATATCCTCCGCAGACTGTAACAGTCTATAGTGGAATGTCCTGCGTATTGGTGGTATACACAAAAATCTGGTCTTCTTTTCATCTCTTCCGTCACCATAAATTTAGGTTTTGGAGGTTTCACCACTCCGTGCTCAACCCATTGGTCGTACAGGCCCCTGAATGCCTTCTCACTGCATGTGATAGCCTCTGGAACTGGCATCCTAGTATACTTGCCCCCAAGTTTTCCTTTACTTTGTTCAAAATTTCGCTCGTTCTTCTACCTCTTGCCCCCTTGTGGGTTTGACTGAGAGTCAGCCAAAGCCACAGTTGTTATTCTCTTACCCTTCCATGTAAACATCGCATGGTTAATGGGCACTGTCATGATTCCTCCCAAATCTTGTGCGAAGGATGAGAGAGTCGCAAATGAATCACAGGCCTTTGTAATGAGATGGGGCTTGAAGGAGTCTAGAGCACCATTGTTGCATATGCTAACCAAGTTCTTCTCTTCAATTGGCTCGGCACACTTCTGTGTTTGGGCCCTGAATCTGTCCACATAATCTGACAGCTCCTCATTCGGCTTCTGCTTAAATCGCATCAGCTCTACAATAGTTACCTGTTTCAGCACATAGAAAAATTTCTTTAAAAATTACAATTTTAGATCATCCCAATCATGGATTGATCCCTTCTCCAAGTTATAGTACCAACTGAAGGCATTATCCGTTAAGGTCTTGTTGAATTCTCTCATCAACAGATTGTGGTTATTCACCTCATCATAGCCTAACCATGGAGACATCGACTCCACGAACTTGGAAATATGCTCCCTGGCATTCCCTTTCTCCCCGTTATACTTTGGGAACTGCGGGGGATGCTCAATATACCCTGCCGGGTAAGGTTGTCTCCGAACGTGTGCCGAGTATGGTGGAGTAAAGTCCAACCTTGAAGGTCGGGTTGTCTGCTTGCGAAGTTGATTGATCACATCGATCATATCATCTTTCGTCACATACTAGCTTGTGGTATGGATTCTTTGAGGGGCTATGATGTATTGATGCATAGGTGGTGTGTATGGTAAGGAAATTGGCTGGTGTACACTTGCATCCTGCACAATTTGTATCGGTGGTGCTTGTTGGCTCGTGCGTTGGATGTGGCTCGGGATGGTCGGTATCTGCACTTGTGAAAATGTTGGGAGAGTGGTCGGGATGATGTTGGGCTGAGGTTGACTTGCTTCCAATCTGAGTTGTGGCGCATTCCCGCTGTTTTGGGGCTCCAAGTTGATGATTGGAATCGGCTGACTCTCCGTTGTTGGAGGCACAATCTGATTCTCTTTGGTGTTGTTGTTATCCTCCACTTCTGCTCGTTCCCCCTGCGAACTTCCTGGAAACATAGCCCTGAAAGTGGGAATTTGCATCAACTACTGGCGGAAATTTCCCATCTCTTCCTGCTTCCTCTGCATTTCCAGCATCATGGTCATCATCATCCCTTGGCCTTCTCGTGCCTCCTGTAATGCCTTAAGCATCTCCGTCTGCACAGCATTCGCAGTTGTCTGCGCTCCAGTTACTTCCTCACCTTGTCTTCCTCTGTTCGTCTGTCTAGCACTGGTTTGTTGTTGATCAGCCATTTGAGGTGATGTTGAACTTCCTTCTGAAACGTCTTCTAAGATGGGTTGATCAAAATCCAGATTCGCGCTTTGGAGCACTGGATTTACTTGCCTTGAAATTGGATCCGGTGAAGTGATGCTTGTTGTCGGTGAAACTTTTCCTGTAATTCTCCCACTTCGAGTTGTGGGCATACCCTTCACGAATTCTACACCTCCCCAGCAGAGTCGCCAAATAAATGTGGGCAAGGAAATTACACCTTGCTAGGGTTAGGGTTTCGTGTTGGCTGGAGAGGAGAGAAATCCACGAAGAGCACGAAATTGATTGATTGATGGAAGAGATGAGAAGAACAGGTGGGCAATTACTCCAATGACACGTGGCAGAATTCCTAGAATCCGGAAACCGGGTTAGGGTAGCAGGGATTCTAAGAGCCTTCTTGAGTCTTCGAGTTGTGAGAGAGTTTCAAGTGTAATGAGCTTCCAAGAGTCTAAGTATAATGTCTTGAGAGCGATCCCCTTTTCTTAGAATAGAGGGGCTATTTATAGAGTTTTCCTGGGAAATAGTCACATGTCAGGCACATGTTTTAAGGAAAATTCCCGAAATACCCTTTAATTATGTTTTAAAGGAGAAATTCCAGAAATGCCCTTTAATCATCAAAGTAATGCCCAAATTGCCCTGTTCTTCTAGCCACCAATCCAATCCCTCAATCAATTCCCAAAATGGGTCGCATCCACGAGTCTTCTGCCTTGGAACGCGTGGAGACTTCCCCGGGTCTAGTACATTTAATTAGGTCACATAAACCCTAATTTATACATTTAATTAGGTTTTTGTAAACCCTAATTTGTACATTTAATTCAATTAGGTCATGTGAACCCTAATATGCACTTGGGCCCACAGTTATAGCCAACCAGATAATCAAACTTTAATTAATTAAGTACCAATATTATTATGCAACAAATTTCATAATCTGAAAATTGTCTTAAAAAATAGTAAAAGAAGTCCGCAAAGCAAAATAGAAGGGGAAATAAAAAAATCATTAAAGCTTGTTTTCCTTTTACATATATTGAAAGTGAATACCAACAATATGAAACATCAAAAAGCAACCAAGAATCCTGTTGGTATGGTTGCCACCACACAATAGCTTCTTCTTTGCGTTTAGATATTCAATAGCTACAGACATAGCCGTAGCCAATTACCCTATAAGTTAGCAAAAGGGACGCCCATGTTAGATCTGAACCATTCCTTGAAGATTGAATATATATATATATATATATAGATAGATAGATAGACAGACAGACAGACAGACAAACAGATAGACAGACAGACAGACACGTTAGATATGCATGACTAGTCACAATTTGGTGAACCTAAGTATATTGTGTACTTTTACTTTTCTGTTTTTCATTTAAAATTTAATTGTGTCTATTATTTGATCCTAAATCTAGCACATCAATAGCATATTTAAACTGGTAGATTTCATCACAGTTAAGAGGTTAAGATATTGGAATTAGGTGGTGTTAGGAGTTGTTCAAATATATGAAAATAATGGTCTAAAATGGCTGTTTTCATTATAAAATCAAGCAGCAAATACCCTTAAAATTATAAATATAAGCATAGATTGAACAGGGGCCAAAATATATATGAAAAATTATAAAATTAATATTATGTTTGCGAAATACAAAAAAAACATGCGTACATATATATATATATATATATATATATATATATATATATATTAAAATGTGATTAATCTATCTGTTAAAATGACACTCATACCAATATTTTTAGATTTATAAATTTATTTTTAATTGAATGTACTGAAATTCTACATTATATTTTTCATGCACAAAACCAATGAGTTTATCCTAAACTGTTACTAATAAATAAGTAATTATAAAAGAAATAAATTCAATAATTACAAAAATAAAATACAAGTTATTTTGTAAATGACAAATAGCTAAAAATTTAATTAAGTATTAAAAAATATTAGTGCAGTATTATTTTTTGAATGAATTCACCATTGTATTTATCCAATATAATTTATATAGTTATACAAATTATAGAAGAATTTTTGTGAGGGTTTCAAGTTAAATTTAAAAAAAAAAAGAAAAGAAAAAAAAAACACTAAGGGCAATAATGAAACTTTAGAAAAACCGGATGGGGCAACGGCCTCCCTGACCATCGTGTGGTTCCGCCACAGATATTGACGGTAAGACTAATTTGAATGTAAGAGATTGTAACCAAGTCTTATTGACTTGTTCTAAGTCTCAGTGACTTAAAAGAATCTTAGTGATCCAACTGTTGTAACTGTCCAATTATTTTTAAGTGTTCTATGATTTAGTTTGTGACTTAGTTTTACATTTGTTTGCTAAATTTAGAACTGTGATCTTTCTATATTCTTTGAAGGGTTTTTTATAAAATATTATTCTGCTGTGTAAAATTATTTAATTAATCTGATTAATTATAAGTTGGGAATAACTCTTTAAAAACAAAAACTTTTAAAATATCTATTTAACCTCCTTTTTAGATCTCTTAGTGTCTTTGGAAAATAACACAATCTTTTTGTACAACGAGTTTTGGCCTTGTTCTGGATAGATAATTTCATATATCAAGGCATTTGTTGTTGTCCACTAGAAAAATAAAATAAAATCGTAAGATGCAGTATATTTCATCGACTTCAAACAGATTTAGAACACTTTTTAAAGTGTGATCAATCATATGTAAATGATGAGCTAAAATGGCTATTACTTTCAATAGTCACCGCTAAATGCTCAAAGAAAAGTTTTATTATACTAATTATATATATATATATATATATATATTCAGGGTAATACTCTGAATTTGAGATTTTTTCTCGAAAAATAACAACACTCCTGAAAACAAAGAATAGGATCGTTAGGGTCTTCGTGCTTGGGTTTTGTAGGATCACAACAGTCTGAAGGACAAACATCATAGCTCATCGATGGTGCTGGTACATCATAGCTCATCGATGGTGCTGGTACAACCACAAACAATAAGAGGAGAAATAAACTTAGCTTCAAGAGTGGAAGAGAATCCATGACCTTAATTTAGAGTAAAGGAGAGAGAATGATATTCTAATTAGACTTTTAACTTTAGATTTAATTGTAGGTATTTATTTCTTTTTATATTGGAACTGGTTAGTGTTAGGAAACAGAAAATTAATTGACTATACATCTTCAATAAATTATAAGTTATTGTTACCATTAATTGATAGTATTATACTAGAAACGCATGGGGTAAGCTGTGATAAATTCTAATAATGCATGAATGAAGCATAATTTAAGATAATAAGTGCAAAGAAGCCCCAAACAAGGCTAGCTAGTCCGAATTAATACAAGAAGAATAAAAGAGATATCAGATATGCATTATTAGCTTGTCTTTACACCGAGCCGGTTTGTCCCAATGTAGGCCTGTCAATAGATACTTAGAGCCGATCATGCTCTGATCTAAAATGCTCCTAGATCAATAATCTGATTTATCATGTAATAAATTAATAATCTGCCTCATGATCCACCTGATCTAACAATACAGATCATAATCCAAATCGATCCATTTAAAAAAAATTATTTGTACAATTATATTAATTCATAAAATATAATTATTTATGAAATGATATTAAGTTATGAATGGATTTCACTTAATATCTCTAAAACACTTTACTTTCTCACTTTAATTTTTTTAAACTTTCTCTTACTAAATTTTATGATAATCTTCTATCTAACTTATTGAATTGTTGTTATAGTGTATTATTGTTCAGTCAAACTTTTAAATTAGTATGTAGAAATTGTTTATTTTATCAGCTAGACTTTTAAATTTTTTGCATATGGAGGAAATTAACAATAATTAACTATCATGCACTTAAATAGCACACTAGTAATCTGGACAATAAGCTCTAAACATGGTTAAATATTCAGATGTATACCCCAAAACGCAATCGCCCAGTATCCAATTGCACATGTCCATAAGACAAATATTAATTAATGTCTCCACGTACAAACTTTGATGACCAAAAAGAGAGAGATCTTCTCTCTCCTCCCAAAAAGTTAAATTTCTCCCACAGCGTCACTTTTTTCGCAATTATAGAGAGAGAGGAAAAAAAAGATAGTAGACATAGTATGTAACGATCGAGTTCAGTCTTGTAATAAAGATTATCAATATTTATTGAATAAAATAAATATTTTTGATGATATTATGGAAATAATTTATTTGGCATAAATATGTTAAATAAATATATCTGGGCTATAAATATTTATGTGCATAAATGTGGTAAGTTAATTGGTTAGTAATTAGCTAATTTAATTAAATGAGTTCAATAAGGAAATGAAAAATCCAAATGTAGGATTATTAGTGGACCAAATCAAGGTGTAATAAAAGTTGTGAACTAACATATGTGAAGCCCAACCTAAATGATAAACAAGCGCAAAGTAAAGTCCAAAATTAAGCCCAGAGCAATTGAAATTCAAACTTTGGTCAAGGAGGGAATGAAGCATTCCCCAAGCTTATGTGACGGCCCGGATTTTCGGGAACTGTTATAATAAGAATTTAATAACGAAATTCTTATTATGAGGCGTAATATGTAGCTTGATAATTCGAGCTGGCGAATATTATTGAATAAAGTAGAGTTTTATTAATAATATTATGAGTTAAGCATTTAAAAGTTATATTACAACCTAGATTATGAGGATGCGATGATTAGTAAATATGAAAGTTGTCGTTTAAGCGAATACGGTGATTTCGAGAAATATCGTTGAATTGTTATTCACGTGGGCACTATACACGCCCAAAAATGCTATTTATTGGATTAAATAAATAGTTTGATGAAGATTATTATTTGAATAATTTATTTGGTGTAAATATGTTAACCAAATACATGTGGGTTTCATGTACATTTAGGTACATGATTTTGGTAAGCTAATTGGTTAGTAAATAGCTAACCTATATTAAATGAATCCAATAATGAATTAAATTACTGAGCTAATAAATGGCTAAATGAATTTCTAGTTTAATTGATAGAATTCAAGTGTGGGAGAAATTGTGGAACAAGAGCTCTAGTTATTTCCTAAGTGCTCTATTTAATTACTAGGTGTTTATTAATAAACAAATGAAGAGGCCTTTAATAAATGGAAGTGGGTGGAAGAATACTACCTAATTAGCACAAATGGAAAGAAGAGAAGGGAAGTATACGGATGAAGTAAAAGAAGGGTGAGAGCTAACAATAGTGAGATCACATGGGTGCTACTATTCTAGCAATTAACTAAGAAAGAAGAAGAAAATCAACACATTTAGGAGGAATAAAAGGAATGCTACGGGTGAGTGGGTAGAGAGAGAAGAAATGAATTGGGTGTGTAAATAAATTGTGTGTTGCTAAATTGAGAGACCACCAAATTCATTGGAGCAATAAGAATTAGGGAGATGAGAGAGGGTTCGGCAGGAGGTGGCCTTGAGCCAAACCCCATGCCTTGATAATCCAAAGTGGGCAACATTCTCCTCTAATATACTTCCAAGAAGCTTAGTAAAAATCAATTTCTTCCTCCCAAAACCATTGTATCCGATTCCTTACCTCCTAGCTTCCAAGTTCTGAACAATTTCTAGTGAAGAAGCTAAGTTGAAGAGAACTAACAGAGATGAAGAAGAAGAGCTCGGTGATGGCATGAGAAAGGGGAGAGAAAGCTAAGCCTAAACCCATCTCCCATTCTTGCTCATCAAATGTCGCTAAATAACCTAGAAAAAGAAAGAAATGGGTGGAGAGCTGAAACTTGAAGGTAGGGTTCGGAAGTACTCAAGAAGGAAGAGAAGAGGTTTTAGCAAAGCTCTAACAAATTTTCTAGCATCCAACAAGGAGAAAGCCAAGAAGTAATTTCTTAAACGTTCAAACTTTCATTTTCTCCTAAAAGTTAGATATTCTTGATGAATATTGTTGTGTTTGAGTTTTATGGGTCGAGTAATACCCTAAGAATTATGTTCATAGGTTTAATAAACCATTTAAAGCAAGAAAGTGGAATATTAATGAATGAAATCCGAATATATGCATAAGGAGGAAGAAAATGAACATTTTTGGACATTTAGACTGTTATCGACTGAATAGAGGACCTTTTGTGTTTATATTCATGTCTGAGATTTTTGTTGGTTGTTAATATGTTATACTTCCATGAATTATGTTGATAACCCAATTGGAATGAACTAAAACGGAGTTAAAACGAATCCGTAGTGAAAGATTTAGTAAACCATGTCAAGAACATGAAAACTATGTGGACAGTGTCTGTAAAACAAATTCTGGTATTGTTGTGTTGGATAAAAAGTCTGAATTTATGTGTAGTTGTACTACACTGAGTTAGAAAGTCATAGGCTTTGGAATGAACGCATTTCGACCTCGGATGAGGGAGTTATGGCGATTTTAAGAAGAAGTGTCCAAACTGTCAAAACAGGAAAAATTATTTCGGGAGTGGAGTTTCGGGACACAGTTTTGGCTAGTTAGAGTTACAAAAAAGTTGTGGGCTTTAAGTATATTGTAGTTTATGTTCCAAGCTTTCCATAGCCTCCGGAACGAACTAATTTCGAGTTCGGACGACCGGGTTATGAAGGTGCGAAGTAAGCGCGTCAAAACTGTCCAATCTAGAAAACCAGATTCGGACCAGCCTATTGTAAGAATTTTCAGGACTTGTATGTTCAGAATTTGAAAATGGTTAAAACATAAAAGTTGTAGCCCCGGAAGCGACGCGTGGGCGCAAGAATCACTCAAAAAGCTTTTGAAACGAATTAGTTATGACTGTTTTAGCGAAGTAGGGTCAGTCTGGCCAGTATTTTTGTAGCAATCTGAAGTTGTTTGTAATAAGTGAAAATCTGTTTTGATTGAAGAAGGGCCTGGAACCATGGCCTAGATGAGATTAAAGTCGACTGTATAAGCTTTAATTTGACGTAAGAATTAACGAAAACAAATGAGTAACAAATAAGTTATGATTAAACGAATAATAGTGTTCGTTAACGATTAAAATAGTTCACACGAGTTTATAACTCTTTTTTAAACGAAAATTTGAGGATTGATATATTGGGTCATATGATGATTACAAGTTAGATGATGATTAGAGTCGTGTCGTCTTCAAACGTCGCGACGCCGAGGAATGTTTTTGAGATTTGGCCGCATTATTAAATGCGAGCTATATAGAATGAGAAATAGAGTAATGTAAACTAATATATATGTGAAGCCTTTATTGTGGCTAGTTGGTATTTTATTGTTAATAAATTGTGTAGGATATTTGAAGGACGAATTGTCGTAATTTAGCAAGGAGCGCTTAAGGCAAGTTCTTTCAGTAACTTATTAATTTGTTTAAATGTATTAAATATTCAGATGTTTATGTGAATTGCTTGTGAGCATGATTATGTGTGCACGTTGTGCAGTTATGTGAGTATATTGTTCTATGTGGAACTTGTATTATTGTGACTATACAATATGAGGTACATGATGTATGCCATGAGATGTGTGGTGCATGTATAGATGCATTGCATGAGATGTATAATGCATGAGAAAGATGCATAGTATGAGAATTATGAGACATGAAGAAGATAAATAGCATGAGAATTATGATGCATGAATGAAATGTAAATTTATATGTTACGTGAAGCATAAAAGGTGATAACTGTTAGTTCTTGTTGAGCCGTCGTGCTCATACTTGCAAAAATAAAACTTTTGCAGATTTTAGATGAGACAAATTATCTTGGTATCGTGACGTTAAGGACTAGAGACGCATGGATACAGGAAGGTTGCTAAATATTTTTTTTATTGAATTATTTAGCTATGATGATGGGACACGATGTATGTGAATTAGACTATTCTATATTGAATTAGAATTAGAAATTTTTAAATTTCGAATCAAGAAGTGACTATATAAGTTACTTTGTACGGTAAATTAGTACGATGACATTGTTGTATAAGGACATTATATAACAAATGAACAATTATTGAATAACTCTGCGATTATTCAGGGAACGATTAAATTCAGAAGCTGAACTTTATATTCATAGATAAAATTTTGTAAGGATCATGGTATTTATTCAACCTTGATCATAAGAGTAGAAATTTAATGGTTACGGAACCTGATATTGTGAAAAGTTTGTAATAATAAGTTCTATTACTTATATTGATATAGACTACTTCATACAGCATGATTAGAATGGTATTGTGATGAGATTTCAGAATATGAAAGATTTTTATAATAAGTTTTAATTTTTCCGCATTTTTATTTATTACATCATCTATTAATGATGTAAGCCTAGAGAGTGAATGTTTATTAACGACCGAAGTCGGGAGCTGAGGTCGCTCCGATTTCCGGGTCGTTACACATATACACAAAAATATATCCGAATACTCCCACTTTTATACCAAATCTGGTAAATAACTCCACCCAAAATTAAAATGGGTACTCCAATAAATTATTGGGACGCATAAAAATAATTATTATAGGATTTGTCCAAATATTCGGAACACCCACATTATACATTTTGAATATAAATTAAATCACTAACGAGCTCAAATAAATATTCCAGCGCTTGAAAAAATTATCTCATCACATACACGCTCTAACGAAATTTTTAGAAATCGAAAAAGACGTAAAATATTATGATGTGAATAGTGCCTCGAAAAACGTGCCTCGTGAATAGTGATTTAGTGATGCTACGCGAAATCAATTGTTCACTTAAACAAAACTATAACACGTAAAATTTCATACATTCACATAACCCAGGTTGTAACAAAACCTTTAAACACGTAACACGACATAATGTTACTAAAATTCATAATATTCATTATACACATAAATTCAAATTACAAGGCCATCCAGAATTCGTGGTCGTTACATCTTCCCTCCCTTATGAGAATTCTGTCCCTAGAATTACAACCTAGGTACGGAAAACTTAACATGGGTTCACTCAAAAAGATGCGGATAATTCTTCTTCATCTTCTCTTCCAGTTCCCGCATAGCTTCCTCAACCGTGTGGTTCCTTCAAAGGATTTTGACCGAATGAATGACCTTGTTTCTTAACGTCTGCTCCTTCTTATCTAATATTTAGATAGGAATCTCTTCATATGACAAGTCTCGCTCAACTTGAATCGGTTCATAGGATATCACATGCTTGTAGTCCGGTTTATACGGCCGTGATACAGAAACGTGGAACACATTATGAATGTGCTCAAATTCAGGAGGTAGAGCTATCTCGTACGCCACTTCACCTACCCTCTTTAAAACTTCAAATGGTCCTACAAACCTGGGACTCAATTTCCCTTTCTTACCAAATTTGATCTTCCCCTTCCAGGGAGATACCTTCAAAAATACAAAACTGCTAACTTTAAAGTCTCGCTTCTAACGATGCAAATCAGCATATTTCTTCTGATCTTGAGTCGCTACCAATTGAGCTCTTATCACTTTGATAACATCCGCAGTCTACTGCACCAATTCAGGTCCCAACAATCTCCGTTCACCGACTTCGTCCCAACACAAAGGTGTTCGGCACTTCCTTCCGTATAATGCTTCATATGGCGGCATGCGAATACTTGAATGATAACTGTTATTATAGGCAAACTCCACCAATGGTAGGTGATCGTCTCAGCTGCCTTTAAAATTCATCACACATGCTCTAAGCGTGTCCTCCAGCGTCTGAATCGTTCGTTCGCTTTGCCCATCCGTTTGAGGGTGATACGTCGTACTCAACCTCAATTGAGTTCCCAACCTTTCTTGCAAGCTCTTCTTGAAATTCGACGTGAACTGCGGATCTCTATCAGATATAATAGATACCGGCACTCCATGTCGTGACACAATCTCTTTCGCATATAACTTTGCTAGCTGCTCTAGATTGTACCTTATCTTAATCGGTAGAAAATGTGCAGATTTAGTTAAACGATCCACGATCACCCAGATTGCGTCGTAACCCTTCTAAGTTGGTGGAAGCCCCTTCATAAAATCCATCGTGATATGCTCCCACTTCCACTCCGAAATCTCCAGCAGCCCACCCGGTTTCTGATGTTCTACTTTTAACCTCTAACATGTCAAACATCGCCCAACACATTCCGCGACCTCCCTCTTCATATTCGGCCACCAGAAGTGTTGGCGCAAATCCTGATACATCTTGGTACTACGAGAGTGTATCGAATACCTTGTAGAATGAGCTTCTTGCAAAATCTCTTCTCTCAACTCCGGAACCATAGGTATCCAGATCCTCCCTTCAAACCTTAGCAGTCCCGTGCTATAAATTTTGTACTTTAGGTCCTCTCCTTGAGAGATTCGCTCCCTTATGGTAACGCATTCATCATTCCTTCCTTGAGCCTCCTTTATCTTGTCTAATAAGGTTGGACTCGCCTCCACTGCGAGCAGGTTCTCGTCTCCATCATTGGAATTCTTAACTTCCAACTCTAGTCTTTCCATTTCGTTTATCAGTTCCTATCTTGAGTTGTCAGCATCATCAACTTATCTCTGTATTTCCTACTTAGAGCATCAACTACTACATTGGCCTTATCGGGATGGTACAGAATTTCACAATCATAGTCCTTGATCAACTCCAACCATCGCCGTTGCATCATATTTAGCTCCTTCTAAGTGAAGATATACTTCAGGCTCTTGTGGTCTGTGTATATCTCACACTTTTCTCCATACAGATAGTGTCTCCAAATCTTCAGAGCAAACACTACTGCCGCTAGTTCCAGGTCATAAGTCGGATACCCCTTCTCACAGTCTTTCAACTGTCGTGACGCGTACGCAATGACCTTCCCGTGCTGAATCAATACGCACCCAAGGCCTTTGTGTGATGCATCACTGTACACCACAAATCTCCCTGTATTATCTGGTAGTGATAACACAGGTGCTTCATTAAGTTTCTTCTTCAACTCCAAGAAACTCTCTTCGTATTTATCCGTCCATACAAACTTCACAGTCTTCCTCATCAAATTTATCAACGGCGTCGTTATCTTTGAAAAATTCTAAATAAATCTCTGATAGTAACCCGCTAATCCCAAGAAACTTCGGACTTCTATCGGCGTCTTTGGCTGCTCCCAGTTTATTACTGCTTCTACCCTCGCAGGATCCACTGATACACCATCCTTGTCAATTACGTGCCCCAAAAACTGCACCCTTTGTAGTCAAAATTCACACTTGGAAAACTTTGCATATAGCTTCTCCCTTCTCAGCGTTTCCAGGGCTATCTTCAAATGCTCGACTTGTTCCTCCTCCGTCTTCGAGTAGACTAGAATGTCATCTATGAAAACGACAACAAATTTATCTAGGTATTGCTTGAACACTTTGTTCATCATGTCCATAAATGTTGTTGGCGCGTTCGTCAGCCCAAACGACATCACCAAGAACTCAAAATGTCCATATCGAGTTCTGATTGCTATCTTTGGAATATCCTCCTACCTCACCTTCAGTTGGTGATATCCCGTCCTTAAGTCAATCTTCAAAAGGTATTTTGCTCCCTTCAATTGATCAAACAAATCATCAATTCTGGGCAGCAGATACTTGTTCTTAATGATAACCTTGTTCAATTCCCTATAGTCGATACAGAGCCTTAACGATCCATCCTTCTTCTTCACGAACAGTACTGGCGCTCCCCACGGAGATACACTCAGACGAATATATCCTTTATCTAGTAGCTCCTGCAGTTGAACCATTAGTTCTTTCATCTCCACCAATGCCATCATGTATGGTGCCTTTGAGATCGGTGCGGTTTTCGGTACCAAGTCGATCACAAATTCCACTTCTCTATCCGGCGGCAAACCTGGTAAGTCTTCTGGGAAAACATCAGTGAATTTCCTTACAACCGATATCTGACCCAGCTCACCCTCTACTCTTCGAGTATCAACCACGTGAGCCAGATAACCTATGCAACATTTTCTGAGCAATCTTCTTGCTTGCATCATCGTCAGACAACGAGATTGTCTAGGCAATTTACTTCCATAGAATACAACCCTCGACTTATCTGGAGTCTTCAGGTCTATACATTAATTTCTTCTGGCAATCAATCACAGCTCCATGATTAGACAACCAATCCATTCCAAGGATAACGTCAAATTCTCCTAGTCGTATCGGAATCAAATTTACGCCCAAATTATATCCTTTTATTTCAGCATAGCAATCTCTATAAATATGTTCTACAGGAATAACTTCCTTATTAGCTACTTCCACATTCATTGGATTCTCTAATTTGTCACGAGCTAAATTTAACCGTTTAGCAAATTCATCTGACACAAACGAACAGGTAGCACCCGAATCAAATAATACACATGCACTGATATTATTGATCGAAATAATACCTGACACCACGTCCTTTGACTCCACCACATCCTGTACGGTCATGTTGAAAGTGTGTGTCGTTGGTCTGTTAGTTTGGCTAGCTGGCCCTCCAATGCCCAGCCTGTTGTTGTTATTGTTTCGTTGCCACTTGTTGCATCCCCCTTCCTTTTCGGGCACTCCTTAATTTTATGATCTGATGCTCCACATGAGAAGCATCCTTCTTTCTTTCCCTTTAGGCACTGAGGAGCAAGGTGCCCCTGTTGTAGCAAATCCCTTTGATTCTTTCCACAATTATTGCACTTATTTTCCTTCTTAGCCTCTCCTCCAGACTTGTTGCCACTGGAAGATTGGCTATCGTTCCATTTCCTTTTATTAGGGTTACTTCCCCCGCTGTTTCCTCCATTGCTCTCGTGACCCTTCTTTTTGTCTTGACTAAACGTTGCTAGAGCCTCGTTGCCTCCTTCGGCGATGATTGCCCTTTCCAACAGCATAGAAAATGTGTCAATCCTTAAAACTGCCACCTTACTGTACACCCACGGTTTCAGGCCTAATTCAAATCTCCTTACCTTTCTGGCTTCAGTGTCTACCTGGTGAGGTGCAAATCGAGTTAACTCATTAAATTTAGCCGCGTACTCCGTGACTGACATGCTCCCCTACTTGAGCTCCAGAAATTTCACCTTCATGTTCTGCTGCATACTCTCCGGGAAATAGTTCTCTAAAAACAGCTCCTTGAAACGTTCCCATGGTATCACACCATCTCCAGCACAGCTTTTGTTGGTCTTCCACCAATAGTTCGCTTCACCGTTCATCATAAAGGAGGCGAAACATGTCTTCTATTCTTCGGCCACCCTTGCAACCTCGAACATTTTTTCTATTTCTTCGATCTAGGTTTGGGCTTCAATCGGGTCTAGCGTTCCCCTGAACTCGGGAGGTCCTACTAGCTTAAAATCCTTGAAACTAGCCAAATGATGTGCGGGTTGCCACTCTGGCTGTTCTACAACAGGTGGGGGTCTATTTTGCATGGCTTATGCCAGCAACTCAGCAAACGCTCTCATTGGGTCGCGTTGATCTCGTACCTCGCTTTCTGACTCCTCAACCCGTTGGTTACGCGGTCGTCCTTTTGGCATCATGATCTAATAAAAGAAAATTGCCAACTTTTACTTATAGATTTAGGTTTCATTAAGTCAGCAATTAAGAGTAAAAGCATCTATCAACACATTTGATTTAAATAAAACAATTGCATTCATTTCCATACACCATTGTTTTAATACAACCTAACTCAACATGTGGCATACTTCTATAGACGCTCAATGGCATGACCTGCCAACCACTAACTATCCCTATAAAGAACAAAAGTAGGGAATAATAACCTTCCACCCCTCTATCAGAAACAAAATTGGGGTTCCACTACTATTCCATGCACGCTACAAGCATAGGGATTTACAACATAAGTATGCCCCTATTACAATAAAAGTAGGACCTACTGCGAACAAAATGTTAAAAATAACACATTACCGCCTGCTGCGGTGAATTGCAACCCTGAGCTCCCCGTCGAGCCAGCTTGTCGACCACTCGTCGCCTAATCACGTGACTGCTACTCCCTTCCTCCCTGGGTACTTCCTAACCCTGTCCCTCAGCCTACCAATAGAAGTGGTCAAGCCTAAACTAAGAGAATCAATCATGGCTGCCCCCTTTACGCGGATTCTGTTCGCAACCTCCAGATCAAACTTTGCAGTCAGGGCTGTCAACTGTTCTATAGCCTCATCTCTCTCCAGACGAGTAATCTCTAGCAGATCCTCTACCCGCTTCGTTTGTCCTACCACCACATTCCTCTCTAAGAGGTCATAGACCATCACACCAAGCTGAACAGAAGCCCCACGCCGACCTTGAACCTCTACCTCCAGCTCGACAATCCTCTAGTCATTTTCTTGCAACTTCTGGGTCAACTCAGCCTTTTCCCCCAAAGTCTGATACGCTAATGACTTGTACTGTTCCTCTCAATCCTGGTGATCCTGATCTGCTCCTCTAAGTGGGATACTCGATTCTCGAGCTCCTCATTCCTATTTGTCAGCTCTTCGATGATGTCACTAGTAGTAGTGCCCATGCCATCTGCATACCCAGGTGGCTCATCATCCTATATCATTGGATCCTCCTCGGGGTCCTCATCCTCCCCTTCATCACTTAACTGCCTCAGCCCTCCTCCGATAACCGGCTCCTCCTCAGAACCATACTCAGCCTCAGACTCATCCCTAGTGTCCATCATTTCTGGTTTACTCGGCTGCACCTCTACTAAACGCTCTGTGTCCACATGAATATCTGTGAACTCCACCTCTCTAGTATGATTGGACTCTCCTATCTCAGACATCCTACAGCCATAGACAAAAATAAATAGATAACAAGATGTCAGTGCCATAATAAAATATATTCATTGATAAAATGAAATGATATTTTATCATGCACAACTCGGCTCGATGGATTTCCATAATCCAACTCCAGACATGATCACCCAATGAATCTTCTCGATTCACCTCCTAACATACTCAATACGAGTTTAATACTAAGGTTATAACCTAGGTTTCGCATTCCTAAAGTTTATAACCTACAGCTTTGATACCAACCTGTGACACCCCCAAATTCAGGTACCAATACCTCGAATCTGGTGCTCACGATAAAGTACATCCATACACCTCTAAACAACATAAATCAAAGCAGAATAAATAAACACATGTTGTTCATTACAAAAGGTTTACTATGGTCCCAAGGTCTATAACCTTAAATAAATACATCGCAGAATACTTAATAATACAAAACAATTCCATGATTACATAATGGGATAGTACATATAACTATTTCTTAAGCTTTCATTTGCCTTTGTCCGCTTTGGAACTCTCCGACTTAACTGCAATAGGTTCATGATATAGTAAGGGTGAGCAACTACTTTGCTCAGCAAGTTTAAAATGAATAAATAAGATATATCATGAATGAATGGGAATAATAATCCCATAGTTCAACAATTTAAGAACATTGAAGAAATAGCTGACAATATAACCAAGGTTCAAATGAAATGATGAATATTGATTATTTACTGTTAAGTGGTCTGATAGACCATGAACTTTTTGGCCACAAGAATCAATCATTTAACTGACTCTTTTAAAAACTGGCCCGTCAGTAGTACTTGAGGGGATCAGCCTCTCGTACCCTATGTATATACATAACATTTAACTCTGACTGCATCGAATAACCGAAACATTAAAATCCCTTAATAAGGGTTGCTCTTTCAGTCTAAGAATCCGTACCAACTACTGGTTTGGATAGCTTTCAAAATAATAACATGTACATGTCTAGCCGAAACAAATGGCGTAGACTATTTCCTTAAACAGTTCATGAACGAAGAACTTAAATGTTTCATAGTCCAACAACAGATAATGAATTCAAATGCATAAGGTGCGAATATCAATAATTATCTTTGATGTGGAGTAATTAACAATAATTAATCCACTAATATAATTTGAAAGTAATAACTCGATTTGAGTCATGAAACTTGCAATAAGATAGAATACTTGTCCAAATATAACTTGAGTAAGATAGAACTTTCTCAATAAATAACTTGAATAAAGTTAAAAGAACTTGCTCAAATGTAACTTGAGTAATGTTAAGAAAACTTGCATTCAATATATAGAAAGAATGAAATTAGGGAACTTGCATGATGCGTCTGCTACAATATTACAACACATGCTCCTTAATATCCTACACAATTAGGTACATATTCACATAACAATTAGTCACATACTGGATACCAAATAATGGTTTATATTACTCTGTAATGTTTCATTAAAATCGTCATAACGATTAGTCACATAAGGACTAGGTTCAAAATAGACGTTACATCATTAAATCACATTGATTGCCACTACGACAAGGTAGTCGGGGGTCTCGCTCACCGGTGAGTGAGCGGCTGCCCAGCTCGCCGGTGAGCTGGCGGGGGTGTAAGGGAGCAGCGCCCCCTGGAAGCCAAACGTAAAGTATGATTAGTCACACTATAAATAACTAACGTGTTCAGTCATTCTATGTCCAAAGTATAACTTTACATTGCACTTTCAAGGCTCCACTATAGGGTCATGAGGTAAATATAACATGCATCTAACATCACTAAAGAAAAACCTATATTCTGGTCTTTTTAGAAAATTTAATTAGGCCTGACCCGACCCGACCCGCCGACCCGACCCGGCGCTGCGGCGCCATACCGGTTCCTACTATTGCTTCAGGTTAACCCGGTGCTGTTGTGCCAGGTTTTGAACTAGCATCGGCGCTGCTGCGCCGTTCCCTTTTCCCATCTTTCGCCACGTGTTCGATGCTGCGGTGCCCGTTTTGTTCTTATAAACGGCGCTGCGGCGCTGACATCCAGGGACTGGGTTTTCTGTAGATTTTGAATCGTGCAGTCCGACCCTTCTCCACTTCGATCGCCATAACTCCTTCAATACACGTTCAAATTGGTCCATTCTGGACTCTATGGACTCCTAACTCATGGGGCTACAACATATCAAAAATTCAGAGCAACCCATTGACATTAACATGTCCAAATCTTAAGCTAAAACGCTAAGTTCATACTCTGTTTTTAAGTATTCTAAGTGTTCTTCACTAAAATCATCACCAAATCTTTGTTTTAACACATTTTTACTCCATTCCAACTAGGTTAGCTTCGTAACCCATGGAACTACAATGTCATAACAACAAACAAATTAAACAAATATGAAATCATAGCTTTACAGTTCTCTAAAATGGTCCGAACGTCCAAAGTCCATGTTTTGTCCATTGTTCTTGCTCCATTAAGCCAAGTTAAGGATTTCTTCCATTTTTGTTCCACTTTGAGGTTATTAATAGCTTACAAGATGTCTTGGTAATAATAAAAACCGACCACAACTAATAATAACAACAACAATTGCAAGAAATGCTCAAACCCAATGGTTTGAGCTCAAGAACACTAAAAGCTCGAAAATTCTATTGAAATCAAATGGAATGGATTTTTTGGTCGATTGTTTACCTTGTAAATCCCTTCTAGGTGCTAAGGAAATTGCTAGGCTCGGTTGGATTGAGTTCTTCTTCCTTGCTTCTTTTCTTCTTCTCCTCCCGTGAACTTCTTCTTCTTTCTATTTTCTGCAATTTGCTCTCTTTCTCTCTCTCTCTCTGTATCACTATATCTCCTCTCTATTTTCACTCTATACTCTCAATAATCTGCAGAACCAACTTGGAAATGAAAGGAATGGGAAGAATGAAATGAGAGGAATGGGATAAGGGCCGAGCATGGCTTCGGGAAAATGAAAGGTGTATACTCCTGAGCTCCTTGAAAATAAAATCAAGAGGGAATGTTGGCCATGAGGGAATTTCCACATATAGTGTCCAACAATATGCTACACCTGCCGACCATGCTCTCCTCTCCCTCCTCTGATTGGTCCAAGGGTTTAGGTTAGTTCCCACTTAGAGTAACAAGCAAAAATAAATACACATATACACAAAAATATATCCGAATACTCCCACTTTTATACCAAATCTGGTAAATAACTCCACCCAAAATTAAAATGGGTACTCCCATAAATTATTGAGACCCATAAAAATAATTATTATGGGATTTATCCAAATATTCGGAACACTCACATTATACATTTCGGATATAAATTAAATCACTAACGAGCTCAAATAAATATTCCAACGCTTGAAAAAATTATCTCATCACATACACGCTCTAACAAAATTTTTAAAAAACGAAAAAGACGTAAAATATTATGACGTGAATAGTGCCTTGGGAAACGTGCCCCGTGAATAGTGATTTAGCGACGCTACGCGAAATCAATTGTTCACTTAAACAAAACTATAACACGTAAAATTTCATGCATTCACTTAACCCAGGTTGTCACACAACCTTTAAACACGTAGCACAAAATAATGTTACTAAAATTCATAATATTCAGTAATACACATAAATTCAAAAGGCTATCCAGAATTCGTGGTCGTTACAATTAACTTAAGTGCTTTGATGTCTACAATCATTGCTGACATTTAAGTACTCTACGATTTGTGTCTGAGCGTAAAACCTTTCACTGATGATTGTAGACTAACCAGCTTACTCTACGATGCAGCTCTACGATCTTGACAGTCGTAGACTGCTTAAGGAAAATCGTAGAGTGTCTATCTGCACTTGATCTGCGATTTTGTGTGAACCTTACTATTTTGAAGTCATGTTTTTCATACTCTATGATCTCCATTTAGCTTTACGTTCTCAAAGCATACTTTATGATGTGGTTGAGCTTTTTGCAGTCTTTTTATGTAGTCTCTGTTGTTCTTCAACAGAGAGCTTTCTGGAGTAGCTCTTCCATCGTTAAGGGATACTCTACGATCCTCAGGTGCTAACTCTGTTGTATTTAAATGGACTTTCCTTACTAGGCAGAGTAACTCGTCATCCTTTGCTCAACTCTACGATTGTTGAGCATGCTCTATGATCATGTACTAGATGCTCGCACTCTGCGATTGCTTGGTCGCTCTACGATCTTGCACTCTACGAATGTTTGGTCACTCTACGATCTTCTCTATGGTGACCGAGGCCGTTCTACGATCTTGCACTCTACGAATGCTTGGTCGCTCTACGATCTTCCCTATGGTGACCGAGGTCGTTCTACGATTTTTGGAGATGCTCTACGATCTTATATTTTGCGAACTGACTTAATCCTTATGACCAGGCAGAATACTATTGCAACTTAGCCTTTGTAGAAGCATTCCAGTTACTCCTTGTGATTAGGACTATACTCAATCATCCTTGGAGTATGTCCTTCTTTGATCAGCTTTCTCTTGTTCGATCTTCAGCTTATCTCTATGGCTCGTAAGAGAACTCTACGATCTATTTATTATGCACTTCAGTGGATGAGTTGATATTGTTGTTTTGTGACCACACTATGGTTGGTAGAGAGACTCTACAATCAATTGATCATATCGATTATACATAGAAAGCTTCAACAAAATTAACCTAACAGTTTTGATCTTTCTATTCCAAGTCCTTATACATATATTTCTTTTAAGGACTTTATAATACTTATCACTACAAATATGCTTAGATAACGATAATTCGGTTTAGATCATCCTAACATATTTGATCTTTCCAATTTAAGTCCTTGTACATTTGTTTCTTAAGGACTTTACAAGGTTTATCATTACAAAGGTACTTTTAATCATTTTGTCATCAATTAAATTTCATACAATAATTTATAGTAATCTCATGCAGATCTTTAACAATCTCCCCCTATGTAAATGGACTTAAGACTCTCAGGCAGATTCTTGACAGGATCAACTCCTACTTCTTAGATGAGCACTCTTCTACCAACTTTCCTTTTCCTTTCTTTTCATTCTTCTTCGCAATCTTCAACCTCTCTTTGGCTTCCTGGAACCTGGCCATGATTTTCTCGTCAACTTTTTGATTCACTTTGAGCATGAAATTCTTTCCTTTGATCTCTTCTTCAGGGGGTAGTAATAACATCTCTTCTTCAACATCCTGCACTACAAGATTTGGGCTCGGGATATCAACCTTAGGAATAAGGACGCTAGACAATTGGAATGGGATCTTCTTGTAAGGGGATTCCCTTCTTTATCTTGCTGGTATATCTTATGTCAGTTTTCCCCTTCTGAGTCGGCAACTGAATCGGGTAGTGTATACCTTGGCCATTCTTCTCTAGCTCTTATCCTAGTTGGAATTTCTTCGTAACATCTCTTTTGCTATCGACATCATCTTCGAAGATAGTATTGGTTTTAGAGTTGGAATTTCGAAATGGCGGTAATTCCCAATGCTGATCTCAAAGGCTTGAAAACTAGCTGGTTCAATTGACTCATCCACCCCTATCATCAAGATACTCCCTTTTACCTCCCTAGGATGATCCTGCTCTACTGATATGGTGATCAGATATTCATTCATAATATATTTCAATTATTGATGTATAGTAGAAGGAATTGCCCTTCCATGTGAATCCATGGCCTCCTAAGCAATAGATTATACCCAGTCGTGATGTTCAAAGCCTGGAACGAGATGTCAAAGGTGTAAGGCCCAATTTTTATTAGCAACTCAATCCCTCCCACAGCATATCTTCGGAACTCGTTGAATGCCCTGACTACCACATGAATGTCATAGATACTTTATAGTTTCTAGCTATGATTACTCAAGAGAAAATAAAAAAAGAGGAAGAATTTTGTGTCAATGGTTTACATGACAAAAAGTCGCAAATGGCTACATTTGGGGAAGTTGACTCTAATTTGATAAAGGAACATAAAGAAGATAACAGATAACAGAAAGAGAGAGTTACCTCTTTCTATCTTTGACTCGCTCTATGTGTGGTTATGTTTGTGAAGATATACAATTTGATAGTATAAACGGGATTTTTTTAATTAGTTTTTGTTTAATTAAAGCTAAGTACATATACATATACTAGCGGTAACCCGTGTCTCCGGCACGAAAAATTTTTTTGGATAGGAAGAAAAAGGTAGAAGAAGAAAGTATTGGGGATAGGGTTTGGAGAGGAAGAAAAATGTAGAAGAAGAAGAGGAAATAAAGAATGAGAAAATAATGAACGGTCAGATTTATGCCAAACTTTGGATGGCTCAGATGATTTATTAAATGAGCGGGAAATTCAAAATTATTTGTATTTTATTGGATATATATATATATATATATATAGTTTTCTAAATAACATCTACGAAAAGTTATAATCAGAGTGAAAGTTAATACTACCTCCATTCCATAATAAGTCACTTTTTAGAAGAAAATCCAATTTATTTGTCGTTTACAACTTTCTAGGAGAATAAATTATTTACTTTCTCATATCACCCCTAACTTCTCTCATTGTCCCAAGAAATTTTCTCCCTTATATTAATAGTTTTCAACTTCCCATAAAGGGGTAGTGATGGAATTTTATACAAATTTTAATTATTAAATGATAGTATTAAATGACTTTCTTAATTAATGTGCATAAAGCTAAAACGACACTTAATATGGAATCGAGGGAGTAATAATAATAATAATAATAATAATAATAATAATAATAATAATAACAACTAATTTCATGCTTACCCCGATCCCAATCACCCTATCACCTTCACTGAAGAATTTCATCAAACACTTGATCGACAGTCGACAGAAAAACCAATCTCCGGCAATGCTTGAAGGTGATGACATCTAAACAATAACTCAGATAACCTTTGAGCTTAAAAAAAGAAGAAGAGAACTTAGGTTAAATATCTAATTTACAAAATTAGATAAGAAAGTAATTGGAAGTTCACAAACTGGAGGGAGGGGGGGAAGGGTTAAAATTTTCCATCTTTGTTCATATTAATATTTTAAATACATAACCATCTAAAAAATACAAATAAGTGGGTAATAAATTCACAAATATATGTTAACAAAATGAATGAATAAATATCGTAAATTATGAGTTGGACATACTTGTTGCTATTCTAAAGATTGAAGAAAGTTCATGCTCAAGAGGTTCAAAAGGGTATTGCTTTGAAAATAAGATGTACTGAGATTAAAGATAGTAATGTTGATAAATTCTAAGTCATTGTTGAGTCCTCTATAATTTTGACCGACTATCTTATAAATACTTTTTATCTTATTTGATGTTATATTATTTAACACATATTAGCCTTACATTATTTTTTAAATTTAAATAATTTTAACGTTAAAATAGCTACTAACCATTTTTCTAAAATCATTTTCGTAAAATCCTTAAAATGAAGGAAACCTAGTCAACCAAAAAAAAATTAAAAATAAAGGAAGAGATAAAAGATAAATGTTGTAATAAAGGTTTTCTTAATTTTATCAAAAGTTCAAAACCCAAAACCCCGGCGCTCTTGTTAAAGTCGTCATTCAAGCCCTCACCTATCAACATTCTCTTTCCTAACCTCTCCGGCGCCGCCGTCTACAAAATCTCCTTCCGTCTCTAGCTAACTTTCATTGGAACTTCTCTCTGCTAACAAACATAATGGCCTGCAGCTCATTCAACATCGGAGCTCCAACAAATTACTTGAATCGCCATCACCGCCGCTCGCCGCAATCTCTTGCAGCTCAGTTCAGTTTTGGCAAATTTTCATCACTCTTTCAAGTGGGTCCCCTCAATTTTGACTCTTCGATTGTTATGCAGTCTCCTCGAGATTCTCTCCGTTTCAAAAGCTCCCGATTCTTCACCACTGTATTCAACAGTGTTTCTTCGGATAATGAAGTTTCTGGTGAGAATTGGAAAAACCCTATTCCTCTAAAACCCTTTAATATCTATTGGGTCTCTGAGAAAATGGAGGTATTATGGGTCCGTTCCAGAATGACTTATTTTAAAATGACTTATAAATTAAAATATAAGTTAAATTATAAGTTGTTTTAAGTTGTGACTTATAAGTAAAAACGTTCGGCAGATAATGACTTATAAGTCATAAATTAAGTTAAAATAAATTATGAAAGTGTTCGGCTGATAATGACTTATAAGTCGATTTTAAATGTAAAATTACTAAAAAGGACATTATAAACAGCTTATTCTTAGTAAACAGCTTATTATTTAAACAACTTATTAGTAAATAACTTATTTAAACAGCTTATTAGTAAACAACTTATTTAAACAACTTATTAGTAAACAAGTTATTATTTAAACAGTTTATTGGTAACCAACTTATTATTTAAACAGCATATTGGTAAACAACTTATTATTTAAACAACGTATTGGTAAATAACTTATTATTTAAACAGCTTATTGGTAAATAACTAATTGGTAAACAACTTATTATTTAAACAGCTTATTGGTAAATAACTTATTGGTAAACAACTTATTATTTAAACAACTAAATATTGGTAAACAACTTATTAATAGTAAATATATTATTTAAATAGCTTATTATTTAAACAGCTTATTAGCAAACAACTTATTTAACCAGCTTATTAGTAAACAATTTATTATTTAAACAGTTTATTGGTAACCAACTTATTATTTAAACAGCTTATTGGTAAACAACTTATTATTTAAACAACTTATTGGTAAATAACTTATTGGTAAACAACTTATTATTTAAACAGTTTATTGGTAAATAACTTATTTAAACAACTTATTGGTAAACAACTTATTAATAGTAAATATATTATTTAAATAGCTTATTATTTAAACAGCTTATTGGTAAACAACTTAGTATTTAATATCATATCATAATAATCATCCACAATCGCACTAAATAAAACTCTAATGCAACAACAATTTTATTCTCTAAACATATCAATTATAATTTTATTCAAAGTTAGAAATTTTTAATGCAATATTATCTCTCATTGCTTGCATAATTAAACCATTAGTAACTTAAGGTCATTGAATTTGGGCCTTTGATTTGGTTATTGGATTTTGTTTTGGCCTATACCAAGAGTCCTAATTCAAATATTTTAAAGTTAAAATTAAAATTAATGTATTTTTTTATAAAATTAGAAAGTTAACAAATTTTGTTACTAATATTGTTTGTCCGGTTGTTTGCAACAATTAGTTCAATTCACGGGCTATTTTAATATGCACATTTAACTTTATAAGAATTTAATTAATAAAATAATTGTAAATGGATGGTAATAATGATATTACTTAATATGTATATTATTTTTTATTATAACTTATTTAATAAGATAATTATAAATGTAAAAAATTAATAAGAAATATAAATCTCTTCAAATGAAATTAAAATTTTACCTTAAGATATACAATTAATTAATAATGTTCTTTGTTGGCAAAAAAACAATACAACCTTCGTAAAATCTTTAAAAATTATTTTTTAAAATTCGAAAATACAAAACTATTACTTCTAAGTTTTCTAATTAATAAATAATGTCATTTAAAAAAAATGTAACTATATATGAATTTAATAGAATGAAGTCATATATGAAGTATTTAATTTCTATTTCGTTTTTTTTTGGAGTTTTACTTACAAACAATCTTTCACGTTACATCTTTAAAAGTTTGAAATAACTTTCTTTTAATTGTTTTGAACGCTTGATTCACCCTTGTTAATTTCTTTATAAAGAAAATGTTTTTACTTCTAACTGGTGTTACTACATAAGGTTTCTTAGCATTGATAGCATATTAGGTTAGGAGGGGTAGAGATGTAAATTACCAAGACAATAGAGGGGTAATATAATCATTATATTTGGTCAAAATAGCTTATTTAGAATGACTTATAAGTCATTTTTTTTAAGTCTCAAATTGTTACTTATTTTTTTTGACTTATAAGTCAAAAAATAAGTCATAAAATAAGTCATAGCCAAACACTAAAATAGCAAAAAGCTCCTTATAAGTTGGTTTGACCAACTTATACGGAGCTGCCGAACAGCCCCATAATATATAGAGGAAAGTTTGTGACTTTCAATACAAGAGTATTCGCTCGTCTCCATTTTCTTAGCAACCAAACAGAACTTAGGGGACAAAGATATGATATTTTTTTATTTTTTATTTACTTTGTTTTGGAAAGCAGATTGATATGACTTTTCCTTGAGATAATAGCTAAGGAATGTGCAAATATTTCGTTGGAGTATTTTATGTTGAATGTCAAGTTCAAATCTTTAGAGAAGCTTTCATTTGATCTGTTTAGGATAATATTCATGAAAAATCCCTACTTTAAAATTATGATGAATCCAGAAGTTTTTGAAATAAGTTGATTTGATTTGTTAGGGTCAGGCTTGCTCTCTATTCATCTACTTTGAAACAAATTTGTATTGAAACTAGCTAGGATTGATTGCATTTGAAATTTGAATCGGAGGACTGGATTTAATATGCATGATTTAGGATTGAGAATTCTCCGGGTAGAGAATCTTGATAGCGAACTAGAGTACTGGAAGCCTAGATTTAGCTAATCGTTGATTCAAATTGTCTTTTGTTACTTGCACATCAAAAAATCACATATACATGTTTTAAATGTTTATTTCATTGGAATCCCTAGCTGATTCGCATGATTGTTAAACACTGGTCGCTTTTGTTACTCTAGCTCAATAATTATTGATCAGTCCTTCTAAACTGTTACTGTAGAAGAGAGGATCGTAGTTTTGGTCATTGGTGGAGGTGGGAGGGAACATGCACTTTGTCATGCTTTACAGCGATCTCCCTCCTGTGATGCTGTGTTTTGTGCCCCTGGAAACGCTGGAATTTCCAATTCTGGAGATGCCACTTGTATTTCAGACCTTGATATTTTTAATAGTTCAGATGTGATCTCCTTTTGCTGCAAGTGGGGAGTGGGATTGGTTGTGGTGGGTCCAGAGGCTCCTCTTGTTTCAGGTCTTGCAAATGATCTTGTTAAGGCTGGGATCCCTACTTTTGGTCTGTCATCAGAGGCCGCTGCTTTGGAAGGTTCCAAGAACTTCATGAAGACTTTGTGTGACAAATATGAAATTCCCACTGCTAAGGTTTGTCCTCTTGTTTTAATCTCAATTATAAGAGATGAAAATTTTGTCATCGTTTTTGCTTGTGCCTCTTTAAAGAAAACTCCTATACATTTCTAATTTTTAAAAATAAGTGTAATATTAACATACCATCTCAGTCATCAAACTATGTTTCGCTGAAGTTAGAAACTTGTATAGTTTGTTCCTTTTTTTTCAATTAAAAAATAAGCAATAATATGTTTTTATTGTGCTATTGAAGTTTGCAATTTTATAGTTAGGTTTAGTCTAATTTAATCGTAGTGATTGACTAATGAGTTTTGGATAACCTTTGTTCTCTCCTTTGGTCTAACCTCTACTAATAGAGGTGCATTTCCAATCATTAATTAATTTGGGGCACCTATTGTAGTAAAAGCTGACGGATTAGCTGCTGGAAAAGGGGTAATTGTTGCAATGACGCTTGAAGAGGCATATGAAGCTGTTGATTCAATGCTCGTGAAGAGTGTTTTTGGCTCTGCTGGTTGTCGCGTAATTGTTGAGGAATTTTTGGAAGGAGAAGAAGCATCATTCTTTGTCTTGGTGGATGGAGAGAACGCCATACCTCTGGAGTCTGCTCAGGACCATAAACGAGTTGGGGATGGTGATACAGGTCCAAATACTGGTGGGATGGGGGCGTACTCTCCTGCACCTGTCTTGACAAAAGAACTCCAATCATTGGTAATGAAATCTATAATTCTTCCTACAGTAATAGGGATGTCAGAAGAAGGCTGCAAGTTTGTTGGAGTTCTGTATGCTGGACTTATGTATGATTGAGAAGAAGTCAGGATTACCAAAGCTGATTGAGTACAATGTGCGGTTTGGAGATCCAGAGCGCCAGGTCAGTTTACAAAATTTCATTTGTTTATTCTTCTGTTCCTTAATGGAGTAGTTGATACTAATAACTATGCTGTTGGGGCGGCAGAATAATGGTCAGTTTAACCTATAAACACAAAGATAGAATAAACTCTTGAATTCACTAGTAAGTGAAAGGATTCTCCAAGAGAAAACACAATTATATTGATGAAAGTCAAGAATAATTATGCAGAAGCCCTTAGAAAATATATGCATAGTGTTTATCCACTTTCCAACCCTACTTAAGAAAAAGCAGACAACAAAAGAACGAAAATTAAAAAACATTCCAACTTTTGACTGTTGATAAGCCTGCTTTAAATAGGTTTCCCAAGCCCAAAACAACCTACCTCATGGCCAAAGGCAATGATTCATGTAGAGCTCGTTGAGTACTTCGATTTGATTTATTATGGGTCAGTAACTCATTCTTGATCAAAAGTTATGTCAATTTAAAGTTCTACCGACCAAAACTAACAAAAACCTAATCCAACTTAACAACCTCTTGGGCTGCCTCTGCATAAGTTGTAATCTAACAATAACATTTTTTTTTTGGTGGGAGAGGGGTTGACGAAGCAATTGACAATTGGTCTGCCACATACCAAATTTGCAACCACTAGAAACCTTAATTTAAACTTTATGTTTTCATAAAGTAACTAGAGGTTTAGCTAGGGGTGCCCAATAGGCTAGCTTGGCCTGAGCTTGCCAGGTTTTTGTCGTTGATCAAGCCAGGCCAGACTTGACACAATAATATGTAGCCTGTTAAGGCCTACAGACCAAGTCGAGCCAGGCTTTAAACTTCCATTTTGGATGTCTATGCTTTACTCAAAAAAATTAGCATTGATGGACTTCCATGCTTTACTTAAAAAAAATTAATCTTGAACTTTCCTCTATTTATAAAACAAAGATAAGAGAAGAGAAGTATATTAGACGATGTGGGACTTTATGCTTTTATCAACCTGCAATTCAGAACTAGTGGATATAGAGTTAGCAGCATCAAGGACAAGAACTAGTGGAGTATGATATATATAATTTTTGAATTTGGTTTAAGCTCATTGTATAGTTTGATAATAAAAGTATTAGTGGGCATCAAGGTTCGAAATAGCGGTCAAGGTGTGCGCCTTGAGGCGCGTCTCAAATCGATGCGGTTGAAGGCCGAGGCGAGGCTTACGTTTCAGGAGGGATTTAAGCAACTAGCGCCTCAGACGATCGAAGCGCGCGCCTCGTAGCGAAGCGCCTCAAGGCGTAAGGAGGCTAGCGCCTCATTTTGAAGGGAAAAAACCCTAAAAACTAAAATAAGTCAGCAGCAGAGCAACTCACTTCTTCTCTCAAGTCAGCAGCTGCAGGCCTGAAGCAGCCTCGCTTTTTCTCCGCAGCAGCCGCAACAGGTATTCTTCTCTTCTTCTTGTTCTTTGTCTTCTCCTTCTCCTTTGTCTCCTCCTTCTTCTTCTCCTTCTCCTTCTTCTTTTCTTCTGACTGTTCACTGCCAGCTTCTGCTCTCTCTTATTTTTTTATTTTTTTTACCAGTGTACAATTATCATGTACAATTATCTTTGGAGCTAGGCTTAAGAAGAGAAGAGACGTGAGTCAGATCTGATGATCAATAAAATATTCCCTAGAAAATTACTGTTAGGTACCCTATAGTTTTTATATCTTTTTAATTTAGTCCCCCATGTTTTTTGAAAGTTCAAAATAGCCCTTGTAAAATTACATATAAGTCCCTGTAGTTTTGTTTTCTTCCGTTTCAGCCCTTGAAGTTTCAGTTTTGTCCTTGTTTCTTCAAATTAAGTTAATAAATTAATTTGTAAATCAAAATCTATTTGTAGATATGATTAATAATTTTTTTTGGGGACTTTTAGGTCTTTAAATCGAGGCTTCCACCTCGAAGCTTACGCCTCGCTTCGTCCGGAGAAAAACGATTCGTACCGCTTTTAGCTTTTTCGAACCTTGGTGGGCATGATCTGATTTCAAAAGTATTGTTTTGAATGTGGGCATGATCTAATTTCAAGTTATTAGAATATTAGTGGAGTATGGTATATGCAATTAATGGAATAAACTACTATAACAGCAAGTGCAATCCTCAAGTCCTCTGTTTGTCCCACATCGAATTGAACTTGAATTGAATATTTGATTTCATATTATAACAACAATCCGCTCAAGTCCCACTTTGTTAGTGTTCTAAAAATCGGCCTAGGCGGGAACCTGCCGCTGCGCCTAAGGCCAAATCGGTGAAAAAAGTGCTCCAGGCCATTAGGCGGAGCCCAGGCGGCCTAGGCGGCGCCTAGACAGGCTAGGCGGGAAAGGCGAGGCCTGGGCGGAGAAAGGCGGGGCCTAGCGGATTTTTTTTAAAAAAAATTACTACCAAAATCAGATCTTGATATATTTATTTTTCTAATGATTTACCCTATTCTTAATGCAGGTTGTAGCATATCAAATCACAACAAGAAGTGAACAAGATCAAGTCAAAATGGATAATTTTATTATAGTTGTAATTTTTTGAACTTGTACCAGCTTCAAATTATATAAATGATGATACATTTGTACTATTTAGTTTAATTCAATATAATTCTTAAATTTATGTCCTCAATTTTGAAGATTACTCAAATAAAACTAATTTCATAATTATTAATAATATCAAATGTCTCATTCAATAAAATTCACACTAATTTTTAAAAATAACATTTACTAAATTATTGAGAGAGAAGAAGTATGTAACACTAATAACATTTTTGTCCTCCTTTTTGAAGAAGTATGGATTTTAAAAATAACATTTACTAAAAACTTCCTTTTTGCCCTCAATTTTGAAGCTTACACAAATAAAAATAATTTCATAATTAATAATATCAAATGTCTCATTCAATAAACTATTAAACTTCACACTAATTTTTAAAAATAACATTTATTTAAGTAGTAACACTAATTCTATAATTTAATTCTTTCATGTAAATTGTAATGGATATATATATATATATATATTCTAAAATTTATGTTTTGTGTCTAAAGTTATAATATCGAATTGAATTCTTGAAATTTTAAATTTTATTATTTAATAACAATCTTGTTTAGGAATAAAACTAATACGTTAAAGATATGTTAGTCATAGTTAGCATATGGTATTTCATATTTGTCATTTTCTTTAAGTCATCAATTTTGAAGCTTACACAAATAAAAATAATTTCATAATTAATAATATCAATTATCAAATGTCTCATTCAATAAACTTCATTACTTCTATGAAAACACTATTAAGTAGTAACACTAATTCTATAATTTAGTTATTTCATGTAAATATGTAATACTAATGGATATTGGGGCTATGGATAGATTTATTGGGGCTATGGATAAATTTGCATCGGCCATAAATCCCGATTCTTCAATGAGTGCAAGTAAGAGGCTACGACAACAAAATATCAATAATGCACTTTGGAAGGAAAGAACGCATAGTGTGCATCAATACTTGGCTCGATGGGTGTATGAAGCCGGTATTCCTTTTAATGCTATCGACTGTGATAGCTTCAAGAGGTTTTGTGAGGCGGTTGGTCAATATGGCCCGGCTTACCAACCTCCAAGCCAATACCAACTAAGGGAGCCATTATTGAAAGAGGAGGTAGAGAGGACTAAGAAGTCACTCAAGAAGCAAGAAGAAGAATGGTCTTTCAATGGTTGTTCTATCATGACCGATGCTTGGACCGATAGAAAAAGAAGAAGTATCATGAATTTGTGTGTGAATTGCAAAGAGGGCACAACTTTTCTTTCTTCTAAAGAAGATTCTGAGGAAGAACACACTGGAGAATATATTTTCAAATATGTTGATGATTGCATTGAACAAGTTGGGCCACAAAATGTAGTGCAAGTTGTTACTGATAATGCTTCCAACAACATGGCCGCGGTGGACTTGTTAATGATAAAGAGGCCACATATGTTTTGGACTTCTTGTGCCACTCACACTTTGAACCTCATGCTTGAAGGAACTGGTAAGCTCCCAAAGTTTAAGGGAGTGATTGAGAAAGCAAAGGCCTTTACTATCTTTATTTATGCACATCATAAGACATTAGCATTGATGAGGAAACATACAAAAAAGAGAGACATAGTGAGGTCGGGCGCTACTAGATTTGCAACTTCTTTCTTGACTTTGCAAAGTTTGATGGAAAAGAAAGAGAAGTTGAGGTATATGTTTATTAGTAATGAATGGGATCAATGCAAATGGTCTAAAAATACTAAGGGAAAAACAGCGTATGCTACCATCTTGAGTTTGAGTTTTTGGAATGGAGTAACACTATGCTTGAAAGTGTTTGCTCCATTGGTAAAGGTGTTTCGCCTTGTTGATGGAGACCGAAAGCCATCAATGGGTTTTTTATATGGAGAACTCAAAAAAGCAAAGGAAGAGATCAAAGAGGCATTCAAAAATAATGAGACTAACTATCGTCCCATTCTCGTGATTATCGATGCTAAAGCCAAAGACCGGCTTGATAGTCCGTTGCATTTAATTTGGCGGCCTACCTATTGAACCCTTATTACTTCTTTAAGGATCCTAGCATACAAAGTGATCCACTTGTCATGGATGCGATGTTTACTTGTGTTGAGAAGTTCTTTCCCGATGAGTTTGATATGCAAAGTCTTGTCATAAATACGGAGTTATTGAAGTATAAGAAAAAAGAGGGTGGGTTTAGAAGACCTTTAGCGGCGGTGGGATGTGCAACAAATGATGATAATTATGATCCGGGTATAAATATTTATTGTTTAATCTTTCTTTACTATTTAATACTTGTTAAAAATTTAAAATATTTGTTACTAATTTTGATTCTTTAATGACTAGTTCGATGGTGGTCCAATTATGGCAATAGTACACCCAACTTGCAAAGGATGGCAACAAGGATTCTTTCATTGACTACTAGTTCATCCAGGTGTGAGAGAAATTGGAGTACTTTTGAGGGAGTAAGTATCAACTATCAAGTATATAGTAACTAGTAAGTGGTTGTGGTTTATTAAGTAAAATCTAATATAAATAATTAAATATAAAATTTGTTGATTTTTTTTAATTTTTTTTTGTAGATTCATATAAAGAAAAGGAATAGACTAGACGCAACAAGGTTGAACAATCTAGTCTATGTCCAATTTAATGCAAGGCTAAACAACAAAAAGCAACGGGAGAAAGAGAGGAAAATAGATGTGCTACTAGCAAGTGATGCTTCAAAAGCGCAAGGATGGATTGTTGAAGGTGGTGATGATGAAGTTGAGGGTTGTTCGGGCCTTACTTGGGAGGCGGTTGGTGAAGCATCCGGAGCGGATAGCGTGCTAGAGCCTAGGAGAAGTAGTAGAAATGTTGGAGTAAGAGAACTCCATGAAGAAGATTGTTTGTCTGATGATGACACGGAGGAAGAGGGAGATGAGGAGTATGACTGTGAGTCCGATGGAGACATTATCTTGGAGGGATATGGAGAAGAAGAGTTAGAGATATAGAGGGCTATGGAGCAATATAAGTATGTGTTTCAACTTTAAGCAAATGCCTTTATTATCTTTATTATAGATTGTTTTGCTTTATATTATTGTTTTGTTTGGAAAAATGTAAGATAAAATATTAAAATTGACTTAAAATAAAAAATTCCGCCTAGGCGCTAAGCCCCCCCTGGCCGCCCGCCTAGCGCCTTTTAGAACATTGGTGTTCTAAAAGACCAAGTCCCACATTGGTTAGATAATAAAAGTCTAAGTTTTCCTTATAAAAGGACTACTAGGCTGCAGGCCGGACAAGCCTGAAGGTCATGCCAGGCCGGATATAAGGCAATAAATTATGGTCTGTTCTAAGCTTGGCAGGCCGGGCCAGACCGGTCCAAGCTTTGACCAGGCCCAACTTTGACCAGGCCGGGCTCAGGCTGGACCAAGGCCAGGCGCAGGCCATTTGTGCATCACGCCGTTTAGCTTATCTTCAAAAGATAAGTGTTGTGTCCTTTTAGGATGTATGAAAAATCGAGTGTGATCTTTTATCCGATTATCTTCGTGTTTTTCTCCCAATTTTTTTTTTAATTTAATTCTTGCAACAAGCACTCTTTTAACTGCTTTTTAAACTTGCTCTTTATGACATGCAGGTGTTGATGGTTCGGTTGGAGTCTGATCTGGCACAAGTTCTGCTTGCAGCATGTAAGGGAGAGCTAAGCGGAGTATCTCTGAATTGGTCCCTCGGATCAGCAATTGTAACGAATTGAAAAGTTTCAGATAATAAATAAGGATTTAAGAATTTAAAATTTTATTTTATTTAAATATTATATTGCCTTATATGCTATGTGCAGTATAATATATGTGTGAATATGAAAATGTGGTAGAACATGTTAAATATATTATTTTATATTTAACTTATTTTAGAAATTGTTATAAACAATTTTTATTACGAAACAAAGAAAATTATTATTCTAGTATACTGCGTTTATAAACAACGGCGGTATAATGTATGAGTAACATGTAACGTGATATATATTTAATTAAATTTATTACGTTACTAATTTTGTGAAATATTTCATATTGCAAGAAAAGTGAAATTGTAAATATTAGAGTAATTTATGATAAATAAATTATTTTAATATATGTAATTTATTTATTAAATAAAATATTTATATTTAATACATATCTTCCGTTTTAATAGAAAAGATGTTTTGTTTGGTATAATTGGAATAATTATATTTTGCCTGTACTGTATGTAAGTTGAGTAAGCAGGATGGGTTTTATGAGAGTAACCTTCACGCAAAATAAGCATGAGCTGGGCTTGATAAGTAACCCCCAAGTAAATTGCTGAGTCTGCAAAATTCAAGCAGGAGCTGTCTTTATATTAGCAGCATAGATTAAGAACTCAGCAATCCTATTCCGTATCAAGCAAGAACAATACGTATTGAGCAAGAGAAGAGAGTGGGCTGCAAGTCTAATTCGTGAGCCACAAGAAATTCATTTCTATAAAACCACATCAAAGCTTTCAAAGTACAATTCTTGGTCAGATAGTAAACCCACAATATTATACACTTTTCCATTATAATCAAACTAAGCAGGAAGGTTTAGCAATTAAGAGGTATTATTACTATTCTGTTATAGTCTATGTGAACTGGGTTGTGATGTAATATGTATGACATGCATATTGTTGGCTACAACTTGGTTATATAAGTGTATAAGAGATCTCGTATGAAATCTGGGCTGGTAAATATATTTAAATATTAATGAAATTGGAATTTCTAAAACATGCTCACAATCTATTTGATATAATGCTCAAATGCTAGTTGATTTCTAAATCATTGAAGTTTGGAATTTAATTGATATAGGAAGTAATTGTTGATGTGAGTATAATGCAAATATGTTTCTATGTGGTTTGAATTCATGAGGATATATAAGCTACGAAACATAGAACTGAAATTGGAATAAAGCAATAGCAGTGAGGAGGTACTATACATCCCCTGTTATAGAAATAGTCAGAGTTATATGCATTGGTTGTTTGTGATTATTTGGAAATGATTTCTATGGAAATATGGTATTATGTCATACTTGAGTTTATGGATAAGGTATATTAATGTTAAGCTTTCATGTTGTCTGTAATGGGTCTAAGAGAAAAATTAGTCAATATATGTAGTAATTAGAAATGTGATTAGAATTCAAAAAATGTTTCTGTGATCAGGGATCATAGTTTAGCATCTGTGAAGCTTTGAAAATGAATTGGGTTTGATTGGCATGAAACTGCAGAACTGCCCAGATATTTTTGCTGTGCTCTGGACTTTGGGGCAAGTGTAATAAGATTTCTTAAGTCCCAATGTATACTAATAAGAATATATGAATTGAGCAAATCTAATATGGCTATGTAAAGCGAGAAAATTGCTAACGAAACGAAATGATTTCAAATAAAAATGAATTTCAAGAATGAAATGTGAATCGAACGTGCATTGAATACGTGTCTAGATATATGCACCTAATACCCATGCTTGTTTGGTGTCTATGTGTAATGTGCGTATATGATTCAAATTTCGGTATGTGTGCTTAGTGATACCTGGACTAGTTCATGTGACTAATGTATACATGGATACACGGTATAGGGTACGAGAACGAATCTAGGCTGTAACTATTTAACTCCGAACAAGGCAAGTATCCTAACCTACGCATTTACATTATGCAATGGTTAAAATTAGGCAAGTATTTCAAATCCTTTTACTTTCAAATAAGTTCACGTACTTGAGTAAATATTCTAGCCTTGTTCACTGTAAGCAAGTATCCTGAACTTGATTACATATATATAAGCAAGTTTTACTCAACTTGTTACTTCAAGCTAATGTCTTACAATTATTTACGAATAATAATAGATTATAGAATTTTATTCCAATCAGCTTCGAAAAATGATGAAGGTAAGATCATGTGTACTTGATAAAATTCAGTATACATCTACAGTTTGATAAAGGTCTAAGCCACTTGTTCCGGCTAGACACAAGATTTGATTATTTCAATTCTTTCGTGTTTAAGTCTTGAAATATTGTTTTTCAGAATTGATAAAGCTGTTCACCCCTTTTGTTTTTGGGTTGAACTTCAGACTGAGTAGAACATCCCTAACTTGGGAAATTTTATGTTGCGTCCTGGGGACGGTAACAATGAACACAAATGTTGTTCTTTTAGATAGTATTGATCAATACAGGGCATAACGGGCTGATCACCCACCGTGCCCGTAAGACCAGACGGTTCACAGATGGATTTCTGATAGAACCTTTTCAAGAAAAGAAAAATAATTGTTCATGGTCTTGTGACCACTCAGTATCAGAAGTCAGTATATCATTTCAAAAATATACATGAATCATACTGTCGTTTACGAATCGTTCAGTTGCTTTACGTTATTTATTCTGCTATCAAGCATATTTCAGAGAGAACATTTATTTCTTGATATACGTGTTTATCAATTATTATTACTTGTTGAGCAATCAAATGCTCATTCTTGCTTTGAATATAAATGTTTTCAGCTAAGCCAGAACGCGTAGAAGGGTCCGAAAAGGACAAAGGCAAGGGAAAGCTACAGGAGTAGTTAGAAATAGCTGTTGTAATAGATAGACTTTTGTTTTATAAATACAATATCTATCATGTAATAAAGATACTAAAGGTCTTCGTACCTGGGATAGATACCTCTGATGTAATAACTATTGTTATCTTTTATTATAAGCAGTTGTATAAATGGTATCGTGTAGCACCAAGTACGGGTTTAAGTACCCGGATTTGGGGGCGTCACAGCAATGGTGGTGGTCATGGCCAATAATGGCTACCCTGGGAGCTATGAGAAGGGGACTGTGATTCAGAAACTTGAAGAAGCAAAGCATGTTGCTCCTTCTGTAAAGATATTTCATGCTGGAACAGCTCTCGACTCAGATGGAAATTTCATGGCTACTGGGGGGCGTGTTCGTGGCATCACTGCCAAGGGTAAAGACCTCGAAGAAGCTCGGGATAGAGCTTACCAAGCTGTGGATGAAATCAACTGGCCAGGAGGGTTTTACCGGAGAGACATCGGATGGAGAGCACTACCCCTGAAACAATTATCTTCGAAGGGGTGAAGTGGTTGTATTGCCTGAAAATTTTGGGACATGAGACAAACAGCTTCAGCACTCAAGTATACTAATGTCTTCTAAGGAATTAACTGGAAATGGCTTCCTTAACAAATTTTACTCCTTCAATGGCTTTATTTTCTAGTTTTGGCAAAGGAGTTGCGTACAATTTTCTGCATCATTCAAGTAAGAAGCCAACTCCTTCACTCTTAACTCCAGTGAATAAAAGAAGAGCGAAATGATTATCACCTCAACGTGTACTCGTAATTTTATTGTGAAACCATACAAGTTCACAAGGTGCTTACTATATATGTATCTTTGTCAAATTTGTTAAGTACCATATAAAGGGCTAAAATGCTGCTATTGTGCAATATTTGTATTCTAATAGCCTGATCTTGTTTGATTTTTTAATTAATGAGTGTCATTGTTTATTATCACTCCGTCCCAAATTAATTGCATTTCTAGGACTTTTTAAAGTCAAATTGACTATTTTTAAAACTAATCTTTTTACTATTTTTGCTAACATATAGGTGAAGATATTATAACCAAAAGAAAGTATATACAATTTATTACTAATTTCAATTTTTATAATTTTAGAAATATATTTATATATGCTTAATTATTAATTTTAAAAATAGTCAATTTGACTTAAAAAAATCCTAGAAAAGTAATTAATTTGGGACGGAGGGAGTACATCGTATGTTTGGATTGGCTATTTCCTTAATAGCTGATTATGTCTATAAGATGGCAGCTAACTAGATACAAAAGAACAATTTTGGACTAGTGAAGTAGCAATGCTGTCTGGACAAAATTTTAAAGTTACTTATAAATTTTGGACTAGTACGTATTGTTTTGGTACTGTTTTGGCCGAAAGAGGTACTCTATAAGTATAACCTAGATTTTGTACCAAAAAGATATTGATGATATCCATTGATGTATATATGTCGACAGGCTGGTATAAAACAGAGAGAATTGAGAAAACTCTCGGAACATTTTGGTGATCATTTTTCTCAGGATTCTTTTCCATTTTCCAATTTATTACTTGTGAGAGTCAAGTTTTGCCTTGGCTTCATGCTTTGTAGTGTCAGAAATTGTAGCACCAGGATCAAAAAGACTGCAATGAGAGGCAAAATAAATCTAAAGGATCCAAAATCCTCTTGAAAAGACCAGTGACATGGATTATGACATAATTTCTTAGGGTGTAGCGAAACTCGGTTCTTGTAGGGTTGTTAGAGTGTGTTTGGGATTGTTTAAAAATTTTAATTAGTGATTCTGATTATTGCTTTGTTTTTAAAAAAGTAGTTTATGTTTGGTAAATAAAAAACACTTAAATTAATAAGAAGTGAATAATGTTTGGTAGAAAAAAAATTTTGTTAATCACTTATTTTAAGTATAAATTACTAAAAATGAATATTTTGAGAAGTAAAGATGGGTAATGGATTGAAATAATAAAATAAATAGGAAAAGATTAGTAATATATTCGGTCAAATTTGATTATTAGATTTCACAAATAATCAGATGCTCCAAACTAAAGTTTCTAATTATTTTCATACAAAAAGTGATTATAAGCCGTTTTAAAATCAATTTATTATAAGCAATTTTAAAATTAATTTACCAAACACTTTTTATTTTTTAAAATGAATTATAAGTTGGGTGGATTGTTTTTAAGTAATCCCAAATACCTTTTTATTGCTAGCGAGGGTATGTGTTTCATGATCAATGTGATATCTTTAGTGATTAAATATAGTTCCTTACTTTTTATATAAAAGAAAAGATTGAAAGGATCATAGAAACTCCAAGATCAACAAGTATGTGTTTGTTGGTATACTAAATGTTTTTAAAAGACAGATGATTATGTACTTATTCATTTACTAGTTTATGGGGTATTTAAAAGTTTAAATACACAATAAAATCTTATTCGTTTATAAGTAATTTATTCTATACACAATTATTTAACAAACAAACACATCAAAATATTATTGAAATACTCCCTATGTCACAAAATATGCTTCATATTTTTCAAAGCTAAAAATTTAAGAAAAATATAACTTTGACATTATCAACAACCAAGATTACACCTGTTTAAATATAAAAATATAGTTTTATATATCCACACTATTTTGCATTCGACCTGCAAAATTTGAAATTATAAGAAAATGCACTACTTGGTATATATCAATATCTTAGTGGCTATAAACTTAGAGAAACAATATATACTAATCTATATTTATGTTATTTTATAGTATATCCATTTAAATAGATACTTGTATTCTTTCTTCACAATTTTTTCTACAATATTGAATTTTCTTTTATATTTATAAAATTATTATTTTTTGGTAAATAACTCTCCTTTTTATTTTATTATTTGACCTGTTTAATGACTTTAAAATTAGCTCTAGTATTATTATATAAAAATATTAATTAAGAAATGGACTTAAGCTGTTCGACATCTATTTATAAGTTGGTTAAACTAACTTAGACGTAGTTTTTTACTATTTAGGTGTTCATTTGACTTATTTTATAACTAGTTATTTTTTAAAAGTAATAATTTATTGCTTTTCAAAAAATGACTTATAAGTCATTTTAAAATAAGTAAGTTTGACTAAATATAATGACTCTTTTGCTCTTATTTTAGTATTTTTTATAATTTTTTTTAACTTATAAGTTATTTTAGTCAAACACTTTTATAATTTATTTTAATTTATAAATGAAAATAATATCTAATATTTTTATTTATAAATCATAATTTAAAATAATTTATAAATTATTTTAAAATAAGTCAATGTGGAACAGCCAACATGGAGTCCAAATAATCTACTCGATATCTCCATCTGGGTAGCCCAATAATTGAACTCAAAATTATCAAACGGCCTATAACCCCTGCCCGTAAATTCACCAATAGATCATTCTAGAAATCGGCCACGTGTCCTCACCTAACCCCCTTTCTCCCTCTTTCTCTTATCTTCTCGTCTCGTCTTCTCTCCCAAACTTCACCCCTCAAATACACACGCAGAGCAGCCCCTTCTTCTTCATTCTAGGGTTTTTCTCTCTCCAAAAATCACCAATTTTCTCTTTATATAGATTGATTTTCATATATACAGAGACCAATTAGGGTTTCGGTTATAGCTGATAACCAGAAATGGCTTCGGCAGCAGCTCAAATTCACGCTCTAGGAGCGAACCCATCTCTTCTCAGTCAAAAAATCCGACCCAAAATCCCTTAAAGACTGCGTTTTTGGGTCAGAGGATGAATAATACTGTTTCTTTCATAAACCCCAAGTCCTCTTTCCAGAAATTGAAGAAAAGTAGGAGGAATAGTGGGAAGAATGTTCCTTTCAGAGTTGTGGCGGAGAAAGTGGTGGGAATTGACCTTGGGACGACTAACTCCGCGGTGGGGGCGATGGAAGGTGGGAAGCCGGTGATTGTGACGAACGCGGAAGGGCAGAGGACGACGCCGTTGGTGGTGGCTTATACTAAGAATGGGGATAGGCTGGTGGGTCAAATTGCAAAGAGGCAGGCGGTGGTGAATCCTGAAAATACCTTCTTTTCGGTGAAGAAGTTCATTGGGAGGAAGATGTCTGAGGTTGATGAGGAGGCGAAGCAGGTGCCTTATACTGTGGTTAGGGATGAGAATGGAAATGTTAAGCTTGAATGTCCTGCTATTGGGAAGCAATTTGCAGCTGAAGAAATTTCAGTTCAGGTATATTAAACTCTCCTTTTCTAATTGGGTTTTCCTTTTTTCTGTGCATGTATACTGTCTTTGAAATATGATTACTGATAGTAGCTCATGGGAGTTGTAACTGACCTTTTTGAGATGGGTTCATTTCAATTGTTCTTGCATGGGTAGGTGGATATTGTGAATTTATTCAGTATGTATTATATGATCTCCTGCTTTTTTACGGTGCTAGCTTTGGGGATTATACCTCTCTAGATAGGTGTTTGACATTGTGAATATTCATAAATGATCATTCTTTTAAATTCTTATATTGGATTAGAATATTATTATGTGCGCAGTGTTTTTAAGAGTTATCACTGGACCGCTCAAATGAGTTTCTTCAGGTTCTGATTCTGTGTATATGTGCGTTTGTGATTTGATATATTTGTATTTATTTATGTTCTTTACTTTATTAGTTTATATTGTATTTTTATTGTTTTTTAAGTACTTATGAAAGGATATGGTTTTAAATGGATGTATGAGAATGTGCTACATATTGAATAATGTAATTGATGGTGAAGCTGCTTAGTATTTGGGTTTTTGTATAAAATAAAAATTAAAAATCATTTTTTGGAAGCTGATGTCAAGAATATTAATTATGGTTGTTCTGATAAATATGTACATGTGAAGGTTTAAAATCTGATCATGGAATGATTTGAAGCAGACACATATAGTTCGTATTGAGTGGCCATAAGGATAGTTTGAATATGGATTGCATAGCTCACTAAGGCTTCTCTTATAATTTTTACTTTTCTAACAGGCACTAAATGTTCTTAACCTTATTGGTTTAGGTTTTAAGAAAGCTTGTCGATGATGCCTCCAAGTTTTTGAACGATAAAGTCACTAAAGCTGTTGTCACAGTTCACTAAAGCTGATTCACTAAAGCTTGTCGGTGATGCTCTCATTTGTATTTTATTATTTGACCTGTTTCATGACTTTGAAATTAGGAAATAGACTAAAAGAGCCCAAATAATCTCCTCGATATCTCCATCCGGGCAGCCCAATAATTTAAATCAAAATTATCAAACGGCCTATAACCGCTGCCCGTAAATTCACCAGAAGCGGCACGAGCCAATAGATCATTCTAGAAATTGGCCACGTGTCTTCACCTGACCCTTATCTCTATCCTAAACTCTTTCCCCCTCTTTCTCTTATCTTCTCGTCTTTTCTCTTCTCTCTCAAACTTCACCCTCAAATACTCTCGCAGAGCAGCCCTTTCTTCTTCATTCTAGGGTTTCTCTCTCCAAAAACCACTAATTTTCTTTCTATATAGATTGATTTTCATATATACAGAGACCAATTAGGGTTTGGTTTATAGCCGATAACCAAATATGGCTTCAGCAGGAGCTCAAATTCACGCTCTAGGAGCGAATCCCAGCTCTTCTCAGTCAAAAAATTCGACCCAAAAGCCCTTAAAAGACTGCGTTCTTGGGCAGTGTTCTAAAAATCGGCGACTAGGCCGACTAGTCGGCCGACTAAGTCGGAGTCGGTAGGCTTCCGATGAGATTTGGAGATAGTCGCTTCCATTAGTCGCTGGCCGACTTAGTCGGCGACTAGTCGGCGCTAGTCGGACAAGTCGGCATCTTCTTTTTCCTTTCTTCTTCAGATCTGTTTCTTCAGATCGCGTCGAACCTTCGTCGAACTCGTCTTCCTGCTCTAGTCAGACTCGATCGTCTTCAGATCTGAGACCTTCGTTCGAACATTTTCTTTTGTTGTCCACCGGAAATGGTTCCTCCTCCTTCGCGGTCTGCGGTATGTTCTCATGCTTCTACGCCCGCTCATCCTGGTTTAGTCGCGATCGCGATCTATTCTATCAGATCCAGATCTGATGAAATTAAATATATTATGGATAAACCTGTGTGGCGCGAACTGCCGATCTCTTCTTCTTTCCTCCTCTTAGTCACGATCTGTTCTTCTTTCCTTCTCTGCCGATCTATTCTATCAGATCTAATAGATATATAAATATATTATGGTTAATTGTAGTTAGGAACCCTGTAGTTGGGATAAATTTTTAATTTAGTCCTAAAAGTTTTCTTACATTTCAAAATAACCCCTAAAATGTTACATATCAGCCCTTATAGTTTCATTTTCTTTCATTTTAGCCACTAATCCGACTAGCCGATTAATCTCCGATTAATCCCCTAGTCGCTAGTCGGTAGCCAACCGACCTGCTACCGACTAACGACTTTTAGAACACTGTTCTTGGGTCAGAGAATGAAGAATACTGTTTCTTTCATAAACCCTAAGTCCTCTTTCCAGAAATTGAAGAAAAGTAGGAGGAATAGTGGGAAGAATGCTCCTTTTAGAGTTGTGGCGGAGAAAGTGGTGGGAATTGACCTTGGGACGACTAACTCTGTCGTGGGGCAATGGAAGGTGGGAAGCCGGTGATTGTGACGAACGCGGAAGGGCAAAGGACGATCCCGTCGGTGGTGACTTATACTAAGAATGGGGATAGGCTGGTGGGTTAAATTGCAAAGAGGCAGGCGGTGGTGAATCCTGAAAATACCTTCTTTTCGGTGAAGAGGTTCATTGGGAGGAAGACGTCTGAGGTTGATGAGGAGGCGAAGCAGGTGTCTTATATTGTGGTTAGGGATGAGAATGGAAATGTTAAGCTTGAATGTCCTGCTATTGGGAAGCAATTTGCAGCTGAAGAAATTTCAGCTCAGGTATATTAAACTCTCTTTTTCTAATTGGGTTTTCCTTTTTATGTGCATATATAATGTCTTTGGAATATGATTAGTGATAGTAGCTTATGAGTTGTAACTGACCTTTTTGAAATGGGTTCATTTTGATTGTTCTTGCATGGATAGGTGGATATTGTGATTTAATTCAGTATGTATTGTATTATCTCCAGTTTCTTAATGGTGCTAGCTTTGGGTCTTTAGATACTTTAATGGTGTTTGACATTGTGAATATTCATAACTGATCATTCTTTTAAATTCTTATATTGGATTAGAATATTATTACATGTGCAGTGTTTTTAAGAGTTATCATCGGACTGTTCAAATGAGTTTCTTCAGCGTTCTAATTTTGACACTACGTCTTTCAAATATCATAACTCGTTCATTCGAAGTTAGAATGAGTCTGTTTTTGAGTCTACGACTCGCTTATTCTACGTTCTATCAAACCTCCAGAAAATCAAAATGTTGTTTTCTAGAGACACAAAAGAGATCTAGAAAGAGGTTGAGTAGATTTTTTAATTTTTTTTGTTTATTTTCAAGATTAATTATCAGATAATTAATTTGTTCAATTAATCGAGCACAGCGGAATATTAGTTTAAAAATTCCTTAAAGATTTAATGAAATATCAGTTCTAATTTTAGTGTATGAATATCAGTCACCTTACGAAATAGCTGTTGTTACTCTACGATATAACAGTTAATGACAAAATGGAAATACTTAAAGTAAACGACACAAGATGTTTAAGAGGTTTGGAGTACAAACAACTCTTAGTCCACTTTTCTACTTCAACAAGTAGTAAATCCCTCAAGGATATGTCACACAGACCAGATCATTAAGATCTATTACAAACTGAATTACTTAGATTTTTTTGAGTCACTTAGTCTCGACAATGGTCACTTAGATTATGACACTTAGTCCAGTTCACTTAGAACTTTTCAAGTTACTTAGACTTGGTATAATGGTCACTTAGACTTGGTGTAATGGTCACTAAGACCAAGTGAATCACAAATAAATGATATTGGTTGAGGTGTTGCTAAGCTTGCAATGAGGCTTGACTTTTTTTGATACTTAGCAGCTTTGAACACGTATTGAATGTAGAGTTTGATATATTTTGGCAGAGATTCAGCTTTGTATTCTTGGTCATTCTTCCTTGGATTTGAATCTCCTTACGTTTTTATAGACCTTCAGAAATTAAATTGTCATGTTGGAGAGTTTTCGTTGGTGCATTTAATGCTTTGATCCAAGATATTCTCTAATGATGACTTATAGAGTAGGTAGCCAGCTTGCTTTTAGATCTAGTCAGTCCCATCAGTCTGCAGTTCACCTACCACTTTATGTGAGGTGACAGATTCCCAATCTAGCGGTTTAGACACATCACTATCTAATCTTCTTATATGGATTTGAAGATGGTGAGAAATAATCTTGAAATCTTTGCTTTGCAATGCTTTGTAATTTGTCAGTCATATGACAGTTCTGACAATATCTTCATCTTGATTAATTGTAGAATTTGGTGAGAAATGTAGAGTCTTGACTTAGGTTACTAAACGTTTCTAAACTCTATGAAGTTGCTTTATGAATTGGAGAAGTGTTCTACGATCTGCTCTACGAATATCTCTCTACGATGCTGGAGCAGACTCTACGAACTTCTCTTTTACATTGCGAACTCGGCTTTGGCATTGCGACTTCGAAGGCAGCTCTACTATCTAATTGTAGACTCTACAATTTCATTTTTAACTTTGAGATAACTTTGCAGCTTGATAAATATCCTACTGATGCTCTACGATCACATATAATACTTATGCTTACAATATTTACACTATGAACAAGACAGTAACTCTACGATTGATTTGATCCTATCATTTACACAATGAATCAACTTAAGAATCAACCTAACAAGTTTGATTGTACTATTGTCCATACGTTATACTAGTCCGAAAAACAGTAAACAAAAACGTTTTTCATTATTCTTTGTTAGGTTCTTTACTAAAGATTTTTGTTCGTTTTCATGCATATTACTGGTGTTTTAAACATAAAACTATTATCATACACCACTTTATACCATTGGATTCATCATGATCTTCCATTAAACCACAACAACACAACCAACGGGCAAAATAATACAAAGCTTAAAGGTTTAAAAGTTAGGGTTTAAGATTACTTTCTTGGTTTACTTCTTCCTTGCTAGATGATTATGATTATCTAATAACTCATCCTTCTTCCTTGCTACCACCAAGCTCTCTCTCAATCTCACTATAGGTTCTGCTCTTGGATTTGTGAATTGGTAGGATTAATGAATGAAAGGGCTCTCTATTTATAGGAAATTCAAGAGTTATAGTAGGATGGTCATTAGGACAACTTTTGCAAGGCTTAAAAGTTGATCATCCAACTTAGGTCTTGCCACGGTCAATCCCCCCAACTCCCAACATCTTACTAACCATCCCCTAGCTAACTTAACCATCCAACTAGTTAAGCTAACTAAGGTTACTACATAGGGGAACAACATGAGTGCAAGAAGACTTTAGGGCTTGGGAATTAAATGGGATGACATTGGATTGCTTGGGAAATTAATCTTTCCACTTATGGAAAGTTTTTAAAGCCCCACTTGGCCCTCTCACTTGGAGTGGCCAAATTTTCCCACTAACTTATCCTCCTTTGATTTTTTTTGTTTTCTTCCTCAGTTCATCTTAAATCATCCCACACATTGACCAAAACTTTGACTTTGGCTCTAACCTCAATCCACTCAACCTTAGGCTCAACTCTTGGGTAACCCTTGGCTCAACCAAGTCTTGGTTGGACCAAACTTAGCTTGTTCTAATTTTCTTTCTAGTTAGCTTCTTAACCAATCTGATTAGTCAAAACGTCAATATTGACTTTCCGTACTTTTAATTAAAGATTACGTCTTTAACCCCCCGTATAAATGCTATGACGTAATTCGAAGTCGAAAAACGTAAAAGATGTTTTTGGCGTGAATAGTATTTTAGCGTTATTTTTGGATTTTTTTTTTATTTTCATCTACGAACAACACATACATAATCACATAACACGTAAGTTAGGCCATTATTCGACCTTTAGTCGCATAACACAAAATAATATCCATAAAAAATTATTTTATTAGATATATATATATCGAAAACCTAATTACAAAGTTATACAATTTCTCGGGTCGTCACAAAAGCTATTAGATTATCTACCATTAGACTCATATAAACTCTATTTGATTAATCATTCTCTGGCTCGATTGTCAATGATTTATCAGTGTTCTAAAAGTCGCTAGTCGGTCCCAGGTCGGTTGGCTACCGACTAGCGACTAGGGGATTAATTGGGGATTAATCGGCTAGGGACTTAAATGAAAAAAGTGAAAATATAGGGGCTGAAATGAAAGAAAATAAAACTATAGGGGCTGATATATAACATTTTAGGGACTATTTTAAAATTTAAGAAAACTTTTAGGACCAACATAAGTAACACAAAGTCACAAATCATCAAATAAAAATATTACAACATAACATATAACAGTCAAACCAAATAGTTCGATGAAGTTCAAAACCAATTAACCAAATGAAACTGAGTAGCACAAAATCAATAGGCAATCACTCCTCCTCCTCCTCTTCTCCATATCCCTCCAAGACTTGCTCTCCATCGGACTCAAACTCATAATCTTCATCTTTGTTCGGTTCATTGTCATCATCTTCCGACACAAACTCGTCTTCATCTAGTTCTCGTACATTTCTACCACTTCTTCTAGGTAGAAGGACCTCATCCGCTCCCATAGCTTCCCCAACCATATCCCATGTAAGTCCCGAACCCGACTCAACTTCATCGTCACCACCTTCAACAATCCATCCTTGTGCATTTGTTGCTTCACTAGTAATTAGGACATCCTTCTCCTTTACTCTTCTTTTCTTGTTGACAAGTTTGGCATTGAATTGGACATACACTAGATTGTTCAAACTTGTTGCATCAAGTCTATTCATTTTCTTCGTATACATTAAAGAAAATTCTCAAGTTAATAATTCTAATACCCTTATTAAAAAATTACAACATATAATAAAGAGAGGCAATATGTACTTACTCCCTCAAAAGTGCTCCAATTTCTCTCACACCCGGATGAACTCGAAGTCAAAGAGAGAATTCTAATGGCCATTTTTTTCAAGTTAGGTGTATGATTTCCATAGTTAGACCATCATCCAACTAATCATGAAAGAAGCACAATTCAATGAGTAATTTAGTACTAACTATAAGTTACTTGATTAGGGAAAAAAAAAACTAAGTTACTAACTAAAAAAACTAGAAAAACAATTACTAAGTTACCCGGATCATAAGTGTCATTGTTCTCCTCACATCCCTTTGCGGCCAATGGTCTACCAAATCCACCCTCTTTGTTCTTGTACTTCAACAACTCTTTATTGATGACCTCATTTTGAATTTCAAAATCATCGGGGAAGAAAGATTCAACACAAGTAAAAACACCATCCATGATAATTGGATCATCTTTCATGGTAGGATCCTTGAAGAGGTAAAATGGATTCAAAAAGTAAGCCGTCAAATGCAATGGACTATCAAGCCGACCTAAGCCTTTTGTGTCAATGACTTGTAGTATTGGTCGGTAGTTACCCTCATTTTGTTTGTATGCCTCTTTGATCTCTTCTTTCGCTTTCTTGAGCTCTCCATACACAAAGCCCATTGAGGGCTTCCAATCCCCATCAACAAGACGAAGAACCATCACTAATGGAGCAAACACTTTCAAGCAAAGAGTTACGCTATTCCAAAACGCCGTACTCATCACCGTAGCAAAAGCGGCTTTCCCCTTTGCGGTCTTCACCCATGGAAGAGCTCCCCATTCATTGGTAGTACACATCATCTTCAACTCTTGTTTCTTCTCCATCATACTTTGCATTGTCAAGAAGGCGGTTGCAAATCTAGTAACACCCGACCTCACTATGTCTCTCTTTTTTGTATGTTTTCTCATCAATGCCAAGGTTCTATGATGACTATAAATAAATATAGTGAACTTCTTTGCCCTTTCAATAGTGTCTTTGAACTTTTGTTGCTTTCCAATCCCTTCAAGCATGAGGTTTATTGTGTGTGTTGCACATGAAGTCCAAAACATGTGTGGTCTCTTGGCCTTCAACAATTCCGCAGCAGCCATATTATTAGAGGCATTGTCCGTGACTATTTGGATTACATTTTGCGCCCCAACTTCATCAATGCACTTGTCAACATAGTCAAATATATGTTCAGCCGTGTGCGACACCTCTGAATCTTCCTTAGAAGAAAGAAAACAAGTCCCAGTCCTACAATTAACACATAAATTCATGATGCTTCTTCTTTTCCGATCGGTCCAAGCATCGGTCATGATAGAGCATCCCGTTGAAGCCCACTCTTCTTCTTGTTTCTTGAGTGATTGTTTGGTTCTCTCCACCTCCTCCTTCAACAACGGCTCCCTTAATTGGTATTGGCTTGGGGGTTGGTACCCCTGGCCAAATATACCCACCGCCTCAACAAATCGTTTAAAGCTATCATTGTCAATACCATGAAATGGAATACCTGCTTCGTACATCCATCGAGCCCAAGTACCTATTCACATCATGAGTTCTCTCTTTCCAAAGTGCATCATTCATGTTTTGTTGTCGCATCTTCTTACTTGCACTCAAATCCGGATTGATGGCCCTTGCATATCTATCCATGGGACCAAGATAATGGGGCCTCTTTCTTGACCCTAAAACTTCAACTTCTTCGTCTTCATTTCCTTCTGGAATTGCCTGCACTTCCACTTCCGCTCTAACATTCAAGTCATCTATCCTCTTGTCTCTCTTTTTAGTTGCTGCCTTGTCAAGTGCTATCTTACACTTTTCTTTATCTTCCTTAGTTGACTTGGAGCATGGTGCTATATTTCCTTTGATATTTGCTATGTGTTGTTTCAAACTATAAACTCCTCCACCATACTCTTTGTCACACAATTTGCATCTCCAACGATCCTTGTTACTAGGTGCTATATTTCCTTTGATATTTGCTATGTGTTGTTTCAAACTATAAACTCCTCCACCATACTCTTTGTCACACAATTTGCATCTCCAACGATCCTTGTTACTAGGATTTACAAGGAAGCCATATTCCCATCCAACATCATCTGAAGCTCTTTTTAATACTGAACATTGAGAAGTAGTAGAGGCTGCCGAAGATGCTGATTGAGATTGAGCCATTGATACTACACTATACGGCTATACCTATGCAAAATACAAAATACAATTAAACAAACAAAAAAAATTACATTAAGCAAATATGTTACAAGTAAGAGTAAAACAAGTAAACAAATAAACAACTAAACAGGTAATTTTAGTAACTTACTACTTAATTTATACGAATAAAATTATATGTATTTAATATTTATATGAATATTGATATATATTGTTTTCTAATAATTTACCATATTCATAATGCAGGTTGTAGACTATATAAGACATCAAATCACAACAAGAAGGAAGCAAGATGCAGTCAAAATGCTAATTTTATTATAGTTGTAATTTTTTAAACTTGTACCAACTTCAAATTATGTAAATGGTGATACCTTTGTAATATTTAGTATAATTCAATATAATTCTTAAATTTATGTTTAGTTTCTTAAGTTTTAACATTGTATATAACTATATATAGAATAACATTAATTTCAATACTAAGATACTTCATTCGTTCTTAATTTAAAGACACATTTTTTAGTTTTTTTTATTATAATCCCGAACTTTCCACCATTTAACTATCTACAAAATACAATTAAACAAACAAAAAAAATTTACATTCAGCAAATATGTTACAAGTAATAATAAAACAAGTAAACAAATAAACAAATTTGAATTGTAATATTCCAACCAAATTGTAATAAACAAATGGTAATTTGTAAATTGTAATAATAAAACAAGTAAATAAACATTATCATGTGTAATTTACTAATTTTAGTTACTTACTACTTAATTTGTAAATTATAATTATAAAACAAATAAAAAAAAATATCATGCTGCAATTTTTATTTTTTTTAGTTACTTACTACTTGTTACATTACTATAATTTATAGTATAAATTATAGTAATGTAATAAGTAGTAACTTAAAAATTTGGAAATATCCATAATAAGTATAGTAGTATACAGTATACACTTTGCAGTCTTTGTTACAAACAATAAATAAGTAGGACTGTAGGAGCCAAGCATCCAAACAAGGAATAAACAATAAAGTCCAACGGTAGCAGCCAACAAAGCACTAGAAGAAAAAAAACAATCAGTAGCCCTACATATTGGGCAACAAAGCAGTAGCAGCCAACAACTCATAAATAAAGAAAGAAAAAAATTGGGCAGCATAACCCTACATATTGGGCTAAGAGAAAAAAAAAAGAAAAAGAGAAGGCCAGTTGGACCAGATTACCAGAAGAAGAGGAGAGAAGAAGAACAGAAGTAGAAGAAGAAGACATCAAGACAAGAAGTCGTACCTGTGATTGATCGTGATCTGCCGGAGCCAGAGCAGATTTGTTGAAGTCCAACGGTAGGTAAGTCTCTCCCTCTTGCTCCCCTTTCTGCCTTCTTTGTATGCTCTGTAGTTGTTGTTCTGAAATCTGGAGTCGATCGATGGATTTAGGGCTTAAGCTGCACTTTTATTTTTTACCCATTTAAGTTCGGGTCATACCAAACTCACAAATCCAAGTCAGACCGCTTCCCCGACCTCGCTGACTAGACCCGACTTTCCCGACTAGTCCCGACTAATCTCCGACTAAGTAGAACAACGATTAATGGAGCCGACTAGACCCAACTCGCCTCGGAAGGCTGCCGACCTCGACTTAGTCGGTCGACTAGTCGGCCTAGTCGCCGACTTTTAGAACACTGTGATTTATAACTGAAATAAGGAACTGCAACGTCATAACACGGCTACAACGTTCCACCAGGATACCGGATATGTGACTTGGGTGTCGATCCACTAGATTACAATTAATCATAATAAACTTATATGATTATCCTATTTATTTAATCATAATAAATCTATATGATTATCAGTGCATGGCTCTGATACCAAGGTATGCAAGAACGATAAATAACTAATAATCTAAGACAAATTTGAAATAAACTACATGATGCATATTAGATAGTTTTAAGATTATTGAATATTTAGTGTCCGAAATTGCTTTAAAATGTTGTATTAATGTAATTACATAATATTACTTTCGTTCCAAATTATAAGATTATACTATTCACCTTTGAAAGTCAATTTAAGATAATTTTAAACTCAAAATAGGATGATTCATTAAAAATTATGAAGTAATAAATATTACAATGAGCAATACTTATTAAATGGTTTACAGTATTCATTATTGTATTAACTAAAATTAAAGGAATTTTTATCAATTTTGAGTTTGAAATATTTTAATTTAACATTTAAAAAAAATCAATAATGATTCTAAAATTAAAGGAATTTATGTCAATTTGTGCATTATAGCATTGCTCGAAGATTTATAAACTGTATTATATAATTTATTAACGCTACAATTCATTTGAAGCATGTATGTTGTACGTTTCTTATCGTACTAAAACATTTAATACCTCATGATCTAACTATGAAGTTAGTTTATTAGTAATATCAATTTATGGTTTACGTCTCATTCACTCGATCGTCCATCATGTTATGTTTGACCAAGACCATAGGCAAATTATTCTTTACATTCAGCGCGATCGATTATCTTGCTATGTTCGTCCATGACCGCATGCAAATTATTTTTTACTTTTAATAATGTTCGGTCATAGGAATTGACGCTAAACCATGACACTATATAAAGGGATAACCCTTCATTCGATTATAGGCATCTTCTCTTTTTCTCTTCTATTTAAAGAATCGAGTATTATTAAAAGTTGTTTGAATTTTAAGTACGTATTTTTAGATTCAATCTACTCATCTTTTTTAATTCATGTTTTATCTATTTAAAGAAATATATATAATGGGTAGCCAAACACTTATTTGTATGATACTACCCAGTTGTTTTCTTCTCATCTTCTTTATTGGTGGTGTTAACCTCTTCCACTCTCAGCTAAGAATTTGTTGGTTGTTTGTCAACCAACATCTCATCAGACTACCTTTACACCCAAACATTCCCACAGTTTGAAAGTCTATTTGAATTCAACCATCAAAATATCAGATGGCTCAACACTTCTAACTCCATTACACCCTTACTTATACTCACTCCAGATAACGAGTCTGAAATTCGAAATTCGGACAGTCGCTGTTAGTTCCAAAAAGCATGGCCTCCAAGTCCGAGTGAGGAGTGGTGGCCACGACTAGGAGGGGTTGTCCTTTCGTGCCCAGAACAGTCAACATCATCATCGACCTCATCCAATTTCGACGTGTGGATGTAGATGTAGCTCAAGAAACTGTTTGGGTTCAAGCAAGGGCTACACTGGGGAAACTGTTTGGGTTCAAGCAAGGGCTACACTGGGGGAATTGTACTATGCAATTGCAGCAAAAAGTCTACTAAGGCTTGCACTCCCCGGTGGAACTTGCCCTTATGTGGGAACAACTGGCTTATTAGTGGTGGGGGATTCGATTTGTTGGTTCAGAAATTTGGCTTGTGGTGGATAATGTATTGGATGCTCACTTGATGAATGTGGAAGGTCAAGTATTGGACAAACTAACAATGGGTGAGGACTTGTTTTGGGCAATCCGAGGAGGTGGAGCTTCTCACTCGGACTTGGAGACCATGTTTTTTGAAACAAACAACGGCCGTTAGGATTTTGGACTCATTGTATGGAGTAAGTATAAGTAGGGGTGTAGTGGAGTTAGAAGTGTTGAGCCATCTGGTATTTTACTAGTTGAATTCAAATAGTACTTGTACTCACTCTAGATAACGAGTCTGAAATTCGAAATTCGGACAACCGCTGTTAGTTCTAAAAAGCATGGCCTCCAAGTCCGAGTGAGGAGTGGTGGCCACGACTATGAGGGGTTGTCCTTTCGTGCCCAGAATAGTCACATCATCAACCTCGTCCAATTTCGACGTGTGGATGTAGATGTAGCTCAAGAAACTGTTTGGGTTCAAGCAAGGGCTACACTAGGGGAATTGTACAATGCAATTGCAGAGAAAAGTATAAGGCTTGCACTCCCCGGTGGAACTTGCCCTTATGTGGGAACAACTAGGCTTATTAGTGGTGGGGGATTCGGTTTGTTGGTTCAGAAATTTGGCCTATGGTGGATAATGTATTGGATGCTCACTTGATGAATGTGGAAGGTCAAGTATTGGACAAACTAACAATGGGTGAGGACTTGTTTTGGGCAATCCGAGGAGGTGGAGCTTCTAACTCGGACTTGGAGACCATGTTTTTTGAAGCAAACAACGGTCGTTAGGATTTCGGACTCATTGTATGGAGTGAGTATAAGTAGGGATGTATTTTATTAGTTGAATTCAAATAGACTTTCAAACTGTGGAAAAGTTTGGGTGTAAAGATGGTCTGAAGAGAAGTTGGTCGACAAACAACCAACAAATTCTTGTTCTGGAGTGGGGGAGGTTGACACCACCAATAAGGAAAGAAAACAATTGAGTTTGTATCATACAAATATGTGTTTGACTACCCATTATATATATTTCTTTAAATAGATAGAGCACAAATTAAAGAGAGAAGATGAGTAGAATTGAATATGAAAACAAATGCTTAGAATTCAAACAATTTTTAGTAATACTCAAATCTTTAGATAGAAGAGGAAAAGAGAAGATGCCTACAATCGAATAAAGGGGAATTCCTTTATATAGTGCCATGGTTTAACGTCAATTCTTATGATCGAACATTATTGAAGGTAAAAAATAATTTGCATGTGGTCTTGGACGAACATAGTATGATGATCGATCGCACTAAATGTAAAAAATAATTTGTCTGTAGTTTTGGCCGAACATAGTATGATGGTTGATCGGGTGAATGAGACGTAAACCATAAATTGATATTACTAATAAACCACCTTTATAGTTAGATTATAGGGTATTGAATGTTTTAAGTTCGGTAGGAAACTTACAATATGCATGCTTCAAATGAATTGCAGCGTTAACAAGTTATATAATACAATTTATAATTCTTAGAGCAATGCTCAAATCGACATGAATTCTTTTAATTTTAGAATCATTATTTGTTTTTTTTTAAAGTTAAATTAAAATATCTCAAACTCAAAATTGATATGAATTCTTTTAATTTTAGTTAATACAGTAATGAATATTGTAAACCATCTAATAAGTACTGCTTATTGTAATATTTATTACTTCATAATTTTTTAATGAAATATTCTTTTTTTGAGTTTAAAAATGTCTTAAATTAACTTTAAAAAGTGAATAATAATCTTATAATTTGGAATGGAAGTAATATTATGTAATTATATTAATAAAGCATTTTAAAACAATTTCGGACACTAAATATTCAGTAATCTTAAAACTACCTAGTTTTTGACAAATTACAATTTGGAATTCAGTGACATTCTATTCTTTTCTCTTTTAGCTTCGCATATGTCAAGATAACGAGTGCAATTATGCTCTCATATTGTCGGCTTCATTTGGGGTTACATGCTTTTTTGGTCACTGTACTTTAGGTTAACTTACAAATGGATAACTGAAATATTTTTTCTTACAATCAACTCACTGTACTCTATTTTTCTTACAAATCGTTACAAAAATCGTTAAGTACTTTGACTTCAAACGGAATTTGACACATGACGCTGAGTTTTAAAAAAAGGCTGATGTGGCAATAATGATCCAACGTGGAATAATAATAATAATGATAATAATAATAATAAAGATGATAATTATAATAATGATAATAATAATAATAATAATAATAATAACGATGATAATAATAATAATAATAATAATAATAACGATAATAATAATAATCATAATAATAACGATGATGATGATGATAATAAGAATAAGAATGGCCAACTTAGATTTCATAATTTATTTTAATTTTCTTATTTTCTTAAAGTTCGTGAATTATTTTAATTTTTATAATACCAACTCCTAGATTTCCTTCATTTTCATTTAATAAAAGCCACATCAGCACCATGTCACCACTGCCACATCATTACTATGTTAATCTATTAACGGTCTAGACATTTTTTTAACGGTTTGTAAGAAAAATAGAGTACAATGAGTTGATTGTAAGAAAAAAAAAGTTTAGTTATCTATTTGTAAGTTGTCTTAAAGTACAGTGACCAAAAAAACATTTAACCCGCCTCATTTGTTCTCTCACAATTGTCGTCACTTAATCCTTATCTATATACCTAGTTACAACTATTTTAAAATTGAATAGAAATTACGTAAGAATCATCATGTGATGAGACAACAGATTTTGATTTCCAAGAAAATTCAGTCCAAGGTGAGCCGTAGTCATTGTATTAATAAATTGCCAGGGTTTGTAAATTGTCAGGGTTTGTATCTAACTTCTATTTTATCAAAATTCTAGGTTATTAATATTGTTAAAACAAAAATATATTGCTAAAGAGAATATGCATTTGACTACACTTTTATATTAGCGATATTTAACACTTTAAATATTCTTATTGCTCCAACAACTATTTGGTAATGTGAACCGTCTAACTTTAAGACACTTGGTATTTATTTCTTTATTTCTTGTAATGTATTTTGAGATAAATGGTTAATAGTAAAGAGAGAATTATAGTCATAACAATATATTTGCATCAAAACTTAAATATTAATGTGAGACAATAATGAGAGAGGAGCATACGTTGGGGATAACATTCCATGCATGCATGTGTAATTCTGTTGAATGCTCCAGGCCAGTATGCTCATTAAAATCATATAATTAATAAAATAAGATAGAATAATTGACAGTCTAATGTACATCAATACCTATATTTAAACAACAAATTTGAGTGTCGATGAGGTCTTAGTCTAATGATTAAAACTGGGGTATTGTGACTTACAAGTCTCAGGTTTGATTTTTAATTAGGTGAGTTTTTTTCTTCCTTCATGTAAAACTTGCTTTCTTTTTATGTGAGATAAGTTTATTATAGACATTGGGATTTTTCTTTTTAGGTTTTTTAGAGATCGTGATTTTAAGTTTGATTTTTTGAAAAAATCGACTTTAAGTCGACAAGGTTTGAAAGTTTGATTTTAAAGTGGGCTAATTAGATAAAGTCGCTTCTTGGCAAAGATTAAAATGGATGTAACAATTTATTTGGATTTTAAAGTTCTAATCATCGAGATGACCCATTTTGTGACTACGTAAAATTGGTCCGCAACTGAGATTTATAAATTTGAGGGCTTGCTTAAGCGAGTGGAAGATGTTCGACATCCCCTTGACTTTCGTAAAACACGGTTATCGCTTTCCTAATATTTTTCGTAATAGTTTAAATGAATTGTCTCAAGGGTCGTGAGGTGTGTATTGTATTCTATGCCTAGGTGAATTGTGTAGTTAGGAAAAATCTAGGTTATCGTCTCCTAGAGCCAAGTTAAATTCATAAATTAGAGAATATAAGGCATCGTCTCTTATATTATTGAAGTCGAAAACTAGGGTATCGTAAGTCGAATCGTGAAGCATAAGGTGTCGTCTTTTATGTTATTTAAATCAAAGTCTAGCGTATCGTCTCCTAGAATTGAGTCGAACCGTAAAACATAAGGTGTAGACAGGAATGTCATTTAAGTCAATATCTAGGGTATCGTCTCCTAGAGTTGGCTTAAAAACATAATCTAGGGTTTTGTCTCCTAAACCATATAAATTATCTAGGGTTTAGTCTCCTAGGGTCGTCCAAGTTTTGGTAAGTGCATTTTAGTTTTAGTTTCATTTGATGAAAAATTTTAGATGTCGTTTAGGAAAAACGTTTTAAAAACTCTTTGTCAAATAGGAGTCGAGGCTCTCCATTACTTTCAGTTTTAGCCTAGAATTAATCTAATAACCTAGTTTGATTCTTTTTAAAAGATCTTTATAATTTTGTTCGAAAATCATTTTCGTAGGTTGAAAGGTAAAATCAAGCATCGAAAATATGGTTGGAGCTACCTATGGTATGTAAGTTATCTAAATAAATCCAAGCATCTCAAAATAACAAAATTCACTATCAATGGGCCTTAAACCTAATTTTTGTAGCACGAAAACCCTCGATATCATTTAAGACATGAATTACCTATTACCTATACAATTATCGAATCGCAAAATTACAACCATAGTCTACGTCCATCATGGGAATATCCTTCAATTCTCGTAAACACAATGTTTAAGGGCCTTGAATTCATTCACAGACTCACATGATTCGTAATCATACTCAACAAAATATCGAGATCTATAAATGGACTTTATAGTTTAAGAAATGACTTCCATAGACCCTAAATTCATGGAGCACTCAACATATCAACAATATCACAATTATACTGTTAATTATATCGTAGGAATTGGAATTACATCACCAAATAGTATCGAAATCGTAAGAATATATTATATATTGACGAGATCTATTAAAGGAACTTAAAATCTAGGGAGTGAAACCCATAGATCCAAGAATCCATAGATTTAAAAATAATGACAACAGAATCGAGTAAAAATGTCCCGAATAGTGTAGGATCCAAACACCACTAGAAAGAGGATGTTTGGGTAATTTCAGAGAAAAACGAGATAAATAATCGAAGCCCAAGCACAAGAAGTGACAAAATGAGCTAAATTGATATTGAAATCGAATAACCGTTAAAATGACTTCTTAAGTTGGTTAGGAGTAATTTTTATTGTGAAAACCCTCTCTAACTACTCATACTCAAAACGGGATCTAAACACCACTAGATATGATATAGGATGCTAGGACTATAAACAAACAATGTCTATGCATAATAATTGACAAAATAAGTTAGGTAAAACATACAAATACCCCACTGTGGTTGTCGTCTTGTCAGCATTATCCCACTAAACTTTTAAAAAATGGAATTGGCCCGCTGAACATTTTAAAAGTTTTTAATTGGGCCATTCCGTCCAATTTCGTAGACGGATGTCAAATAATCTGTCCAATTTTTTTACGTGGCTTTAAAAAAAGAAAAAGACACGCAATTGCTGATGCATGTGTACTTTGGCTACAATTGAATCAGATGTGGAATGGGCGGGAGAAAGAATATAAAGCGAGGAGTGAGAAGGAAGAAGAAAGAGATAGTACATGAAGAAATCAAGTTAGGGCTAAAAAGTAAACTTTTGTCTGGGTAGAAAGCGACGAAGGTGGGGATCAAGCGAAGAAAGCGACGTTTTGGATCTTCTACCAAACATGTAAGTTTTGTCTGGGTTGCATCTCTTTTTGTCTAAGAAATTAAAGTTTCACCCATTTTTGTCTGGGTTTTTGTTAAAAACGAAGTTATGGTAGGATTTTGGTACAAAAGTTATCCTTACACTGGTTTAAATTAATATTATTGTGGTTTAAAGTGTATTTCATCAATTTAACAGTGATGCAAGTGAAATGGGTGACTTGTTTGTATTTCGTCGATTTAACAGTAAAATTGTCGTTTGTGTTCATTGCGCGACTCTATAATTTGTTTAATGTTTACAAAGTATATGAGGGGTTTATATATCTAAAAAGTAGGAATACAAATTTTTGCATCACAACTGTGTTCATTGGGTGGCTCTGTAATTTTTATAATGTATACATTTGTTTATTGAGAGTGGGTCTGACTGATTAATTTATTTAATATATAGATTTATTAACTAAGAGTAAGGCTGCCTGGTTAATTTTGGTGATTACTTTGTTTATTCAGTTAATGGTCATGGTGCTAATAATGTGCATTATGTTTTATGTAGCATGAACTACTTTAATGTTGAATTGTATCATGGATGTCAATTTATTATTAATGAGGATGAAGAATATGATTATGAGGGTGGAAGGAAGAAACTTATGAGGGGGCGGATGGAGACTACTTGAATGTTGACAAGTTGATGAACTTATCTAAGAAACTAGGGTATGATTTTTTTTTTGTTTTGTACTTCAAATTGGTAGGATTTAGTTTGAAGGATGATATACAACTTATTCATGATGACAATAGTATAAGACTGCTAGCTGAAGAAGCACTAAAAACTGGGAAGATGGATATATATTGTGAGCACGAGGATAATGAAGAATTACTTGCAATTGGGGATGTGCTTGATGTCAGATATAAGGAAGCACCAATGCATACAGAGGATGATTTAGGTGATAGTGCTGAGGAAAGTGATGAGGAGTTAAGTGATGGTATTGATGATGATGGGAATGAAGAGTTGATAAATATAAGGGAAAAAAAGGGAAGAGATAAAAAAAAACAAAAGAACAAGAGTTGGTTGTGCAGTGTGAAGTAACATTAATGAAGAAACTATTGAGGAGGTTGGGGCTCCACCTATCCCAAGTTGTCAACCTGAGGCCTCAAGTAGTGGTAAAGATATTTCCTCCATATCAACTACATGTAAGGCTAAAAACCCAACATTAGATGAACAAAATGTTCATGTTGGTACACAAGAGAGTAGTAGCAGGGGAAAAAGGCTAGGAAACCTAGAAAAACCAAGAATGATGAGGATGAATTGTAGTTTGGGATAAAAAGAATGAAGCCTTGGGTAGAAAATAAAGAAGATTCTGATCTTGAGATTCCTCCAAATGGTGATTCTAGTAGTAACATTGAATGGGAAGGATTAGGATTGTTAGGTCTTGATGCTTGGTTGACAAGTTTGGGGGTACCATTATAGCAAAAAGGATGAAGTTGAGAGAATTATAGGCTGCAATTAACAAAGGTTTGGACTGCAATCATCATTACGTCGGTGTTAACAAGTAAAGAAAGTAGCTTTAAGTGAATTTGAGAAAACCTTGAATGAGCATTATGCTAAAGTTTGGGAGTATGGGAATGAGATTTTAGATACAAATCCTGGTAGCACAATCCAAATTAGAGGTGATGGAGGCACTCCACCTAGATTCCAAAGAATGTACATTTGTTTTAAAGTTGTAAAACAAAATTGGTTAGAGGGATGCACACATAATAAAGCTCGATGGCTACTTCTTAAAGACATACTGCAGGGGTGAGTTGTTGTCTGCAGTTGGTAAAGATGCAAACAACCAAATGTTTCCAATTACTTGAGCAATGGTTGAAAGTGAAAATAAGGATTATTGGAGTCGGTTCCTAATCTATTGCTTGAGGATGTTGGCATGGAATTAGGTAGAGGATGGACCTTAATAACTGACCAAGAATAGGTATAATCAAGTAATAATTAACATTGATTTTTCTGTTACATTACTGGTAATAATATTATGTTACATTAGTTCTAAAATTCTATTTTTTGTTTCAATGCAAGGGTTTGGTGCTTGCCATACAAGAGCTTTTGCCAGAGGCAGAGCATAGATGTTGTGCAAGACACATCTATGCTAACTGGAGGAAGAAATTCCCAAGAGCATCCTTGAAGGTGATGTTTTGGAGAGCAGTCAAGGCCAATAATCCTCATGATTTTAGAAGGGCAATAGTTGACATTAGGCAGGAGAGTAAGGATGCTCACACTCATCTGTTAAATATTCCTCCTAAGTAGTGGAGCAAGGCATTTTTTTTCTTGTGAAACCAAATGTGATGCTGTGATTAATAACATGTCTGAATGTTTTAATAGTTGGATTTTAAAGACTAGGTATAAACCACTACTAACTATGTTTGAAGATATAAAAATACAAGTTATGGGTAGAATTCATTCAAAGAGAGATGAGATGCGAAAAATAGAGGGGAAGTTATGTCTTAGGGTTATGAAAAAGGTTAATAGGGTCATTGAGTTAACTAAATTTTGTGACTATGAGTGGGATGGGGGGCACAAATTTGAAGTGTGATAGGAGTGGGAAATACAAGGTAGACATAGAGGTTCAAAATTGTTCACGTGGGGTATAGCGGTTATCTGGCATTCCTTGCTACCATGGAGCAATTAGAATTCTTCACATGGAACAACCAATTAAAAACTATGTGGATTCCTGCTATTATGTAGAGACTTGTCTGAAATCATATAACTACTTGTTAAATCCAATGGGGGATTCAAATGAATGGCCTTTTGTCGACATGACAATATTGTTGCCTCCACCAATCAAGAAAATAGTAGGCAGGCCTAAGAAAAATAGGAGGAAAGATCCTAATGAAGAGCCTAAGAGTAAGACTAAATCATTTAGGAAAGGGGCACCTGTTATGTGCTCTAAGTGCAAGGAGTTTGGGCATAACAAGTTAGGTTGTAAGAAAAACCAGTTTAACAAACAAGGACAGAACAACCTACTGGAGAGCAAGTGACAACACAACCTACCCCACAACAATCTGCTCCACAACTAAGGCCTGCTAAGCTAAGTGTAAGCTATTTTAAAACTAATCCCTATAATTTATTCAATTATGTGATTGTACATTATTTTAAATGTGGTTCTATTATGCAGGTGAAAAGGAAAGGAGGGGTCATAGAAAAAAATCTAGTAGTGGAAATTGACATGCTGAAAAAGAAGTAAACAAGTATTAATATTCCACAAACTTATAAGTGTTTCAATGCTTGTTCAATGCCTAAGACTAAATGCAATTGTGCATGCAGGTAAGGAAAATTTTAAAAATGGCAACAAGTGTAGGTGGACCATCTCATGTTGCAAGTGGACCATTTGCAGGTGCAAATGAAACTCCTAGACTGGCAGCAAGTGAAGGTGGACCATCAGTCAGTGAGTCAAGTGTGTGGAAAGTCAAGGGTAAAAGAACTCTTGTCGATTGGGAGTGGAACGAATAGTGGCAGCTAATGTACACTGGTTTAGTAGCTAGTTTTAATGAAGTTGGTGAATATACTATATACTTGATGGTACTTGTGGAATTAAATAGTGGTTTAGTAGTGGGCTTTGAATGTACAATTTTTTTGGCAATCTTCATTAAAGGTGGATGTATGAATATTAATCAGTACTATGTTGTTCTGACTTGTTGACAGTTTATTTATGGTATATTTTGGTATAAAATTTATGTTTTGGTTGGTACTTGTGTTTTGGTACTGTTTATGGCATGTATGGTTCTGTTTATACCACATTATTCTTTGTTCTATTTTTGGCAGGGGACTTGTTCTGTTTTGTTTTACAATATTCTGTTTTTGATAGGAATCCAATGGAGTAAAAAAAATACATTCTAATCATGAAAAACATTTTCAAAACATGACCATATTATGCATTTCATACTTACTATCACCATCAGCTATTACAATCCATGATAATAAAAATACATAATTGATGACAATACACAGCTCATCCAGTACAATCGATTAATTACCATTACATCATGCAAATTCTCCTAAAAATTACAACTAAAGTGACAATCCATCACAATACACAACACATAATAAGTTTTGAGTTTTCTTCTTTTAAGTCTATCAACTTGCATTTTTATCCATTACCAAGTTAACGTCTTCAACTGGCTTACTCATTGCACTCGTTGCTTCATCTTTATTGGAAAGCTCTTCAACCCATTCAAAATATCCACAATATCTCTCAACTTCCTATTAAATATGGCAAACATAATTTAATAAAGAGGGGGACGAACAAAGTTTATAAATTGGACGGAAGAAACTAACCTCATAGTTGCGGCAGTCATAAAACATTCTTCCTCTTACCAATCTTTCTTCGAAAAACATATTCGAACGGGAACATCACAAAAACACATGTGCATGTCTGCAACAGTGGTTGACAACGATCTAGATCACGATGAAGCCATCTCGGATGCATTACAACTTCCCACTTACCTCGATAACAGTTACTAAACAAAAGCGCTAATTTGTCCTACCTTGTTGTCTGCAATTTTGGTGAGTGATAAGCACATTATTTATATATTTATTCCCTTTTAAAATAGATTTATTTGTCCAATTTTTTATTAATTTTATTTTAATTGGACTTGTTTTGAGTGAAATAGGAGATTAACAATAAATCTGCTAGAGGCTTGACATTTTGAAAGTCCAATAGCAGCAGCCCATTTCGGCAATTATTAGAGTAAAAAGGCAGCAGGAATTCAGCAGCTTATTGGCTTTATAGTGGGCCCAAATAATTATATTACTTTCAACAAAGTGTAAAGCCCAACGGAATGGAAGCATAAGGGTTTATAGAAAGAATAAAAAAGAAAGAAACAGCAGCCGCAGATAGAGAAAAAAAGAAGCAGCAGCCGCAACACAGTTAAGGGAGAGGAGAGCAGCTGGGAAGAAAAGAACAAAAAGAAAGAAGCAGCACGGCAGGAGAACCGAAAATATAGACAAGCAGCAGCGCAACATGATTGCGGGTTATTATTTATTCTCTGCTTTTTTTCTTATCATGTACTGCTAAATTTATTTCTGAGGTGTAGGATGAAACAAAATTGATTATGTATGGATTTAAATTCATTATTAATTCCCAAACTGATTTTAATGTTTAAACATTCTTATTATTTATTTGATTAATTTAAATTAAATTGATTCATTTTCAATATCATGTATTTTGAATAGTTTCAATTAATTTAAGTTCATCCGGTTATGATTTAAAGCTTTAATAAGAACTAAGATTATTTGTTTTTCAAATAGTGGATACATTTAATGTTTTGGTCTTATACATTGAACCTTGAACATAAGAATAACATAAGAAATATTTTTATGTGCTTAATTGGAAAATCTTGAGGAAGCATTGAATTGATTTTCAAATTGCTACTCCGAATTAATAATGAATAGTAAGACAACATAATTAATATTGTGGATTCCGAACCTCAGAACTTTTCTCTTATTGATTAAAAGTTAGTTTTTTTTATTGCATGTTAATTTGATTTTAGTTTTAGTTATTTCAAATATCACTTTTCGTTAACTAGATTAGAGTTGGATTTAAGTTAAATTTAATTAATTTTCAATAATCCTCGTGGGAACGACCTCGTTCTTTGCATTAAACTATTTTACAATAGATTCGTGTGCTTGCGAGTATTTTTACAAAATTAAAGCACAACAAGTTTTTGACGCCGTTGTCGGGGATTATTAGATATATTAATTAATTTAAATTTTGTTTAATTTTTCTACTAGTTGTAGTATTGTGGTAAGTATTAAAATGGTTGAGGATAATGTTAACAATGAAATAGGGGAACCATTAGAACGCGAAGAGAGATCACTTAGGAAGTACTTTTTACCAGTCACACCTAACCACCCTTCTTGCATTGTGTTACCACAAACTCGAGCGACACATTTTGAGCTTAAACCTAGTGTAATAAAGCTCATCCCATCATTCCATGGCTTAGATAGAGAGGACCCTTACATGCATGTCAAAGAATTCCTAGACATATGCACCACCTTTCGATTTCAGAATTTTTCAGATGAATCTGTGAGGCTTCGTCTATTTCCATTCTCTCTAAAAGATAGGGCTAAAGCATGGTTAAACTCACTTCCTTCTAATTCAATCACTAGTTGGGACCAATTAATTAGTAAATTCTTGTCAAAAAATTTTCTAATGTCTAAAACAAATGCCCTTAGAAGAGAAATTGCAGATTTTCATCAAACGGAGGGTGAACAATTTTACATGTGTTGGGAGAGATTTAAGGACTTACTTTTAAGGTGTCCCCATCATGGTTTTGAACTTTGGAGACTCGTACAATATTTATATAATGCTTTGACCATGTCGAATCGTCACATGATTGAGTCTATGAATAGAGGGGAATTTTTGAACTTAAGTAGCACTAATGTCTGACAATTCCTTGAAACTTTGTTCGAAAATTCTCAGCAATGGGATTTTTCTAATGAGATAGAGAAGCCTAGGAAAGGGGGGTTATATGAGGTAACAGACGATTTTGATGTAAAAAATGCCTTAGGAAACCTGACTAGAAAGGTAGAAGCCCTATCCTTGAGTCAAACTATGAATTCCGCAATGAGTGCAAGGAATGACGGGTGTGCTTTGTTTGATAATCCAGAGAGTTATGTTGATCAAGCAAATGCTCTAAATTCTTATGGGAGATCATCCGATAACCTATTTTCTACCACATATAACCCTAATTGGAGGAATCACCCGAACTTGTCGTGGTGGCAAAACCAGCCTCCGGTGAATTATGGAGGGCATCAATTTGCAGCCCCTAATCCATCACATCCTCCAGGTTTTCAGTCACATCCTCAATTTGCGGCTCCCCAAAAGAAACTTACCTTAGAAGACACTTTGCAACAATTTATGCAAACCACTTAGCAGTCTCTTCTTGGTGCCCAACAGTCTATCTTGAAGCTTGAAACCCAAGTGGGGCAATTAGCCACTGTCATAGGAGAAAGAGAGAAAGGAAAGTTACCTAGTCAACCAGGCCCTAACCCCAAGGGTCAGTATGAAGTTACCAATCCTGATAGGAGTCTTGAAGAAGCAAAGTCCATCACAACCCTTAGGTATGGTCGAAAAATAAACAATCAAGCGAATGGATCTAGTGAGAAGAAAATAGAAGAGAAAGTTACTCATAAGGAATCAAAAGAGCCTGATGCACCCATTGCACTTTATATCCCTAAGGCTCCTTTTCCACATAGACTTGTCCCAGTAAAGAAAGGCACACCGCATAATGAGATTTTAGAAGTGTTTAAGTGAGTTCATATAAACATCCCATTTCTTGATGCTATTCAGCAGGTGCCCTCTTATGCTAAATTCTTAAAAGATCTATGTACAGTGAAAAGGAAAACAAATGTCCCTAAAACAGCATGTTTAACCGAACAAGTTAGTTCCATAATCCAAATGAAAACTTCTGTCAAGTATAAGGATCCTGGATGTCCTACTATTTCATGTGTTATAGGTGACCACATGATTGATAGGGCCTTACTTGATTTAGGTGCGAGTGTCAATTTATTGCCATATTTTGTATATGCACAATTAGGATTAGGAGAACTTAGACCCACCCCAATGAGACTTCAGTTAGCCGATAGGTCAATCAAGGTTCCTAGGGGTGCTATAGAGGATGTCTTAATCAAGGTTGATAAGTTTTACTTTTCTGTGGACTTTATTGTCATAGATACTCAACCCGTGGAGAATGTTAATGCACAGATTCCTGTTATTTTAGGACGACCTTTCTTGGCCACCTCCGACGCGATAATCAATTGTCGCAATGGAGTTATGAAACTTTCTTTTGGGAATATGACGGTAGAACTCAATGTGTTCAGTATTTGTCAACGACCTCCTGATCACGATTTCTTTAGGCAGTCGTCTTATGATGATCCATTAGAGAAGTGTTTAGCTCATTTTGGCATGAGTTTTGATGATGATGTAGTAATTAGTGAGGTCAACTCTTTGTTAGAATCTGCCCCATTAATGAATACTACCCAATGGAAAGCTAAGATTGAACCACTCCCACCTTCTGAATCCATACCTCTTCCATCTGTTGATAAACCACCTAAGCTAGAATTGAAGCCTCTCCTTGAGACACTAAAATATGCGTTTCTAGGTCAATCTGAAACCTTGCCTGTTATCATAGCATCTGAATTAGATAAAGAACAAGAAGACAAACTCATGCGTGTGCTTAGGGAACATAAAGAAGTTATAGGTTGGACAATTGCAGACATTAAAGGTATTAGTCCCTCGGTGTGTATGCATAGGATTCACTTAGAAGATAATGCCAAACCCTCTCGTGAGTCCCAAAGGAGACTAAACCCTGCCATGAAGGAGGTGGTAAGAGCTGAAGTGATTAAGTTCTTAGATGTGGGTGTCATTTACGCAATCTCTGATAGTTCTTGGGTTAGTCATGTTCATGTAGTACCTAAAAAGTCAAGCATTACGGTACTCAAAAATGATAATAATGAGTTAGTTCCTACCCGAACGCAAACTGGTTGGCGTGTGTGCATCGACTACTGTAAGTTGAATGCTTCCACTAGGAAAGATCATTTCTCACTCCTTTTCATTGACCAGATGTTAGAAAGGTTAGCCGGACATGCATATTATTGTTTTCTTGATGGTTATTCCGGTTATAACCAAATTCCCACAGCACCTGAGGACCAAGAGAAAACAACGTTCACCTGTCCTTTTGGTACTTTTTCCTATCGTTGCATGTCCTTTGGGTTGTGTAATGCATCTGCTACCTTTCAATGGTGTATGATGAGCATATTTTCCGACATGGTCGAACGTTTCTTAGAGGTGTTTATGGATGACTTCTCAGTGTTTGGGTCTAGTTTTGATGAATGTCTACACCATTTAACCCTAGTGTTAATTAGGTGTAAAGAAAAAAATCTTGTTCTACACTGGGAAAAATGTCACTTTATGGTTAGGAAAGGGACAGTTTTAGGGCATGTGGTATCCCACGAGGGAGTTTAGGTAGATAAGGCAAAAGTTATGTAATTTCTAGTCTCCCACCTCCTAAAACAGTAAGAGAAATAAGGTCTTTCCTAGGTCATGCAGGGTTTTATCGTAGGTTCATTAAAGACTTTAGTAAGATTTCTAGACCTTTGTGCAACTTGCTTGCTAAAGATGCCTCTTTTCATTTTGACAGTGAATGCCTACATGCTTTTAACAAGCTTAAGACCTTACTGACATCCGCCCCCATCATTAGACCACCCGAGTGGAGTGTTCCATTCGAGATTATATGTGATGCTTCAGATTATGCCATAGGGGCGGTTTTGGGACAGCGCATCAATAGACTCCCTCATGTGATTTATTATGCTAGTAAGACCCTCAATGATGTGCAGCTCAATTATTCCACCACGGAAAAAGAGTTATTGGCTGTAGTTTTTGCGCTAGACAAGTTTAGGTCTTATTTGATTGGATCTAGGGTGATAGTTTATTCTGATCATGCTGCATTGAAATATCTCTTGAGTAAAAAAGATGCTAAACCTCGCCTCATTAGATAGATTCTATTGTTACAAGAGTTTGACCTTGAAATTAGAGACAAGAAAGGATTAGAAAATGTTGTGGCTGATTATTTGTCTAGATTAATTGTGGAGCCCATTAATGAGTCGTTTCCGGATGAACAGCTTATGGTTGTTTCCCAAGCACCTTGGTATGCTGATATTGTTAACTATCTTGTCATAGGTAAAATGCCTACACATTGGACTAAAGAAGATCGTACTAAATTTTTATCTAGGGTTAAACATTTCTTTTGGGAGGGATGATCCTTACCTGTTCAAATATTGTTCTGACCAAATAATTAGGAGATGTATTCCTGAAAGTGAGCAGAGAGATGCTATCTCTTTTTGTCATGATCATGCATGTGGAGGTCACTTTAGTTCAAAGAAAACAGTTTCAAAAATTCTGCAATGTGATTTTTATTGGCCAACAGTTTTTAAAGATACACATGCATATTGTAGTTCCTGTGAGAGATGTCAAAAATTAGGAAATATAACTCGTAGAAATATGATGCCTTTACATCCGATTTTTATTGTTGAATTATTTGATGTGTGGGGTATTGACTTTATGGGTCCATTTTCTAATTCTTTTGGCAATTTGCACATCCTTGTTGCTGTGGATTATGTGTCTAAATGGGTAGAGGCAATTTCCTCTAAAACTAATGATCACAAGGTGGTGGTAAAATTTTTAAAAGAAAATATATTTTCTCGTTTTGGTACACCTCGTGCGATCATTAGTGATGGGCGAAAACATTTTTGTAATAGACTTTTTGAGCAATTAATGAAGAAATATGGCATTACACATAAAGTTGCCACACCCTACCATCCACAAACTAGTGGACAAGTTGAGATTTCTAATAGGGAGATTAAAAATATTCTTCAAAAAACAGTTAACCCAACTACAAAAGACTGGTCTTTAAAACTTTGTGATGCATTGTGGGCTTACCGTACTGCTTTCAAAACCCCTATTAGAATGTCTCCTTATCGACTAGTTTATGTCAAGGCTTGTCATTTACCTGTAGAGTTAGAGCATAGAGCTTTTTGGGCCACTAAAAAATTGAATTTTGATTCTGACAAAGCAAGCACTCTTAGGAAATTACAACTTAATGAGTTAGAGGAAATAAGGAATGATGCTTATGAAAGTGCTAAACGGTACAAGGACCAAATGAAAGTTTTTCATGATAAAAATATTCTTAGGAAATCATTTACACCTGGTCAAAAGGTCTTGTTATACAATTCTCGTTTGCATTTATTTCCTGGAAAGTTGCGTTCTAAATGGTCAGGTCCATTCATTGTTCACAATGTTTTTCCTCATGGAGCTGTTGAAATAAGAAATCCTAAGAATGGTAATGTTTTTAAAGTTAATAGTCAAAGGTTGAAACCATTCTTAGAATTAAAGAGTCAAGAGGTAGAGGAAACACTGCTAGAAGATCCTGTTTATCAGGATTAACATTGTCAGTTTAGGTTTTTTGTGTCTAATGTAGGTTTATTATTTTATTATTATTATTTCATTTTTTTATTTTTTTATTTTTTATTTTTTATTTTTTTTATTTTTTTTGTTTCTTTTCTTTGTTCTATTTCTAACAGGTGTGCAGGTTTAACTTTTTGATTGGAGCTTCATTATATCCAGGTGTTATCCTTCCCTTTCTTATTTATTTGTCTTTATACATTGAGGACAATGTAAGATTTTAGTTGGGGATGGGATTTATTAGCCTCATTATTCTTTTGCACTTCACATATGACACTTTGTTAGACTATGAGCAATTTTTTTTATTTTTTTATTTTTTTTATTTTTTTGTTTTTAGTAGGGTAAAATTTTTACAATGGTTCTTAAGCTAATATTAAGTTTTCCCTTTGTCTAGCCAATGTAATAATGATGACGTATTCGTCTTAATGCTTTACATGTGCATACTTAGTTCCCTTACTATCATTATTAAGAGAACTTTTATTACTTCTAATTCTCATTTTATTTGAGCACATTTGACAACTAATGCATGACGAGATGGATGAGTGAGTACAACTTAAATTTCCTGAAAAGCATAAATACGGAGACTGAGTTACCGGTGAGTATTTGAGCCAATTTTTCTATTTGAGGGTTTTTACATTAACTCTACATTTTTGAAAAGCGTATTTTGTTGAATAGTCTCATTATTCTTTGCTTTGAATGAACACTAGAAAGGTACGTCCATGAAATGTAATTTCTTTTGAAGGATTCCTAATATTGCTTGAATTGAAAAACTTTAGACCTTAGGAAGTGACTTAGGACATCTTTGGTAGCCAACATATGAGCCTACTATATCTCACCTTTACATATGTACTGCTAGTCACCCTTTTGAGCCTTTTATATAGCCTTTCTTTGGTAGCCCGATATCTTTACCCTACTCCAATTTGGAGTGTAAACCATATTTATGGCCTACCCTTTTATCCAAGAATGTGTTGAGATTGTTTTTATGTATGGGCAATAGTGAAAAGTGAGCTTGAAAGAATGAACAAAAAAAAGACAAGAAAAGAAAAGTGATGAAATCTCCTTTAAAGATCAGAGAAAAGAAAAATGCATGGATAGGAGATGTGAAAAAAGAATGAAAAAAAAATTAAGAAAAGAAAAGCTCAAATGAAGTCAAATTAAGTCCAAGTGCTAATTTTATATCTCAACATGTTTTCTTAGATCTTTGCATTCGTTTATATATCCCTTCGTTTCATAACCCTTATCCTAAGCTTTACAGTACAAACCTAAAAAGTCCTAATGATCTTTTGGAATATGGTTTAGATGTGAGAGTAGTAGAGGGCATCTATGAATGCATTTCGCCTTTCTAGTGGGATTTATCCGTTCATGAGACTCTTGTACTTTCATTTATAGCGTTTTTCATAAATACATGTGAGAGGCATTTGAATTTGAATACATTTACTCTTTATGGCCCGCATGTAATGAGAGCATTTACACCCTATTCTTGAGTGTTTTATTTGTTGAGTGTTTGCCAAGCGAGGAGTTGAGTCAAAGCATAGTTTGGATGGAGTTTGAAAGTTTTGCTTACTTTGATATTAATGATGTTATGTTGTTGTCAATTCACACTCACAATGAGATTGGCGAGAATGAAATATTCTTATTAATCTTGCTAGTTTGAGAACTTTGATGTTGCATGTGTGTCATATTGTCATAGCATGAGAGTGTTTTGATGTCTTTGTTGAGTTATTCACATTGGGAATAAAGGGAATCATATTTTTTGAAAAGAACTATTGCATTTGAATTTTGTTGGTATATTCACTGCAAACCATTACGAGACACAACTCGTCCACTTGGGATAACCTTGGGGTTTAAAGGCTTATAGTATACATTGTTTCCTACGAAAGTGGATTAGTTTTAGTTAGGATTTTATTTATTTCATGTTCTTAGTTTTTATTTTGCTCGAGGACTAGCAAAAATCTAGGTTTGGGAGTATTTGATGAACACATTATTTATATATTTATTCCCTTTTAAAATAGATTTATTTGTCCAATTTTTTATTAATTTTATTTTAATTGGACTTGTTTTGAGGGAAATAGGAGATTAACAATAAATCAGCTAGAGGCTTGACATTTTAAAAGTCCAATAGCAGTAGCCCATTTCGGCAATTATTAGAGTAAAAGGGCAGCAGGAATTCAGCAGCTTATTGGCTTTATAGTGGGCCCAAATAATTATATTACTTTCAACAAAGTGTAAAGTCCAACGGAATGGAAGCATAAGGGTTTATAGAAAGAATAAAAAAGAAAGAAATAGCAGCCGCAGATAGAGAGAAAAAAGAAGCAGCAGCCGCAACACAGTTAAAGGAGAGGAGAGCGGCTGGGAAGAAAAGAACAAAAAGAAAGAAGCAGTACGGCAGGAGAACCGAAAATATAGACAAACAGCAGCGCAACATGATTGCGGGTTATTATTTATTCTCTACTTTTGTTCTTATCATGTACCGCTAAATTTATTTCTGAGGTGTAGGATGAAACAAAATTGATTATGTATGGATTTAAATTCATTATTAATTCCCAAACTGATTTTAATGTTTAAACATTCTTATTATTTATTTGATTAATTTAAATTAAATTGATTCATTTTCAATATCATGTATTTTGAATAGTTTCAATTAATTTAAGTTCATCCGGGTTATGATTTAAAGCTTTAATAAGAACTAAGATTATTTGTTTTTCAAATAGTGGATACATTTAATGCTTTGGTCTTATACATTGAACCTTGAACATAAGAATAACATAAGAAATATTTTTATGTGCTTAATTGGAAAATCTTGAGGAAGCATTGAATTGATTTTCAAATTGCTACTCCGAATTAATAATGAATAGTAAGACAACATAATTAATATTGTGGATTCCGAACCACAGAACTTTTCTCTTATTGATTAAAAGTTAGTTTTTTTATTGCATGTCAATTTGATTTTAGTTTTAGTTACATCGAATATCACTTTTCGTTAACTAGATTAGAGTTGGATTTAAGTTATATTTAATTAATTTTCAATAATCCTCGTGGGAACGACCTCGTACTTTGCATTAAACTATTTTACAATAGATTCGTGCGCTTGCGAGTATTTTTACAAAATTAAAGCAGAACAGTGAGAAACTTAAACCTTAGTTCTTAAGTTCTTCACTTACATCACTGATAAAACATATGATTTCAAACTTACATGGATTCTCTCCTTCAATTAACGATTTCCCACTCGATTTCTCTTGACATGGATTCACTTCTTCCTCGCTTTCTTTTCAGAACTCGATTTCTTTGTTCTCTCCTTCAATCAACTACTTCCTTCTCACTTTATTTCTTTCCTCCCGCCCATTCCAAGTCAGACACAACTGATTGGCCTTATTAGACACATCAGCAATTACGTGTTTTGTTCTTTTTTTAAAGCCACGTAGAAAAATTGGGCAAATTATTTGACGTCCGTCTGCAAAATTGGACGGAATGACCCAATTAAAAACTTTTAAAAAGTTCAGTGGGCCAATTCTATTTTTTAAAGTTTAGTGGGGTAATACTGAAAAGACGACAACCATAGTAGTGTATTTGTATGTTTTGTCAAATAAGTTAGATCTAGTGTAAAGACAAGAGATAGACCTTGAGAATAAGGGTTTATTCCTCCTTAAGCTTTCTATGGACTGTTTGAAGATACTTTGATAGAAGATTTGATGAAAAAAACTAGCTCTATATCTAATTTGGAAGTCTCTCACTTTTACTATTTTTCTCTAAAGGACACTTTTTCTATCTCTAAAGGACACTTTTTCTATCTCTAAAATGCCTCTCTCTCGCTAAAATGTAGCCAAACATGGTTTTTATGGTCCAAAATGGGTTGTCATAGGGTCTACCTGTGACCATAGGCCCACCTTAAAATTCAGATAGATACACTTAAAAAGGAGGTTGAATAAGTGGGAACAAACGATGTCCAATTTTTATTTTTCACAATGCAGTATACTGTATTTATGAATTCAACTTGCTGGATTAATCAATGCAGTATGTTATATTTACGAATTTAGTTTACTGGATTAACAATGCAGTATGCTATATTTACGAATTCAGTTTACTAGATTAACTGTGTAGAATGCAATATTGTGATCTTAGCTTACAAGATTAATAATCTTAATATATTATACTAATAACAATTTATTATATAATTTATTAAATTGGCTTGTAACTTGATTAAAATATATGAACTATATTTTTCAAAATCAAAATTAAGTTTCTAATGAGCAAATAAAATAAACACAATCAAGCACAAGAACACAAAGAATTTTTTACGTGGTTCGGCCCTTAACCTCCACTCTAGTGGCCTAATCCACGTCCAATACCAACTAGTATTGGAGACTCTTTATTAATTTACTTGAATTACAATTTGACTCAAGTTTCTTAAAAACTTTAAACCACTTGAGCACTTTTGCTACTTGTGCACTTATGCAACCCCAAACACTTAAGCTTTCTTGAACCTGTTTGTATCACTCTAATCCAAACCGGATTAGAATTTCCTAGACTGTAAACTTAGTCTTTTCAAATTAACAAATTACAATAGAGAATCATTATGATCAAAGCAATTAATCAATTAACAATGTAAGGCTCAACTATAAATGCAATGATCAAAGTAAAAAGAGATATCACCAGTTAAATCGCACAAAACAAGCTAGAATTTTTCAGAGAATTTTGAATTACACAACAACTTGAATATTCTCCTTACTCGCAACACTAAGTGTAAAATATTATAGCTTTTCTTCTTCAATTTTTATTGCAATGTAGTTCGTGTTTTTAACTGACTTAGCGATGCCCTTTTTATAGGCTTAGAAATATTATTACCGTTACATACAATCCCAATAAATTAATTCCTAGCCGTTGCTAAAGGATCACTCCCTAAGATAATAACAAATATATAAGCATGAAGTCAGGGATGAATAAGTCTACACAAACATGTTTTTAGGACATGGAAATTAGACATTTCCATGTTCCTTTAGTTTTTTTTTTGTTTTTTTTTTGGTATTTATTCTAAACATATTTATATTATGGATTTTAAAAAAAAATGAAAATATTAGGTGTAATTTGGATATATATCAAAAAAATAGTTGTATGGGCCCATACAACCATTTTTTTGATATGTATCCAAATTACACCTAATTTTTTCAGTTTTTTTTGGTTTTTTTTAAAAAATCCATAATATAAATATGTTTAGAATAAATACCAAAAAAAAAAAAACCAAGGGAACATGGAAATTTACATGAAAATGTCTAATTTCCATGTCCTAAAAACATGTTTGTGTAGAAGGACTCGTCAGGGATATAGATTCAGAAGGTTATCATGCCTTTAACAAATATTATATGAAGTCTACTTTATAGGCATATGTCAGGAATATACTTTGCAACTAATCATGATACTGACGTCTCCTCTTTGACCCACTCATGAATATCTCATATCTTTATTTATGGAAGGTGAATCAAGATTATGTCATACTCCCATGAATATTCTTATTTAAAAAATATTATGATTAATAGTAGGATATCATCAATCAAGTATTACCGTTGCCTTCATGAAATATATTGTCCATTAAATATTCCTCATTCCTAGCAATAAAAATATAAGGCTTCATTTAAGAGATAGCTAATTAATAGCTTTAAATATTTTAATGTAACCAATTAGCTTTAATTATGAAAACTGTTAGTTTTCGGAAGCACAAAAGATATCTAGAAAGGGGTTAAATAGATTCTTTAAAACTTTTTAACTTGTTTTCAAAAGAATGACTTATCAGTTTAATTAATTAACAAGTAATTAAGCACAACGGAATATATGATTGATAAAATCCCCCGTAAAGATAAAACAGCTATAATAGATATGATAAAGCAGTGATATAACAGTTATAACAGCTATGGCAGTTAGGAGTGCAAAGAGATAGATACAAGACTTTAAGTGGTTCGGAGCACACAAGACTCCTACTCCACTGTTCTACTCCTCGAGTAGCAAATTCATTAAGGATATCGTTACAACTGAATCACAAAGATTCCTTCAAGACCCGCAGTCTTGGAACTCAAGTACACAATGTACTCTTCAAAGCCAGCAGCCTTGGAACTCTATTACACAACGTACTCTTAAGGCCAACAGCCTTAGAACTCTATAGACTAAGACCCGTAGCCTTAGAATCTCTTGTACCCTTTGGTACTTAGCAAGTCTAGCAGACTTGACTTTGGTTGGTCACCTGTTGACCCTTTCACTTGATAGAGAGTGTTTATTTTGTTGCTACTAAGCTGCTTGAAGCATATGGTCTGATGAACTCAGTAGCGAAACAAGATATTTGTCTCCGATTGTAGAATGATACTTTGACAGATCTTGATTTCTTTTCGTTGTTCTTGCTTGATTTGTAATCTTGAATCTGTCTGCCTTATGTAGATGCTTCTGAAAATCTTTCCGTTGAAATATGGTCGTTGCATCGGATACTCCTGTTAAGATGTGTTACTGAATTTAGGAATAGTTTATTCCTTGTTGACTGTTGTAGTGGGGTGAGTCAGCTTCCATTAGCTTGTACGAAGATAGTGGTAGAGATAATGCTCTTTAATTCTGCATATCATGGCTATTTGTCCCCCACTGACTTTGAATCATTTAAGTAATCAGCAACTGTCTTGGGCAGGTCATTCTACTGATCAATCAATATGGGCAACTTAGAATATTCAATTCAGATCTTGGTTGCTTATCTGACGTGCTGACTCTACGATCTTCTTAGTCGTAGTGTCATCAATGTGATTGTAGAGTTGCTTGTCTGAACTGCTCTACAATCTTTATATACGACTTGATGCTTGCAGACATTCACTGTGATCTTCACATTCCACTTTGATCACTCTAAAATAGCATCAATGCTTTGCCTTTATGTTCTTTTTCAGAAGTGTTGATTTAATCCTTTAAAACACTAGCAGATATTACTCTACGATTCTGCACTTGGTTGTAGACAGCCTTTGTGAATCGTAGAATGACTGGCTATGTTGACTCTATGATCCTAAGAGTTAGTATTGTGATGTCGATACAACTCTACGATCTGCCGAGAAAGCTCTACGTCATGCCGAGAGTGCTCTACGTTCTGCCGAGAGAACTCTACGTCCTGCCAAGAGTACTCTACGTTCTGCCAAGAGAGAACTCTACGATCTGTCGAGCTTTACTTTACGTTTGTCTGGCAAATTCTGCGATGACATACTTGACTCTGCGAAGTTGGCTGGACTCCAAGTTTGCTGACTGCTCTACGAACCTTCACTGGATGTTTGTGCAGTACTCTAGATCAGTCTATTTCAACACACAAGATCAACCTAACAGTTTTGATCTTTTCTAATCTAAGTCCTTATACATTTCATCTTTTTGTAAGGACTTTACAATTCAGCTATTGATACACATATATATTGATATCAGAACATCAAATTTAAATCCATGTGATTCCTATTAATCTCCCCCTATTTGATGTTGACATAAACTAGTAGCTTTGAATCATATCATTAATTCTAATGCAAATGCTTATAAAACTAAGCATGTCTTATAGTACAGTGAGCAACTGTATTTCTAGATAAAATTATGAGTTTTATTGATGATCATATGAATATTACATTATATGGCAGTAACATCAATAAAGAGAAAGAGAAAATTACAAACAATTTCAAACATTCTTCCTCTTGCTCTTCTCTTGGCTCTTGAAGGATTGGCCGTTTCATATTCAACTTTTCTTCTATAGATTTCTCTGCCTTCTTCAGTTATTCATTGGAAATCTTCAATCTGCTCTTGACTGAGGCCAGAAGAGGGCATATGACTTTCTCCTTCACCATAGGGGTGAGTCTCATGCAAGTGTCGATTTAACAATGTAGGATTACCTGATGGTATGTGAACTCCTGTTGAAGTTACATCAAACATTCTTCTATAGGATCCAGGGACTTCACTCCTTATGGGAATGGCATTTATGGGCTCTTCAATTGGAATTAATGACTCAGACTGCCTTGGTTGCCTTGGCCTTGATTTCTCTCTTCCCCTACTGCTGCTTGATTCTCCCTTTTCTTTGCCTTTTATTTTCTCCCCCTTTATGTCAGCATCTAGAGTTCGAACATCTTGAGAGAATTACTGCATACCTTGCACCAGTTCTTGCATTTGCGACCGAGACTAAAGAATGTCATTCCTGTTTTCTTGGACAATTCCTTCAGTTTGTATTCTCTGGTGATGGACCATAGCCAAGGTTGTATCTGTGCGCTCATTTGTTGAAGGGGGCTTCTTTGAAATGATGAATAGAGTCTCGAAACTCAAGGATGCGGTCATTTGTGGTCTCGTTGGATTGCTCAACCACTTGTTGTAGTGATACGACTGTGGCTTTGTGTTTGGCAATCTTATCATGATAGAGTTGGTCCCTTTTGTCGATGTCGGCCATCAATTCTTTGATTATCTCCCTCAATCGTTTGGTTAGTTCATTACCAAGGCTGCTTGTGTGGCTGTTTGCAACATCAATCAAGGAGTTGAGTCTTACATGAATTTCAAGTGAGTTGGCCTCAAGATTTTCCTCCATATCTTTAGTCATACCTACTGTGAGGTCAGTCAATTCATCTGTAGTGGGGATGAGTTTGACACGCTCAAGAATCTGTTTGATCTCAAGGGTGGAGTTACCCTTAGATTCTCCTTGTAGATTAGTGAGAGCACTGAAAATATCAAAATATTCATTTTTTGTAGGAGGATGGGACATCAACAGGAATGGTTTGGGCATTTGTTTGAAGTGTGGGAGAGTGAGCAGTATAATTGTCATTCGTAGGGTCATCACACTCTACGATCGTAGAGTCGATCGTAGGGTGGGTTGACTCTACGTTTTGAGTTTGGAGGGTGAGATTAGCATCAGTCGTAGAGTTTAGAGACTCTATGACCGAAGATGGTTGGGCATCTGGTCTATCAGGGACAGAGTTTTGAGACTCTGTAACTGGAAATGGATTCCTTGGGTCAAAGATGACCTCATTCCATCTTGGTATTTCATCAAAAAGATAGTAATTTAGCAATGGAGAGTGATTTAACTTAAATGATGAAGGAATGAAGTATACCTTCTGCTCGTTGCTTTGGAATGCACTATTAGAAATCAGCTTTTGAGCAAAGGAGCCAATTTTTGGAAATTCCTGGGCAAGCACTGAAATTGCTGGGTAAGTCTTGAAGGCCCAGAATATGTGATCCCAAGAATTGAGGATTAGAGCCTGATAAAAGGACATCCTTGGTAAGTAGGCAAATAGGCAATTATAATTGATATGCCTCTCTTCATCTCTGCCTTCAGCAATGATTTCTAGGCTTACATCTTCACTATCATCACTTGTTCCATCACTGATCTCTACAGCCTCAACTTCTTCAGCCAATGGTTCGGTTTCAGGTTCAGTCACTTAAGGGCTTGAGAAGAATTCAGCATGAGCTTCTAATGGTTCCCCCTCAACCTGAGCAGTGACTAGCTTAGGGACATCAGGCGTCTCCCCCTTAATATGAGCATATCTTTGCTCAGTAACTTCTTGTTGCTCCCCCTCAGTTGGAGCGATAGTTTGATCACAGGTTAATAATCTCATTTCCTCTTCTTTGATCCTTAGCATTGCTTCATTAAGCTCCTTTTTAGTTAAAGTCATCAGCTTTTTCTTCATTTTCTTTGGCTCAGGTTCAGCAACCTTCCTAGCCATTTGTTCGTCACCAATAGCCATAGAGACAGGCTGACCAGCATTTTCAGCAGCGTCTTCAGCTCTTAACTCTACGATCGTAGAGTGAGGATTCTCAGCGATTGTAGGGAGGCTTTGCTTAGAGCTGCGTTTTCCCTTCTTATGATACACCTTTAGACTTTGTGATGTTTCACCAGAAGCTTCTTTAGTTTGCTTTCTTTTCTTCTTCTCTGCTTTTGATGAGATGGAAGGCTTTGGTTGAGCAGCAGACGATGCAGGTTCTTATTTGATGAACCTTAAGGTTCCTATTCAGTCTGGGACACTGCATTCTTCTTCCCTTTGCTCTTTCTGGTTAGAGTTGGCACCTCCTGATCAACCCTCATTAGTTTCTTCTTCAACCACATACATATTCTTCATTAAGGGCTTTCTGACTTCGCTTTGAGTTTTCTCATTATCTTCTGTCTGAGTTGATCTTAAATTCTCAACTGGATTCCTTTTCCAGTTCACAAATATCCTTTGGATGATCCTTTTGTTGATATTTATAACTTCTCCTTCATTATCCCCAATTTGATCTCCTAGTGCTTTCTGAAGAATGATGCTTATAAATCTGCCATAAAATATTTTCCTTGCTCTTTTGTTCTTTCCATCATTCGAGACCCAATTTCCAATCCATTCTAGAAGTAAGGCACCATAAGTTATTTGGATCTTCTTCACAATAGCAGTCATGATTCTTAGTTGAAGGTCGCTGATAGAATCATGGGCTGAATCCTTGCACAGAATGCATTTACCAACAACAACAGCCAAAAATTCATACTTTTAAGGAAATTCCTTTTTCTTTAATCCCTTCAGCCCTGGGTTGTTCTTTTTATTTTTTTTGCTAGTTTTAGCGAAAATTGTAACATTCTTGCCTTTGGCAAGAATGGATCCCAAGACCTCATGTACCCAAGCCTTATGAGTAGTTCTTTTACCATTGGGCCAAGAGGAGCTTGGTTGCCCTGGGTTGTTCTCATGGTGCATTCGCTTCAGTCCTTCTTCCGTGTTGATGAACTGGAGAGTTGTAAGCCCGTCATTTTTGAATCATAGGGCTACGTTGATTTCTGAAGCACTTAGATGAAGTGAAACCAATTTGACCTTCGTGGATAGTATTTTATCCCCAATAATTCCATTTGAGTAGAATTCCCTCACCAATTTTGATTATACTCGAGTGTTAGTGTCTATGGCTTCGTAGAGTCCTGATCGCTGAAGTAGAGAGATGATTCTCTTGTATTTCGTCTCAGTCGTGGAAAATTTTTTGAAGTCGAGGGAGTTGCCTGAGATGACTGGAGAGGATGCCATTTGAGAATTTCTATGATTTTGCTGTACAAGAATAAAATTTACTAAGAGTTTAATTGAAACAAAGAACTAGGGTTTCAGCGAAGAGGGAGAGAGAGATAGGGTTTTCGGATGAAATGAAAAATTTGAAATGAATTCGTAAAAAAAAACTTCCCTCTTGTTCTGTGGAGTGAGTCATGTGTCAAATGTTGAATGAGTACACATATTTTAGTCCGACGAAAAAGACTGTTTTGCCCTTAGCTCCTTCTGAGCTCTACGGTTTATCTTTGAGTCTTTTTTACTCTATGATTTCAATATTACTCGACGATCGTAGAGTGAGTCTTGGCAGCTTGCCTTCCCTTGTGCTCTACGATTTTTCAATTTCACTCGACGATTTCTAATGTCACTCGACGAACTTTCTTTCTGCAAAGTTAATAGGTTTCAAAGCATAATATCATGGATGAATATTTAGCATTCCTAGTTCACTTATCAGCATGTTGAACCTTGATCATTCATCTAGAGGTTTGGTAAAGACATCAACAAGCTAGTTTTTAGTAGGAATACAATGTAATGATATATTTTCACTTTGCACATGATCTCTAATGAAATGATATCTTATTTCTATTTGCTTGGTTCTTGAGTGCATGATAGGATTATGAGTTATAGCAATTGCACTAGTATTATCACAATGAACAGGGATAGACTTAAACTCAAATCCATAGTCAGCTAGCTGATTTTTCATCCATAGAATTTGTGCGCAGCTACTGCCTACAGCAATGTATTCAGCTTCTGCAGTTAAGGTTGAAACTGAGTTTTGCTTTTTGCTGAACCAGGAGACAAGTCTATTTCCAAGCAATTGACATGTTCCACTTGTGCTTTTTCTATCTATTTTATATCCTGCACAGTTAGCATCTGAATATCTTATTAGATCAAAGGGTGACTCCTTGGGGTACCAAAGTCCCAAATTTGGAGTGCCTTTAAGATACCTGAAATTTTTTTTTACAGCCAAAAAATGAGATTCCTTAGGATTAGCTTGAAATCTAGCACAAATACAAGTGGCAAACATGATATCTGGTCTACTAGCATTTAGGTACAAGAGAGATCCTATCATACCTCTGTATTGAGTTATATCAATACATTTACCTTTCTCATCTTTGTCAAGCTTAGTTGCAGGTGCCATAGGAGTTTTCATGATGGTGGTTGAATCCATGTCATACTTCTTTAATAAGTCTTTAATGTACTTAGCTTGGTTGATGAATATACTTTCATCAATTTGTTTTACTTGAAGTCCAAGGAAGAAGTTCAATTCTCCCATCATGCTCATTTCAAACTTGCTCTGCATTAGCTTGGCAAACCTTTCACACAACTTTTCATTAGTAGAATTAAATATAATATCATCCACATAGATTTGAACTAGAAGTGATTTATCCTTATGTTTCCTTAAGAATAAAGTGGTATCTACTCTACCTCTAGTGAATCCTTTTTCAGTGAGAAAGTTAGTAAGTGTTTCATACCATGCTCTAGGTGCTTGTTTTAATCCATACAATGCTTTGTCTAATTTATAAACATAATCAGAAAAGGTTGGATTGACAAAACCTGTAGGTTGTTCCAAATAGACTTATTCTTGAAGTTCTCTATTGAGGAAAGAACTTTTGACATCCATTTGGAAGACCTTGAATTTTATGTGAGCAGCATGAGCAAGGAATATTCTGATAGCTTCCAATCTTGCAACATGAGTAAATGTCTCATCATAGTCAATCTCTTCTTCTTGTGAATAACATTTGGCTACCAATCTTGCTTTGTTCTTTGTGATGACACCATTTTTATCCATCTTGTTTCTAAAAATCCATTTGGTGCCAATGACTGAATGGTGATTTGGACTTTCAACTAATTTCCAGACTTTGCTTCTTTCAAACTGGTTGAGTTCTTCTTGCATGGCTTCTATCCAGCTTGAATCATCCAAAGCTTCTTTTATCTTCTTGGGCTCCATTTGGGAGAGAAAGTTTAGGTAGAAACGTTCATTTTGAGTTGTTGATCTTGTCCTGACTCTAGCATTAGGATCTTCAATGATCAGATCTTCAGTGTGATCCTTTGTCTATTTTCTCCTTCTTGGAACATCAGTTCTGGTGCCTTCTTATCTGAGTTCTTTTAGGTTGATTTTTGGTTCAGGCCGTAGAGTCTCATTGTCTGGCATAGTGAGCTCTACGTCAAGCATGTCAAGCACCTAAGCTAGATATTTTAGGAGGCAAGTATGTCAAAATGACCTTTAAACCCTAACCTTACCTTGCTTATAAATAGCATCCCTTCCCCATTGTTAAACTCACCATTTCAAACAAATTACAAATGAGTGAAGAACCTGTATTGCAGTAAGTGTAAAAAATTTGCAAATTGTTTCAATAGAGATATGCAAATCAGGACGTCGTGTGGTCGCCGCCAAGCCAAGCTAGATAGTGGATGGGAGAATAGGGGGTGGATAAGAAGAAAGGGACTATGGATGTCAGAGGTGGCTAATGGATGTGGGGAGGTGGAATGAACTGAGAGAGAGAGAGCTGCGAGTGAACGGAGAGAGGGAGAGAGCTGCTTCAAGGTCAGAGAGAAGAAAATGAAATGAAAAACAGATCTGTGGCACTGCTAAGTGAAATAGGGTTTAATTTATTTCTGACGAAATATTCCATCGGATATATTTTCGTTGAGTATATGGTATTTTCGATGGACCATCCGTCGACAGTATATCATTTCCGTCGAGGTTAACTTCCGCGCTAGCGGGAACCCCTGGCACCTAGAATGCTATTTTATTTTTGACGGACTTCCGTCAAAAATACTATATTTCTGAGGGACTAACTGCCAACGGAATAATCCGTTGAAGATAAACTAATTTCGACGGAATGCCATCCGTTGAAAATAATTCCGTCAAGCTTGGCCTCTTTTCTTGTAGTTAGTTGAAACGCATGGTAACATAGAGCCACATAGGCATTGGTGTGATAAATTTGGAAAAGAACTCTAGTATATTAAAACCAAATTGCCATTTTGTCCCTTTAATACTACGTTTGGATTATAAGAATCGAGGTGGGAGTATAATGACTCATTCTTATGAAATGAAAAATATTGTGTTCGGTTGTTTTACTGAAATAAAATGAACTGTTTTTATTCTTATTAAATTTATAAATTTTATTTCTTAGGAGAAGGTTTTATATAATTTCATGCAAAAGGTTTTTATTGTGTGTGATCTTTTGAACGGTTTGTTGTAAAAGAGAATATTTTGATGGCATTATCCATGCCTTTCACTACAAGCAAATTGATTAATTCGGATAAAATTATTTTCGACGGAATTGAAAATATATTATCTCGGAATTAAGTTATTTTCGATGGAATATTCCCTCGAAATTTTGAATATACTATGGATGCATTTTATAGGTGATAATAAAATAATTTTTTGGTGATAAAAAAAATAAGAGAGGGGGATTACGATCAAATTAATTTTCTAAATTTATATTTAATTATTTGTTTTTCTATTTTCATACTAGAAGGAAGTTGGTATTAGGAAACAGAAAATTAATTAACTGTTTCGTCTTTAATAAATTTAAGTCGTTATCATTCATTAATATTAGTATAGTTGAAACGGATGGTAACCCAGAGTCACATTGGGCGTTGGCTATGATAATTTCTTTTAATCAAAATATAACTTTTTTTGGAATGCAAAGTATAACTCTACCCAAAATAACATTGTTATTTGAAAAGTTTAAATATACACTTCCAAAATAAAGAAATAAACAAATCAGACAAGTTTTTAATTTTAAATCTATAATTAATTATACTAAATATAACGAGATGACTGGTGAATGAATTATAGTGATTATAATCGACTGTTTGCGCCAAAATACTTTGTGACCAACTGACTGGCATTACATTAAATTTAGGCATGAATTTGTTATAACTAACCTCGATTTTAATTAATTAAGCAACAATATTGTCATGGACTGAATTTCCTAGTCTACATATTGTCTTCAAAAATAGTATTATACTGACGTTCACTGTTCACAAAGCAGAATAAAAAGGGAAAAACAACTTTAATATGGACATCCTTTTTCTAGCTCCTGCTGAATGCTCGGCTAGTTTGCTTATTAAAACGATAGAATAATAGTAGTATAATCTGCAGCATGACATATATTGCTAAAGAATTAAAAGTCAAACTTGAACTCTTTTCCAATCCATTACCTCATAGCCCATCCATTTCCTTAGAAAATGACAAAACCCCTCATACTTACATAGTGTATCCTTTTCAATTTCAATAATAATTAACATCCTCTAATTATTATAAGCATTCACTTCTTGCTTTACACCAGCTTGCATGGAGAGAGAAATCGAAAGAATCAATACAAATAGTTGGATTAATAGTATTCTGCAGGATATATAATGGGTAGTCTGTCGACTTTGAAATTTGAGAAACAGTAAATATATGTCCAAAGTCCTTGCTCTTTAAAAACAGGGCAAGCTTGGTGGAGTGTAGAATTTTTAATGCATGGTAAGTACGATTTCAAACCTTGTTTGTGTATCAGTCCAGTCCCCATTTGTAACATGAACACTACAAGAAAAGAGAAAAGAGGCTAATTCGGACGGAATTTTCCGTCAAAATTATACTAATTTTGAGGGAATAAATTCCGTCGGAATAAATGTTTTTTCCTTTCTTGTAGTATAATTATACTTCTTTAACAGACACTGAAAAAACTTGTTGTCCTCAGTCCAAGTCCAAACAAAGATATTGTTGGTTTGATTTTGTTAAAATTAAATGTAAACTAACACGTAAGTACATATAAACTTACATATGAATCGGTTAATATCCACGAAACGGAAGCGGTTGAACCAGAATGCCAAATCTACTAGCAACACCACGAACACGGCTACTACAATCCTTCGTGCAAACGCTTCTCGTCAATATGAAGTTGTTACTAGCAACTATGAGAACTAACTTAGGTATCCACACCAAGTACACCCAAGCCTATTGATGGAAGCTTGAAAATACTAAAGAGAGAGAGAGAGTATTTAAGAGAAAACTATCTGAGAAAAATAATACGTTATTTTTCCTTAGCCCTACACTCTGTAGGAATCAGTATTTAACGATAAATCTTAATTAATATGGGATAAGTCTACAACTGAATAAATCAAGAGATTTATCTCATATAGAGTCTTAACCATATCAAATATTATCTAAAATACTTCCAAGTGATATGAGACTCTTCCGAACCTAATTGGGTTATCCAATATCCATACCCAAGTGGATGTCCATGATCCACGGGTCCGACCCGGATCAATTACTAACATATCTCCCACTCAGACACTTGGGTTATAAATGTATGTACTCATCTCAAATCAATCATCTCTAGATTTCCTCGTGCAGGTGTTTTGGCGTGCGACTGACGAGAAATAAATGATCTCAAGGGTGAGAGCTCACATACTAAGTCTCCATCATAACTAATATGAAGCATCTCCAAAACAAACTCGTCATGTCCTAGACCAGTCGATCACATTCTGATGAGTATTTCGAATCCCTCATTGATTTTATATTTCAGAAATACATTCAACCCCATTTGTCTTGGTATGCTCACCTTTTAAAAAATATATACATATAGTATAATATATAAATTTTAAAATAATTGTGCGCGCATACCATAACCAACGATTGAATGTGATGCCAGGCAAATGTCTTCCCTAAACTCCCATGTTAATCTTCATTAACTTTGCTGCTTTCCCAAACAAGTACCCATGGAACCTCATTGTGTGAACTTAGGAATACAAGTTAAAGTAGCAACACAAAGTCTTTGTTTCACGACATAGGTTCAAGTTACTAAGGACAATACTTAATGTACAGGGCTCACACAGTGATTGGATAGGGATTCACCACATCACTTTTCTGTATTATGTCACTTATCTTGCACAAGAGGTACAATTCTCATGTTACGGTGGAGCTCACAAAAAATTGTCGCTCTGGCTAAAATAACACCGTACGGACAGTAGTTAATCGCTCTCTAGCGTTTAACCTTAGAAAACATCCCTAGCTACTTCAAATAGTATCTAGTATGAATCTAATGTCTGGCAATCCCAAAACAAGGATACACCTCTTACAAGTGTTTGGCATACAATGATACCTCTTCTTAGACCCAGCCAAGGCGACTAAATCATAATGTCTCAAAAAATGGCGCCCGGCCATTTAGACCTCTATAAAATAGTCTCATCTCGCTCGCTATTACAAGCGTCGAGGCAAGTTATCCGTGTGAGTAGATCAACCTTTTTACCTTGTGACACTTTATATGTGTGCTTGTATATATATATAATAAGTTAAAAACATAAAACTGAATAAAAATCAATATTATATAATAACCTTTATTGCATAAAACAATAAACAATATCCAAAAGATGTCCATTATCAAACATAAAACATATCAAGGCCTACGAAGTCCCAAGCTCCTAACATGAGCTCGAAAAACATCCCTAGGAATGGGTTTAGTCAAGGGATCAACAACCATGTTGCTCATAGAGATATGCTTAAGGACCACCGTCTTTCGTGCCACAATATCCCTAATGTAGTGAAATTTAGTCTCAATATATTTGGTCTTTCCATGGTACTTGGGATCCTTCACGTAAGACAAAGCAGTAGTATTGTCACAATGAATAGTGACAGAGTCACTCGAATGTGACCCAACACGCAGGCGCTTGAAGAATCTCTGTAACCATACTACTTCTTGTACTGCAAAACAACATACAATATACTCTTACTCCATGGTGGATAAAGCAACACATGGTTATTTCTTGCTCAACCAGCTAATGTCTCCACCACTAAGCAAGAAGTTATACCCAGTGGTAGACTTGCGCTCATCCAAGTCGCTAGCCCAATCAGCATCGATGTACCCCTGTAAGCGTAGGTCACCACCCTGATAACACAACATATAGTCCATGGTGCCTCTCAAGTATCGAAGTATCCTTTTAACTGCCACCCAATGAGCAAATCCAGGATTGCTTTGAAACCGACTAACCATCCCCACTGCAAAACTTATGTCCGGGCGTGTACACATCATTGCATACATTAACTTACCAACTGCACTTGCATAAGGAACACAAGCCATCTGCTCTTTTTCTTGATCAGTCTTAGAGCAAAAATCCTGGCTTAGTTTATGACCCTTCTCAATAGGAGTGTCAACGGGTTTAGAATTATGCATACGAAAATGCTCTAAAATAGATCTTATATAAGTCTCTTGACTTAAACCCAAAAATCTTTTAGAGGGATCCCTATGGATCTTAATCCCGAGTACAAATTCTGCCTCACCCATGTCTTTTATCTCAAAATTAGATGACAACCACTTCTTAGTGGCGACAATCAATCTCATATCATTTCTAGCTATCAAAATGTCATCAACGTACAAACACAAGATCATGAAGCTTTTGTCGACCCGTTTAACATACACACAATGATCTTCCTCAATCATCGTAAACCCATCAGCAATGATGGCTCGATGAAATCTAAAGTACCAATGTCTAGATGATTGCTTTAAGCCATAAATGGAACGTTTCAGCTTGCACACTTTGCGCTCTTGTCCTTTGACCTCAAAGCCAACTGGTTGATCCATGTAGATCTCCTCATCTAGTTCTCCATATAGAAATGTAGTTTTAACGTCCATCTGATAAAGGTCTAAATCTAAATGTGTAACAATAGCTAGAATAAGGCGAATGGAGCCAATACTCACAACTGGTGAGAATGTCTCATCATAGTCCACACCCTCTTTTTGGGTGAATCCTTTTGCCACAAGATGAGCCTTATACTTGTCAATTGATCCATCTGCCTTACGTTTAATTTTGAAAATTCATTTATTTCCAATGGCCTTACGACCAGACGGTAGATCAACCAACTCCCAAACCTGGTTCTTTCCCATAGAACCAATCTCATCCTTCATAGGATCTATCCATTCATTACGAGTAGGTGAAGTGAAAGCTCCCTTATGTGTAGTAGGCTCATTATCATCTTTTAGAGTGCACATAAGGGCCTTTCCTTCAAGCACGAGAAGGGATTCCTCTTCAATTTTGAAAAATTTTCGAGGTACTTTTGCACGTTTGCTTCGACGAGGCTCAAGATTTTGTGAATCAGGTGCCCTGTTAGGCGGTAGATCACTCCCACCATCCTTAGCGACAAAACGATGAGAATCAAATTCCCTTCCTTCACTAAGGGATGATGAAATGTCTCCCACTGATTCAGCCATCTCATATAGCTCAAAATCCTTTCTCATGTGGGCTTGGAAACTCATTCTCTATAAATTCCACATCTCGTGATTTAATCTCAGACATTACTCCATCAAGTTGTTCGCATATTATCACATAACCTTTTGAGTGCTCAGGATACCTTATTAAGATACCCTTTTTTCCTCTAGAGTCTGACTTCCCAAGTTGTTGGGAAGGAATGCGCACATATCCTGCCGACCCCCATGGTCTTAAATGATCTAGGGTTGGTTTTCTGCCTTCCCAAGACTCATATGGTGTAGAAGTAACTGACTTACTAGGCAGGTGATTAAGGATGTAGGCAGAAGTTATAAGTGCATTTCCCCAAAAATTAATTGGAAGATCAGCTTGTGCCATCATCGACCTAACCATCTCTAATAGCATACGATTCCTTTTCAACACCATTTTGTTGCAGAGTGCCAGGAATCGTTAGTTGTCTAATGATACCTTTTTCCTCACTGAGTCCTTTAAATTGCTCAAATAAATATTCGCGGCTACGATTGGTCCTAAGAACATTTATGGATCTATCCCTTTGATTCTCAACTTCAGTAATGAAACGTCTAAAGCAGTCTAGTGCTCGCGACTTATGAGAAATCAAATAGACATATCCATATCGCGAATAATCATCTATAAAAGTGATGAAATAGTTACTACCATGTCGTGCTCTAACATTCATTGGACCACAAATGTCTGAATGAATTAGCTTTAAAGGATTAGTGGCCCTAACTGTCTTCCCGAATAGTTTTCTTGTTGCCTTCCCTGCTAAACAAGGTTCACATACTGGTAGGTTAACTTTAGCGAGTGAGCCTAAAAGGCCTTCTTGAGCTAGCCTAGTCATCCTATCTTGGCCAATATGACCTAATCTAGCATGTCATTTTAATGATTCATTAATAGTATTATCACGAGAAGCAATATAAGAAAAATGGAATTCACCTTTATTCAAAACATAAAAACCATCGGATAAAGTACCATGTCCTATAAAATTATTATGAAAATAAATAGATACGCTACTACTGTCGAAGGAAAAAGAATATCTTTCTCTAACTAAAGCTACAACTGATATCAAGTTCCGTCAAATTCCTGGTACATAAAGTGTATCCTCAAGGATTAGTGTGCGGCCATTTCGCAAAGTCAGCTGATAAGCGCCAAAACCAAGCACTTGATCTTCTGAACTGTTCCCCATGAACAAACTTTGACTCTCTTTGGAAACTCGTCGGTACTCAGTGAATCCCTCCCTATCGCGAGTTACATGTTTGGTTGGTCCTATGTCAATAATCCACGAAGGATCAGATTGGGCAAAAAAAACATGTGAACACACAAAGTATTCATCGCAATGAAGAAATTTAGATTGTACCTTTTTCTGCTCAGTGCAATCACGAGCAAAATGTCCAACCTGCTGACAGTTATAGCAAGTCATCTTCTTTTTTCCTCCTCTTTTGCCCCTACGGCACTTGGCATTACCCTTCTGTTTTGGTGCGTTAGTCTTAACCTGATTATTTTCTTTAGCTTGTCTCTTGCGCTTGCCTTTTGCATTATGTGGACCAGCTTGAGCCATGAAGACAAAGCTGTCATCTTTGGCATCACGATGCTCATATTCAAGCTCAAGATGCCTTTTGAGATCAACTAGAGTTTTGATACTATCATTATGTATCATAGTCATTGTGAAAGGCTCCCAGGCATCAGGTAAAGACCTGAGCACAACTTTAATCTGTTGCTCTTCAGTAAGGGTTGTGTCAGCTGCACTAAGCTCGCGGATTATGGCCGACATTACTCAAAGGTGCTCTATCATAGTGTGTTTGGGCTCCTTCTTGTAACGGTCCAACTTATAATTAAGCTCACGCAACCTAATAGCAATAGTCCCACCATAGGACTTCTTAAGCATCTCACATTTCCATTGCAGTTTTGCAGGACTCAAATTCGCCAATAAGGTCTTTGTGCATGCTGCTTAACATGGTAAAGCGCGCACAACGATCCTTTTTTACCCATTCATCGTAGGTTTGTTTGTCTCGACGGTGCTGTACAGTGGTGCCCTCCTCAGGCGGTTCCATAGTGGTAGTTAAAGTTTCTAGCACATCTAACATAATAAGCAGATATTGAATTTTCTTCGACCAAAGGTAATAATTTTTATCATCTAATTTTTCACCTTTGTTAAGGTCAGCAATAACATTCTTAGAGGTCATTTCACTACAATAAAGTTGCAGAAATATGAATATTAGCACACATATAATAATTTTGTCATTAAATCCTAATTAATCACAATTATTTAGTTTATGGATAGAAATCGAAAAATCGCTAAGCTCATAATCATCATTCCATGTCATAAGGTAAATAATTATGATTAATTTTATTTTATATGATAAAAAAAATCCAAATAGCCCATTACAACAAAAATAAAGATGGTGTTTATGAAACAAAAACCCCTATTGATAATTTAATTGTACTTTGGGAGATAAAATCAATTAATTGAAAAACAAGTGCAAAATTACATTCCCTTACAAGGCTTCGATATAAATACATCAATACCAAAACTTTACATCAAAGATTCCTACTACATCAATCTAATACTAAAATTGGGAATGCTGCACTTGTCTTCTCATAATTATCTAATCTCAGGTCTCTATCACAAAGTGAGAGCCCGTCTCCAAAAATAATTAAATATCAACCCTTTTTGGTCCATCCAAAACACCATGCAATAACAAATAAGGGGTATGTGCATGAATGGCCCCACCATAACTCCCACTAGGATGCCGAATGTATTTGGTCAAGTCCTAAGGGGACGAACGCAACAAATATGTGTAATAAACATAATATTTACACATAAATTCACAACAATAAATGTGAAAAATTATTTAATATTGCTCAAAAATTGACCAAATATTTTTCTAACAGTATGTATACATGTAAATGTAATACCATGAATTTTTTGAATTTTTTTAGAAATTTTTTACTATTTAATACAATTATTTTTTAAATAAATAATAATTGATAGTAAAATAATTTAAGACACTAAAACAATCCAATTCTCAACATCAATAAGTGGAGAACTTGTAAATATGCCTCTGAAATCACAAGAAAAAATTTGGCACAAAAAACATTTCTCGACAATTTTTAAACAATTTTTAAAGCACTTTAAATAGTTACTGACAATTTTCGAAAATATTTTTCATTGCTGAAAAACTTCTGAAAAATAATTAAAGTGACCAGAAAATAAAAACAAATTTTTGTGCAAAAAAAAATTCAAAAAATGTCCAGAAGGTGGCGCGTGGACCCCACGCGCTATTGGCGCGAGTGGGCGTCCACTATAGCCCTTTTTTTAAAATCTGGCGCGTGGCCGCATGCGCTGACGTCAAGTTCGTCTTCTTCCTCAGCAGACTAGAAGCAAAATTATAGATTGGTACCTTTTTTTCAAAAAATCATAACTAATTTTACAGATGTCCAAAAACTACAAAATTTATATTTCTGGAATCGTGGCGACATGTACTATTTTATTATGTAAAGAAATAAAAGATTTTCCTTCTGTAGAAAAACAAATTTTTGTTTTTAAAAACGTAAAAATAAATTAGGGTTTGCGTTTTCTCTCAAAATACAAATCTGTTCGCAACGAAATTTTGCAGGTGTCTTAACATGCATATGGACTACATCATACTGTATTTTTAGCCTCTAATATTTACTCTAGCATATTATGTCATTAATGTCCTATTTCAAGCTTTCTAGCGAAATAAAAAAAATGATAGAATATGTATGCGAGATTAAGCATAGCATGGCTCTGATGCCAATGTTAAAATTAAATGTAAACTAACACATAAGCACATATAAACTTACATATGAATCGGTTAGTATCCACGAAGCGGAAGCGGTTGAACCGGAATGCCAAATTTACTAGCAACACCACGAACACGACTACTACAATCCTCCGTGCAAACGCTTCTCGTCAATATGAAGTTGTTATTAGCAACTATGCGAACTAACTTAGGTATCCACACCAAGTACACCCAAGCCTATTGATGGAAGCTTGAAAATACTAAAGAGAGAGAGAGAGTATTTAAGAGAAAACTATCTGAGAAAAATAATACGTTAGTTTTCCTTAGCCCTACACTCTGCAGGAATCAGTATTTAACGATAAATGCACCACTTAAACACATCCAGAGACTGGCTCAATCGATGTACGGGATCAACTCTTACTTCTCAGATGAGCTCTCTTCTACTAACTTTCCTTTTCCTTTCTCTTCATTCTTCTTCACAATCTTCAACCTCTCTTTGGCTTCCTGGAGCCTGACCCTGATTTTCTCGTCGACTTTTTGATTCACTTTGAGCATGAAATTCTTTCTTTTGATCTCTTATTCAGGGGTAGTAATAATATCTCTTCTTCAACATCCTGCACTATCAGATCTGGGCTCAGGATATCAACCTTAGGAATAAGGACGCTAGACAATTGGAATGGGATCTTCTTGTAAGGGGGTTCCCTTCTTTATCTTGCCGGTATATCCTATGTCAGCTTTCCCCTTCTGAGTCGGCAACTGAATCGAGTAGTATATACCTTGGTCATTCTTCTCTAGCTCTTGGCCTGGTTGGAATTTCTTTGTAATCATCTCATTTACTATTGACATCATCTCCGAAGATACTATTGGTTACAGAGTTGGAGTTTCGAAATGCCGGTAATTCGCAGTTCTGATCTCGAAGGCTTAAAACTAGCTGGTTCAATTGACTCATCCACCCCTATCATCAGGATACTCCCTTTTACCTCCCTATGATGATCCTGCTCTGCTGATATGGTGACCAAATTTTCATTCATAATATATTTCACCTGTTGATGTATAGTAGAAGGAATTACCCCTGCCATGTGAATCCATGGCCTCATGAGCAATAGATTATATCCAGTCATGATGTTCAAAGCCTGGAACGAGATGTCGAAGGTGTAAGGCCCAATCTTTATTGGCAACTCAATCCCTCCCACAACATATCTTTGAAACTCGTTGAATGCCCCGACTATCACATGAATGTCATAGATACTTTATAGTTTCTAGCTATGATTATTCAAGATAAAAGAAAAAAAAGGAAGAATGTTATGTCAATGGTTTACATAACAAAAAGTCGTAAATGGCTACATTTGGGGAAGTTGACTCTAATTTTATAAAGGAACATAAAGAAGATAACAGAGATAGAGAGTTGCCTCTCTCTTTGACTCACTGTATGTGTGGTTATGTTTGTGAAGATATACAATTTGATAGTATAAATGAGATTTTTTAATTAGTTTCTGTTTAATTAAAGCCAAGTACATATACACACGTATATATATATATCAAAAAAATATAGTGAAAAGTTGTAATCAGAGTGAAAGTTAATAATAATAATAATAATAATAATAATAATAAAATAAATAAATAAATAAATAAAACTAATTTCATGCTTATCCCGATTCCAATTACCCTATCACCTTCACGGGAGAATTTCATCAAACACTTGATAGACAAAAAAACCAATCTCCGACAATGCTTGAAGGTGATGTCATCCAAACAATAACTCGGATAACCTTTGAGCTTAAAAAATAGAGGACTTAGGTTAAACATCTAATTTACAAAATTAGACAAGAAAGTTGTGACGCCCCCAAATTCGAGTACTTGAAACCCGAACTTGGTGCTACACGATACCCTTTCTTTGAGCGGAAAAAAAAATAAAATTTACAAACTTAATATATACATATCAGAGTTGTCTAATCCTAAGTACGCAACCTTTAAGCATGTTCATTACATGATAGATAATAAAAATTATCACCTTAATAAAGTCTAACTATTACAAACAACACCTGGTATTCTATTCTTTGAGCTTTCCTTTGCCCTTGTCTTTGCCAGAGCCTTCTGGTCTATCACCCTTAGCTGAAAACATTTAAGTCAAAGCAAGAATGAGCATTCAATTGCTCAGCAAGTAATAACAACTATAATAATGCGCTAAAGAAGTAAATGTTTTCTTTGAGGCCTACTTCTACCACGAATCAATAGTGGTGAAGTCATTTGAAGACATTCTTAATAACATATTAAATCGTTTTAAAATTTTTGAAACAACATATTTACCATGAATGCTGAGCGGTCAGTAGACCATGAACTTTTATTTTTCATTTTCGAAAAGGTTTAAACAGAAATTCATCTGCAAACCGATCTAGTCTCGCGGACATGTAGGGTGATCAGCCCCGTTATGTCCTGTATTGATCAATACTGTCTGTTTGAACGCTAAACGCATTCACTCTGTTCGCCTTGGGCACAAAAACATATTCCCCTTTTAGGGTTGTTCATACTCAGTCCGGAGTCCTAACTGAACAACTCAGTTGGACGACTTAAACATAACTTTTAGTATTCAACAATGTATTTCGAACTATGTCTAGCCGAGTCAAATGGCTTAGACAGACTGTAAACCATAATACATGTACTAAAGTTCAATAATAAATAACAAGATTTGTCATATCAAAGGATTTAAATTCAATAGTTCTTGTGTAACAACAGTCGTTTATACAAGTGGGGACACTTGTATAATGAAAGGTAATAATGAGATATTAATAAACAATAAATGAGTTGAGTACAATTTCATAATGTAAGAATAATTGCATAAACGAATCATGACAGATATGAATAATTAACAATAATTATTCACGAGTATGCTTTGAAATTGATAACTCATGATGAGTTAGGAACTAATCACAACATATACCTGTTCGCACAAAATAAAAGTAGTGCATAAGGTTTAGATACTTGCCTGGTTCGCTGATTACTGCTACACAATATAGCTTAAGCTTTTATCTTTAATACGAAGTCCTATCATCAATAAAATATATATTTTTTTTAATTAGAATAATTCAACTTAACACTTAGTACTGCTTATTTGCAGTTATCATACAGCTTAACACATTGTCACATATCCATATCAGTCATTAAAACATTTAAAAACATTCATTAAGTCAAACTATGTCCATTTGGTTTGAGTTTGACACTATTTCGATGTCCTGATTGCATTATTGGACAATAAACAAGTTTCTTTTTTTAATGAAACTTTGTTCAAGAACTTAAATATCATCTTAGATAATTTGTTTATCAATTGCAACATTTTTCCAATTATTAAAATCATTTATAATGATTTTTCAGTCATTAATAGCATTTATAATGATTTAATAAATAAATAATTTCATTATCACTAATATTTAAATAATTAAAATATTAATGAACTACATGTCAACACATTAAAAGTTATTTATTATAACATAAAAACATTTTTAAAACATTAATATTACCTTTAAATGATTTTTAAAGTATTAAAATCATTTTTAAATAATTACCATTAATATTAAAATATCAATGTAATTGATGTCAAATATTTAAAGTTATTAAATATAACTTAAAAATATCTTTAAAACATTTTTATTGCCTTTAAATGATTTTTAAAACATTAAAACCATTTTTTTTATTTAATATAAATATTAAATAAATTAATTACCATTAATATTAAATATTAATGAAATTCCTATGAAAATATTAAAAGTTATTTAATATAACTTAAAATACTTTTTTTTTTAAAACATTAATATCATTTTTAAATGATTTTTGAGATATTAAAATCATTTTTAAACTAATTTATTTAATATAATAATTAAATAAATTAAATACCAATAATAATTAAATAAATTAAATTTTTAATGAAATTTATGTAAAAATATTAAAAGTTAATTTTTATAATTTAAAATAATTTTTAAAATTATTTTATGAATTTTTAATAATTTATTTCTATTTATTTAATTAAATTAATTAATTTTTATTTAAATATAATTTTTTCGGCAGCTATAGCGACGAAACCGTCGCTATAGGTGTTCTTGGTCAACCCCGGAAGGAGATTGTCGGCTAAGGACCCTATAGCGACGAATTTCTGTCGCTATAGGTGTTCTTCATTGGAATGAAGAACAGCCGTCCACATCGTGGGGCCTAGTTTGACTTGATCTAACTTTCTTCTTGTTAATCGTTTGGTCGATCTTTTTGTTACTAGGTGTAGTCCATATGGCAAGGTACATCTACATATTTTTATTAAGATCAAACAACAACATATGTGATTGATTTAATCCGGTCAAAGTACCTATTTCATCTGTTCTTGGAAATTTCTGGGTTTTCCAGAAATTGTAAAAAATCCGATCGATCCGGCTACTTTGACCAATCGTATCTTCCTTTCTAGACCATGATTTACCACGATTCAAGTTGGAGGTTAAAGACAACATATCAGGCTACGAGTACATGCTTTAAAACAGACCAAACTACAAACAGGTATGGATCTAGAAGGCCTGACATATGGCTGTCAGATACCCAAACGATTTCTGGGTTACCCAGAAATCAAAAGTTCAGTTCGGTCAACCTACTTTGGCTACTCATAACTTACAATCTAAACATGATATAAGTGAAGTTTCAATTGTAGTTTACTAAAATCATGGCATAGACCATATACAAACACATAAACACAACAAAGCATTAACATACAGAGATTAAAAGGGCCCGACTTTGGCCTGTCAGAGAGAAAATTTTTGTTCTTGCCAGTTTTGAAAAATCTTTAATTTCATGCATTTAAATGTTATGCAAGTGTTGTTTCTCAACCCAGATCATCAATACACATTACATAGAACATATTCAAACATTCAAACACAACTTTTAACATTGAATCAAAGATTTAGCTTGAGGGTTTTAGGTTTTGTACCTTTTGAGCAATTTTTGATTTTTATTCTTATGATCTGACTTTGGTTAGCTGGTGAGGTGTTTATGGTTGATATTCAGACAAATTTTAGTGAGAGAATTTCGTGGCTAGAGAGAAGGGAGAGAAAGCTTGGTTTGGTTTGAATAAATGAGTGAAGTTTTCTATTTCTTTTTCTTTCTTTTCTTCCAATCCATTGATCCATTGCATCTGATGTAGCTAGCTGGCAAGATTCGACTGATAGAGAGGATTTGAACATGTGAGAATATCCTAGCTTGATGAGTCACAAGATTTTGGAAGATTTGAGAAGATTTTACAATCTTTCAATATTTTTTAATAAAAATAAATACAAAAAGGGTATTTTAGTAAACTAATAAATAATTTTAAGGGTATTCTTGTCCCATACCCATGATCTAGGGTTTTAATCAATAGATTTGAACCCTTAATATTTACCCAATAATTTTTTGGGTTAAAGAAAATTAACTTAGGTTTAATAAAATTGTAATTAGAGTAAACTAAATTCAAAATTAGGGTTTTTAAAGTTAATTAGGGTTTTATAAAATAAAACTTAGGGTTTCTTGATATAGTTAGGGTTCCCAAAATTATAATTTAGGGTTTCCCACTTAATTACATTATTCACATAATATCCATACATGCAAACAAAATAATTAATTAACTACATTACCTTTAATACTTAAATTACCTAAAGAAATTAATTTCTTATTATCCCAAATACATATATAATTATTATAGAAATAATTATATTTAGTATTTAATGTCCATAATATACAATCAAATATGAATATAATTACCAATTATATTCCATATTCAATTTACCTTAATAGAATAAATTATTAATATCCATAAAACCAATATACTTTCCTTATTAATTATAATTATAACAATAATTATATTAATCATTAAAATTCATATCCATAAACAAAATTTATGTTAGTGATCAATAATCACACTTTACATCATAAGCCATTCTTAGTTAAGTTAAAATAATTAACTTAACTAATCTTGATAAATTAATATAATAAAATAATAATTATTTCAACCGTTTTAAGAATCATTTATTAAAATATAAATATATTATTTAAATAATACATCGATCGTATTTTCATGAAAATTAAATAATAAAACATTTTTATTACAAAATTAATTTATTATAAAATATAATTTATAGTAAATCATAAATTCTTTTTCCTTGCATTCCAACACTTGCTTTACTATATAATAAAATAGTTTTATTATAAAAAAAAAATTTATTCGTAAAATTTCTTATTTTAATTATGTCAAAATTTTAGGGTTATTACAAAAGTAACCGGAAGTCCACAGACTGAGAGAAAAGAGTTGAGATTTTCTATCTTTGTTCATATCAATATTTTAAGAAATTTTTTAACATGGCCTTTAGGGCACATGTTAAGAGGACTCATATTTTAAGTACATAGTCATCTGAAAAATACAAATCAGTGGGTAATAAATTTACAAACATATGTTAACAAAATGAATGAATAAATTATGAGTTGGACATACTTGTTGCTATTCTAAGGATTGAAGAAAGTTCATTTTCATTTTCAAAAGGGTATTGCATTGAAAACAAGACGTACTGAGATTAAAGGTGGTAATGTCAATGAATTCCAAGTCTTTCTTGAGTCCCCTCTAATTTTGACCGACTATCTTATAAATATTTTTTATCTTATTTGATGTCACATTATTTAATATATATTTAAAACGCCTAACACTATTATTTAAATATAAATAATTTTAATGTTGTAATTTATTTCAGAAAATAGCAACTAACCATTTTTCTAAAATTATTTTCGTAAAATCCTTAAAATTAAGGAAACCTAGTAAACCAAAAACAAATTTAAAAATAAAGGAAAAGATAAAAGATAAAAGATAAATGTTTTAATGAAGGTTTTCTTAATTTTATCAATAGCTCAAAACCCAAAAACCCTGGCGCTCTTGTTAAAGTCGTCATTCAAGCCCTCACCTTTCAACATTCTCTTTCCCAACCTAATTGGTTATCCAATATCCATACCCAAGTGGATGTCCATGATCCACGGGTCCGACCCGGATCAATTACTAACAGATATAAATAGTTAACCTCAGTTCGTAAATACAATGACTGAAATATGTTTCACCTTCATTAATATGTATTATTTAGATCGGCGAATGGCGCATGAGATATCTAATACCCCTATATGTTTGGGACAGCTTTCGAGCTGTATAAAACTATATGTCATATGTGAATATGTGACTATTTTCGCCTACGGAATTAATATTCAGTCATGTATTATTCAAACATTATGAGAACGTCGACGAGAAGACTAAATTTTCAAGAGCAAAAGACAATTTATGATCTTGATTTAGAGAGCTAGAGAAAGATTGTGTTGAGTAATTAGTTAGTAGTTGTTTCTTCATTTTGTATTCAAAGTTGGTAGTTGTTTCTTCATTTTATATTCAAAGTTGGTATTAGGTAACGCTTCACATAATATTAACTAATTCTTCATATGATTATATAAGTTCATAGTTGTTACCACTAATTAAGAATATTATAAAGGAGAAACGTATGATACAAAATACAAACACATATGCAGTGGTAAATTTATTTATAAATAGATTTTGTAAATTGAGAAAAATTAAGTATCACTGTCCGATGATTTAGTGTCACAACAAATAACTGTTTAGGTAATATAATTACTCCCTCAGTTTCAAAATTAGAGATACATTTTGATTTTTTAGAGGCAATTCGCCAAATATTAAACTCAAAAATTAATATAATTTCATTCATGTTTTGAAAACAACAAATACGATAATTAGTAGTGTTTTATAGTTAGTTTACAATTGTTATATTTGTTTGTATTAAAATTAAATAACTTTATATCAATTTTAAATTTTAAGATTTCACAAATTAACTTTAAAAGGTCAAAATATATCTCTAATTTTGAAACATATATAGTAATAATTATTATAAGTTACATAGCATACAAGTGTTGTTTAATCTAGCAAGAGTTTTATTAGAATACATAATTTACTTTATTTTTTGGAAAGAATTTCAGTTGGCATGCTGCAGTAAGCTAATACACCTACATGTAATTCTTAAATAATTTATTCTTAATTTGCATATGTTAATTATGTCATGAGTCAGAAATCCGTACTCAATATGATAAATTACTAAATATATTAGAGGTGCTAGCTTCACATATATTTTTCTCTTGTTATGAATATGATGAACATGTTTCTAGTGCAAGGTGCTATATATTTGAGAATTGAAAACATAAATTTTATGCATGATGGTAAAGTTGATTTAGTGAGAGCAAATGAATACTGAACATCATAGATACTACTTTATTTCATGGATAAAGCCCAAACTGGTAACTAACTAATTGAGACCACCCAACTTGCATTTGAATGTAAAACTCTCCGTCTCCCTCTCCCTTCAACTAACTAGCTAGTCTCAAAATACAAATAAAGGAAAGAAAAAGAGTGTGACAGGGAGATGCATAAAACGAGGTCCATCAAATCCCAGAAGCCAATGGAGGTATTGACTGCTCATTTTTAAAGAAATTTTCGGGATCAACCCGGGCCTTAATTTCTGCCAATTTCTGAAAATTAGGCCCGAAGTACTTCTCACCCCACTGCCGAGCTTCAGAAAAGGTTGTGTTTCCATTGGGGTGGTTAGTCCCAATGTCTAGATCCCGGTAGTTAATGTAGGCAGCTCTCGGGGATTTGGAGACGTAGGGCTCCATGTAGTCGTAGAGCTCTCGCACCCACTTCAAACTCGAGGCGGCCTGTATTGAGTTGTTCCCTTTCCACTTTGATATGTACTGGAAGTTGTAAATGAAACCTTTTCTATAGGGAAAAGGAAGTTGAGAATTCAATATCTCATTCATCCTTCCCCCAAACGGCTCCAGTACCAATACTACCGCGAATTCGTTGGTTTGCATCAACCTGTCCCAAATTCCTTGGAGGGCATTTTCTGGTATGGGCTTACAAACAAAATCTGACTTGGCTTTGTTACTTAACCTGAGCCCGTCAGTTCTGTTGAGCAACCTCTCCAAGGAATTCTCGCTCCCGTTCTCTCCTTTGAAGTACAAGGTCGTGGAGTTGATCCATGGCATTTCATGGCAGTCGCTCTCCGTTAGGCCTAAAATTGGAAATTTCTCATTCATTAGTATAAGCAGATTTGATTTGTTCCCGAGAAAATTTCCGTTGAATGCCGTTTGGATGTGCTTATTAACTCCTTGTCCTAATACGGTTACGAGGATACGGATGAGCAAATCGTTGGGGAGGTTAGGTGCTACCGTCTGCCACCTATGAATGATAGTGTTGACACTTTCATTCATTCTTATACGTTTTGTAAAAGACGTGATCTTTTCTGGAATACGTACAAGACCTAGTTTCCAGGCAGTAATGACACCGAAACTGGCAGCTCCACCTCCTCGGATTGCCCAAAACAGGTCCTCACCCATTGTTAGCTTGTCCAGTACTTGACCTTCCACATTCATCAAGCGAGCATCCAATACATTATCTGCCGCAAGGCCAAATTTCCGAACCAACAAACCGAATCCCCCACCACTAATAAGCCCAGTTGTTCCCACAGAAGGGCAAGTTCCACCGGGAAATGCAAGCCTTGGACTTTTCGCTGCAATTGCGTAGTATAATTCCCCCAGTGTAGCCCCTGCTTGAACCCAAGCAGTTTCTTGAGCTACATCTACATCCACACGTCGAAATTGGACGAGGTCGATGATGATGTAACTGTTCTGGGCACGGAAGGACAACCCCTCATAGTCGTGGCCACCGCTTCTCACTCGGACTTGGAGGCCATGCTTTTTGGAGCAAACAACCGCCGTTCGGATTTCAGACTCGTTATCTGGAGTAAGTATAACTAAGGGTGTAATGGAGTCGGAAGTGTTGAGCCATCTAGTATTTTGCTGGTTGAATTCAAATAGACTTTCAAACTGTGGGGATGTTTGGGTGTAAAGGTGGTCTGATGAGATGTTGGTCGACAAACAACCAACAAATTCTTGGTTGGGAGTGGAGAAGGTTGACACCATCAATAAGGAAGATGAGAAGAAAACAACTAACACTACTACCATACAAAGGCTACCCATTATATATATTACTTTAAATAGATAAAATACGAATTGAAGAAAGGAAGAAGATGAGTAGAATTGAATCTAAAAACAAGTGCTTAGAATTCAACCAACTCTTACTAATACTCAATTCTTTAGATAGAAGAGGAAAAAAGAAGATATCTACGATCGAATGAAAGGGAATCCCTCTATATAGTGCCATGGTGAAATTAAACCACAAAGATACTAATAAACCAACTTAATAGCTAGATCATAGGGTATTAAATGGTTAAGTTTGGTAGGAGACTTACAACATGCGAAACTTACAACATGCATTTTAAATGTTTAAGTATGGTAGGAAACTTACAACATGCATGCTCCAAATAATTAGCTAGATCATAGGGTATTAAATGTTTAAGTTCGGTAAGAAACTTACAACATGCATTCTTCAAATGAATTGCAGCGTTAACAAGTTATATAATACAGTTTATAAATCTTAGAGCAATACTATAATGCCCAAATTGACATGAATAATCGTTATTGATTTTTTTAAAATTAACCTAAAATATCTCAAAATTGATATGAATTCCTTTAATTTTAACTAATACAATAATAAATATTGTAAACCATCTAATAAGTACTATTCATTGTAATATTTATTACTTTATAATTTTTAATAAATCATCCCTATTTTGAGTTTTAAAATATCTTAAATTGACTTTTAAAAGTGAATAATAATCTTATAATTTGAAACGGAAATAATATTATGTAATTACATTATTATAACATTCTAAAACAATTTCGGACATTAAATATTCAGTAATCTTAAAACTACCAAGTTTTTGTTCTACCAAGTTTTTGAACAAATTACAGTTTGGAATTCAGTGCGGCATTCTATTCTTTTCTCTTTTAGCTTAGCATATGTCAAGATAATGAGTCCAATTATACTCTCATATTGTCGGCCTCATTTGTTCTCTCACAATTGTTATCACTTAATCCTTATCTATATACCTAGTTACAACTATTTTATAATTGAATAAAAATTGCATGAAGAGTTGATGAGAAAACATATTTTGATTTCCAAGAAAATTCAGTCCAAGGTGAGCCATAGTCATTATATTAATAAATTGTCAAGGTTTGTATCTAGCTTCTATTTTATCAAAATTCTAGGCTACTAATATCGCTAAAACAAAAATATACTGCTAGATAGAATATACATTTGACTATACTTTTACAATTATTTTCTTTAAACATTCTTATTGCTCCAGCAACTATTTGGTAATGTGAACCGTCTAATTTTAAGACACTTGGTATTTATTTTCTGTAATGTATTTTGAGATAAATGGTTGATAGCAAAGAGAGAATTATAGTTATAACAATTTGGCTATATATTTGCACCAAAACAGAAATATTAATGTGAGACAATAATGAGAGAAAAGAGCATACGTTGGGGATAACGTTCCATGCATGCATGTGTAATTCTGTTCAATGCTCCAGGCCAATATGCTCATTAAAATCATAGAATTAATAAAATAGGACGTAGAATAATTGGCAGCCTAATGTACATCAATACCTATATTTAAATAACAAATTTGAATGTCGATGAGGTCTTAGCCTAATAATTAAAACTGGAGTATTGTGATTTACAGGTCTCAGGTTTAATTTTTACTCAGGTGAGTTTATTTCTTATTTCATGTAAAACTGGTTTTCTTTTTATGTGATATTTGTTTGTAAATTTATTATAGACACCAGGATTTTTCCTTTTAGGTTTTTTAGAGATCGTGATTTTAAGTGTGATTTTTTGGAGAAAAAAAACCGACTTTATGTCGACAAGGTTTGAAAGTTTGATTTTAAAGTGTACCAATTAGATAGAGTCGTCAACTCATCTGGTTTTTAAAGTTTTGATAATTGAAATGACCCATTTTGTGACTTCGTAAAATTGATCTGCAACCGAGATTTATAAAATACGAGGGCTTGCTTAAGCTAGTGGAAGGTGTTAGTCATCCCTTGACTTTTGTAAAACACGATTATGGTTTTTCTAATGTTTTCCTTAAAAGTTTAAATGGATTGTCTCGAGGGTCGTGAGGTGTGTGCATTGTGTTATGTTCCTAGGTGAATCGTGTTGTTAGGAAAAACTTAGGTTATTGTCTCGTAGAGACAAATTGAATTCATAAATTAGAGAATATAAGGTATCGTCTCTTATATTATTGAAGGCGAAATCTAAGGTATCGTCTCCTAGAGTTGAGTCAAATCGTAAAGCATATGGTGTCGTCTCCTATGTTATTTAAGTCAAAGTCTAGAGTATCGTCTCTTAGATTGAGTCGAACCGTAAAACATAAGGTGTGGACTCTTATATCATTTAAGTCAATATCTAGGGTATCGTCTTTTAGAATTGGGATGAAAACATAATTGAGGGTTTTGTCTCCTAAACCATATAAATTATCTACGGTTATTCGATTTCAATATCAATTTAACTCATTTTTGTCGCTTGTTATACTTAGGCTTCGATTACTCATCTCGTTTTTCTTGTTCTGAAGCTACCAAAATATTTTAGACTATTTTGTTTTTCTTGTTCTAAAGCTACCCAAATATTTTAGACTATTTTTAATAGTGTTTGGATCCTATTTATGGTCACCAAAGGATTTTCTCAGATAGAATCCACATCCATGCGAAACAGACATCGTGCATATCATGTCCAATTCGGCAATTACATGTATCAATTAAAGTCCATATCATGGTAGGGCCTTTAAACATAGCAATTCAGCATATTCAGTAAGTACTGGCAAAGGAGGATAAAGCAGGTCACGTGGGTCTACATAGCAGCCTTTTTCTTTAATTTAATATATGAAGGGAATAAGGATATTTCAAGTTCATGTGGACCACGCAATTGGTTTAACATATTCAGATTACATGTCATGTTCCAATTCACATGCAAGGATTTCTTAATTGGTTTCAGATCACATGCAAAGGAAGGATTTCACATATGGGGACACGGTTTCCTAGTGATGTGGTGTAACACCCCTGTCCCACATCGAAAGATAAGGGAAAAGTTTGTCTGTATATAAGGAATTGGGTTACTATCAATAGTACCTTCAAGTCATGACCTTTTGGGTGAGCCTGTGGTGGGCTAAGATGACCCAAGAAGATACTATTGGGCCAGTAATTTAAGGCTTTGTTTGGATGGATTTGATTCGATTCGGACTTGGGATTTGACCCAAGATTTGTTCCGGACTCGGGATTTGACCCGGGTTGTTACATATGGTATCAGAGACGACTCTCGAAAGCTCGGGTCGGGTCATCCGATCGGGTTGCTGGAGGTGGGGACACGAATGCTGGTGGTATTATCCCACAATGGAGAGATGGAGGTCCGGAGGTGGGGACACGAAGCCAGCCGGTATTATTCCACAATGGCTAGAGAGGCAAAGATCTGTGGACCGTGTGTGTGATCTGTTCTGACGGGGACGTCAGAAATTTAAGTGGGGGAGTTTGTAACACCCCTGTCCCACATCGAAAGATAAGGGAAAAGTTTGTCTGTATATAAGGAATTGGGTTACTATCAATAGTACCTTCAAGTCATGACCTTTTGGGTGAGCCTGTGGTGGGCTAAGATGACCCAAGAAGATACTATTGGATCAGTAATTTAAGGCTTTGTTTGGATGGATTTGATTCGATTCGGACTTGGGATTTGACCCAAGATTTGTTCCGGACTCGGGATTTGACCCGGGTTGTTAACCCGCTACAGGCCCGAAGTGCTACACGCCGCAAGCCCAAAGGCCCGCAAGGCAACAATATCAATAGCGCAGCCCAAACAAAATAATACAACAATAATCTTAAATTAAATCCAACAATAAACATCTTTCAAATCCACTTTCAAATGAAAAAAAATCCCCAAATATCAAATACGTAAAATGGAGACGCATCTCCTCAAAACTAATAGTTTATATCAAAATTCAATATTAGAGGAAATAACTTTTTAAATAAATCTTCAGCTATCCAAATTGCATCAAACAAGTGATCAGCTCTCAACAATGGAACCTGTAAAAATTTGTAAGGTGTGAGCGATGAAGCTCAGCAAGTAGCAATCCTCCCTATCTAGCCGAATCAAGTACAATTTGCAAAAATACTTTTTCAAAATATCTTTTTGCTCAATGACAATAGTCTATATGCTTTCAAAATTAAAACAATTCAAAAATAATTTCAACGTATACAATATATATCTTTTAATCCACAGCCCTAGCGACTAAGGTTACAATAGCCCTGTAACACGGCCCAAAAGTTCGATAGTGTCAATGTTCACGCACCCTACTAAGGTATCTATAAAAATGCACGCTCCCCGAAGGGCATCTAAAAGGTGTGCGCCTTAGTAGGTCCTATATTAGCTCCGGAAGTAAACGTAAATACTAACGGGTTCTATACATAGTCGGACTGAGGATTTCAAAAATCTTTTCTCAATATTATCGATATTTTAAACAATACTTTTCCACAGTTCAAAATCATGTAATCTCATTTCACAGTTCAAAAATAATTACTTGATCCGAGTTTTGAAATAAAAGAATATAACATTTAATTTAAATGGAAGCCTTAAATAAAACATAACGAATTTTGAAACAGTACATTTAGGCATCCGAATAATTTCTACGGCATACATATAAGCAAACCATAATTTTAAAAACACTAAATAGTTCAGAAAGTCACTTACCTCGATATTGCGAAATACGAAAATATTAGCCGAACAAATCCTAAATATAAATTTAAAACAAATAAAATCATTAGGATACAATATCCTACCTCAAACACATTTTTTTTTACTTCATATCTTACACACACTAATACTTATTATTTATTTATTTATTCAATTTGTATTTAGTAAATATACTGAAATTATATTTTTCCTGAAATTATAATAACTTAGATACTATAACTTTAAAATTAAAACAAGTATTTTCTATTATTAATTTAAAATACATTTTGTTATACCAATAAATTAATATATCTACATAACCATATGACAAGTAGAAAATCAATACATATACATATGCAGACTATGACTAATATATCAGAAAGCATGGAACATATATCCACTCGGAATACATAGAAAGAATATATAAAATATCTATATAAATATTATATTGATATCTATATCTATATAGAAAGTATATAAAACTGTGTTGATATTGATATCTATATATATATAAACCCTTAACATGTTAATGACACCAAGCTATTACCACCATCACACACACTGACACACACATAAACTTACTAGCCAATATATATAACCATACACTAACATATCATCATATTCAATTTATAGCCTCAATACTTATGTGCATATAAACTGTACATATTAACATACATAATAAATACATGTTCAAACGAATCATAAGTCATAACTCAAATCCCGTACATAATTGATATATATATATATATATATATATATATATATCCTATTTATACATATAATATCCGATGTATACATACACCAAGAAAATAAATATATATACACACTGTTTATTTTACTAAATTGTAATCATTATTTTAAAATTAGAATCACATAGATTAAATACAAGTATCATTTTATAATTGAAAAGGAAGATTTAGATTTACCTAATTGAGTTTTCTTCTTTTCTTCTTCTCTATTCTGCAGTACTCCAAAGCCAAATAGTTTTTTTTTTTTTTACGTTCTTCTCTCTCTAGTTGTCTAAATATATGTAATTCCTTTGTAAAATAGGTTTACAAGCAAAAGAGTCCTTTTAAAATTTAAAAAGGTTGTTACAACTTAAATGACTTATCTTAATCCTTATAGGTTTTAGATATGCATAAAACAAATTTATTAGTTACACTTTAATTATCTAATTATATTATTATTATTATTATTATTATTATTATTATTATTATTATTATTATTATTATTATTATTATTATTATTATTATTATTATACCGGGTATTACATGTGGGTTGACATATTCAGCAAGGCTAGCCAATTTAATACTTAACATATCAGGTGGGACTTCTAGATTTAATATATTCCAATTCAGCAACCACAAATCATCATCCGTATCCTTGTTCCAATTCATGTAAGATTTCCTTTACGCGGCAATTAAGCTAGTCAAGCGGTTTCCGGTTAATTCCTAGCTGATCACGGATTCCAAATGGAGGAAGGGTTGTTTCAATTTTAAGTCTGATTTCTAGTCAAATCTAATTAGCAGATTCATGGCATATTGTAATTAGGAGTGCATTTAGGTAGGATTTCAATTCTAATATTTTAAGTTTAATTGTTATGTAATTTGTTCTTTTTATTAATAGTTGGTAGCACGTGCAAGTACAAGCATGTATGATCATAAATTGAGAGTTAAGTAAGTTATTCTATATAAGAAGGTTTTAAAATGAATAGAGACTCATATATGAACTGATTATCACCAAAATATTGTGGGCAACATGTTGAAAAACAAAAATACAAAATATTTTCAATCTCATTTCATCAAACACTTGAGATGCACTATGCCACTAATTAAGTAAAAAATACTTAAAAAATTAAACTTCTCAAAATCATTTCACAAAGTGGTAATTCTTAAAGTTGTAAACAGAAAAATGTGTGTTAACTTGGATCATGCAAAACCCAAAAAGATACAATAACAAACCATCCAAACAATGACATCTAAAATAGCATGACTAAGAATATAACCCAAAAACTCCTTTAAAGTTGATTATGAGAAAAGAAGCTTAATTTTGCTTCTTCTTGAAAGTCTTCTTCTTGCCTCCAGTGGTACGCCTTTTGTGCATTGAATCCAAAAAAAAATACCTGCAACATAATGCGAATATCATTAACAAACGGCGTCCTAAAGAGTATAACCTAGAAGAAAAAAATATACAGACAATTCCCCAAAAGTATAACATCATAAATGAACCAGTTGAAACTAAATTAAGAACATGAAAACATCAAATATGATCAACACAATCAAAACCATGAAGAAAAACATCACAGATAACTGTTAAATATGCACATGTGTTTAAGCTTCAATTACTATATCATTCCACAATTATAAATACACATTCACATCGAAATCATATAGGACTTCTCTGTGGCTGCTCTTGCGTGTATAAAACCTGAAGATTGAGATTTATAGAAAATTGGAGAAGGAGATGCGACTTGAAAGAGAAGATAATTAAAAGAACAATAACCATTGCTGCAACATTTAATTTTTAAACAATCAATAAAGATGCTAAAGAACCCTCACGGAGCAATGTTCAACTGGAGGAGAAGATTCTCAAAATCTTCAAAGAAGAGGGTCACCATTTTTTGTGTGAGAAGTGTTTTTTTATGGTGAATGATCTATGTGGACCTTCCTCATCCCAACATGTACACATGGGAATAACCTCAAATAGAATGTCTAAGAAAAAAAGAATATAATTGTCTTACACATAAATTAACTCGATACAATTAATAATTCTAACTTGATTCAAGATTGAGTATAGCTCGAGTTCGTCTCCTATATCATCAAAAGTATTATAGAATGACAAATTAACTGCTTAACAATTACTCATTAATGTTATTCAAAATAATGTCCTAAAATTTACCTGAAAACATAAATAATTAGAATTATTGCACTTTTGTAGGTAGATTGTAAATAAAGTATGTGCTATTTTCCTAGACTAAATGTAGTTCTTATTATACATGAAGCAAACAATTAAAAAGAATTATGACAGTTAAAACTCTAAACTTATGAAAATTTGTATTATGTTCTCTCATTGCATGACAAATTCCGTAAACACTATTCCAATGTTGCAAAAATGAGTCTAACATCATTTAAATTTAATATGCAAGAAAGTAAACCCTTATGTTTCTCCAATAAAAGTACATGTTATATTCCAATAAACAATTATACACATGTATACTGAACTTTTAATCATATGCAATAGCCACCTTGTTCAAAGATTCGTAGTGTACTAAGAAAAATAAATGCTATGTTATGATGTTTTTCTCATCATGTATCTAAAGAATAAACTATCGAGCTCTTAAAAATTCCAAGCCATAATGAATAAAGTATTTGTTGTATTAACATACAAATCTCGTTTTAAATTAAAGAAATAAAAAAATCTAAAGATTGATATAAAAAAAAAAGCCAAGTCAAATCCATAGTGTTGTTAATGCAGCCATAAACTCATAGCTAGCAGTTCAATGTATATGTGCATGCTAATAACTCATTCCATGAAAGCAATGAACAGAAAAATGAAGCTAAAGATCTTAAAAACAACACTTATTTGAGCCGACTTAATGGCCAGTTCACAGCCAGAAATCCTCTTTAAATGCTCCTTCAACAACCACTTTGACTCATACTCTCTGATCTTCTTGCATGCCATTTATTTCTTTTTATCTGTTTCCAAATCAAAAAATAAATCAAAATCTAAATAAAAATCTTTTCAAATCTACATTACTTGAGACGTTAGTTGAATCGCATTAATTCAGATTCATCAATAATTAAATGAAAAAAGGATTAAAACTTTTTGTGTACTCTACAAAAACTAAAAGGCTTTATTCAAGCCATATGTAATTGGAACATTATAGGATTGAATTCATAATTCAAGTATATTAACAGAAACAAATTTTCACATGCTTACAGGCTTATAAAAAGTAAATTAGCATAGTGACATTCCAGTAAAGCTTACCTTCAATTACCCTCTAATATTCGGTGAGAAATTTCATCAAACACTTGGTAGGCAGGAGAACCAATCTCTGGCTATGCTTAACCTTAATGAACTATGAGCAACAAACTCTGAAAACATTCAAATTTCACAAACAAAAACTAAAATTAAAATGAAATTCAAATAAATTTGCAAAATTAGAGATTTTTATTCAGGTGTGTTAAAGAAGGAAAATTAACTATTAACTATTTCGTAAACAAAGAAACTGAAATTAATTTAAAATGAAATGAAAATTAACTATTAATTATTTCAGTTTCTTTCAGTTTCGTTTCACGAATTCGTAGTGGTATTTGAAATTTCATGTGTTAAGTATGAAATTTTACCTGATATGCAATTGAGGCCGGAGAAAATGAAACCTAGGATATTATCGAGCCCTAAATCCCTACCCGACTTTGTACTCGTTTGTCCTACAAAAGAAGTACTTTAGGGTAAATCAGAGATAAAGAAGGAGAGATTTGGGATGCGTGTGGGGAGGAGGGAGAGATACGGAACAAAAGAAAAAGTGAAGGGAATCGATTTTCCTAAGAATGATTGTTTAACCTGCTCAAGAAAGAGAGGCCACATCCTTGGCGCAACTGAGGCAGTGATGAACATTTGTTGATTTGGGACTTCTAGGTTTGTGATAATGGGGTTTAAAGAGATCTGATACTTGAAACCAAATGAGGGAAAGAATCGGAAAAGCCAGCCGAGGAAAAGGAATTGACTAAAAGTGGAAGAAGAGGAAAAGGAAGAGGAAGAAGATAGGAAATCTGAAAAGAGATGAAGAGAAACGGAAGAGTAAAAGCCGATCGATTGATGATCAGACCAATTCAAAAAAAAATTAACCGAGTTAACTCTTAATTAATTAAGAGTTGACTCAACGAGTTTTCCGATCAGTTGAAGATTGCTTACGTCATCGTTGGTCGTGTGTTTATATATAAAGATTGAAGATTGATTAGAATTAGGGTTTCTTTTTAGTAGTTTAAATATGATACATAGATGATGTAAACAAAACAAGATTTCAAATTATTAATAAAATTCTTGTGAGATTATTTTCCTTTAGGTTCTTTGAGAACTCCCAAATCATTCATAGTTTTTTCTTGAGGTTCAAACGTGACTTATCATACAACAATATATAGTTGTGTGTGACGTCTTCTACTGCATCAATCGTTGATTGTACTAAGGTTCTTGTTTACATATAAGCATTGGGTCAAGGTGTCGTTGGTGTCCATTCAACGCAATTTCCTACATTATCAATTGTACCAGGTTCTCGTCTCAATATAGACGTTGGGTTGAGGTATCGAGCATGTTTCACCTTATAACTTTGTTAGAAATGATCCGGACGACGACTACGTCATGCAAACGTGTCGTGGAGTCTATAAAGTATTGATGAAGTTTTTTCGGACACATTAGTTTTTTTTCAAACATGAACATAACCTAGAAATACAGTAAAAAAACAAAAGACATGATTGATAAATATCTCAACCCTCCTTGGGATCATGGTACTACTCAGTTTCAATTACCCCTTCTTCAATTTGATTGACATTGGTTCCATTTTTCAATTAAAGGTAGTCATATCTTCTCAATAAGTGCCACCTTGGTGTTAGGAATCTCTTTAATGATGATCATGACTTGATCGTTCATCTTTTCAATGCACCACTTAAACACATCCAGAGACTGGCTCAATCGATGTACGGGATCAACTCCTACTTCTCAGATGAGCTCTCTTCTACCAACTTTCCTTTTCCTTTCTCTTCATTCTTCTTCACAATCTTCAACCTCTCTTTGGCTTCCTGGAGCCTGACCCTGATTTTCTCGTCGACTTTTTGATTCACTTTGAGCATGAAATTCTTTCTTTTGATCTCTTCTTCAGGGGTAGTAATAATATCTCTTCTTCAACATCCTGCACTATCAGATCTGGGCTCAGGATATCAACCTTAGGAATAAGGACGCTAGACAATTGGAATGGGATCTTCTTGTAAGGGGGTTCCCTTCTTTATCTTGCCGGTATATCCTATGTCAGCTTTCCCCTTCTGAGTCGGCAACTGAATCGAGTAGTATATACCTTGGTCATTCTTCTCTAGCTCTTGGCCTGGTTGGAATTTCTTTGTAATCATCTCATTTACTATTGACATCATCTCCGAAGATACTATTGGTTACAGAGTTGGAGTTTCGAAATGGCGGTAATTCGCAGTTCTGATCTCGAAGGCTTAAAACTAGCTGGTTCAATTGACTCATCCACCCCTATCATCAGGATACTCCCTTTTACCTCCCTATGATGATCCTGCTCTGCTGATATGGTGACCAGATTTTCATTCATAATATATTTCAACTGTTAATGTATAGTAGAAGGAATTGCCCCTGCCATGTGAATCCATGGCCTCCTGAGCAATAGATTATACCCAGTCGTGATGTTCAAAGCCTGGAACGAGATGACGAAGGTGTAAGGCCCAATTTTTATTGGCAACTCAATCCCTCCCACAACATATCTTCGGAACTCGTTGAATGCCCTGACTACCACATGAATGTCATAGATACTTTATAGTTTCTAGCTATGATTATTCAAAGATAAAAGAAAAAAGAGGAAGAATGTTATGTCAATGGTTTACATGACAAAAAGTCGTAAATGGCTACATTTGGGGAAGTTGACTCTAATTTTATAAAGGAACATAAAGAAGATAACAGAGACAGAGAGTTGCCTCTCTCTTTGACTCACTCTATGTGTGATTGTTTGTGAAGATATACAATTTGATAGTATAAACGGGATTTTTTAATTAGTTTCTGTTTAATTAAAGCCAAGTACATATACACACATATATATATATATCAAAAAAATATAGTGAAAAGTTGTAATCAGAGTGAAAGTTAATAATAATAATAATAATAATAATAATAATAATAATAATAATAATAAATAAATAAATAAATAAAACTAATTTCATGCTTATCCCGATTCCAATTACCCTATCACCTTCACCGGAGAATTTCATCAAACACTTGATAGACAGAAAAACCAATCTTCGGCAATGGTTGAAGGTGATGGCATCCAAACAATAACTCGGATAACCTTTGAGCTTAAAAAATAGAGGACTTAGGTTAAACATCTAATTTACAAAATTAGACAAGAAAGTAACTGGAAGTCCACAGAGTGAGAGAAAAGAGTTAAGATTTTCTATCTTTGTTCGTATCAATATTTTAAGAAATTTTTTAACATGGCCTTTAGGGCACATGTTAAGAGGACTCATATTTTAAATACATAGTCATCTGAAAAATACAAATCAGTGGGTAATAAATTTACAAACATATGTTAACAAAATGAATGAATAAATTATGAGTTGGACATACTTGTTGCTATTCTAAGGATTGAAGAAAGTTCATTTTCATTTTCAAAAGGGTATTGCTTTGAAAACAAGACGTACTGAGATTAAAGATGGTAATGTTAATGAATTCCAAGTCTTTCTTGAGTCCCCTCTAATTTTGACCCACTATCTTATAAATATTTTTTATCTTATATCTTATTTGATGTCACATTATTTAATATATATTTAAAACGCCTAACATTATTATTTAAATATAAATAATTTTAACGTTGTAATTTATTGTTTATTTCAGAAAATAGCAACTAACCATTTTTCTAAAATTATTTTCGTAAAATCCTTAAAATTAAGGAAACCTAGTAAACCAAAAAAAATTAAAAATAAAGGAAAAGATAAAAGATAAATGTTTTAATGAAGGTTTTCTTAATTTTATCAATAGTTCAAAACCCAAAAACCCTGGCGCTCTTGTTAAAGTCGTCATTCAAGCCCTCACCTTTCAACATTCTCTTTCCCAACCTCTCCGGCGCCGCCGTAGCGCCGCCGTCTACAAAATCTCCCTCCGTCTCCAGCTAACTTTCATCGGAACTTCTCTCTGCTAACAAACATAATGGCCTGCATCTCATTCAACATCGGAGCTCCAACAAATTACTTGAATCGCCATCACCGCCGCTCGCCGCAATCTCTTGCAGCTCAGTTCAGTTTTGGCAAATTTTCATCACTCTTTCAAGTGGGTCCCCTCAATTTTGACTCTTCGATTGTTATTCAGTCTCCTCGAGATTCTCTCCGTTTCAAAAGCTCCCGATTCTTCACCACTGTATTCAACAGTGTTTCTTGGAATAATGGAGTTTCTGGTGAGAATTGGAAAAACCCTATTCCTCTAAAACCCTTTAATATCTATTGGGTCTCTGAGAAAATGGAGGTATTATATATAGAGGAAAGTTTGTGACTTTCAATACAAGAGTATTCGCTCGTCTCCATTTTCTTAACAACCAAACAGAACGTATAGTTTAATTGGACTTCCCTTACCAACCAAACAGAACTTAGGGGGCAAAGATATGATAATTTTTAATTTTTTTATTTACTTTGTTTTGGAAAGCAGATTGATATGACTTTTCCTTGAGATAATAGCTAAGGAATGTGCAAATATTTCGTTGGAGTATTTTATGTTGAATGTCAAGTTAAAATCTTTAGAGAAGCTTTCATTTAATCTGTTTAGGATAATATTCATGAAAAATCCCTACTTTAAAATTATGACGAATCCAGAAGTTTTTGAAATAAGTTGATTTGATTTGTTAGGGTCAGGCTTGCTCTCTATTCATCTACTTTGAAACAAATTTGTATTGAAACTAGCTAGGATTGATTGCATTTGAAATTTGAATCGGTGGACTGAATTTACTATGCATGATTTAAAATTGAGAATTCTCCGGGTAGAGAATCTTGATAGCGAACTAGAGTACTGGATGTCTATCTAGGCGTTTAGCTAATCATCGAGTCAAATTGTCTTTGTTACTTGCACATCAAAAAAATCACATATACATGTTTTAAATGTTTATTTCATTGGAATCCTTAGCTGATTTGCATGATTGTTAAACACTGGTCGCTTTTGTTACTCTAGCTCAATAATTATTGATCAGTCTTTCTAATCTGTTACTGTAGAAGAGAGGATCGTAGTTTTGGTCATTGGTGGAGGTGGGAGGGAACATGCACTTTGTCATGCTTTACAGCGATCTCCCTCCTGTGACGCTGTGTTTTGTGCCCCTGGAAACGCTGGAATTTCCAATTCTGGAGATGCCACTTGTATTTCAGACCTTGATATTTTTAATAGTTCAGATGTGATCTCCTTTTGCCGCAAGTGGGGAGTGGGATTGGTTGTGGTGGGTCCAGAGGCTCCTCTTGTTTCAGGTCTTGCAAATGATCTTGTTAAGGCTGGGATCCCTACTTTTGGTCCGTCATCAGAGGCCGCTGCTTTGGAAGGTTCCAAGAGCTTCATGAAGACTTTGTGTGACAAATATGAAATTCCCACTGCTAAGGTTTGTCCTCTTGTTTTAATCTCAATTATATGAGATGAAAATTTTGTCATCATTTTTGCTTGTGCCTCTTTAAAGAAAACAACTATACATTTCTAATTTTTAAAAATAAGTGTAATATTAGCATACCATCATCTCAGTCATCAAACTATGTTTCGCTGAAGTTATAAACTTGTATAGTTTGTTCCTCTTTATTTTTCAATTAAAAAATAAGCAATAATATGTTTTTATTGTGCTATTGAAGTTTGCAATTTTATAGTTAGGTTTAGTCTAATTTAATGGAAGTGATTGACTAATGAGTTTTGGATGACCTTTGTTCTCTCCTTTGGTCTAACCACTACTAATAGAGGTGCATTTCCAATCATTAATTAATTTGATGCAGTATCAAACGTTCACAGATGCCTCTGCTGCAAAGGTGTATATTAAAGAGCAAGGGGCACCTATTGTAGTAAAAGCTGATGGATTAGCTGCTGGAAAAGGGGTAATTGTTGCAATGACGCTTGAAGAGGCATATGAAGCTGTTGATTCAATGCTTGTGAAGAGTGTTTTTGGCTCTGCTGGTTGTCGCGTAATTGTTGAGGAATTTTTGGAAGGAGAAGAAGCATCATTCTTTGCCTTGGTGGATGGAGAGAACGCCATACCTCTGGAGTCTGCTCAGGACCATAAACGAGTTGGGGATGGTGATACAGGTCCAAATACTGGTGGGATGGGGGCGTACTCTCCTGCACCTGTCTTGACAAAAGAACTCCAATCATTGGTCATGAAATCTATAATTCTTCCTACAGTAAAAGGGATGTCAGAAGATGGCTGCAAGTTTGTTGGAGTTCTGTATGCTGGACTTATGATTGAGAAGAAGTCAGGATTACCAAAGCTGATTGAGTACAATGTGCGGTTTGGAGATCCAGAGTGCCAGGTCAGTTTACAAAATTTCATTCGTTCATACTTCTGTTCCTTAATGGAGTAGTTGATACTTATAATAACTATGTTGTTGGGGCAGCGGAATAATGGTTAGTTTAACCTACTAATGCAAAGGTAGAATAAACTCTTGAGTTCCCTAGTAAGTGAAAGGATTCTCCAAGAGAAAACACAATTATATTGATGAAAGTCAAGAATAATTATGCAGAAACCCTTAGAAAATAATGTATAGTGTTTAACCACTTTCCAACCCTATTTAGGAAAAAGCAGACAACAAAAGAACGAAAATTAAAAAACATTCCAACTTTTGACCATTGATAAGCCTGCTTTAAATAGGTTTTTCAAGCCCAAAACAACCTACCTCATGGCCAAAGGCAATGATTGTTGTAGAGCTTGTTGAGTACTTCGATTTGATTTATTATGGGTCAGTAACTCATTCTTTATGAAAAGTTATGTCAATTTGAAGTTCTACTGTCCAAAACTAACAAAAACTTAATCCAACTTAACAACCTCTTGGGCTGCCTCTGCATAAGTTGTAATCTAACAAGAACTTCTTCTTTTTTGTGTGGAAGAGGGGTTGACGAAGCAATTGACAATTGGTCTGCCACATACCAAATTTGCAACCAATTGACACTAGAAACCTTAATTTAAACTTTTTGTTTTCATAAAGTAACTAGAGGTTTAGCTCATCTTCAAAAGATAGTGTTGTGTCCTTTTAGGACCTATGAAAAATCGATTGTGATCTTTTATCCGATTATCTTTGTGTTTTTCTCCCAATTTTTTTTATTTAATTCTTGCAACAAGCACTCTTTTAACTGCTTTTTAAACTTGCTCTTTATGACATGCAGGTGTTGATGGTTCGGTTGGAGTCTGATCTGGCACAAGTTCTGCTTGCAGCTTGTAGGGGAGAGCTAAGCGGAGTATCTCTGAATTGGTCCCCCGGATCAGCAATGGTGGTGGTCATGGCCAGTAATGGCTACCCTGGGAGCTATGAGAAGGGAACTGTGATTCAGAAACTTGAAGAAGCAGAGCATGTTGCTCCTTCTGTAAAGATATTTCATGCTGGAACAGCTCTCGACTCAGATGGAAATTTCATAGCTACTGGGGGGCGTGTTCTTGGCATCACTGCCAAGGGTAAAGACCTCGAAGAAGCTCGGGATAGAGCTTACCAAGCTGTGGATGAAATCAACTGGCCAGGAGGGTTTTACCGGAGAGACATCGGATGGAGAGCACTTCCCCTGAAACAATTATCTTCGAAGGGGTGAAGTGGTTGTATTGCCTGAAAATTTTGGGACATGAGACGAACAGCTTCAGCACTTGAGTATACTAATGTCTTCTAAGGAATTAACTGGAAATGGCTTCCTTTTAACAAATTTTACTCCTTCAATGGCTTTATTTTCTAGTTTTGGCAGAGGAGTTGCGTATGATTTACTGCATCAGTCAAGTAAGAAGCCAACTCCATCACTCTTAACTCCAGTGAATAAAAGAAGAGCGAAATGATTATCACCTCAACGTGTACTCGTAATTTTATTGTGAAACCATACAAGTTCACAAGGTGCTTACTATATATGTATCTTTGTCAAATTTGTTTTAAGTACCATATAAAGGGCTAAAATGCTGCTATTGTGCAATACTTGTATTCTAATAGCCTGATCTTGTTTTATTTTTTAATTAATGAGTGTCCTTGTTTATTACATCGTATGTTTGGATTGGCTATTTCCTTAATAGCTGATTATGTCTATAAGATGGCAGCTAACTAGATACAAAAGAACAATTTTGGACTAGTGAAGTAGCAATGCTGTCTGGACAAAATTTTAAAGTTACTTATAAATTTTGGACTAGTACGTATTGTTTTGGTACTGTTTTGGCCGAAAGGGGTACTCTACAAGTATAACCTATATTTTGTACCAACACTATACTTGATGATATCCATTTGATGTATATATGTCGAAAGGCTGGGAGAAAACAGAGAGAAATGAGAATGGCAGAATCCTTTCTGTGTGAAAACTCTCGGAACATTTTGGTGATCATTTTTCTCAGGATTCTTTTCCAGTTTCCAATTTATTACTTGTGACTTGTGAGAGTTAAGTTTTGCCTTAGTTTCATACTTTGTAGTGTCAGAAATTGTAGCACCAGGATCAGAAAGACTTCAATGAGAGGAAAAATAAATCTGAAGGATCCCAAATCCTCTTGAAAAGGCCAGTGACACATATTATGACATAATTTCTTAGGGTGTAGCAAGACTCAGTTCTTGTAGGATTGTTTATGTTCGGGATTGTTTAAAAAATGTGATTAGTTATTCTGATTATTGCTTTTACTTATAATTGGTTTTTAAAAAAGTAACTTGTGTTTGGTAAATAAAAAATACTTAAATTAATAAGAAGTGAATAATGTTTGGTAGAAAAAAAATTGTTAATCACTTATTTCAAATATAAATTACTAAAAATGAATGTTTTGAAAAGTAAAGATAGGTAATGAATTGAATTAATAAAATAAATAGGGAAAGATTAGTAATATATTCAGTCAAATTTGATTATTAGATTTGACAAATAATCAGAAATTCTAAATTAGAGTTTTTAATTATTTTTATATAAAAAGTGATTATACGCAGTTTTAAAATCAGTTAACTATAAGTAGTTTTAAAATTAATCTACCAAATATTTTTTTACTTTTTAACATTAATTATAAGTAGGGTTGATCATTTATAAACGATCCCAAACACTCTTTTAATGTGTCTAAGTCAAGGATGCTAGCTAGGGTCTGTGTTTCATGATCAATGTGATATCTTTAGTGGTTAAACATAGTTCCTTACTTTTTATATGAAAGAAAAGATTGAAAGGATTATAGAAACTCCAAAATCAACAAATATGTGCTTGTACGTATTTTGAAAAATAGACGATTATGTGCTTATTTATTTACTGACTTATGAGGAGTTTGAAAATTCAAATACATTATAAAATTTTATTCATTTATAAATAACTTATTTTATATACAATTATTTGACTAACAAACGCATCAAAACATTATTAAAATACTCCCTATGTCACAAAATATGCTTTATATTTTTCAAAGCTAAAATTTTAAGAAAAATATAAACTTTGACATTATCAACAACCAAGATTACACACATTTAAATATAAAATATAGTTTTGTATATACACACTATTTTGCATCTGACCTCCAAAATTTGAAATTATAAAAAAATGCACTACTTGGTATATATCAATATCTTAGTGGCTCTAAACTTAGAGAGACAATATATACCAATCTATATTTATGTTATTTTATACTATATCCATTTAGATAAATACTTGTATTCTTTCTACACAATATTTTCTACAATATTGAATTTTCTTTTATATTTATAAAAAATTATTATTTTTTGGTAAATAACTCTCATTTGTATTTTATTATTTGACCTATTTCATCAGGGGTGTTCAACCGGTAAAAACCGAGCCGAACCGAACCGGTACCGAAAAAAAGTAAAACGGCGTACCGGTACCGATTGGACCGGTTAGGTACCGGTTATACCGAATATTATTATGTTTATTATTATATTATTTTTATTATTTTTATTTTTATTATTAATAATAATTAAAAAAAATAAAATAATAAGAAACCGGTATGTATCGAACTCTAAATTGTCGAACCGTTACCGAAACTGGTTGTACCGCTATACCGAACCAGTACCAAACCGGTCATTTTTGTACCGAACCGACCGGTTCGGACCGGTTCAAAATACCCAAAAAATTAATTACACCGAAAAATTTGAACAGCCCTATGTTTCATGACTTTGAAATTAGCTCTAGCATCATTATATAAAAAAATAATTAAGAAATAGACTAAAAGAGCCCAAATAATCTCCTCGATATCTCCATCCGGGCAGCCCAATAATTTAACTCAAAATTATCAAACGGCCTATAACCCCTGCCCGTAAATTCACTAGAAGCGGCACGAGCCAATAGATCATTCTAGAAATCGGCCACGTGTCCTCACCTGACCCTCATCTCTCTCCTAAACCCTTTCTCCCTCTTTCTCTTATCTTCTCGTCTCTTCTCTTCTCTCCCAAACTTCACCCTCAAATACTCTCGCAGAGCGGCCCTTCTTCTTCATTCTAGGGTATTTCTCTCTCCAAAAATCACCAATTTTGTTTCTATATAGATTGATTTTCATATATACAGAGACCAATTAGGGTTTGGTTTATAGCTGATAACCAGATATGGCTTCAGCAGCAGCTCAAATTCACGCTCTAGGAGCGAATCCCATCTCTTCTCAGTCAAAAAATCCGACCCAAAAGCCCTTAAAGACTGCGTTTTTGGGTCAGAGGATGAATAATACTGTTTCTTTCATAAACCCTAAGTCCTCTTTCCAGAAATTGAAGAAAAGTAGGAGGAATAGTGGGAAGAATGCTCCTTTCAGAGTTGTGGCGGAGAAAGTGGTGGGAATTGACCTTGGGACGACTAACTCCGCCGTGGGGGCGATGGAAGGTGGGAAGCCGGTGATTGTGACTAACGCGGAAGGGCAGAGGACGACGCCGTCGGTGGTGGCTTATACTAAGAATGGGGATAGGCTGGTGGGTCAAATTGCAAAGAGGCAGGCGGTGGTGAATCCTGAAAATACCTTCTTTTCGGTGAAGAGGTTCATTGGGAGGAAGATGTCTGAGGTTGATGAGGAGGCGAAGCAGGTGTCTTATACTGTGGTTAGGGATGAGAATGGAAATGTTAAGCTTGAATGTCCTGCTATTGGGAAGCAATTTGCAGCTGAAGAAATTTCAGCTCAGGTATATTAAACTCTCTTTTTCTAATTGGGTTTTCCTTTTTTCTGTGCATATATACTGTCTTTGAAATATGATTACTGACAGTAGCTTATGGGAGTTGTAACTGACCTTTTCGAGATGGGTTCATTTCAATTGTTCTTGCATGGGTAGGTGGATATTGTGATTTTATTCAGTATGTATTGTATTATCTCCTGCGTTTTTATGGTGCTAGCTTTGGGGATTATACCTCTCTAGATAGGTGTTTGACATTGTGAATATTCATAAATGATCATTCTTTTAAATTCTTATATTGGATTAGAAATTAGAATATTATTATGTGCGCAGTGTTTTTAAGAGTTATCACTGGACTGTTCAAATGAGTTTCTTTAGGTTCTGATTCTGTGTATATGTGCGTTTGTGATTTGATATATTTGTATTTATTTATGTTCTTTACTTTATTAGTTTATATTGTATTTTTATTTATTGTTTTTTCAGTACTTATGAAAGGATATGGTTTTAAATGGATGTCTGAGAATGTGCTAGATATTGAATACTGTAATTGATGGTGAAGCTGCTTAGTATTTGGGTGTTTGTATAAAATAAAAATTAAAAATCATTTTTTGGAAGCTGATGTCAAGAATATTAATCATGGTTGTTCTGATAAATACGTACATGTGAAGGTTTAAAATCTGATCATGGAATGATTTGAAGCAGACACATATAGTTCGTATTGAGTGGCCATAAGGATAGTTTGAATATGGATTGCATAGCTCACTCAGGCTTCTCTTATAATTTTTACTTTTCCAACAGGCACTAAATGTTCTTAACCTTATTGGTTTAGGTTTTAAGAAAGCTTGTCGATGATGCATCAAAGTTTTTGAACGATAAAGTCACTAAAGCTGTTGTCACAGTTCCTGCATACTTCAATGATTCCCAGAGGACAGCAACAAAAGATGCTGGTCGCATTGCTGGCTTGGAAGTTCTCCGAATTATCAATGAACCTACTGCTGCCTCACTGGCTTATGGTTTTGAAAGGAAGAACAATGAAACCATTCTTGTGTTCGACCTTGGAGGCGGCACCTTTGATGTTTCAGGTAACGCATCTTTACATGCCTTTCTTAGTTTCAAATTTTGCAACAATTTTAATGTGGGAAAACTGTATTCTTGAGCATCTTGTTGTGAGCAGCTCTCAGTTTATTTCTTTTGTCCCCTTGTTGCAGTTCTTGAGGTTGGTGATGGAGTCTTTGAGGTTCTTTCTACTTCTGGAGATACACATTTGGGTGGGGATGACTTTGATAAGGTATGCATAATATATTTCTGCTTTTATTGTACTATACGGCTTATTTATTATTGCTCAAGTTATTTTTGATTTGTATGCATCACACAGAGAATTGTAGATTGGCTTGCGTCAAATTTCAAGAGAGATGAAGGCATAGATCTTTTGAAGGACAAACAAGCTCTTCAGCGTCTGACAGAGACAGCAGAGAAAGCCAAGATGGAGCTCTCGTCTTTGACCCAGACAAATATTAGGTACCATGTATACCATTTGGAGCGTCAAATTTATAATATTCAAAACATTTTTCTCTTTTGGGTTGATTCTTAATTGTTCATTTCTTTCTCTGCTTTCTCTATAGTTTGCCTTTCATTACAGCCACAGCAGATGGCCCTAAACATATAGAGACAACCCTTACTCGAGCGAAATTTGAGGAATTATGCTCAGATCTCCTTGATAGGTACCTACTATTATTTCATGGATATGTTTAACTAACAGCATGTGCATATATCATATATTACTGTCAGCTCATCCAAATTGTTTGTAATTAGTCTTGACTGCTTCATCTAATTGTTTGTTTTCGTGGATTTTTGTCCATTGTTTTATGGAAATTTAACTAATTTCATTTTCCCTATTACCTTAGACTTAAAAAGCCTGTTGAAAATTCCTTGAGGGATGCAAAGCTCTCTTTCAAGGATATAGATGAGGTGATCCTCGTTGGTGGTTCAACACGTATTCCAGCTGTTCAGGGCGTTGTGAAATCTTTGACTGGAAAGGAACCCAATGTTACTGTCAATCCTGATGAGGTTGTTGCCCTTGGAGCTGCAGTTCAGGTAAGATCTTCTCTCCTTTTCTTGTTGTAGTTATTATGTTTTATTCTGGTGTTTCCTTTTGTATCCTTCAAGAACGTGAAACGCCTGTAGGGAGTCTATGAATGAATGGGTGTCAGATAGGAGTTTGTTTGTACTTATTTCGATTGAAGCTGCATAAACTAATTATCTGGATTTTGTACCATTTTAGGCTGGTGTTTTGGCTGGAGATGTCAGTGATATTGTACTTTTAGATGTAACACCGCTATCTATTGGGCTAGAAACACTTGGTGGTGTTATGACAAAAATTATCCCTCGGAACACAACACTGCCCACCTCAAAGTCAGAGGTATTCTCAACAGCTGCTGATGGACAAACAAGCGTGGAGATAAATGTCCTTCAAGGTGAGAGGGAGTTTGTTAGGGACAACAAGTCTCTTGGCAGCTTCCGCCTTGATGGAATCCCACCAGCTCCACGTGGAGTTCCTCAAATTGAAGTTAAATTTGACATTGATGCAAATGGTATTCTCTCTGTCACTGCCGTTGACAAGGGCACTGGGAAGAAACAAGATATTACCATTACTGGAGCTAGCACGTTGCCCAGTGATGAGGTATATTTTCACAAGCAATTTGTGTTAATTAGTTCGATTTTAATGACATTTCTGTTGCATTCATCTATCACCAAATTTGAAGCTTTAATTCAAACCTACATAACCGGAAAGCCTCAATATGTTTCAACTTTTTATGGATGTATGCATTCAAACTCCCAAATTGTGAGGGACCTTGCAAATGAATGAACATCTTGCATTCTTTTGGTTGCCCCAATTATTAGATGAATAACACTCGAGATTGTGTCAATGATAAACAGGTAGAGAGAATGGTTTCAGAAGCTGAGAGGTTTGCTAAGGAAGACAAGGAGAAGAGAGATGCCATAGACACAAAGAACCAGGCAGATTCTGTTGTCTACCAGACTGAGAAGCAACTGAAGGAGCTGGGAGACAAGGTGCCTGGACCTGTGAAAGAGAAGGTTGAGGCCAAACTTGGGGCGCTTAAGGATGCAATTGCTGCGGGCTCGACCCAGCCCATAAAGGATGCCATGGCTGCTCTTAACCAGGAAGTCATGCAGCTTGGCCAGTCTCTCTATAATCAGCCAGGTGCCGCACCTGGTGCAGGACCCACACCTGGAGGCGCAGATGGACCTTCAGAATCATCAGGCAACAAGGGACCTGAAGGAGATGTTATTGATGCAGATTTCACAGACAGCAAGTGAGAACAACAAAAAGTCAGTCTGCTGATTTCCCTCCTTTTTGGTGTCAATTTTTTTCTTTAATGTGTATAAGGAATAGTTATATGGGAATCAAATTTCATGGTGGGGTTATTTATCCAGTCACTTGTGATCTTTTGAGTTTTGAGAAACAATTTTTATTAGGTTAGTAGAGGATTAAGTGTTTCAGTAGGTAAAACTTCTAGCAGTAAAAACCCCCTAGCACTTTGTCTTACTTGTACTCGTTACACAGAATATTACAAATGCTTTGGTTTATAAAAGATGCAAGGGGATCTTATGCTTGGAAATATTGGTCTTATGTTGCTGAGATTGCAAATACTTCCGAGAAAGATGGTGATTTTTTTTGTTGCCAACTATTATGATAACTATTAGTGGTGATTTTTTTTAATTAAATAATATGGTGGGTTAATTTATAATTCTATTTAATTCCTTGTGTATTAACATTTGTTGTTAATTTGGGAGTATTAACATCCGTTGTAATTATAATTCATCCTGTAATTATAATTTGGCAATATTAATATCCGTCGCAATTATAATTTATCTTGTAATTATAATTCGACAATATTAACATCTGTCGTGATGAATTATAATTGCGAACACTTTTGGGTATATAGTCTTATTTTTATTTATAAATGGTCCAAAAAAAACACGTGTATCTCTATAGAATTGAAACCATTCCATGATCACAGATATGAAATATAAGCTCCCTTTGTAACAAGGAAATATTAATTTTTTTTAAATAAAAAGTATTGAATTCTGGCAAATCACTTGCAGAATTTGAAGATCATGTCTCTGGAAAAAAAACATGTAAAATGTGCGTGGACCCGCCAAACAAATTACACTCACCACTTTTTCAATATCAAACCAAAGAGTCAAACGTATGGAAAAAGTTTTCCAATTTTTTTTTGTTTCTTCTCATGGAGCAGCGCCTTCCGAGTAGTAGCCTATTATTTAAGCAGCAATCCCGTTAACCATATTGGTTTACTCTTCTTTTACCACTGTAAATCAACTACTGAGTTATTCAAATGCCCCAAGCATTTTTCAATGATTGTTCCTTAACAATAAATCATCCACATACATTACTATTACTTTAATTTCTCTTGTGAAATATTAAGTACATATCTTATATTTCAGAAAGAAAAATAATATATATTACGAATGTTTACATCGATTTTTTGATTGTCAGTTACGTTGATAAGTATTAATGGTAATCTTTTTAAAGAGATGTGTAATAAGTGAGATCTTCATATAATTTTTACCGTTATCAAATATTGATAAGCTTCATAATTATAATTTAACGTAAATTTATCTTAGACTCATTTAGAATGGCACGCCACCGTCAGAAAAAAAGAAAAGAAAAGGATAATTAGAAAAATGGTAACTTTACCTCATTCAAAGTTACTGTTATTTCAATTTTTGAAACGTAATGGACACCCAATAACAGGGATATAGTATATATAAAAGTGGAGTAAAAAAAAAAAAGAGACCAACTATGATTGACTTGTGGCACAAAAAAAGGCAAAAGTAGATTCAGTCATACATAGAACAATAATTAATTAACTTCATAATTAATTAAACTAAAGCCCAAAAAGGCGCTTACAGGCTTTTAAGATCCTTCCACTGCTGTACCTCTGTTTCTTCTTCTTCTTCATCATCATCATGTTCATAGATCTTGTCTGCATTGTATTGTTTTCATCATCATCAATTTCTTCTTCTTCATCATCATCATCATCATCAAAGGGGGATGCTAATGTCACACACTGGTCATGGATTTTACAGTACCTCTCAGAGACTGATGAAGATCTTCTCATTGAAAATGCCCTCTTCACTGCACTCTGCAGGGCAGTTGTGGTCTGTTTTTCAAGCTTGAATCTGCTGGTAGAATTGGTAGTGGTTGCAGAGACTGAACTGTTTCTTCTCAACTTCACTGTCCCATATTTCTTGTCATGGGTATTGGTTAGTTCATCATTTTCTTCTAAATTTGGAGGGGAATCATTGAATTTCTGGGTGTTGATTTGTTGCTTTGGTTCTTGGGTTTTGAAATTGATGTCTTGGGGTTTAATGGGTTTTGTGGTTTCATGAGGGAATGATTGGAGATCTGAAAAATCTATGGATCTTGATTTTTTGGTACTTCTCACAAGTTTGATCTTGGAGTACCTATTCATTTTTTTTTTATTTTTTTTTTAGTATGGAGAAGTTGGGGGTTAAGGTATATAAGTAGAGATGTGTTTGTGTGTGTGTGTGTGTGTGTTTGAGGGGATGAAACTATTAATGTGGGACAGGGTAATGAGGCACAAAAGAAGGGGAATAAAAAGGGTAAGAAAAGAGTAGAGAAATGGTGTGGATGAGAAATAAAATCAAATAATAGCACTTAAAAAGAGGGTAGATTTGATGCTGGACAGTGGACATGAAAGGGGAAGATTTTGATGGCATGACAGTAGATGCTTAAATTTGAAAATTAAATAACGAACTAATTATAAAATAAAATAATTTATTAATTATAAAATAAAATAATTTATAATAATAATAAATAAATAAATAAATTAGTGTTGATAAACAAATGTAGGCCAAGTGAAGAGATGTTGAAGGTTGACCAAGAAGGAGTTAAAACAGAGAATCCAATGGAGAAGGGAAAGAAACAGAGAATGCTTTCACTGTTTCACATTTGGACACACGTGTGCAGAAAATTCCATTCAACTTGTGGCTTCTTTTGGAAGGTGCCTAACTCTCACCTACTCAGATAATATTTTATCTTTTTTTGCTGCACATCTTATAGCTCTAATTATTAGAATATACTACTAAAATAGAATTTTAAAACATTTATTTTCCTTCTCATAAAATATTTATTACTAAAGAAAATTTATAAAAATAAAGGATTTCACTTGGAAAACACTAGAATTTCATATTTATGCATTTTTAAGGGGTTGTTTTTACATATACTTAATCAGTAACTATTCACAATTAAAAAAATAAAATAACTAATCTTTGAAAGTGTTCTAGCCACCCCACCCCACCCCACTAAACTAGTCTAGTCACATCATCAATAAAATTGGTCAGTAATATCAGTCCAAATATAGTACTACAACAAGAAGAATAAATTGGTCATCATTTTTCACCTTTTTCACCTTCAACTTTTCTTGGTTTGGTAGGGAATAATCAAATAGTATCTAGTTATAGTGAAGTTGGTAATTAAATTTTATAATTTTTTATTATATTGTGTTATAATAAATATTATATTAATTAATATAATAAAAAATCATAAAATTTATTAATGTAATATAATTAATGAAATAAAAAATTATAGAACTGATTATAGTGAATTTGGTGACAATTTCAGCATAGATTTTTTTGTTTTGTTTGTAGATAAACAATATTCAGTCAGGCCTATGGATTGATTTTTTTAGATTTACGGGTCGGCCGTTCACATGAGCATTTTGTTTTCCTAAAAGTAAATTGAAGAAGATCGGTGCAGCGAATGAAGCAAAAGAGAGATTTTCGAGCCTGCAAGCAACGACTAAAAAGTTATTGTGCGAGTCAAATCTAATCAAATATAAACTTTACATATAAAAAACATGTATTTAATTACGTGATATAATATAATAAATAGTAACATTACTATATATATATATATATATATATATATATATATATGCACCTTGTTAACCTCTAATACGTTTTTTTAATAATAAATTTGTTCATAAATACTTAATGCTTTAATTATTTTCAAACATAATATAAATTAAATTATTATTTATTTTAAGAAAATTAGAGGAAGATACATAAAAGGAACAGGACTACAGGAGTGATATGAACCGAAAAAATTATAAAAATTTCAATTTGATCCTATATATTAAAAAATTTATAAAATATTAGTGATTTCAATTTATATATTACACTTAATTTTTTTTAAAAAAATGCCATATATTATAAAATATTTATTTTTTAATGAGGTTAATGGACCCCACTCAAATTCATGGTTTGGTCCCTGTCCACAAACATCATATCACAAAGAAATTATGTAAATAATAATTGGCCCCATACTTTGTTATTTCTGGAACATGTAGGAAACTTCAGAAACTATTGTTTGTGAGACCAATCACACCATCAACATCTTGACAAAAACTAATGTACCAGTTTTCCGTGTGTAAGTGTCTAATAGGAAATCTATGATTTTTTATTATTATTACCATTATTTATATGTATTTTACAAATTATCACATACCCCTTTTGACCGTACAAAAATGTGTACAACTCAGCATGTCTAAAAATATTAAACAACATTATTTTTTTTTGATATTATTGCCGATATTTGTTAGTGAGTTATTCATAGCATTATTATATCTTCTCTATTCATTGTCGATTGGTTATTTGTGAGTACCGATTTAATTTACGAAGTGTTCGGTAATTCTCTGCCAAACAAATATTTCATAAAAAATTAACAAGTTTAAAAAAAAAATTACGTGACACAATCAAATATTACAAGATGATGTAATCTAAATATAGTATCTAAATATAGTACGAGACATGCATTATTTGATGTAATAATATCATAAGACATTTAATTGAGGTAATTAAAAAATATACTTGTACAAAGCTTTATATATATATATACACACAATGTTCAACTACAACGAGATTTTATTTGTATATTTTATTTATTTTAAATCATTAGATTTATTAATAAAAATAAATAATTTTATATTTTAGCATGAAAAGAATATAACTTTATTCGATACACTAACATAATAAAGAAAAAAAAATGTACATATTGCTATTTGACTAATCATGATAGGAGAGATAAATAGATAAGAAGAAATAGAAAGTGAAATTTAATATAATATCCACTTATCCTTTATAAGTTTTTTTTTCCAAATCAATGTCCTAAGACTTTTATCAAGATATTTTAAGACAACAAAAGTATAATTTTAAATATAATTTCTAGTCTATCTAGATAAATCTATTCTTATAAATAATAAGTATAATGGGGATCCCATAAATAGTCTACTCACATAATTTATTCACTAATTAATCGAGTTCCAATCGAGTTGAAACTTCTAATTAACGTTTAATTCTATTTAAGACATGATTTAGAACGGGTTATGAACTAATAATTAATAAATTATAGTACTATATAATTTATTAATATTTTGTCTAAATAAATTAAACAATTTTTGTTTAATTACTATCTAATATCACTCCAAAACTATCAAGTCTCGTGTGCTAAAATCAATCTCTTGTGCAGTTGTGCTCCTCTCCCTCACAGCCAGTCACCCTATCTTTCTCTACAAGGAAGAAAAGTACTTAGTTGACACTTCTCCCCTCCTCCTCCTCCTCCTTGTCTCTTTGTAAATAAAGACTTCCACATCGCTCAATTCCTAATTCTTAATTTATAATTATTTTTTTGAAGCTCACATTATGCCGAACCAACAGCCAGTGGCTGAGTTGGTATACTAACACCTTGATATCCAAGTGGTGCTGAGTCAATCTTTTCACCCCATGTGTTGTAGCATTGTAATATCAATGACTTAAAAATATTAATAAAATAAAATATTATGATGAAAAATCATAAATATATAAAATTTTATAATAAACATAAATATTTGTATCAATTATTGCCTTTAAAAATATAATAAGCACTAACCTAATATATATAAAAAAATATATTGCACTTAAAAGAAAGAAAAATACATGTCTCATATGAAATAGAAATAAAACTTAAACATGAAATTTAAACCGTTCATCCCTCAAATACAAGACTAACTATTTTAGATTCGCAGTATTAATTATTTTTTAATTTTTTGGCGGCCGAGAATAAAAACACAGACGTTGATATAGAGAAAAATTTATATAAAAATACCAAGACAGAGATATCAATCCTATCTTGCATTTTCTCATCATGCGTCATCTCGTCGAACACTAACTCAATCTGTAATTCTTATTGAATGAATTGCTTGAATTTAAACCCTATCTTACCTTGAAATCTGGACATACATGGATCGTTTTTCGTTGGCGATAATAGGAGTGTAGTAATAGACTATTCTGAAATCATTTATGCGATGTCTCAGAAAATGAATCTGAACTGAAAAAAGAGTTCACGCTCCTCTTATGATAGATCGAAAATACTAGTCCTAATAAAATATCACTGACCTTAAAGTCTAACTTCTAATTTTTAATTAATAGTATCATAATAATTAAAAATTGATACTAAAAAGTAAATACAAAATAATATCCATCTTTCTATCATCATATTTCTAAGAGCAGAGAAAAAATAAGCGATTTTGTTTGGTCAAAAAGTCAAAACTCTAATACAAGGCACCCACGGTTTCTCTCCTTCTTCATTCCACTACTACCCTCGTCATCTAAATTCTCAGCTCTTAACAATATTCTTTTCCACCTTATAATTTGCTTTGCTTTCGTACTTTCTCTCTCCTCTTCCTTTCCCTATATTTCTCCCCCTTCCCTCTAGATCTGAGCTCCCATTCAAACCTAGGGTTTTCAGCTCCTTGCCCTCTATACAAACTCCACATTTTCGTATCCCCACGATCCTCTGGGATTCTGCTTCAATTTGTCGTGTTGAGCTCAATTTCAATCAACTGTATCAACTTAGGATTCTGAAAATATCGTTTGTTGAGCTAGCTAGCGGGGGTTTCGGGGATTCGGGGTGACATATGTGCTGATTTTTTGGAAGAGTTGAGATATTTGGGGTTTGAATTCGTTTTAAGCTCGAATTTGTATATATTTCTGTAAACTCAGCTTGAATAATTTGATTGAATAGCTTAAGATTTGGAGAGAGAAAGAGAGGGAGAGCATCAGCTTCGGATTTTGCAAACATTTTTAATGCAGCTGGTTTTTTGAACCAATAAAAGGGAATATTCAAAATTAGAACTTTTGTAGCAGCTGCAATTTTGGGTAAATTTTACTATCATGATATTGATTGTAGCGCCGTTTTAGCTAGAGTATCATTCACCTGATTGGGTTATAAGTGCATTATTTATGGAAATGAGCATGAGTTAACGCAATTAAAGGCCTTTTTGCTGCATGAAATTCAGTCTGGTTTCGGAAGTTGCATTGGGAAGGTGATGTTCTGAGTAATGGCGCTTAAGGTTTCAGCTCCTGAAGCTGCCAAGATTGCAATTCAGTCGATTGGATGTGGATACGATATTTCTTTGGATCTGAGGCTAAAGTATTGTAAAGGGGATTCGACAAATCCGCGGTTGATTGAAATTCATGAGGATCAGGGTAGAGAAATTGTTCTTCCTGGTGGTATTGTGATTCCCAATGTGTCTAAAGTAATAAAATGTGACAAAGGGGAGCGGACTAGGTTTAGGTCGGATGTTCTCTCTTTTCAGCAGGTACCGTCATTTGTGTGGAGCAGTGAATTTTTGCACTTATTCATTGCTGAAATATTTATATATCTAAATTTATTGATTATAATACTCTAATATTTCAATTTATATGTCAGTTATAAGTTTTGATGTCTTCATCATGCATGGTAATTTTAACAATTTGTAACATATGAGACCTGGTGAACTAGTGAAGTGAATACTTGGCCTCTTTTTTCAGATCTTAGAATTGATGGATATTCTACTATATTATTATAGGTGGATAAAAATGTTAAGTGCTAGACTTGGGGTATGCTTGACTACCAATCTATATCTTTGGGTGTTTCAAGATTACCAGTTTTTATAATGCAGATGTCAGAGCAATTCAACCAAGAAATATCATTGACTGGAAAAATACCTTCAGGACTCTTCAATACCATGTTCGAGTTTCCTGGTAGTTGGCAGAAAGATGCAGCCAATACCAAAACCCTTGCTTTTGATGGTGTTTTCATCACATTGTACACAGTCGCACTGGAAAAGACTCAGATGATACTGTCTAATCATGTGAAGCAAGCCGTTCCATCGTCATGGGATCCTGCTGCTTTGGCAAGGTGAAATAAGCTGTTCACATTTTTTGTGTGATGAAGCCACTATATTCATTTTGTGTTTCACGCTAAGTCTTCAAAGCTATATGTTGTCACCCGTTTCGTATATGAGTTTCTGACAATGATGGTATTCTTGATTCCGTTCTTAAGTCATATTCTGCAGGCAAAACATTGTAGAGTTCGACATTGAACAATAGAAAATGCATTTGTTGGTTTAAGTGGTTGGAGAAGGGACATGAGCAGTCTTTGAGTGAGTAAACAAAAAGATAGCATCAGTAGAAAATGAAATTATAATGATTTTGAATTGGTTATATTTGCTATACTAATATCGCTTAGCTTTATACGAGCAGTGCCATGTGCCATCTTATTAATAGTAGGCCATCAGGTTAAACTAAAAGAGTTGGACCCAGATTCTTTCCTCCCACCTGCTGGTCTCATAGCTCTTGTTAGCCACTTTTTTTGGGTCCTATGCAAATAATCCAATAAACTGATTAAACGACAGGATTAATGCTAAACCTCATCAATTGTGAATTCCTCATGTTAGGTTGAATTCTTCTTTTTTAACATAAATTGTGCCTTGTGCCATTTTTGTTTTGTATTTGATTCAATACTAGGTGAAGACTACAATAAATCTGTCCAAAATTGAAACTAATGAAAATTTATACAAATATAATACAATTTTTGGTTTGTATTTGATTTAATACTGGATGAAGATTACAATAAATGTGTCCAAAACTGAAATTAGTGAATGTTTATGCAAATACAATATCAATAATTTAACTCAACATAATCTTATTCCAACAACTTGGGATCCGTACATGATTCGTGTTTTGCATATCATTGCCTTGAAGCATTTTCTGCAAATAAACCACATGCTACTGGATAAACTATTTAGAACATGGGAAAGGGGCACCTCTCCCACAACCACCGTCGTCGTTGCTAATATATAAACTATTTAGAATATTATTTTTTTCTCAATTTTTTCTGCTATAGATACTTGCACCTTCTTGTTACCCTCTTCTAAATCTTAAGCTTCCTTGTTTTCCAGCATTATTAGATAAATCTTTCATTGTATACTAAGAATTAAGAAAAAGAACAGGAAAAATATGATATTCAGGTTTAGAATTATCCATTTCAGTTATCCTTGTCAATACCAAAGAAAAGAGAGTATATACTTCATTTATTGTATTGGAAGGCCATGTGCAACTTCAGGGTTTGTTTTGTTAATAAATAAATATCTTTTATTAAGTTGTCAAGATATGTGTTATAATAATATGTAAAATTGTGGCATTTACATCGTGGGGATGCCACATTGTGGCACTAAATAAATACTCCCTTCGTCCCAAGATAAAAGTCCTTATTACTATTTTAGGTAGTCCCAAGTTAAATGTTTACTTACCTTAAATAATATATTTTTTACAATAATTTACCTATAATACCCTTAGTATTAATTGTCATATTTCTATTCTCTATTCATATTTATGGAGCATCACTAGTCATAAATTTATGCAATTAAATGAGAATTTAAATATGGACAATTTTGTCATTTTATCCTATTTTTTAATATGCGCAAAAGTCAATCAGGACTTTTATCCTGGGATGGAGGGAGTATCTTTTTTTAATTGACTACTTGAGGACTTAAAATTACATTATGATGCTTCATAGCCTGTCCTCATTATACTTCACCCCCAAATGTTTCTACGTCATAAATAATGAAGCTTAGTTTTGTTAAATTTGCCCAGGTGGTGCATAACATAATGCAAAATTTTGATGGGTGCCAATTCATTGATGATTATTAACCTTAATATTTGTACTTGAATTTTGCTTAGCAAATTTTTAGAAGTTTATTTCCACAGAATAACATACCTGTATACTCGTATGGTAATCTATTAGAAAGTCCATATCTCCTTTTTAAATTACGGATTGAATAAGTTAAACACGCATATCCTGCATTGCTTTTCCCATTGATGCATTAGTAACTGTACAGTGTTTTGTTTTTACCATTCAATTGATTTGTAGTTCTATTTGTCATTCCAGGTTCATTGAAAAATTTGGAACTCACATTATTGTTGGTGTGAAGATGGGAGGGAAGGATGTAATATATATGAAGCAGCAGCATTCATCTTCACTTCAACCTTCTGATGTACAAAAACGGTTAAAGACGATTGCAGATAAGAGATTTGTGGATGCGAGTGGACAATATGGAATGGATTCTGAACAGACATATCAGAATGACAAGGTTTCTGATAGTTTGTTTCTGCTTTCTGTTTTTTCATTTTTTTTAAGTAAATAATTATAAAGCTTAAACAGGTGTTTATAAATTCGCTTGTAGAAAAAATGCTAATCTTTTTTGATACTGTGACTTATGTTACAGTGGCTTTTCTAATTTTCATGTTGGAAGTTGGTGTCATTTGAAAATTGTGTTTCATAATTTTAAACAGTCAATGATCATTTATCAGTCAAAAGCAACTTGCATTTCAATGCTTTACTTGGGGAAAAGAATGTAATGTGGGTCAAATATAGCTAGTTGTGTTTTCTGGCCCTGGTGGTACATCTGGTTTAGGTTTCTTGGGGTTAGCAAAATGTTAGTAACCAAGCTTGATTCAATGATAGAGCATCTAAATTGAAACCACTTTTGCATTGGACCTGCAAGATTTTTACTAAATTATTTTGGAGGCCTCCATTGCTGAATGTGGAACAAGCTCTTTGTGCTCTATCATGGTACGTATCTGGAGGTCTGGTGTTTGAATCCTGCAGACTCCCTAACAATCATTATATACACTAATACAGATGCTTGAGTGGTGAATTATCTACCTTCTTTACTTCTTCATTTTTTTTCAAACTTTATATCCAATTGGTATGCAGCACCTTCTCTGGAGAATAATATGGTTCTTGATTAAGCACCAGTTTGGCAGCTTTTTTGACTTTCATGCTACGATTCTTTGTCCTTTGTGCCTTAGCCCTTATGGCTGGTGTTACCTTTATGGGTGACTTGTAAACAACAACTAAGCTATAATTCTGTAATGTTTATAAATGTTCAAGGCTTCAAGCAGTTCTATTTTATTCATAAAATAGGGTTGAAAGACCTTTAACACCCACCTGAGTTTTTCCTTAAATCTGATTTTTGTGAAGATTAGTTTTTGCAAACTATTTCAGTAGCTGTAAAGGAAAATATATTGCATACTCAGTCTGCTTACTTTCTATGTGTTTTATATATCATTCCAGTTTCAAATCAGGGAGCAGAGGCTGCGGTTTGCAGATACCAGCCCGTCAAACTCTTATTCATACAAGGAGGTATGATTGGATTGCTTTGCTCAAGAGTTTAAGGGTTCTAGCTTTTATGTTACGTTTATGTTAATTGGATCATCCTTTTCCTTGCAGGATATTGTAAGCGTATGCAAGAGGAGAGGTGGAAGCGATAATAAAAACCTAACCCATAATGACTGGTTACACAGTGTACAGTCGGAGCCTGATGTTATCTCAATGTCCTTCATCCCAATAACCTCTCTGTTGAATGGTGTCTCAGGGAGTGGATTCTTGAGCCATGCCATAAATCTTTATTTACGCTGTGAGCAAGACATTATCCTTCTTTTCATGCAATTAGCTGCATTAGGCTTCAAACCTGCAAATTCATTCCATCACTTGTTTGTTTCTGAGGATGTTATTTTGCTTCTTATTGTTTGCATGTCTACTTAGATTATATCTGAAGAAAGGACTACATTTTCTTTCATTTTATAATTTCATATATGGTGAGGGGAGGGGGAAGGGTTTACACGGTTAAGTTCTACATTACATCATCATCACAAAGGGTTTATTTTCTTTGCTATCCCAACCTGGGGTTGCGTGTGAGGTTCATTGAAGTCCCAAGCATAGGAAACGCTGTGGACACAGAGCTGGTAGTGATAACAAGATCTGTGTATGTAAAACTAATATTATGAGTGTGAGGGAGGGAGAGAATTTAGGTCTGAACAAGGTTTTGGACAGCTTCACTTTTGCCTCTTTTAATTGCTAATTATGAATACATCTAGAGATCATTTGAAATAATACATTGTCTAAAAATATTTCCTTGGCTCCAATTTGCAGATAAACCACCAGTTGAAGAGCTTCATCAGTTTTTGGAATTTCAGCTTCCGCGGCAGTGGGCGCCTGTGTTCAGTGATCTTCCCCTTGGTCCACAGCGGAGGCAACAAAGCACATCATCTTTGCAGTTCAGTTTTATGGGTCCTAAGCTCTATGTGAACACCACTCCGGTAAAGCTTCTTCTCTTGTTGGTCAAATTGTTCTTTCTTCCTTAAATTTGCCCATTCTTGATCAGAACTGATTGAGAAGCGTTGATGCTAGAAAATGTACTTATAAAGTTTAATTTGTGTCTTGAAGGATTCACACACCATGTTTGAGTCGTATAATCTCTTAATTTTATAGGTCTGAATATAATTCAGGTTGAGCAGCTTTGAACTTGTCCCGTGTGTGCGCTCATACCAATGTTTGTAGCTCAGTTCTGAAGGATTTTAGCCCATGATTGGTTGTATTAGTCTACATAATGTCAATATACCTGCTCTTTTACAAAGTAACTTTGTCATTGTTGCTGCTCGTACTACCATTTTCCCAACAGTTTGGTCTGCACGATACTAAATGCACTAGTCAAAAAAAATATACATGCATAAATACTTTTCCTTCTAGACCATCGATAGGCTAGTCAAGTCCGTGACCCAACTGGACCCACATATTGTTGACATACCTATCTGTATGTATCTGTATTATTGCCCCAAGTTTGTTTAAGGAAATGGCTCTTGCTTCTGTGCATTGATAGTTTAAATAGTTTAGACTTGAAACATCTTTTAAGTCTTAATTTATGTATTTCTTCATATATATCGCACAGAATTTGGTTGTTACATTCATTTGAATCAGTGCTCCCTGCTTTACATTTCTTTTCAATCATCAAGAATACATCATGTTTCAATTCATGACAGGTTGATGTAGGTAAGAGGCCTGTGACAGGCCTCCGACTATATCTAGAAGGAAAAAGAAGCAACCGCTTGGCAATGCACATGCAGCACCTTTCCTCTCTTCCGAAAGTCTTCCAACTTGAAGATGATCCAAATGGGAACTTCCGCCAAGAATCATATGATCGTAGATACTACGAGAAAGTTCAGTGGAAGAACTTCTCCCACATCTGCACTGCTCCAGTCGAATCTGATGAAGATCTATCTATAGTTACCGGAGCCCAATTAGAAGTCGGGGATTACGGCTTTAAAAGAGTTCTCTTTCTACGACTCCGCTTCTCAACTGTACTAGGAGCAGTTGCAGTTAAGCATCCAGAATGGGATGGTTCCCCTGGCTTGGCTCGTAAATCTGGACTTATATCAACTCTCATAAGCCATCATTTTACAGCAGCTCAGAAACCACCTCCACAGCCAGCTGATGTGAATATAAACTCTGCTATTTACCCAGGTGGCCCTCCGTCGCCAAACCAAGCACCTAAGCTCTTGAAATTTGTCGACACAACGGAGATGACCAGAGGGCCACAAGAAACTCCTGGATATTGGGTCGTTTGTGGAGCGAGACTCGTGGTTGAAAAGGGTAGGATTTCACTTCGGGTCAAGTACTCTTTATTAACTGTAATGTTACCTGATGAAGAAGTGCTAGAGGAGCCCTAATTTTTCGTTATCTTCGACTTTTCACACAAAAGATCATGTGTTTGCTGGAGCATCTTTGATACATAGGTAGCCCCATTTTGAAGTCAAAGTGCACATTATGCTGGTGAAGGAGCCTGTAAAAAGGGAGGATGCAAGTGAAAGGAAATGCTTACACTTGTGTAATTACTTTCATTTTCTCTTGCCTCATATTTTTGATTGTTTCTAATGTGATAGAATGTTGGGTTTCTATTGTAGATTCTTTGTTTTGCTCCTTTATTTGGCATTTTTTATACCCGAACTTCAGTGTGTGAGCTTGTTATGGTGGTTATGCTTGTCAGAACAATGTAATGATGGAGTCCAAAAATAGATTACAAAAAATAGTTATAGGAAAAAAAAAGCGTACAAGGGGGTCTGCCTAAAAAAAATGGACCAGGATTTCTTTCATTACACGTTCTTCTAATTTTTTTTTAATACATGTTTAGTGGTACAAATATTATCTTTAGCGACGTTATTAGCAATATAATTATTTGTAACAAATTTATTATCTCATTAAATATATTATTTGCGTTGTTAGTTGTGTATTGGGAGAAATTGGATGAAAGGTGTATTATGAATCTTAAGTATAAAAATCCTTTGTTATTAAAAACTTTATGTTACGTTTGGATTGAGAGATTGGAATAGAGAAATAAATGAAATAAAAATAGTATATTTGATGATCACTTAAGAGGATAAACTATTCTAATGGAATAAAAATTCATTTCATTCCTTTGTTTTTTTATTCCATGTGAAGGTGGTAGAATAAATTTCATTCCAATAGAATGGATATATGTGATAATTTTATCATTATATGACAACACCCACTACTACCAACAACCAAACATCTACTTAAAATACTTTAAAATCATTTCATTCCGTTATTCATTCTATTATTTCAATCCAAACGCAACATTAAATTACTTGAATGCTTGATTTTCTCCCTAAATCATAAACATTGTATTCTTTTTCCATTTCCCTTATACTCTCTTGTCATGAAGTAAAAAGAGAATCACAAGAACTATTTTGTGGAAATATTGAGGACATTATATATGAAACATTTTAGTGTGATTCAATGTTTTGAGTAACTTTTTCTAATGAGTCTAACTTTAGGGAGAAACAGCCGGAGACCACATAATGTCTTTGAATTCGCTAGCTACCCCTCTAAGTCAACCACTAGTTAAATTCTCAGTCAATCTTTCCCACCCCTTTTCTTTATATTTACCAAAGTAGCATAATTTCAACTTGCTTGCAATAAAGAAAATATTGATTTCCTTAACAAGTGCTTCAAAATTCAAACTTACCCAACATTCATTTCCCTTTCACTAGTAATCATGTATGATAATGCCCCCCAAGTCAAATTTAGGAAACTATTATTCATCAAAAGTGGATTATAATCTCCAACTTTTGATACTTAACTATCAAGTATATATCAACTAGTGCATTCTACAAAGAATCTACTTAACAAAATAGAAGGACACAAAATTAGCTAAATAGCTTCACTCTTCTATAGGAAAAGTACATACAACAATAGTGTACTCAAATAAAAATACCACATTATAGCCTATGCAGAGAGAAAGTATGTTCATGGGATGGCCAATAGGCCCCTTCCCGCGGACAAGGGAGCGGCGCAGGCTGTGCAATGTAGGTAGGGTATCGCTGCCCTGGCATCAATACTGAGAAATCTGATGCGTAAGCCGTTGGCACCTGTTACAAAGATGAGTCAATTAGGCACAGTTCATTTTTTATCTTCTAATTAGCGAAGGCTGTGTTTGGAACTTGGAAAACTCGAGAAAATAAAGGTAAACAACAAGAACAAATAGTTGAAGTAACAAGTCTTTCTTCTCCCAAAAATATGATTTATAATAAAGAAAAATTTATATAAATACAAGAAAAATAGTTCAGCTGCATATAATCATACAAGAAAATCTTCAAACATAAAATAATTCAAGAATTTATTAATATCAACACTAGAAGTTTGAAATAAGAAAGTTACAAATAGTAAGGTGACGAACCATGTGTGGGTGTCCAAGTTTCTGCATATGTCTTGATTCCGAGGGCCTGTTTGAACCATCTTGAGGTGAAGAAAAAGAAGCATTTGGCCTAAACAAATGTTCAAAAATGGCCATGATAAGGAACATGGATATTAGTATTGCTGTGGCAACAAAACCGAAAGAAATGGCACTCATGGATGTCCCAAAGCTTTTCCATGGAGCTTCTCGATCAAATCCTGTTTGCGATGGACTAGGCTCTGAACCACCACTATACATGTTCCATGGCTTTGATGATCTTTCTGAATTGAGCTCACTCATAGTTTTAGGTGGAGTAAAAAGAGAGGCAGCAGAGGAACTATTTTATTTATATATATGAAAACAAACATAAGCAGAAGGAGCTAGCTCATTTAAACATGGCTGCAACTGCACTTCCAAACATGTCACTAGTCCTGAAGAGAAGAAGATTTTGAGGAGATATTAAGATTGTTTCAAATGTTTGCAGTTCATGATAATGTAATGAAAATGCTCTTAAAATTCATGAAAAGTTAAACAATTTTATCGAAAAATATGTTAATGTTGTATATATAGGCATCCATTTGAAAATGGTTGAGAATTATATTATGACAACTCCTATCCCATCTTCAAATGGAATCTCACAAATTTGGAAAAGAAATGTTGTAAATATAATCATCCCTAAAATAGCCATTTGTAATATAAATCGATCCGATTCTCTTGAAAACCAAGATCCAACTAGTGAATAAATTGGCCAGTTTTTGATGCCATGAAAATACCATGAAAAAAATAAACAAAAATTACATTAGACCTCTTCTCCTCAAGTTGCATTTCATATTTTTTTTCACTTGGCTTAACTTTGTGTCCAATTTTCAGTTCCCATACCTGATCCCAGCTAGTTATTGTGCCTAAATCAATGGCTTACAGCTAGTTGAAAGTACACTACTTTATGATGCAAACTTGAATTAAGACTTTGTATAAACTAGAGAAAGATATCAAGAACTCTTCCACATTTGACATTATGGGTCATCTAACTTTAACTGCAGGTATAACAAAACTAGTACTTTCCCACTAAATGTTCATATCATTTTCAATAACAAGGTAACATCATGATACTTGCAAAAAAAAGGAACATTATGAATGAAGAATGCAGATTTAGAAACAGGGAATTACAATTGAAATTAATCATGATATGCAAATGATACTCTACAAACTAAACAAGACTGGGATTTTTTTTTTGAAAGAAAAAATAAAAAATAAAGACGAAATGCGCAATAATATTACAGTATTTTAAGACTCTCATTTGATTTATTGAAACTAAACCAACCTGTTCTTTGCAGAAACTATAGGGCCTTCAATTTTCTCTAGAGAAGCAGGAGCACCCCATTATCTTTCTCTTGCTATTTCTATAAGTTGACCTGCCAATGGGAGAACAAAAGTACCCACAAAACTCCTACCATTATTGAAGAATGCAGCTCAGCATAACTACCTTTATACCCAATACAAAATGTAAAGACAAAGTTACATGATGATCTCACTTAGTACACTTTTTCCTTTTCTTTTTTTTTTTAATTTTTTTTTTATATATAATGTTTTGATATATAATGTTTCACTTAGCTTTGCCTGGAGAAGCAAACTTAAATAAATCTATAGTATGGGCCTTCCTGTCTGGAGAGCCACAACAACAATGGCCTATTGGTTATTCTAAAGCATTAACTTTAGAAAAATACCAAGTGAGGTGGCAGCTTCTGACCCAGCCCATTAACCCGAATGAACCGATTTAAATTATTTTATAAGGAAAATTTTACTTAAAAAAATCAAATGCAGGATACTCATCAGATCATATCACAGAGTGAGAAAAAGATTTTGGTAGCAATGATCACCACTTGAAAGCACCCCAACCCCAATGTGATTGTAAATTCTCCTACATGCCTACGTCAGAGAGATTTCATATAGTTAAACTTTTAAAGTGTAGTTACGAGTTCAATGTGACGTGTGGTTGAGTCGATTTATCTGAGAAATTATTTAAAAAAATTTAACCTAAAAAACGGAAATGGTTTTATTTTACAAGACATCAATAGTATAAAACCAATTTGACTAGTAGGATTGATGATCACATTATAATCAATCTAATTATCATACAATTCTCGACAAGAACACGATAAATAAAATCCATCTGGATCCATGCAAAAGTCTTCTTAACATCATTTGGATTCATGATTGAAGAAGAGTCACATCATTTCCCACTAGATGGAATTGAACAAGAAAGCTGCCATATAAAAACTGAAGAAACCAAAGGGTGCAGAAAAATTAGTACTTCTACATCATGTTGAATCTCTATATTGCTATAGGGTATAATATGATCAAAATCCAAATACAGAATTCTTCCTCATTTTGAAACGAAACGAATATACAAGATGGAGAAATCACAAGGCAAAAGAGAGTATCAATATTGGATATCTTAGTGGTAGGAATTACCTGAAAAGCCATTATTCAAGTGAAAAAGAAAACAGTTAGTTAAAAAAAAGATGCGATGTAGACTAGAGTCAAATTTATTCCTCAATTATGTCTAGAGGAACCCCACAACTTTGTCATAAGCACTAAAGCTAATTGCTGAATTAGTTGCAAATAAATTTTATGTCAAATCTCAAAGATTACATCACTTGCACTGATTAATTAACCACATAAAACAATTTTCAAGATTTCAAGAAAAGGATGAGGAGCAATAATTATTACCCAAAAGGACCGTGAGAGATGAAGCTTTTTTTTTTGTTTTCCCCTCCAATTCATTGAGTGCAGATCTTTTTTCAACCAAGACAATCACCATGTCTGAGAAAGATATAAAAGTCTATCTAAAGTATAAACCTATTTCAAATAAAATTCCCATATACAAACAACCTATGCTCATTTTTTCAACCTTTATAATTTATTATTTACAAAATACCCAATAAAAATATTGAAAAGGCTTCTCTTTCTTCTTATTTTTCTTTAAAAAAGGGCAAATCAAATTCATGTTTGATAAGATAAAAGGATATGCCATAAATTTTTGTCACCTCCTTTGGAGATTTGCTTTGTTTTTGCCTGTTTATTATTGACTAAAGATAGCATTTTTCATGGCTCAAGAAAAGAATATCATTTTTTACTTTCTATATAAGACACTTTGTAAAGAGAAAGGACCCCATGATAAGAAAGGACATTAGAGAAATGTTGAAAAACAGATTGAATCATAATTTTCCTTTCTTTTCTTTCTTTGTCCTTTTCCCATTCTTTTCTCAACACTAAGCATTTTCAGATGAAGCAACCTTTTGCTTTTTTGACAAGTTCACCAACTACCTCAATATCCCTTTGGACAAGAGTGACCAGCTATTGATACAACTCTAGGCTTCATGCTCAAAGTTGTTAGTTTCAATCTTCAAGGAAAATGGACCAAATTTAACATTCATTCATGATATTAAGAAAAGGTGCAGTACTCCCTCAGACTATTAATGTGTTTTGGATATACTTGGACATGTACATTTATTTGTGATAATATTTTTCAAATATAAAACCAAAGATTTTTATTGACCAAAATTTATGGAAATGATAAGTTTAATTATGTCATAGTCAAACTATACTACGGAAAAAATCTGTCTAGAAGTCAAATAAGACTCTTATTTTTAAATAAAGGGAGTATGTATTATATATATATATGTGTGTGTGTGTGTGTGTGGGTGGGTGTGTGTGTTTCCATGTGTTAAAAGGAGGAGTTGTGTTGTTCATATTTCTTTATCACATGTGTAGCTTTGCTTTATCTTAATTTTGAACTCTCTCCTTGTCTCTCCCCCATGTGGAAATGATGACTTTTTGTGCATATTGTTAATGTTGCTCAGGGGCCAATTGCCATTAAGCTTGTGGGGGAGTAGTGGCTCAGACAATAATTCAGTTTCATAAGTTTTAGTTATTTCAATTTTTTTAACAATCTTTTTCTTCCTGATTTGAAAAGGCAAGACTAATTAAACATTCTTAATTTAGAAATTAACTTGAATGAAATTATTGATAATTTAACTCAAATCAAGAATGAAAGAAATAATGTATCACATGTCAAAGAAAATGGGGGGAAAATATAAATTATAGGAAGAATCGCACAAAAAAGGTCGTTTTAGGCTCCGTTTGTAATTACAAGGCAAAAGGTTCCAGTCAACAAGCATAAAGCAGCGGCGGCAGCAGCAGCAGCATACTTTTATTTGGTATTTATGGGGGTAGGAATACACAGATAGGTAGATAGATAGAGCACAGACAATCACATGTTGGTGTTGTGAGATGGTCAATCTGGGAATGCCCATGCCTGCCGCAGAGTTTTATATATTAAGAGGTGACATGCTTAAGCTTTGTTTCCTAATAGTGGTCCCTAACCATGATGGTTCCTCAAACTCAAGTGCAATCTCCCTCTCTCTGTCTCTACACACACGCACAAATATATATATATATATGGTGAGTAATCCACAGTTAACATTAGATGTCATCTAACTTTTAAGAATTAGATCTTCAGAAGGTGTTTTACACTATACTTTTGGGAGTAAGAATACCGGAAAGTAGTACAAATACCTTCCAGGGGTCTAATCCTAAGAAGTTAGATGGTATGGAACGTTAGCTATGAATCATTCTCTTTTATATATATATATATGTGTGTGTGTGTGTATTGGGTGGGGGGGGGGGTGTGCTGTCAGAAAATGATAAAGGCGCTCCATAGTTTACCATTTGAGCTTCTAATAATGAACTCGAATGGAGCTCATTTATCACTTTCGTATTTGAGTATATATTATGTCTGACGACATAGTTGCATATACTAATAATTCTCATGTTCGTTTTACCCCCATTCGAAATCGTGTTCAGATGCTAGAGAAAAAATTTAATATTTCAAAAAATGTGGTGTAAATATTTTCAAATCCAGGTCGAAATTGAGATTAAAACTGAGGAAGTATAAAGACTCAAAACTCACAAAACACCTTCCTATCCTCCCCCAAAACTTACAATTCCACATGGATGTCCTGACCGATTTGGGACATATCTTGATAACATTTTACGTGTTGGAAGATGTCTAGCCTTGCAAGGTCTGCATATGTCCTCTAGGGTATCTAGCTCAATAGAACAGAACGAACACAAACAGTTTTTGATTTCAGTTCTCTTAGCAACATTAGTTTGTTTAGACAAACGAGCCAACTCAAGACCGGTTCATTTAATAAATATACATATATATATATATATTATATATTATATAACATCTAAGAAGTTATTTACAGAATTATCTATTTTCTAAAATTTGTTTCTTAAAGCAGTACTGAAGCAGTTAAGAAAATACTGAAAACAAGGTCGTTTGTTAAACTAGGTTACTTCGAAGAACAAAATCTTCAATTCCTTTTGACTTTTGGTTGAGGTCAATCTTGACAAGCCAAATCTCAACTTAACTATCTTCTACCTATTCTTTTGTTGATTGAGTGCATGTACAGCTCAAACTAATGCATGCTAAAATAAACTCTGGCAAAAACAGCTCCACTGTTACCAAAACTCTAAAAACTGAAACACCGAAATCTGTAGTGCTGAAATTTTGACACTAGCAGTCTAGCACAAACTATAACAGAACACATGGCACTTAACAAGAAATTGTGCATACACTATGCATAATGTATTGATGGAAATTAAAGCTCCTTGAGGTCTAATGAAAGGAATTAGAGAATATCGACTCGCAAATCTTTCAAAAGTAGATAGTAAAATAGGCTTTTTTCTGTCAAATGTAGGTTTCTAAGCTAAATTTAACATTAGTATAAAAAACCATCCATTATCATACTTTCGATAGATTCTCAAAACATAACTCTCCCCTTAATAAAAGAACATAGAGCCACTTCACCATTGTCATAGAGAAGATAAATAGAGTTTAACCAAACATAAGAAACAGGACAAAAATGCTTAATCCCTCGACAAAAAGAACATGAAAAGCAAACTCCAAACTAATTCTCAAGCAAGGTAATCATAATAACAATGTATGTAGCTCAACTGATTACTAGGTTCCACCAGTTCTTCAAGATTTGAGTCGCCCATAGAACTTGGATTTTTCCTCTGTTGTCTGGAAACGACCATGGCCAAACTTGGAGGATGTGTCAATGAACTTGAGTTTGATTTCCTCCAATGCAAGCCTAGATGTCTGGCTCAACAGTGACTGCCTCAGGGTGACAACACGCTTCTTTGGTCCCACGCAACAGCCCTTTATCAGAAGATAATCATCTTTCACAACACCATAATGGGGGAAACCTCCCATTGGCGTAATATCCTTCTCAGTCCTGCATAAAACAGAAAAATCCTGTTACTACCATATAGCTAGTATAAATTGCCAGATTAATATGAGTCATATGACTACTCCAACATTTCCACCAGAATTTACTGGTAATGAAATATAAATTATTATGCAATAAACAGACAGCAACGAGGTGAAGAACTTGTATCCAAGTGAAAATGCCAGTCTAAAGATTCCCATAACCCAGGCAAACCAAGTCAGGGAACTACCTATTCCAAAAAATATTAAGCTTTTCCCTGTCTAGATAATATACTGACCACATAAAATACAAATTTTAAGTTCTTTAAGCAAACCTAAATACACAAAATAGTTGAGATATGATAGACACACTGAGCTTGAGAATGGAAAGAACTATCTAACCTGTCATACTCAGTGATGGCAGAATGGGTTTCCTGACCAGCCTTCCCTAGCTTGTAAATCTTTTTGTTCATCTCTGTACGATGATGATAACCATTTTGTCCAGCCCTAGCAACTGTAAATGAAACCCTAGCTGGATGCCATGCACCAATACAGGCAACCTTGCGAAGCCCACGATGGGTCTTGCGAGGAAGGCGGGTGACACCCCAACGAGTAACAACACCCTCATAACCCTTACCCTTGGTCACCCCTATGATGTCAATCATCTCATCCTTCTGGAACACAGCATCGATAGGAACCTGCTTTTCAAAAAAGTTATACGCAAAGTCCACCTTCTTGGCAACGTCTCCACCATTCACTTGTATCTCCATAAGGTGGGCCTTTTTCTGCTTTAGCCCTTTCATCTTCCGAATCTACAAATTCAAAAACATCAAAGATAGATGATAAAGTATAAATGATGATTGATGACAAGAATGACAGTTGAAATTCAAGAAAATTGATTACCTGTGTGTGAGCCAGCACACGAATCACAGAGCAGTACTTCTTCATTTTTTCTAACTGTGACTGAATATCCTTTTTTCCACCTTCACTCTCATACTTCTTTGAATACTTGCTGAAAGCCTTCTTCTTAGACTTGCACCAATTCTTGTAGAATCTCCTTTTCACATCCTCATTAAGATGTTGGGCCCAAACAGTATTCAGAGATCGGAGACCACGGGGTGTTTTGACATATCCAACAACCCCTACAACAATCATTGGCGGTGCTTCTATAATTGTTACAGCTTCACATGTCTCCTTCTTGTGGAGCTCTGAATACCAAGAATTTTTATCAGCACACAAGCAATAGGATACAAACAACGACACACTTGACCACCATTCCCTCTCAGTATTGGAAAACAATAGGATACTAACAAAAATTATGATGTAGGAAAGGTATGTCCTCCTTAATTGTTCACTTGACAGGAATAAATTGAAAAGGAAAAGGAGATCTTTCAGTATTAATACTATTTTCCCATACATAAAGTGATAAGGGAAACAAGTATCCCATCAAACAAATTTTTACAAAAGTAAGTTGACGGTTTTAACATTTAAATTAAGATTTCTAGAAAATATGTATACAGGGTTTAGTGTGTATAATTATGTGTGTTGGAGTAATGTAGCATGAATATCCCTAATAAGAGAACATGCATAGGAGTGAACCAACTCACTTGACCCAGGTTTTTCAACTTCTCTAACAATATGAGTCATCCCAGCTTTGTATCCAAGGAATGCAGTTAATCTGCAGGGCTTTGCCGGATCATCTTTGGGGAAAGCCTTCACTGCATAAATATTGTAGAGAAAAACATTATCAGGTACCAGCCTTTATAATAATTCATACATTGATACACAATTAATATCCTGGATATTTGTGTAAACTAATTAATTCAAAAAGCTGAGTGCAAAACAGAATGATGTAGGCATCAAAATTATTGAGCATGCACTAATTTGTAAAGTTCAAATTATTATGTTACACAATTTAAGCGAAATATGAATTACCAATATTTTGTGAGAAACATTAATTACCGGGGGGAAATAGTGTGAAAAAAATATCCTCACTAGGACTAAGCAACCATTATCTTAGACATTGGCAAAAACAAAAAGCGGTCAACAAGAGAAAACATTCTTGGTAACAACATGCATTGTAATAATTGATGTCATAACTCTATTTAAAAAACCTTAATGTAGTGGAAGCTCCATTAGCCAAATAATTTCAACTATAGCATATCAAATCATGTAAACTGTGGGAGTCGCAATGCATCAAAACTATGACGGGGAAAAAATAATATGGACCTATAAAAAGGGGTTTTTTTTCAAGAAAAAAGAGTAATTCAGCATCTTGATTGTATTAGCTTTCATCTAATAGACATAATTACCTCAAAACAAAGGACGACTTGGGTGAATCTGCTTGTCCAATGTTCACAACATAGAGAAAGAATTACTCTAATATGTACAAGAGAAAAAAAATTCCTTATGAAGCGAAAGGCGTCATATAGGCATAATGGCATATGCCCCCATGAATGATGTATCTATCATAAAATATTATAAATCTGATATCAAAATGACAAATGCACATAACTTTCATCCAGCTGATTACATCTTGAAAAAAGAAGAGTACTTAAAATCAAATAATAAAATATCAGTTTGTAAAATGATTTTCAAACAGAGTCCAAGAAGGCAAAGACTACTGACAAATCACAACCATAATTAATAAGGTGTCATGCCTAACTAGAAAATGCAACAAATTTTAGGCTGTTAATTAGTAAATTTATTGGTGTATATCTCTTCACCTTTGCTTAAAAAGAATATTTCAAAAGAAATGACAAAGTGATGTACTTTAAAATTCAAACCTCAGAGAAAGTTTAAGCAAGGGTATCCAGAAATTAACAGCCAAGCAATGCATATAATGATCTTTTCATGTAACAGAAGAAATAAAAGCTAACAAAGCAGATAAAAATATATGAAACAATAAAAACCTTTTCCTCTGTGGCGGGCTGCCCTTTTTCTTGGGAGAAATCCTAAAGAACCGTGTCTTGGGTGCTCAAACTTGCGATGAGACATGCTTTCTTCTTGTAGTTTCTCTGCAAAACTCATGGACTCAGAGGTGAAGCAAACAACTTAACTCTAATTGTAAATGAAAGGATGTGCATGTATACACACACACACACACACTTCAATGTAAAACTGAAAGGGAAAAAAAAGGTCCATGGACAATGGTCCAGGCTTCATTACAAGCCTTTTAAACTAATGAAAATCAAGGTTCATTATCCTGCTTAATTTCAAGCATTTAAAACTAAAGATGTTGTGCATTATCAAGTTAAAATTTTGTTTCCACACAAAGGACTACTACGGAGTTAATTCATGTGTGCAGACTTGGCTTAATTCAGACCAAAAAATACTGCTCACAATAATAAATACATATGTACATGTATGTACTTTTAAGTTTTAACCAAGCCAAAGGAAATACAACTGAGCCTGCAAAAATAACTGGAAAACCCAACTGAAGATCTGTTTAAATCACAATTCAAATACAACCTAGTACTTAATAATAACAAAATATCAAACTACACATTGATCAGTGTTTAAATTACAATTCAAATACAACCTAGTACTTAATAATAACAAAATATCAAACAACACATTGATCAGCCAAATGTGACATTACTACCAGTCCCAACAGATAGAAAGAAATGCTCCCACACCAGAGGCCTATGGCACAAATATGTGCCAATTCTTGGGCTCATTCGTCTTTCAGACCAAACACCCAAAAATGGGTCTTGGCAAAAGAGCCGTTTTAAGAATCCAGCCTTGATTACTCAACATTTATTGCTTGGGAGGCAATTTCAATCATCACAAGGAAAGGAGTAACAACATCATCTAAACTGAAGCAAAGGCAGTCAATTAAATAACAAAAACTAACAAAGACAGTTTTTTTTAATAACAAATTCAAAATTTGAAACTTCAAAAAAAAAAAATTGTAGATGCTAGAGCATCATACTTTCAAAAACAAAATTTTGTGCCAAAAAAATTGAGACCAAAGATCGTGCTCCCATTTTCAAGGCAAGCTTATACAAACAAGTTAGAAATTTTGGGAATGCTTATACAAGTAAACAGATAATAATTGTGGTAGATGAGAAGGAAAACCAGTACAAGTCACTACAAAGTACAAGTCCCTACAAGCAACATTCATAAACTCCTATATATACATATATATAGCTACAACTTGGCAATTCTACACAATGATTCATATTTTATGAGCTTATTTAATCTGATCCATAGAATAAAAATCAAAAGCTAATGTAAAAAGCATCAGATTTATAAACTTAGCAGGTAAAACTTAACCAAATCTTACAACTTGATGGCCGAAAAATTGCTAACAAACAATACAAATAAAAAACTAAACTTTAACTGGTTGGTAGCTAATACAGAACATTTAATTTTACTGAAAAATTACATTTAAAATCCAAAACAACATTGAAACATAAATTACAATAGCTTCAACCTTAAGCTTTCCCAGCATCTAAACATCGAAGAGATTTACAAACTATAGTTGAATTGAAAGAACTATAATTGAAAGAATTACCTCCCGTACGACAGAAGAGAGAGAAATTTACCTTCACACTGCGATTGCTCTCTGATTGAGGATGAGCTTTAGGTTAAGAGTTTCATTTTGGACTTGGAGAGGCTTTATTGGGGATTTCACGGTTACGATTAATTCTGGGTTGCATACTGGCCGTTAGATCTAGGGTTTTGGAAAGAAGCTATTGGTATGGGCCAGGCTCAATTTTTATGGACTTTTATGCGGGCGAGGACCCAATATATCACCTTGTATGGTTAGAGTTTGTTAATAGGCCCGGCAACAGTCCGAATATGATCCGTTAAATTAGTAGTTATTTCTTTCGTCGTAACAAGGAGTTTTTATTAGGAGGTTCAGGTCTTCCAACTAGAAAAATGACCTTCCTATACATTTTCAACACGTGTACAATAATTTTCTTTTTAACCAATAGTCCATAACATGTGGGGGCCAATTTGTATTAATTATGTATGACCATTACACGTATCGAAAATGTAATGGAAGGTCCTAGAAAGACCTGAACCTCCTAATAAAAATTCCCTAACAAGAGAGTCCATTTCTAAAATAGCCCTAAAAAAAAAAAAGTAACGTGACATGCTTTCAAATTTGCAGCACTGTTTTCCTTTTGAATTGAATTAGAAAGTTAAAAGTGTGAAATAGTCAACATTTATTAAGAATGCATTATTAAATAATAGAACTCTCACCCGGGGACAAGATACACCAGGCTCAATCTCTATGGCCTTATGGCCTATTAATCATAACGATATGGACCAAATCATGAAAGTTAATGATTTGCCTACATGTAAGGCTATAAAATTAGCGAACAATTCGGACTCGATTTATACTCGTTCGACTAAAAATTTGACTCAACTCGAAATATAAATGATTCAAATATTAGCAAATTTTAAAATTCGATAAATTACTCGAAACTCCTCAAATTGTATTTTTCTATTGATACTCGAATAATATTCGTTTGAAAAGTTCAAACTGCTCGGGCTCGATTCGAGATTGTACTCGATTTAATATCGTGCTCGACTCTAGCTAAACGAGTCTCAATCAAACCTTATTTTATACTCGATAAATTTTGTGAACTAAATCTGAGCAACTCAATACTCGGTTCATTTATACCACTACCTGCATGGATGTTGACCATGTATTGAGATAAATTTATATCGAATTGCAATTGTGAAACTTATCAATATATGATATTAGTAAGAATTATAAGAAAACTCTATTTATTACATATTTCTCTAAATAAATTATTACTAATACTTATTTATGTAAATTTTCACAATATATATCATTTTTCTAAAACTATCAGTGCAACCAACTTACTGTGGGGTCTTTTTGCAACTATAATTAACCCCTAGGGCATGCATGTCGCTACATTTCATGCTTTTTATATTTTATACTCCTTCCATCTCAAAATAAAAGTCTCATTGTAAAATACTATTTTTAAGAAAAGTCGTCAAGTTTCCAATTAATTATCCTCTTAACAACGATATCGAGATACTTATTATGATAATCATTAACACATGATCAACCCTTTTGGGGTTAGCGTTTATTAAGTATTAAATTTAGACAATGTTGCCAAAGTATTGGAATAAAACTTGGCTCAACCTAATTTTGATAGGGTTATTATTATTAACAAGTGTATCCTTTAAATTGAAAGAATAAAATCAAGGTAGGAATAAAATTAAAATAATCAAATTAATAAAATTTAAAATAGCATGAATTTTCCTCCTTCCATTCTCATCTCTGCAACAGAGTCTTAGAGAAAGTAAAAATGTACAGTACTATTGATCATGAAAAATGCACCTTCAAGCAGGTAGCTGAATTAGGAGCAGCAACCAACCATGGCTTTTTCTAGGGATTATTCAACAAATTATGTACTGAAATGAAAGGTAAATTTAGTATGCATTTGATGCCAAAGGACATTGTCAGGATTTTCTTGTGAAGGGGTAGAAAACTGATAGTCCTCCTATACCAATATTACACACAAGTTCTGATGCATCTTTCTATCCCTACTCCAGTCCTTTTCAAATTTTGATGCCATTTTCGTTCATTATAGTATCAGCTGTGAGGTGGGTGAATTTTTTAATTTATTTTTGTTTTGGGTAAATTATCGAACAACCTTGCCAAAAACAGTCTTCTTCCTCTCATCTAATAAATTTTTGCAAATTTTAAAACTCGGACCAAACCGATTACTTGAACATTACTTGATATGAATCGGCTCATTAATAAATTTTTGGATTATTATATAATGATTTTTGAACTTTTTATATATCATATCAGTTGCCGCGATTGTCGGACTAGAAATTGAATAAATCCCAAGTAGTCCATCTCCATCATTACATATGACAATATAAAAAGTAAAGAGAAAAGGGCATGACCAGGAGAATTGTGTGAAATAAGTGAATTTATCCACTTAAAGACATAGTGCTAGAAGAGCCAACCGAGGGCTAAAGAACTTATTCTTTCTCGAAGATTACTTGACTTGAATAGACTTATTGATAACTCTATTCTTGACGTACTGTGAGCAAGGAAAAAAAATAAATTTTTGGGCGTGAGTTACGTTTTATTTTTGATTATAACGATATGTTATTTTTTTTGTTTATTTTAAAATTTTCATATTTAAAAGTCTTATGTAAATGCATCATTTGAGAAGTGCCAACTTAATACTACTTTTTTTATTTTTTTTCCTTTTATTCTTCTGCCCACTCATTTTTCTTAACATTATTAAAAATAATTTATAGTGACTTTAATTTGAGTAGACTAAAGATTTTCTCAAAGCTGATTTTTACCTTTTACCTTTATTTATTATTATTACCCGCAAATAGGGTTGAGTAAAAAATGAATAAAATCGAATAACCAAACTATATTTTTTAAATTGAATTGTTTTGGTTATTAGGTTATTTAGGTATATATGATTATAACCGTTTTATATTTCGGTATTCGGTTTTGATTTCGGATATAAAAATTAGAATATTCGGGTATTCGATTAACCGAATTATAAATTTTAAAAAATAAAATACTTTTCTAAATTAGAATTTGATAGACTTTGTCATATGCATGATGTACTTATGTATTGTTAATTTTAAATTATTAAATTAGTTTATAAATTATTATGGTTGTGAATTGTGGTTAAATATTATTTAAAAATTTTAGTGTGAAATTTGAAATGAAATTTTTTATTTTATAAAATTAAATTTATATTTTAATTATTAACTGAATAATTTATAATTTAATTATTCGGAATTCAATTAATCGAGTAGTACATATTTTAGATATTTATTCGTTAATTATATAAAATTTAATATTCAATTATAATCGAATAGATGATCCGATTCGATTATAACCGAATACTTACGTTTACCAGACGACCTCTTTGACCATTTATTTACTTAATTAACGGTCCAACTCACTTCAAAGAACACGAGCCGTCCGATCTCAAGTCGGTCAAAGAACATGAGCCGTCCGATCTCAATTAAGGATTAGTCCCGTCACAGCTCACTTTCTCTTTTTAAGCACTTTCACACTCTCTGTTTTCACTCTCTCCCCACATTCCACACTTTTCCTCTCCCCGGAAAACCACTCTTACTAAATACAGTAAGTGGTTTTCGGTTTTCCGAAGCATCTAAAACCCCCTCGTGGGTTTAACTGACAATATCGGTACCGGTGCGTTTCACCATTTTCTCCGGTTACTATTTTTCTGTAAGGTCCGTTTTTGTGGTTAATTTTGTCTCTGTTTTTGTGAAGATTTTAGTGAGAGAAACTATTGCGTTTTAGAGTGAGAGTACACGAAGTTAGTCTAATACAAATGCACGGATTTTATTTGATTACACTTTTCACTTTTTATGAACTCTTCTAGTATTATGAAATTTTTTTGTTCTTTGTTTTTGTAGCATATTTGATTTTTTTTTCTTCACGATTTTTCCATTTTTTTCAATCTTCTTTTTCTTTTTGACTTTAGTCACTCATAGGAATATTATCAGCCTTTCAAGTGGCTAAAGTTATTATTATTATTATTATTTTTGGAAAATGGGTTGAAATTCAAGTAAACTTTAGCAACATCTAAACTTTTTCTTAAAATATCTCATATTCTTGGATTTTTGTATATCATATGTAAGTCATAAAAATATATTTGATGCCCCCCACCACCCATTATCTGAAGGAAATTTGGCCTCTCTTTTGTTTGTACGCCAATATAATATATTACTCCTATATAGTCTACATATAGAAAGCATAGTTGGAAGAATCTTGTTCTTTCTGTTAAAGGAAGAATTTGGTTCCCTTTCCCATGTGTGGGGTGTTTTGTGCCTATGAATAATTGAACGCATGACACGGACGTTGCTTTCAAAGCTTTGTTTTATTGTATTTAATGTTTGTTGGTACTGAAATTATATACAATTTATTTTGGGGAAGATTTCTTGGTGATTAAGTTTGTCCTTGACACGGTCTATTTTATTAAGAAAATGGAACATGATTAGGATACAAATTGTGGGTTTCTTTATCTGTGTTATTGTAGTTCATTGTAGGTAAGGAATTTGGCATTGAAGATTGATATGGCTGGTGAGAAGAAAATCGAGCAACGTATCCTTTGTCTATTGGTTATTTAATTTTTTAGGTATGGGTTTATGTAAAACTTGGGCTCTGCTATATTTATTAAGTTGTGCTTAAAATGTTTTTTATTAGTCATCGCAAAAGCAGTTTGAACATGATGTATGTATTTCAGGGGAGAATTACAATACCGTAAAATTAAGTATATTGAGAAAATAGTAGTCTTGATGCAGACCATTGATTTTTTGGATTAGGTATTGATGGTATGGTTGTATCTTATAGTTTTGTGATTCGCTTGCTGTTATATGTTTTGAGCTATGGTTCATTAATTGCATAAAGAATTTTAAAATCTATATGAGTTCTCTTGGATTTTGTTAGTAGCATTAATTAGTTTGTATATTACACTCCATACTTTACCACATTGATTGAGCCTCTTGTTTTCTTAGGCCATGAACATGTTAGGTGTCATTTGTAGATGTTTAGGCTATGTTATTACTTAACTATGTTGTCCAGCTGAGCCGGTTGCTGCAGGCCTGAAGTCTGATATTTTTACTCCTCTGGTTGAGCAAGAGATGGTATGCCAATCAGCATTATAGTTCAATTTTTACTCACTATTGCTTTTTCTATTTTGCCTTAACAAGATTGAAGTTGTTTATTTTTCTTGTAATCATTCTAGTTTTTTTGGGTGAAACTATCATTTTTGTTGGTTGGATTTAAAATATAACTTTTCTTAATTAATATGTTTGATTCTCGTTAGCAGTGCTTTATGCTTGTGGCTTTTGTCTTTTAATTACAGTATTATAGGCAAGAATGGAATTTGGGATTTGCTGACCTACAGAATTAACCTAGGGCTAACTTTTGGCCCTTTCATTTTGGGAGTTTTGTTGTGGAGTATAGCACAGAGTTGGCTCACTGGAGCCTTTCTCTCATTAGGTTGTCGAATTAGTTCGTTCTATGTGTGTCGCAGCAGCCTAACTCCAACCCGAGGTTGGGAACTTACATTCTCCTTTATTTATTTGTTTTTATATTTTTTTAATCACTTTTAGAACTCTTGTGAGAGTGGTTGATACTAGGGTACGCTTGAAGTGTGATTACTTATGGTTTGTAGGCCAGGCTGAAGGGTGCTTACTGCTTAGGTGTTCGGATTTGGAGTGTAGAAACAAATCTCTTGTGGTGGAACTATTCATATCATCTCACATGGGTTACACTTTATGTTTGCTTCAATTTTTTCGCAGGCTGCAAAGAAAGATGGAATACCATCGGAAACAACTTCTTCCCTAACCTACTCAGGGGATGCTACGTCTACCGTCAAAGGTGAGACTGGTCAACAGTCAGTGGCAGAGCAAGGTGTTTACTATCCACCTACTAGCTGTTACTATTATTACTACCCAGGTAGATGTTGGATTGAATCTGTCTTTAGAAATGATATCCGTAATTAGTGTTTTTAATCTTTTAAAAATGTAATATTGAATATCACAGGATTCCTAAGATTCGGAAACATTCACTATTGATTTATGAGCCGTGACCCTATGATGTCCAAATTTTATTTCATGTATTTGTCCAAGTGCTGTATGGTTGAGCAGACAAGTGAGGGCGTCTGTCATAAGCTCTGGAAGTTCTATTAATTCCAAGTTTTATGCCAAATGTTGAACTGTAGAAGTTCTCTTATTTTGGCTTTTGGATTCCTTGTTAATTTATTTTTCTTAGCAGCAAGAATAGAACCTTGAAAATAATGGTCAAATGATTCCAAAATAATGTAGGGATTGTGGTATTTTCTAAATATTTACTTTTTAGGCTGCTCTGGAACAAGTAGATAATGTGTGTATTGTTTGGGCAATGTTGATACGTTAATTAAACAAAAATTGAGGCAGGATATACTAGCAAAAAAGGGTTGACAGTTGTACACCTCAGTAATTATAATTTGTCAAAATTGAAGATTTCTTGGGCAGACTTGCTGATTATTGTTTTTGTGTGTGATTAATTTGGTTTTCCTGTCTGATTAAACATTGGTAGTTTTCTTTTCTGCTTTTACAGGATATGATGGAATTTATAATCAATTGGATGATAATGGTTATCTCAATGGCAGTGATGCTTCTTATACAGTATTGTCTTCACCTTATCTTTCTGTTGATTTGATTCATATTCTTAGGCTTTTATCTTTTGTGTTACCAAAATAAAAACAAACAATTTACTTGTTGGAGTTTCTTATCAAATGACAGTGGGTGAGACCTTCCCATTTCTAATTTTCTAACATTTTCCAGGGAATCCAATCAGATAATGGTTCACTTCTCTATTATCTGCCTGGCTATAATCCTTATCCTACTGGGACTTTTATGGGTGTTGACGGGCATCAGCCCTATTTTTCTTCATCAGGATATCTGCAGAACTCTGTCTCTTACGGGTCAGAAACCATGCCATGTTACTCTTGGAATTCGACATATGTTGGCGATGCTACAAATAGGACAACTGCTATACGTGGGAGGGTAAAATCTGCTCTGGGCTCTAACATTTCAGTGAAGACAAAGGGTTTTAATAACCCTATAAAAACAAACAATACTGTCGAAATACCATCCAACTTGCCTCTGAATATGAAATCACGACAGTATACTGCCTCGCCTAATTTTTCTAAGTCTCTCCTTCACGCTCAATCTCTAAAACCATTAAATCAGGTATGGATATTTGATGCATGAAAATCATATTATTGTAACCATTTCATTTAGTAATTGTTAGTAGTGGATGAAATAAGTTTCCAAAAAGTTCACCAATTGAATCGAGACATTCGTGGTACACTTTTTGCTGAAAACTTTTGTTACACATGCTCTTTTTTATTGTGAAGTGTGCTGTTCAATGATAGAAGCTGTGTCTTACCCAGGGATTTGTCTCTAAATTTTGGTTGTTGGAGGAATTTGCGCTAGAACATATTTTCTTTTTTTAGTGCTGGAGTGGTGTTTACAGATGGTTGTTGGGGTTGCTGCCCTTGCAGCCGGGTGTTGTCACTCTTGTTGTAAGGGGTTCTTCTCATCCGATGTGTGATTGGGTTTCGATTCCTTTGGCACTATTTTCTAATATACCAGTACATAACAAAAGATAAAACAAGAGTGGTAAAAATGGAACAAATAAATGGTCAGTCATTACGTGTAAGGTTTTCTTTAATGTTGAGATCTTTAATCTTATTTACTATTAAACTATAAAGAAAAATAATTAGTAGGTAGTAAAAGGAAAACGGAAGAGTTTCTAATATTTCTATAGAGACAAGGTCATGCTTTCGATGAACTTGTGTGTGTTTAACCAATTGGAGTATTACTGCCAACGTTCTCCTTTTCCAGTTCATACTTTTTAAAACCCTTCTGTTTGTATTACTGAAAGACCTTTCAGTTTCATACAGTACTTTATTTTTTATGTGGTAGTTTTATATGTAAAATTACTCTTTAAGTGTTACTTTATAAACTTCTTTGTGTTGATGTTCTTTTAATAAATCATCGAACTAGTGCCATGACCCATGAGTATATAGAAAATTATTCTTTTAGTGTTTACTTTATAAACTTCTCTGAGGTGATATTCTTTTAATAAATCATTGAACTAGCACCATGATCCACGAGAATATAGAGCTAACTCAAGCTAACAGATTCTGGCAATTTCTTATTGCTCTTTGCTTTATTCTTTCTAGTTTCTGATGCCTGTCCTTATCAAGTTTGTTATTGAAATTATTGGATAAGGTGCTTTATATTGAAATTGATTGACGAACATATTCTACATTTCTGTATGGGAACATCTCAGTTTTTTATTTTCTTTAATTTTATAATTTTTTTTTATTAATTACCATGAATTGTTTTTATGTCATGTACTGCAGTTAGGTTCTGGTTATCAGTCAGCAGGCCCTGTGAAAGGTTTTCAAACAGTTGGGAAATTCTCAACATATACTAGCCGTAACCAAGGTGGTTACTTTGAGTATAATACTTCATTGAACTATAAACCAAATGCTAGAATGTGGAATAGCAATGATAGATTTAATTTGAGAGAAAGAAATGGAGAGTTTGAAGCCATGGCTGAGCTAACTCGTGGTCCTCGGGGCAATAACCAGAGCATTCCTTTAAGCTCATCAGCCGAGGATGAACAGAGGGGACTCTCTAAACAAAGAGATCAATATAACCTAGAAGATTTTCAGACAGAATATGATAACGCAAAGTTCTATGTCATCAAGTCATATAGTGAAGATGACGTTCATAAGTGCATCAAATATGATGTTTGGTCGAGTACTCCTAATGGCAACAAAAAATTAGATGCTGCTTTCCGTGACACAGTGGCTAAAACAAGTGAAGAAGGCACAGAATGCCCAATTTTCCTCTTCTATTCAGTAAGTTTCAAATAGATATGCTTGTTGTCTTTCTCTGTTATTGACTTCTATATGGAAAAAAATTTCAGCTCTCTAATGAGCATTTCCTAATTTTTGTTTCCCGAACTTCAGGTTAATGGAAGTGGGCAATTTGTAGGCGTGGCTGAAATGGTTGGGCCAGTTGATTTTGGCAAAAACATGGACTTTTGGCAGCTTTATAAGTGGAATGGGTTCTTCCCAGTAAAGTGGCACATAATTAAGGATATCCCTAACACACAGCTGAGACACATTATCCTTGAGAACAATGACAACAAGCCTGTAACATTCACCAGGGATACTCGGGAGGTATGTTTTGTGTTGTTTTATGACAAATTTTTCTCTCATTTCTGTACAAATGCAAGTAAATATTAGTGTTATATATATATATGTTTCAATTTTAAAGGTCATAAATTTATGCTACAGATAGAGTTTGCTTTTTGTTAAGCATCAAAGATATTCATTTGCTTGGAAGATGAAATTGTGTTTTTCCACGTTCTTCATAAAATCTTTTTTGCCATCTAAGTTGTGTATTACTTAATTGTGGTTTATCATGATTAATTTGTAGAAGTTATATATCATTTTCTTTTTACAGATTGGACTTGAGCAAGGTTTAGAAATGCTAAAAATATTCAAAAGTTATTCAGGAAAGACATCAATGTTAGATGACTTCAACTTTTATGAAAACCGGGAGAAGTTGCTTAAAGCCAAAAGGAGCAGTAAGCTAGCTCCTCAAACTGGGATACACAAGAAACATGTTGTCCCTGTGAGTTTTTCAGTTTTTACTTGAGATCTTTTCAAAACAGTGTTGCTCGTATACCTTTATACTTTCAACATTATTCCAAACCTTTTGGAAATCACTCTTTTCTTGATTTCTTTGTTTACCTTTTGCTTGACACTGCGTACTTATGTTCTGCAGAATCATCAAAAAGCAGGAGAAAGAACTATCGGAGGATCTGATATTAACAACAATTTATCTGACTCATCATCTCTCATCAATCTCACCAAAAATCTCTCACTTAGTCCAACACCATTGCAAGGCAGTGCCTCTTTGAATTGAAGAGAAAACTCGATATCTCTATTCCCACTTTATAGGAGATACTATTCCCACTATATAGGAGTTGTAAGAACAAGGGTTAATTCTTATTTTTCAGTTGAATGTAGTTGGAGAATTAATTTCTTACATTCTGTTCACTTGTTTGAGATGATGATGTTCAATATATACTTCTTGATTTCTGGTGTTTAATTCTATAAAAAATGGGTAAATTCCGCTGAAACACCTGGAGTTTTCACGTTTTCTCACATAACCACCTATGTTTTAAAAATTGACACATAAACACCTATAGTATTGAAGTCAAGTGAAAAGCTCGTTTCTGTCACAACTCTGTTAACTAAAATGTGCAGGGATATTTTTGCCCCCAAACCCTAACCATATTATTATATTAATGATACTAGTATAATTATGTTCTCTGTTTCAAATCGAAATGATCTCTGGAATTTGAGGTTCAATTTTAACATTAACATGATTAAAAAAATAAAGAAGTGGGAATCATTGGCAAAGAGGCGGTCTAGAATACTAACTATGACACTTATTAAATCAACCGGAGATTCCCATGGAGGATGTTGAAACTATTAGCATGACACAAAATCCACCAATGATTAAGCCCAAGCCTCTAATTAGTTGTAACCATCTTAAATGCTACCCCAAGGTTGTTGTCATCAGTTGAACCAACAACAAGTGACTGAATGGGTGGTGTGACTATGGCAGCCGACCAATAACAATCTTTGACACCCAAACTCTAATTCATAACTCATTTTAATTCTTTCCTGTAAGACCCACTTGGTTCTCAACTTAGCTTCAATAATCTCTTAATCTATCGATATTGGGTCTTTCAAATTTATATCATGTTCATTTGGGGCCATTTTTTTTCCTTGTACCTATTTTTTAGAAAAACAGAGAAAGAAACAAAAGAGGAACCCAATAGTTGTTGGGAACTCGAGAGAGAAAGTGAGCTGGAGTGAATGAAAGAGGAGAGAGAAATAGTCAAGTAGCTAACTCATTTGTTGCACCTTGTCGGGTCAACCTTTGCTGCAGCATACGAGGTTGTCTTGTTCTTTGATGGTGACACCCGTTTCCATGGCCACGAGGATAGAGCAGAAGCTAGGGTAGTAGTTTTGTGTCGAGCAATATGAGAGGATGGATCTTTGATGTGGTGGGGGAGAAGATGAGGAGATAGTGGGTTTTTTGGGATTGGGGTAGGGGTATTTTGGGCATCTTGTTCAAAATTTTACAATTTTAGCGGTTCTTCACGAGTGACATACACGTACCGTTAACTTTGATGAAAAATGTGGCAATTTCACTTTATCTCAATACTATAGGTATTTATGTGTGGACTTTTAAAATATAGGTAATCATGTGTGGACTTTTAAAATATAGGTAATCATGTGAGAAAATGTGTAAACCTCATGTGTTTAAATGAAATTTACCCCTATAAAAATTATGCTTTTTGTAGCTGGAAATTACAATGCCAAGCTCTTTTCTGATTGTAGTTGTGGCCTGCAGTAAAATGTGAGGGCATGTAATATAGAGAATGGGAAACAGGGGAGAAAGGAGTTTGTCATGAAAAAGAATAACAAAATAGTTTTCAAATAGTTTAAACTATTTTCATAATTGTATCGTCTACGATTAGAAGAATTTATGATAATAAAAATTAAATTCTAAAATTAAAATTTTAAAAGAATTTATATACTACAACTACATTTTATCGACATTTTGCTTCTAAACATAGTAATAAATGAGCTGAATGAAGTAGAAATAAGATTCCATTCTTGTTCTTATGAAATTTCCATGTTCATACACATGATATTGATTAAATGAAGCAAAAATAAGAATATTGATTATACTCCATTGTTTTATAAAATTAGTTTTGATATCTTAAAATTTAATTTGAGATATTTTTTAAAAGTTAAAATTAATATGAATATATGTAAATTTAGCTAAATATTGCAAAATATCTAAAAAATGAGTAGACTCAAGTTCCAAACTATAGTAAAGGCATCAAACCAGAATTAATATGTATTATAGACCTAAACGACCTATCCCAACCCTGGCTCCGCATAATCCTGCTGCCAAACAATACCTAAACCCTAAACCCTTCCGTTATACTGACGAAAACGTGGTAGCTAATTGACAGGTTTCAATGACACACGATCAATCACAGCCGTTGAGCTCCGAAAACCTTAAGCACTCCCTTGATCAACGGCCAGAATCTCCTCAACGTCCGTTAAAGATCGCGAAAGTCGGCGACGAAGAACTTACCGGCGACGAAGGTGAAGAGAGAGAAGCAATTGGTAGTGATCGAACTATGAGCGGAAACCCTAGAATTCAAAGGTATTTGGTGGCGATTGAGTACATTGGGACTCGATTTTCTGGGGCCCAGCAGCAATCTACTGGCAGAACTGTTGTTGGTGTTCTTGAGGTAAATTTATCCTTTTTCATTCAATTTGAATGAAATGTTTAGTTGTTTTATGGGAAGTAAATGAAATTTTATTGTTTAACCTCTAATTTCAATAGTTGAAATGTAAACAGATGGTTTTTCTAAGAAATGAAAATACATCTGGATAGTATTAGTATTATGTTTATAATTATCATATTGAAGTAAGAATTCCCTTTTTTTTCTTTTTATTCTTATTCTTATTCTTTATTATTATTAAGAAGGCAGGGAAAAAATTGCTGTGGGTAGTCATACATACTTTGAATATTTTTACAATCAAATTAAATGAATCCATATGGTGCCTGGTAATACTCAATTCATCCTCTAAAGTTCAATTTTATTTATTTATTTTATATATTATAAATATGAAAATATAATATCAAAATATGCTATAGACACATCTTAAAATCTGTGCTAAACGTATTATTTTGAAACAATATTCAATCCATGATAGGGTTATGAGACATTAGCTTTTGTGGATACTTATGGTGCTCAAGTGAAATTATGGGAAAAGGAACTCGGTAAATACTTTGATAAGAAGTTCATTGCTCTTTTATTTGCTCTGGACAATTTGCAAATTGCAATATATGTTGAATTGTTTGTGATTATTCATATGCAAAAAATAATACAAATTTAGTGTGCCCTTTTAATTAAATCAGTTTTACTGTTGCTACAGTTCTCTGTGCATACCATGTTAAGAGAAATATAACATTTTGACCTGAACATTGGATAATTGAGGTGCAAGATTATCTACAAATCATATGTAGGTAGTTACATTTGCAGAATACTGGTGATTGATGTTACTGCTTTCAACTGTAGCTAGCAAGTGACATTATGACCCCATTGCAGCGCATCGTACTGATTAGAGTTGGTAAAGTTATGTATATATATTGTACTTGAATGTTCAGTAATATCATCCATATATTCGCCACCACTCTTTTTCTTCCTTGTAGATCCTACAGAGTGCTGAGTTCCCTCTGCGTTCCTATAGTTGGTCCTTTTGCAAGTTAAGCTTCTTGTATACTGATGTACAGGAAAAATTTGGCCGAGCTGACTGGGGTTGTTCTCATTTCATGTAGGAAGCCTTCCGTAAATTTATTGGACAGCCAGTATCAATCTTTTGCTCAAGCCGAACTGTAAGTTACGTTGTGCTCATATTCAATGCTTTAATACTCACTCCGTCTCAAATTAAAAGCCTCGTTTTGACTTTTTTGGTCAAATTGACCATTTTTAGAATTAATAATTAAGCATATATAATACGTTTTTAAAATTATAAAAATTGGAGTTGGTAGAAAATTGTATCTAGTTTCTTATGATTATATAATCTCTTAACCTAAACTTTATCAACAATAGTACAAAAATTAATTTTAAAAATGGTTAATTTGACCAAAAAAGTCAAAATGAAGCTTTTAATTTGAGACGGAGGGAGTATAAGCTAAGCTGATGACTACTTGTTCTTATCTTATGTATTATAAGCATATAGTCTGGTAACATTGAATTATAATGAAGAGAGTGGATCAAAAGCAAAAAGACTGCATATGCTACATCAGCTGTATGTTTGATACAAATCTCTTATTTGCTCTGCGATGGGATTAGTAATCATTAGCTAAGGGCCCAATGCTTGTGACAGTGACCCTTTCTATTTTAATACACTGCTTAAAAGGGCATTCCTATAATTTATTGGTCCAAATTTCTACTTGTTTGCACCTAGGTCTAACTTCGGCTCACTATATCTTGCATCTTAACCTTCTGTGCGTATCTACTAAAGTAAGGGATTGAGATTTGAGAATCATCATAAGTGACTCGCGAGAAATGGCATTATTCAGTGTGAAACTTGAGCCAAACCTTGAAAATGAATCTTGAAAGCTTTCAGTTGCATTAGGGCTATTTGGTCCCAGATGTTATATCACACCCTCCATTCTAAAAAGAGAGTTCTACTTGCTTGTTGACTTTTTTCTTATTTCGTTTCTTTAATTTTTTACGAATATTAAGGTTTGGATATGATACACCAAGGCATGTAATTTTTTTCAGCGATTTTTTTTTTTGACATTAAAATTTTAAGGACTGATATTTTTTATGAGGAAAATGAATATTATAAAGGGGTATGTCTGAATGTGTCCTATGCAAAGTAGGACTCTTTTTTCCATCCGGAGGTAGTATAAGATTTTGAGGCTGACACTTGATACTCGGGACACTGTAATTATAGTTTGTTTGTTACTCTATACTTACTATAAAACCGTTTTACAACTTATTCAAAATCACTGGCTTGTTACTAACTCTTTACTGAATACATACATTGCACTTCTTAAGAGTATTTTTACGGAACCAGAATCAATCTCATGTAGGATGCAGGAGTACACGCCTTATCGAATGTTTGCCATGTAGATGTGGAGCGTATAAGCAAAAGGAAACCTGGTGAAGTGGTAATTTTCCTGAAAAGTCAAATTCTCTTATCTTGTTTGCTAAGTATATGATCTCATGTGATGCTCATCGGGTTTATACTAATAGAGCTGCCTTTCTACTCTGTAATGTATCCCTTGCCAACTTTTTTTATAAAGTATAAGTAGGATTAAAATCTTCGAGTCTTCCCTTTCCTTTGATTTAATGACTTGATCTGGGATGTGTTTGGTCAGGCGTTTTTAGGAAGGCAGTTGCTAACATTTTTGGATTTTTTTAATAAGTACTCATGTACTCCCTCCTTCCCATGTTGATTTTTTTTTAGTAAAAATGTTTGAGGTAGGGATTTTAAGACATCCCACTTCCCAGAAATAAATTACAAGTTTTGTCTTTAATTTAGCGGAAAATTTTATATACAAATTACATTGAAAATTTTAACTCTCCCAGTTAAACCTCCTAACCCTAGAAGCAAAAAGATATTAGTGTAAAATTCTTAATAATTTCTACAAAAGGAATAGCCTCGAACCCAGTTATGACTCGTGAAACCAAAAATAAATAACAGGCTTGTCATCAAGACCAAGCGCTATGTGCTGAATACTCTTCTTCCTTACATCTCCTAGTGCTCTTTTTCCAAATTGATCACATACCACAATGTTCCATCAACTCCAACCCATCAAATGATAAATTTTTGACTGTTGCGTGACCACCCAACTCCAAACAGTGGAATGATAAAGTTCAACAAATTACTAGCAAAGTAAGTGGAAAAAAAAATACCTTGCGGAGACGAGGCTTAGGAGGTTGTTGTAGTGAGGGGGATACTACCCATGACTTGTGAGCAATGACTCTCGTAATTAATGGGATATGGCTTGTTAAATGAGGTTTCCTAGAACAAAATACAGTGTTACACAACTGCAAGTAATAATTTAAAAGGCTAATGACAAAACTGTCCCCCTAAGTTAGGCCGAAAATTAATTTGTCCTCAAAGTTTGGGAATCATCAATCAATACTTCTTAAAGAGACAATCCCGTTTCCTTCTCACCTGGCCGGCCAATTTACTCCTGGAGATTGCCACATGCCAATTTTTTGTGCTATTTGTACGTAGGGGTGAGCAAAAAACGGGTAAAACCGAATAACCGAACATAACCGAATTTTTTTAACATAATTATTTTTGGTTATTCGGTTATGTTCTGCAATTCGGTTATAACCGTTTTACTATCCGGTTTTCGGGTTTGGATACAGTTACTAAAATTTTGATATTCGGTTAACCGAATAACTGAATAGACATTTAAAAATAAATAAATTTAAAGACTTAACTCTTAACTCTTAAGCCTTACCACTCTGCTCTTGCCTCTCTCACTCTCTAGCCTCTGCCAACTTCCCAGCCCTAACGCAAATCCCTAAATCCCAAATTCCCAATTCCGCCTCTCCATAGCCACATCTAGAGATGCACAAAAGGCTTGAGGCCCGTGGCCTGGACTTGGTCTGGCCTGGGCCTGACCTGGTCAAGGCCCGGTGTGGTCAAAGCCTGGCCCGACCTTGAAGGCTTAAAAAAAGCCGTCATTTTACTTGTTACTTTAGTTGTTGCCTGTTGTCCTTTTAAAATGTTGTCTTCCAAGTTCCAACACTAACACCATTACACCACGTCTTAAAGGTTAAAAAAAAAAACTGAGCTCAGTGCCCAAGACCCTCCCAACTCCCAAGTCACATGCAACTATGCAAGAGCTATAAAATGTGCACCAAGCCTGACAAAGCCATCAACTCAAGTAAATAAAAAATTAATAAAATGAAGGCTGGCAAGTGACACACCTTAATCCATGTCAAATGCATGGCTCATAAATATTAAAATATGTAATAGTCACACACCTTTTCATATTTACTATTGACAATGAGGTAATGAGTATGAGCGTATGAGCAACGGAAAAAAAAAAACTGGCACACCTCAAATTTCAAAAATTAAATTAACTTTCATGTACCAACCTAACGGCTATAATTTTATAACGGTTATTTTTTTTACTATAAAGATCGTAAATTTACTATACAAAAATCACAATTCTTCACATCTTTCTCTCTTACCATACTTGCAAGCTCAAAATTTTAATTTGTATCATTGTTATAATTCTTGTAATTTTGCAAACTCAATTGAGTTTGCAAAATTATAAGAATTATAACAAAATTGAGTTTGCAAAATTATAAGAATTATAACAATGATACAAATTAAAATTTTGAGCTTGCAAGTATGGTAAGAGAGAAAGATGTGAAGAATTGTGATTTTTGTATAGTAAATTTACGATCTTTATAGTAAAAAATATAACCGTTATAAAATTATAGCCGTTAGGTTGGTACATGAAAGTTAATTTAATTTTTGAAATTTGAGGTGTGCCAGTTTTTTTTTTCCGTTGCTCATACGCTCATACTCATTACCTCATTGTCAATAGTAAATATGAAAAGGTGTGTGACTATTACATATTTTAATATTTATGAGCCATGCATTTGACATGGATTAAGGTGTGTCACTTGTCAGCCTTCCTTTTATTAATTTTTTATTTACTTGAGTTGATGGCTTTGTCGGCTTGGTGCACATTTTATAGCTCTTGCATAGTTGCATGTGACTTGGGAGTTGGGAGGGTCTTGGGCACTGAGCTCAGTTTTTTTTTTTTTTTTTTTAACCTTTAAGACGTGGTGTAATGGTGTTAGTGTTGGAACTTGGAAGACAACATTTTAAAAGGACAACAGGCAACAAGTAAAGTAACATGCCAGCAAGCAGGCCAGACCTGTTGCGCCTAACCGGGCCAGTCCAGGTCGGGCTTTATGGCATGCCGATCCAGGCCAATTTGTTGTACTAAAATGGCGGCCTTTTTTAAGCCTTCAAGGCCGGGCCAGGCTTTGACCAGGTCAGGCCCAGGCTAGACCAAGGCCAAGCCACGGGCCTCAGGCCTTTTGTGCATCTCTACTCTGTTGGGATAAGCTCTATTGTATTGCTGACTTGCTGTTCTTATATGTTCACTATTTCCAGTATGTGGTAAAACCAAATTTCCAATATATATATAAATAATAGTCACAGTCGCAAGATCTTTAATATATGGTGCTTCGATTTATTTTGTTTTGTTTTTTGGTTAAAGGGATAATGATGAGTCTGACTTAAATTCTTGACCTGGATATTCATAAAATTTATGGCGACCTAAAGGGAAAAATATTTGAGGTTCAGTGCTGGTTTATATATATGTGTAGCAGTGGGTTTTGTATTGTATTCCGCCTTTTGGTTGTCATTGTCAGATTGTGAGCTTGAAGTGTATTAGGCATTAGTGATTGAAAACTCTAGTATTGCCAATTTGAAATGAATTTTTTTTGTTTGATAAAATGAAACTTAATTTCGGTTATTAACCGAATTATAAATTCGGTAATTCGGTTTTCGGTAATTCGGTTATTTCTAAATTCGGTTAGTTATTCGGGTATTGAAATTTAGAAGATTTCGGTATTCGGTGATATCCTAATAAGCTATTCGGTTCGGATATAACCGAATTGCTCACCCCTATTTGTACGTATTGTTTACGAATTGGTCTTACTTGTATGTTTTAGAAGGTACCTAAATCGTATATTGTGGTTTTATAATCATAATATACAATATCCACACAGTTACAACAAATCAAAACAAAATATTAAAACCACATAATTACTCCAAATCAAAACAAAATATCAAACCCCTAAATATTAATTAAACATTCGCCCTCATCCATTGAACATTAGGATACGGAAAACCCCCAAATCTGAGGAACCCTAAATCAAAATCTCATCATCCATTAAACATGAAACATGAAGCTCCATGGATAGAAACAATAGTGAAATCAAATGCACCTGAATTGCTTTGCGCACAAATAGAACACCTAAATCATGTGAAAAATATTGAGCAAAATTACCTCGGAAATCCCAAATCAATCATAGAAGCAGAAGTGGACGGTGATGGTGATGGAGAAGACGATGAAAAGGATGGAGATGACAGGTGGAGGTTCTGTTGCTGTTTCCACAAAATCCAAAATTATGAAATCTCAAATTGTTCTAAGATGATGCGACATATTAGTTCTTCAAGGTAATGATTATGTTTTGAATTTGGTTTGGATGTGGTTGCGCATGTTATTTTATTGGTGAATAGTTACATGATCTTGGAATTTGGGGATTTATGTAGTTGAGGGATTTTTATAGGTTTAGGTTGAATTAGATTTAGATTTTAATTTTGATTTGGCTGGATAGATCATTGAGTTGTTCTAGGATGTTTTTTTTTTAGATAATTGGTTTGGATTTTCTTTTTAAGTATTTATGTAGTTTTAATATATAATTTTGTTTTAATGTTATTCAGTTTTAATAAATCTACTTTTAATATAATTTAAAGTTATTGTTAATCATACTAATTAAATTATTATCTTGATACTCATATTGATTGTATTCATCTTAATTTAAGTGTATCAATTAAAACAAAAGTATTTCAAAATAAAAATAAGTGAAATTATTTTGTAAAATTGATATTCATTTGATAAAAATGTCATATACATATGATACCGAAATAATATGTATTAAATTTGTATAAACAATCTAATTTGTTGACACGTGTCTATCTCCGACAATTAAATTGGCCGAACCGGCAAAAAAGAACAAAATTGTTGTTTTAAAATACTTAGAGGTATTGATTGACGATTTCCAAACTTTGAGGGACAAATTGTTTTTCGGCCAAACTTGGGGGGACAGTTTTGTCATTAGGCCTAATTTAAAAGGTTTGATTGCACTCTGAAAGACCATAAAGGAGGACAATTGAGAATCTAATCGTACATGATTAAATTTTAGTAATTTCTCAGGAATTTAATGTATTATTTTTTACTGCAGTTACCACCACATGAACCTGCCGTGGTTAAAAAAGCCGTGAACCATTTCTTACAGGTGTGTTTTTGGTCTAAAAGTTCTTGTATTTAGTAACTTTGCTGTATATTATTCATCTAGATCTTGTCTTGTTTTTGTATATAGTATATACACATTCAAAGCTGAGAGTTGAACACTCTGCATGATTTCCTTCTTTATTTCTTTTAAAGTTCTACTCAGGCCCTTTGGTAAATTCTTCCGCTGGCATTCTGCTTAAAATATAATGCAAGAAACAACCAAGAAATTGAAGCTTTTAGTTAATTCTTATTACATAACTAAGTTTTCTTGTTCTTTTTTAATAAGTTAGTATCATTTGGTAAAGAGTTAAAAGGGATTTTTTGGATAGGTAATTGAACTTTGATAGATTTTACTCTTCAACTGTCAAATTATTCTTCTAAATTTACTCTGAAGCATTGATTGTAATCATGGACCTCAAATCTTATCCAGTTGGCATTTGTGAACTATGTGACCTGGCCTCTAGGTTCACTTGTGTCCTAAGCATTTCCTGCCTACATATTTAGAAGATCCTGACACAATTTTGGTTTTGCAACAGATGAATGAAGGTGATATGACAGTAATTGATGTTCGATGCGTGTCAGCCGATTTTCATGCTAGATATAAAGCTCAAGAGCGTACGTAGGTATCACCAAACTCAAAATTTTCAGTAAGAATCTCAATTACGTAGTATACATGAATCTGTATATGGCTCTGTAATCGGTCCAGATCCTTTATATAATTTTTCTTATTCTAAAACTGGTGGAAGGTAGAAACACTTGGGGGCGCTTGTACATCATTCAAATATTTGTTGCCGAGTCTTTTTATTTCTTTTTTGGGAAAAATGAGACATCTCTGGGCTCAATTGTGTCTTTTGTTGATTTTTTTGGGTATATATATATTTGGGGTGTTTATGGAGTTTTTGTGTTTCCTTGCATTGTATGAATAGTGTGATGTGTGTACATGGGTTCGCCCCTTTTTTGGTACTTTATATTACACTTTATTTGCTTGTCTAAAAGAAAAAGATAAATTATGCTAGTTGCCTTGCACATATTATTTTGTTAAACATCTCGTGGCTGGAACTGGATGCTTATTTTGTATAGGTATTTCTACCGCTTGCTATCCGGGCCGGAGTCTGTGTCAACCTTTGAGAAAGATCGAGCCTGGCATGTGCCTGAGGAGCTGGATCTACCAGCAATGCAGGTTGTTTAACATGTTTCAGCTAAATAGCTTTTTCAAGTATAAATCATCATGTTCTCTAAAAAATTGTTATTGTGTTCAGAAAGCATGTAGAGTTCTTGTTGGACATCATGATTTCAGTTCCTTCAGGGCAGCTGCTTGTCAGGTTCTTATTTATATCTTACAAAGCTTACACTAATCTTTTGTTGCATTTCACATTGTGCACCTTATTTTTGGAGGCAATATTTTAATGGTTAGTTTCCAATTTCCGAGGGTGTAAATTTTGCTTTTCAGAATTGTGCACCGTAGATTTTGGCTTCATTATTTAGTCATCTGCTCCCATAATTAATTTCTATTATATGTTTTGAGATCCTTATTGGTTTTATTTGCATTATCAACTTAATGAACATGACTTTCAAAACATTCTAATCCACCATTTTAGATAACAGTCGGTTGTTAGATTAAGAATGTATAGCCGGTAACACTAACCAGATAATATCGGAATCATTTATGAAATTCTTCATGATTTCCTGTCAGTATCACTAAATGAGAGAAAGGGCCAAACATTTGCAGAGATTGCATGCATGGATTGAATGATTCATTTAAAATAATTGTAGGAAGATGAGGGATTCATTCAAAATTAAGTTACTCCTTATAGTAATAAGTTACTCCTTATAGTAAGATATTATCCCATTTCTGAGGGATATCGCTTAATTGTTGGTCTTAAGGATAAATGGCTCTGTTTTTAGCAGATGTACTGCTTAAAAGTTACATTATAGACCAACTTCTTAGTATCAAAACTCTACTCCTACCCCCAATGTTATGATTGCCTCTAAAGATATGGCCACTTGGCCAGAATGTTTACTGAGCTGTGATAGAAAATTTTTTCTAGGTTCTGGTTTATAAATAACAACCAGCACATATTTTTATTCAATCCGGTGTATATCTCAGCTCTCAAGCTCAATTTAGTATCTTACCAAGTAGTATGGAAGATGCCTATGAAAAGAATAGGTTATACCAAGTGAATAAAAAGGGTCAACTGCTTCATTTTCTGCATTGCGCGAGATTTGCATTATGGTTTTTGCTCATGAGAGTTCTCCCGTTTAGAGAGTGTATACAGCATACAATCTAAAGGCTAACTAATCTTGCATGTTACTTCTAAAACACTGTATCGTCTCGTTCTCTGTAAAACTTAAATGAGCCTTTTTTTTTCATCACATGAATTTGCTATAACTTTCCTCACATGTTTCATTCGTTTTCTGTACATTCTGAATATTTTTTGAAGCGGTACCATCTTTTTATTTTCTAAAGCTATCTTAATGTCTACTTCGATTTAAAGATCAGTGAGAATATTTGTGTGTTGCAGATTACCTGGCTATGACTACAGTCTGAGCTATATCTCACAGTTTGCTCATCTTTTCTCTATATCTTAGGCTTCCTGTGGAAGTTGGCATACTTTTGTAACATCAAAGTACTTTCTTGTTTATTGTAGAAGTTTTGGTGAATGTGATAATGCATTCCTGTCTCCTGAAATTATGTAATCCTGTGCATCATTTGATGTTAACAGGCGAAATCACCTATCAGAAGTTTAGACGAGCTTAATGTTACTGAGGTTGTTTCTGCTCCATATTTTCCGTCAGTCATGGAGAGGGAACAACAAAATGTTGATGATCCCTCTGAATGTTCTGAGTTGAAGACTGGTATACCTTCCAAGCAAAATAAGGTCGAGACCTCTAATGGTGAAGCTAGCCAAGCATTTGGCATAAGGAGAAGTCATCGTTGCTTTGTGGTAACTGCAAGGGCACGCTCTTTTCTGTACCACCAGGTTATTATAGTACTCTTTTACATCTGGTTTTATTTCTTCTAGTTTTCTGTTTACTCTTCTACTTGATATATGTGAATGTGCTCCATGGATGAGTGTTTGATACTATGGACTAAGGATACATATTACATCAAACAGAGTCAATAGTTGCAGCCGAGCAGACCTGAATTATGATCCCAGCTTGTGAGGTGATACCCAAACTAGGTTTAGTTGCTGATGGTTAGACTTAGAAAATGGTTTAGTTGCTGATGGTTGGACTGAAGTCAATTTATGACCCATCTACAGTCAAGTTGGCCATGTTATGATTAATTAAACTTTTCTTATTGTATACTTTAGTCACTTGAATTCCATTTTGAGAGTTTCAGTTAAATCAATCGCAGGTTAGATTGATTGTGGGTACTCTTAAATCTGTTGGCACTGGAGATCTAGCAGTTTCTGACGGTATGATTGAATTTGTATACCTATGTTCTCCTCGTCTCCCTTTCTGTGTTTATACATGCGTCTGTGCAAAGACTTGCATATTTCACTCATTTTTGGACTAATTTTTATCATTTTAAATTCATTGCATCTCTTCAGTTGAACAGATCCTGAAGGCAAAGACAGTGACCGCAGCAAGTCCGATGGCCCCTGCACGTGGTCTGTACCTTGCAAACGTGAAGTACGACCTGTCTTGATATGTGCACAAAGAAAGAATTTTTCAGGGAAAAATTCTTGATAGTACATGAATTTCAGGGGTGAATTTGAACACTTTAATTTGATCCTCCCTTGATTTGCAATTGGCACCACATTTCTCAATTCTTTTAAGAGGTTAGATAGTGCATTGGATCAAATTGTATCCTTTGTTACTTATACAGATGTCTCAAGTAGATGTACATTGAAAATTTGAAAATGCATGAGGAATGAGTTTTGGCTCAAGGGGAAGATGTAGTAAGGGACAAGTGTGTCTACACATTAATTCTTTAATATTTTACAACTAGTAATTTGAATTCCTTTTGGAACTTGTTATATTGAATTAGTTATTGATAATGCAGAATTTTGGGGATTTCAATCCTATGTTTTGTTTTTTTCTCTTATGCCCAAAAAGAGAAAAAAAGGAAAAGTTAATCCTGTGTTTTGTATTTGGTTCCCTCTATTTTCTCTTTTTACTTTAATTTATAATATTTCCTTCTTGGTATGATTGTGTAGCATGTTTCAGATTGTTAGTATTTGAACCACTTTTTCATGTTTTTAGGGTGGAATACTTTTTCATGTTTGCTTTTGTGGTATATATGCCCTAAATAACTTGTATTTGGGGTTGGGGGTGGGGGGGGGGGGGGGGAAGAGAGAGTGAGAGAGAGAGAGAGAGAGATAGCAATTCACCTTTTTTAAAAAAAATTGTGCAAAATGATTTGATATCTAACACAGAGACGAGGGGTTGAGTTGCAGTGTGTTCTTTTTTCATCAGTACAGTCCAGCAGCACAATCAAAGAAATAAAAGTTTTGTATGCTATACTTCACAATTTCAAGTTTAATTTTCCTGTTAAAATCACAACCTTATATGGACATATTTCCTTTTCTGATAAGTAGAATCAAACTCCTAATTTATATTTTAGGATTATCTTTATTACACCTAAATTATAAACATCCCATCGTACCCTCAACAAGGACCACCGAAACATGAAAGAAAAATCACCTAAAATTTTGCTATAATGATTCACTGGTTTGTGAGATGTTATGCTGCCGTAAAAAAATCATATCAGTCTCCTGCATAAATCCATCCTCAAATTTGTCTAATACTTGGATGAAGTCGCCGAAGCCTACTCAGCAGCATCTCTAGCAGAACATGTCACCTACTTCATGAATGTTGAAATAGCGGCATGAATAGAACTACTAACACGAGTCGAACCCTTATGCCGAGCGAGTGAATGGGGCCCACTCCAGATGGATTTATGGCCGTCAGGAAAGAGGGTTCCACACAGCTCCAAGACCATGGGATTTTCAAACCGGCGGAGGTTCTCGCAGATTTGAGCTTTTTGACTCTCGTCTAGCGATTCCTGTAACGACAAAGTGAGAAATAAAGTAAAACATTCTGCAGCTCAAGTTATGAAGCCATAAGGTTACCTCTCATCAATATAAACAAGTTGCAGATCATGTAGTTGCTGCAGGAAAACATTCGGCTGTAAAGAAATCAATTACCTTAGGCTTGTGATGTTCAACTGCTGCATTTTCATCCTCACGCAGCATTGAAATTTCTTCTTTTTGAGTGTCATTCTGGATATCACTACCCGACTCCATTTGTGTTTGAAACTGCCTATTATTTTTTTCTCCAGATCTTTCACCTGTATCACCCTCTCCGTTTGTCTGGAATGAGATATCATTGTTCTCCTTTTCCTCCTGCTGCTTCTCCTGGAAAGGGCTATACTGCGCAGCTTTTTCCATCTTAACCTCCTCTCCTCTATCTTCCATTTCAGCATCTGCATCTTGGTCTTGCGAATTGTCCACACTTGACGAAGTATCCTCACCACAAGGGCTTTCAACTGCTGAAGCTCCCTATAATTTTTTTTTTAAGAAATGTGAGTTTCTTGTAGAGAAGAATACTAAAAAATCTGCGTGTCGTACGAATTAAGCATAGCTTCGTCAAGAAAGCTTCATTTACTTCAAAAAAGACATTAAAAAGGTCATGGTCATGGCAAATTAAACTTGACTAAGTATGCTCTAAGGATATTTATGCTTCCCTATAGTACGGATATCGAACATTTACATATGAAGGTTCAGAAACTAAATAAAAATGGTTTTGTTAGGCCTAGTCAAAGATTGAATGTACCTCTGGATCACTACTCTCAATCTGATTTTCAACAATTTGAGCAATCTCTTCACGCTCCTGCCTCCGCCGCATCATAACACATATAGCACATAGACAATCGTCCTTGTGCTTTTTAACTCTATCAGATAAAAAAGAACAAAACAGAAATTTTGAGCTGTAGAAGAAAGCAAACCGTCCATAAAGCAATATCATAATATTACGGATAATGATATATATTGCGACTTTACATGTCGACATTTTTATTGCGAGTTATGTGAATAAATCTAATTGGTAATACTTTTACGATGTATTTGATACAGTGGACCAATTTTATAATTTTATCCAATCCCATGTATATTGATATACGTCGCAATCGTAATTCGGTAGAAAATTTTCGCAATATATAGCCGGACTCTAATATTACTAGACTGCTAGACATGTTGAATGCTTCTTGATAAAATGAAGTTCTTTTCTTTTTCTCTCTTTAATAAATCTAGAACAAGAAAAGGAGATGACAAACTTATTAAAAGAAAGACTTAAATACAATTTGCATCCCCCAAGCTTACTCCATTTTGCACATTGCATCCTATACTTTAAAACGTGACACTTTGCATCCCGTACTTTTAGCGAACTGACACATAACACCCTCCGGCCCAAAATCCGTCACCAAAAGTGACGGGGTTAATGTTTAAAAGTGACGGATTTTACACTTTTAGTGACAGATTTTGGATCAAAGGGTGTTATGTACCGGTTCGCTAAAAGTGCGGATGCAAAGTATCACGTTTTGAAATATATGATGCACTATGCAAAATGGGGTAAGCTTGGGAGATGCAAAGTGCATTTAACTCTAAAAAAATAAATGAAAGAAAAGAAGATGATTTAATAACAATATATTCCTCAAACCTTTAAATCAACTCCTAAAGCGATCATTTTCTAACCCTGATTAGAAGGTTACTGAGAAGTGAGAACTATGGTCCTCAGTTCAACATAGCATGTAGAAAAGCTATAGCGTAATACTTAATACCATGTATGCATTTACAGGGTCACTTCAAAATTTTTGATTGACCGGCTCCCAAATATAAATATTTGAACATAATGGGGAAAAGAGAAAGGAAATACTAAAGAGCGCAGAAAGAGGGGGGGGGGGGCAGAACAATAATCCCATGTATTAAAAATTCATATTGCCTATTAAATGAGCCTTAAGGAGTTATTGTTTTGTCAACAAGGGTTTCCTGAGATCTAAAGTGTTGTATGAAATTTTCGCCACATTCATATGTAGGATCTTGGAGTGTCAAGGCTGGATCAGACCTTGGGAGGATCCAGCAAAATTAAAGAAGTAGACCAGAGTCTTGTATACAGTTAGAAGCATTATTGCACCCATGATTGCCAGTAGTGAGTTATAAAGATTCTGATTCTCCTCATCAAGGGAGTATTATAAAAAGCAAATGGATGAAAAGTAACAAAAAAGAGGAAAAAATGGAAAGGGTAGTTAGTTCATGGGAGCACCTCATGGAATATGAAGGTGAAATATAAAGATATACCTATTCACTGGAAGCCCAATAATTTGAGCCCTTTTATTAGCCCATTAGACCCATCAGACCAGACTCAGTAGTCAGTAGTCAGTTCATTGTTAGACCAAAAATAGAAGTTCAGTATGATATACGTCTTGCTAACATAATGCTAAAATAAAGTTTATAGAAGTTTATTTTAATGTACTCCTAGAACCTTATTCAAATGACAGTCCAGATCATCATTATGACTTTGCTGTGGCCTGTGAGCCAATTTATTCATTCTCCACTTCCCTTCCTTCTTTGTCCATAAAATTGTTATCTATCATGCCATCATCTCGGTACATGGAAGTATATGCATATTCACCCAACCATCAGTAATTCATCCAGCCTTCTATATCTCCTCCTCCCTCTTTACCACTCTCTCTTTTCTTCTTCATATATATACATCTACTTTATTCCTATAGAGGACTAATTATAATACTAATATTTGTTAATGAAAATCTAACAAAAATCAATTAACCGATTTATTAACTGATAAAATGCTGGAAATGTATTGAAATACTCGGAATACTTGGAATGGAGTAATGGGGAAAAATAGATGAGCGGACAAATAAGCTCGCAATGCTGAGTTACCAACTGATATCGATGGTGGTTAACAACTGTAACTAAATAGTTTATCGGGAAGGCCATAAAACAATATATGATGGGGAATTTTTTGCCACAATTATGGGGATTGGAACTAGCGACCCTGAGGTCAAGGCATACAAGTAAAATTCAATAAGAAATATGAAGGCCATAAGTCTATCACACTTGAACTTTCTATAATGCTATCTGCTTAGATATCATAAACGCAACATTTTCTCAGATCCAGATGGAAAAGCATGATATGATTATATTATATGGCAATCACTATTCATTTGTTTTTGATAAGTATCACTTCTTTCCGTACCACAAAAGATGACTGAAGTTCAAAAAAAATTGTCCCATAAAAGATGTCTAAAGTACACAATTTAAATGCAAACTATTATATAAAGTCTATTTTACTCTCAAAAGTAATTAAGTAGGGGTCCACAACTTTTTAAGGAAAAAAGAGAAATATTGAAGGTACTTGTGTGAGATCCATTGTGGGTAAATGGAAACTTATTTATAATCTCTCCACTTTTGTTTTTCTTAAATTATGTGAAAGTGTACTCAAGACATCTTTTATGGGACAGAGTGAGTACATGACAATCACTACGAAGAATCATTAGCAGAAAAACAAATGAATAGCAGCAAATCTATGCATAAGAAACCTGCAGAAACATACCCATGACGCTTTTGGGTCTTGTGTTTTAAATGACCACTCTTGCCAGGTATCTTTCCATGAATAGAAGGTGCCACATCTTTCACCTGAATGCTTTCAGTATCTGCAGAAAAGGGCAATGGGTAGTATGCTTTTAGGATAGACAAGCATATTGTAAAACAAAGAAACTAAAGCATCTTCTTACCATAACAGGTAACAATAACATCCAATATTTTATTTTATTTTTGTTGTTGTTGATAAAAATAACATCCAAAATAATCACTCATATCCACATTGATAAGGAAAAGATATGACTCATAAATTTATTTTTTCTTGGATACTGCGCTCACAACTTATTATAGTGTATTATATAAACACCACAAAATATGCACCAGTGAGCTTGTGACAAGGCAATGCATTCACCAACTGATGCAAGTGCAAATGATTTAAAACATTGCATATGTTGAAGAAGAAAAATATCCAAGATCACCTTGATTAATGTTCAAAGTAATATGAAGACATTAATAAATATACTAAGTATTAATATCAAAATTGATCTTGTAAACATTGTTTTCATAGCAGAAATTTTAATTTGCTGATTATCAGCGAAACATGGAAAGCCACATGCATGATGTTTGACATATTGTGAGCACTGAGCAGAAAGGCGTAAACAATCATATAGAATACTTTTTATCAGGTACTATGAATATGTCATCCAACTATCATAATTTGATACCCTTAAAATGTGCTGTAAAGTTCACTTCACTACCATGACATAAACTCTTAAGCTGTTCAAGCCATAATCAGCTACAATATGTTGCAACCCATAGTTACATATCAATACACCAGTATGTCCATCTAACAATAATAATAATTCCTATATTTTTAAATATATCCTGACGTACATTGTTGGGGGGGGGGGTGGTTGTACTTGATTAATTTTCCAACAAAGATTCATAAACGACATAGTATACAAATTTTAGTCATACAATTTGACTAGGATAAAAAGGTCAATTTACCAACTGATGTTCAACGACAATTAGTTTGATATTGTGGATTATTTTTTTTATCAAAACACGATAATTATACTGGTAATGACCCAAAATAAAATTTTAAAAAAATAAAAAATAATATCAAGACTGAGTTAGATTAATTGATATTTTGAGAAATATGGACATACGCCATGAAGGTAAAATCAATATAAGATGGACTACACTAAACAATTACTCATAAGAATTGATTATATTCAACAGTAATGCATATTAGATATATAGATGAAGATGCAACGTTGCGCAACAAGCTGAATTGGTTACAGGAAAAAGGATGAGTCTTCCGAAAGTGACGTTGATATTAGAAGCAAAGGAAACATCAGATTTTTGGGAATCTTAAATTACACTAAATGATTCATTGGCGGATCCTCTGTGGTCATTTCCCATTTATGCATTTCATTTCATATATATGAGATGTGAATAACACTTTATCTATTTAGAGTCCGTCAAAGTAGATCCTATAGAATATTTATATTTAAAAAAGAATGCTAATTGATATGAAGTTTTTTCCAGAACTCTTTCTGAGAAATCTCACTCTCATGAAGTCTCTGATATACTAATATCACATATTCACAATCATAGGTAATTCAAAAATGTCAATAACATCAATTTTCTGGTATGTTTCCTCAAAAGCATATTTTCCCCCTACAAGAGAAAAACCATAACTGCTAAGCATAATATCATCAAGTTTTGCCTAGAAAAGCAGCATCCTTGAAAGAATGAAAAATAAAATAAAAAAATGTAACAAATGTCAAGTTAATAAATGTTATAGCAAACAGACTAAAACATGCACCCCTTCTGCTTCTGCAATCTGAAGTCCCAAGAGCATGCGAATGATGCACTATGATAAATACAGGTATGGTCAAAAGAACATTGGAAATTTAATTAAGCCAAAAATAGGTTATCTTCTCCGTAGTCTAGACAAAATATTTTTAGCAAAAAGCTAATGTAAACAAGCTAAAAAAAGAGCAAAGGTATTTGTGGAGGGAAATTTCCTGTTCGATGACCGAAAGCATGAGAGATTTTTTATGCAGACCAACCAATACTTATCCAATATTAAGTGTCGAAACCAAGCAAGAAAAAGTGTACTCACGCTCAGTATAATAATAAAAGGATATGCATAACATAAAAGCTCAACATTATTACCCTGCGGTGCTTCACTATACAACCCAGCAGCTGTCCAATACTTTGAGAAATTTTTCTTTACCCTTTTCATGAGCTCTACAATGTAATCTCCTTTATTATTGTACTTGTAGCAATTTTCCCATATATATTGCACATCCTTATGCACGTCTTCTGAATTCATGTACTTAACACCATTTTCAAGATTGCTGCATATTGTACCAAAATCCATTGGTGTATCAATGACATCAAAATAATCCTGATTTCATCCAAACAAGAAAAAGAAAAAAGGGTCAGTCCATATTTAGAAAGTACTTTGTCTGTCCCACTTTAGTTGCAACATTTGTTCACGGTCTGGGACACGGTTTGTAAGACCTGACCAAAAACATATAAATATTATATTTTTAATAAAAATACGTTAAATATTATTAACTGTTATATTTTCAACTACCTAAAATTTTATATTTAAAATGTAATATTCAACCATACTTTTGGCGTGTCTTAGAATCCCTGCCAAACATGTGAGACTGAGGGAGTACAGTAGACCACTGTGGAAAAAGATAAGTATACTGGAAAAGTAACATATGCTAATACAATACTCACATACTATATTTTGATAATTTCAGATATAGTATATAAAACACTAAAACAGTAAGGGTGAGTTTTGCAATATAATAAAAATCAATTTTATTCATCTAAACTGAGGGGAACTGATATCAAATGAATTAAAAACCCTAAAATATAGATGAAAATTTTCCCTTACACGTAGTAAATTCAACTTCTCAGTTCACATGACAACTATTACACTCTAACTCCTTACCTCCCACACACAAAGTATCCTTAAAAAATTTATTTCATGCCGTTTCGCACTGAAAAACCAAGGGACTTAAATATCTACTTAGTCCTTAATGATGAATTTATTAACCTCACCTATTAGACAGTAAAACCAAGGACTTAAATATCTATTCAGTCCTTAATGATGAATTTATTAACCTAACCTATTAGGCAGTTTTACCTCCATTACAATCAATCTATAAAGATGCTCAGTCAGGAACATTTAGACAAAGAACAAAAAAATCAATTTATGTGACTTGGGGGAAATTAATAGTGATCTTATAAACCACATCGGTAAAAATGTATACAACTCATACTTACAGGTATTCCTAGTGCAATGGGATTCACTGGAACATTGAATGGCTCAGCTGCATCCATTTTCATCACCTTCTTAATCACCTGTGGAGAGATGGAAAAGACCAAGATAAAGAATAAAGTGCATTTTTAAACATTATATGACAACGGAAATTTCAAATAAGCATATCGAAGTAAACTGTGGAAAGGCAATTTCCTTTTGTTTTTCTTTGTAAAGAGCGTCAAAGAGAGGTATGACATTTGTAAACATACCTCCAGAGCCGCGTCCAACTCCTGCTTGTTGTACTGGGAATCTTGACAAAGTGCGGATTCTTTCTGATTCGTTCTCTCACCCTGCACCAGTCCAGCATTATTACATGGACTTAAACTTGAAGAACTAAAGCCCCTTGATGATTTAATTTTTATACTCCCAGCTTTCTTAGACTTATTCGCCAGTAGACCTAGATTACTTTCAGGCAACGAGTTAACGCTGTCTTCCATTTTCTCACTAACTAATCCTAGTTTTTCTAAACCAACTTGATGGCTGCTTTTATCAGTATCACTTTGTGTAGGTGCATCTGAAGAAGTATGCTGAGAGTCAAATGCTTTTGAAGTTTTGATCTTCACCTTCACACGCGCATAAACTAAGCTTCCAGGTTTGTTGACAGGGCCAACGGAACTGATAGTGGCAATTTTTTCAGGCTGATCGGTTCCTGTTGAAGATGGAGTCTCAGCCTCCATGCCAGAATCAACATCATCCTTATCGAAATCATCCATCACCGGATTATCTTCTGTACTTAAAATATCAACATGCGGGATTGCTTCCTTCACAGCCACCACAGAGGGCTTTTTAGGTTTGCCTTTCTTATTCCCACGCTTCCTTTTCATGCTTTTACTGCTAACTAAACTGACTGATGAACTTTTTTGCTGTCAATTGAGCTTCGAAGCCACAGATAAATTCAGCTAGGTACAGATAACTGGCCACCACCAACCAGTGCAAAAAAATTTCGCCTATCAGGCGCAGACATAGATACATTGAGCAAGGATGTGAATAGACTAGTGGGTACAACAAATAAATATTCCTTATGGTTCTATAGCTTTGAATAGAATAATTCTATGCATTCTTCACCCACCATATTAAAGAAAAAACAGATTAACAGAAAGGGAGGAAGAACAGGATAGATGTTACCAAACTAGTTGTGTTGCCCTCAAATAAATCTTATTAATCATGCCAACATAAAGACTATTTTACGACATTTAAATGTAGGTTTTTCTCATCAAAACTATCTGCTAGAATTCTTAATCAGGAGATTCAAGACACCCAAGAGAGAGGGAGAGAGGAAGAGAGAGAGAGAATGCTCATTGCTCAATAAAGTCTCTACATGGAAGAAAAGAGCTATATAGACACTTCGACCAAAATTTCAAAACAAACTTCTCTACATATCAAGTTAAAGTGAAACATAAGTTTCAAAAAGAAAAAATTGAAATCAACATTCTGGCTGTCAACACATTCTAATAATGAACTAGCTCAGTAAGTATCACTTGAATCAACAATAAAATCATTTTTACTACTTGAAGTGTATTTGTATTAGTTTTCACTGTACATACACATAATCTAGTCCAAATAGTGCAAAATGATGAAGCTGAATGAAATATTCACTTAAATTAGTCGTCTTAAACATTTTTATCTTTCGCCTCTTCGTACTGACGTCCCAAGTTCTAATGTATCTTTTCCAAATTCAACTGCCAAAGCACAGTACAGCTGCCTTGCCAAAATCCAAATTTATCTTAATTCCCAAATTAACTAATTTAAAGAACAAACCTTCTATGCTAAGTTCTTGAAAACACATATAATCACACTACTCTCAAACTCAACCACTAGCGTATCCTGCAATTGGTAACACATATATCACAATATCTACACGAACAAACCCTAGAATCCACCAAATAGAACCAATTCACCAACTCAAACGCGCACAATAACACAACACTTCCAAGAAAATCCAGCATACAAAACAAAAAAGGTGGAAAATCCAAAAATTGAATGTGAAATACAAGATACCGTTACATTAAAACTTGAAAATACAAAAAAGGGGGGAAAAATAGAAAACCCTAATACATTTATTTTGGCAAAACAAATACTCTCCGTATATGAAAGGTTTAGGTAATACCTGCTTCAGCAAGAGCTTGTTTCTCTTTGCGTTTTATACGTTTGGGTACAGATGAAGGAACGGGTTTAGCCGTGCCCGTGAGTGAATCGTATCCCCAATTTAATTTTAGAGAAAAGGGATTAAACGGGTTCGTAACAATCATAAAGTAGGCCTTTATTTGGACTTGTCGATCGCTGAGGGCAAAATTGTAATTTAGGTCATCAAAATATACTTTACAGTTTTTTTTATTATTAATTATTATTATTTTATTATTTAGAAATAATCTTTCTATTTAGAATTTTGACCATTTTACATTAACATGGTTCTCCATTTTTATTTTCTCTTTTTAGTAAAATATTTTTATTATAAAGATAAGAATAAAAAAGAAAAAGTAAGAAAGAGGAAAACTACCATAACAAATAAATACTACTTCAATATATATTTTAGCTGAACAATAAAATAAATTGTCACAATCTTTATTTTATGATTCGAAATTAAAGTCAATAATTAAATAAAGCGTTTGTAAAAAGGGGTTACGCTTTGCATTGAATATAAATTAAAATGTAATTTGAATTTTTTTTATTTACTCTTTTTTTTTTCTTATTCTCATTACATATTTCAAATTCAAACATACTTAGTATTTTATTCCCTCTTCTTCTATGTTTACTCTTGAAAATAATATAATTTATTAGCTAACTTAATAATAATATTATAATAAAATTATGATTGTAAATTTTAGTTGTGTTATTTAAATATTTAATTAATAAAAGAAGACTCTTTTGTGAAATTAAAAAGAAAAACAAAAAACTAACAAGTGAGACTTTTTTTTGTCAAAGAGAGTGATTTTCTTTGTATCATTTAGTTTCAGTCAATACAACGATGAATATTATAAATTATTTAAAAAATACTATTAAATTATATAATTTGTTGTTTCGTATTTTGTTTATGAATTATATCAATTTAAATTTAAAAGTGTTTCCTATTAAGTTTAAAAAATCAATAATTGTCTTAAAATTTAAAATGTAGAAAGCTATAATGATGTTAATATCAGTATTCTACAGAAAACTTTTTACACCATTCTCTCTACCTCTTAAAATGTGCAGAATTCAAACAAACTGCCTTACATCCATAAAGACATCTAAAATGAAACCAAATGAACATTTTTTATTATCAGTGTTCCATTAAAAGAGTCTCATTTGTCAAAAAAATTTATTTTATAATTTTTTTAATATTATTATTATTACTAATATACAATGACACCATGCCCTTAGCTTTGTCATCATAATTTCGCATCATATTACACTACTAAACTAACAACGCACTAATATTTTTAAGGATAAAAATGAAACAAATAATTCCTTAATATTTAATATTTATTTATTTTTCTAAAAAATATGACTCTTTCTGTAGAACAAATGGAATACTATAACTGCTTGTGTATCAACACACAGATTCCATATTAGAAATGGTGATCCAGGCACTGGGTTGACTCGACGGTCTGGCCAAGTCTGATAGCACTGGCAGTGTGCAAAGAACAACTTCACACCAGTCAACAAGAAGTTGATTACTAAAAGGGATATATACTAATACTACAGAATTTTCATATGCAGAACATTCAATGGATAGCTTTGAAGATTCTAGTCAACACAAAACATTCATCACACTTGAATACTTCTACAATCAACTACTACATAAATTGTCATGCAAAGATGCCTTGCCTAAAGTTAATACCCAATAAAGTAAACATATCCAGCAGAACTTTCAACAAATATCGCATATCTCACAACTTGAAAAAAATTGCAGATGGACCGAGCATTAGTTTCTGAAAGCAGGCACTCTTCATGCATCCTGCGATCAAATTCAGAAGAAAAAGATGAAAGAAACATATTAGAATTGGGCGTTAAACATAATAATATTAGCTGCCATTAGTGTTAACCATAGTTTATATTATCAGCAAGACCTACCGTTTTATCCACCAAAACAGTATGTACCGATACCAACATAATATTAGCTGCCATTAGTGTTAACCATAGTTTATATTATCAGCAAGAGCTACCGTTTTATCCACCAAAATACGGACGTAGTGTTTCAGATTTTCCAATATATACAAGATAGTTTTGTTGATATAAAAAAATAAATTATTTATCTTCCTTTCGTCCTCAAAACACCACAATCTAAAATTGACACCCAAAAGATTCTTAATTATTTATACCGTTCATTAGCTCAAAAATAAAATGATTTAAAATATTACCACAATTCACACACACCATTTTGATATTAAAAGAAAAAACAACCGAGTTTGTAATCCTATATCTTTTAGTAACATATTTAAATGAAGCTGAAAAAGGTGAAATATATCATATCCAATTGATGTGAGAGTTGACCTTGGTGGCGGTACTTGCATTCTGCATCTTACTTCTCTTGCTTGCACGTGTCTGAAAAATCAAAAAAATCACAGTTGAGTAATAATGTCATTGAAGTGTAACCAAAACCGAGTGAAGCATGATTTATTAACAATAGTTGGAAAGAATTATTCACCTCACGGGGTGAAACTGGATGACGAGATGATGAAGAGCGTACTTGCTGTTTCTGTACACCCTCGGAGGTACCAGGGCTATCCGCAATCTATCAAGAAACAAGATTAATTTAAAACATGCAACTATAACTAGAATGTGATGTTTCTACTCCCAAAGGATTGTCCGGTAATGAAATTATGGTAAGATGTTGAAGCATGTACTACCTGCTGCTGTGGTAACACCTCGGAGGCACCAGATGTATCCGCAGCCTATCATGAAACGAGATCAGGGGCACTAAAATCCATAATTTAAAATCTTTAAAGTATAACCAAAGTGTATTATTGCAAAAATGATTGGATAATAACTTACGGATTTACGGCGAGATGATGAAGCAAGTACTACCTGCTGAGGTACACCCTCGGATGCACCAGAGGTATCCACAGCCTATCAAGAAACATAATCGTTGCAATAGAAGTTATACTTTGAAATACCAAGTGTTTAACATTTGATATTTCTCCTGCCCAAAGATTGGATGATTAACTTACAAAATTATACTGGTGATTGTCAGGGGACTTCTGCATGGAGGACATCATAACCATCATTGTAGACATCTGAGTTACCATCAGTGCACAAGTCTGCTCCATGGTCGCCATTCGCTCCTTCATCTCGCGGACCTCTGAATTAGCCACAGTGACCATCCTCAAGGCCTCTGCATGTGTAGGGATCATCAAGGCCTCTGCATATGTAGGGATGGATCCACTGGCGTTTAGAGGGGAGAAATTTAATCCGCGACTGCGCAAGCGACCGCGTCTATCTCGCCCCATTATTTCAGAGAGCATGTCATCTTGATTTTTCTGGCTGTCATCTGAGGTATCCTGCTGCTGAGTTGTGCATTCTTGGAGTTGCGACTGCAATTGAGATCCAGATGTTAAGATTACATAGTTGATCAAATTTTATTCCACCAAGTGTATGTGAAAATAGGTTCGAAGTTAAAGGTAAAATGTGATTCAACATACAATCACAGCCGCTGATGCCTCATTTACTGGCCGTCCATCTTTGCGTGTTCGAGTCAATACGAATAGCTCAGATCGAGACGGCTCTTTCCCATCAGGTCTTTTTGCCCGCTATTTCAAACATCAAAGCACTTACGCATTATATTAGTATTTAAAAAACACGCAACTGTAGGGTTTCAAAACTATGAATTACCTCCTCCTCACGTATACGAGCAAAGCTCTTTGTGCCTGTTGTGTGGCTAAACTTCTGTTGGGAACGATTTGCCTTATTTTGAGCACTGCGTGCCTATAATGTGGAATATATAAAATATTCATTATTGATTATAATCAGATATAATAACTAGAAATGAAAAATCAAACATCTTACAAGTTCCATCATATTTGCAGAACTATATAGTCCTGAAAATAATACCAGCACATACCTCCCCTTCCGCAGAGCTCCAATAGGAGACGAGAGTCACCCACTGATCTGGAAGGACCCTCTCATCACGGTCAGCTAGCCGTTCCTCATCTGTTGCATGAGTATCATAATGGGCGGTTTTCAACCTGGATTTCCAGTCTCTCCATTTATTGCCAAGGGACCTCATTACCCAATCTTTACATATGGGGTCGATGTCAAACTTTGACTACATTACAGTTTAGATCATACAGTTACAATACAGAATAACAAAATTATATAATACAGAGAGAAAACTGACAACCTCCAGATACCTCAACTTGCTGCCACATCTTTTCCTTCTTTGCATCTGGCATTGCCCTCCAATCAGCATATATAAGCGGTGCCATGAGCCCGTCTCGTGCCACGGTGCCTAGGAAACTCGTTAGCTTAGGCGCCTCAAGGCCGATAGGCTGCCCTAACTCATTGGTGGTGACACATATACGTGTACCATCTCTATTCCAAAGGTTAAGGCAACGTGTGGGCCCACGGGCACGGGTATTCCTTTGCTTGGTAGTTGAAGTTATTTCTAAAAAAAAATAAAAAATGAATGAATGAATGAGCTATATGCATATTAGTATGCATGAAGCATAGAAAGTTGGTCAAATGTGAATGAAGTGAACCTAGCACAGATCTCAACCCCTTCACCGATTCCAATTCTTTATATATCAATCAATCACCAGGTATTGATTATGCCAACTTGTTGCAACAAACTAAGGCAAACACATAAAACAGTGAAGAAAATTTAAGACAAGAACACAAGGTTTACATGGAAAACCCAAATCAGGAAAAAAACAAGGGTGAGAAACAGAACATATCCTCTAATCAAAATGTGAAGAATATAAACTCTGAAGAGATCTCAAACAACACAAAAATCCAATAACGCAACTCAAACTAGCTGAGTTGTAATTAAAAGCAACTCAAACTCGATAAAACCTTGACAAACTGAGCAAAAACTATTACTCAACTCAACTAGACTTGATCACGGTTAGAAACACACAGGAAATACAAAAAAATAAAGTACCGTTATTTGCCACAGCCAAAGGATGTCGCAGGGAAGCCTGTGACTGGCTAGAGCTCGTGTTCGGCAGTTTCATGAGAGCCTGTGGCTCGTTGGAGCTTGTGTCAGGTTGTTCGGGGGAAGCCTGTTGCTGGTTGAAGGTTGTGTCAGGCTGTTGCAGGGAAGCCTGTGGCTGGTTGGAGCTTGTGTCAGGCTGTGGCAGGTAATGCAGTGGTTGGTTACAGTTCCGTTGTACTTGGCCTGGGCTTATCTGCGCTTGCAGCTGATGGACAGTGTTGTTGGTATCAGGACCCATTGGAGATCCTTGTCCACGTTTGCTGTGCCTTGTGTTAGATGCTGTAGGAGGCTGTTCACTCTGGTAATACATCGGCGAGGGTTGATGGGACTGTACTAGGCTTGGGCTCATCTGATCCTGCAGCTGGGAAGTAGAGTTGTCAGTATCTGAACCCACTGGACATCCTTGCCCTTGTTTGCTGTGCCTCATGTTAGATGTCATAGGAGGCTGCTGTTTCTGGTTGCAGATGAACAAGGAGTGATGAGACTGTACTTGGCTTGGACCCATCTGATCCTGCAGCTGGTGGGTAGAGTTGTCGGTATCCGGACCCAGTGGACATTCTTTCCCGTGCTTGCTGTGCCTTGCATTAGATGCTGTAGGAGACTGCAAATGTGAATGTCCTTCACCCGGAAAAGAAAGGAAGAAGAAGAAGAAATAAGCTCTTTAAACAAATTGAAAAAACAAAATAAATTAGCAGTAGTGTATCATGTCAAATTATGCAGGGCTATGCATTTGAAGCTACGATAAAGAAAAGAATTGGTAAACAGATAACACTGACAATCTATTTTGCTTTTGGATAAATATATTACCGCAACTTAACGGGATTCTTGCATATAGAAAAGTTCATTATACATTGCTCAAGATAAAATGTAAGCTAACTAGGTCCAAATAAAGTATCCAGTGAATGTCCAAACACCTATATTATGGTTGTCGTTGAAATATAAATTCAGTAACTAATTTTGCAACATCAATCTCCCATTTGAAAAGTAGAGCAGCAGCTAGCTGGTGCCACCATGAAAAGAAAGTAGTTGCACCTTTGTCAAGAAGCATCCAAATTTAACTCATATATTGGTGAGGATTATAAGGTGGTCGAAAACAAGGACCACAATTCGGGTTCAATATAGAAGCTATGTGAATCCTCCAGAAAATCAAGTGGATAACTATAAGCTCTTAAAGCTATATCATATCAACCAGGATTAATTTCTGGTTTGATAGTTGGCATCAAATGGATGAAAGTGCAGTTATGGAGGACTTATCAAAAATCAAAGAAAAGCAGCAAATCTTTGACAGGGTTAACATTAAGTAGATGTGTATGTCCCAGTTTAGTGTCAGGCTGTAAGCACGAAAACAGGTCGTAACAATATTGTTAATGGTTTGTAATAATGATGTTTAAGCTGCCCAGTGCTGAGATGACAGGATTAAGGTATTTAAAGTTGGTACTCTAAATGAATGTCGAGCACATCTGTAAATGAGAGTAAGGTTACAGGAAATAGCAAGCATAGAACATAATTCAAGATTTACAATGACATTTTAGCTCTATCGTTATTAGACTATTAGACTAGGTTGACTAGGTGAAGTAAAATAAAAAGGAAAAACAGTAAAATAAAAGGGTAAATTGCAATTTACTACCTGTGGTTTAGGGATTTTTGCAAGTCTCCGCCTGTAGTTAAGGATTTTTGCAAGTCACCACTTGTGGTTTAAAAACCACTAAATTATCAGATGTAGTTTACGAAAAATTGCCCGTTACCCTTTTCAATCCAAGACGAAGGCGAGTATAAGATAGTGGTTAATTAAAGGGCTATATTCCATATCCTTAGCTCATATATAACTTATAAAAGCAAATTAAATTATTTTTGGCTTCTTTTTTCTAATTTATCACCAACTAAACAATAATTAAATGAAATTAAACAATAATTAAAACAAACTAAAAGTAATTAAATTAAATTAAACAATAACTAAAAGTAACTCAACCACATGAAATTAAATAAACTGAAAAAGACAAACAAATTTAACAAAATAAAGAACCACAATAAAAGATTTAATAATCTAAATTCTCTCATTTACATCATCAAAACTTTTAATATTAAAAAATTATTATAGGTAAACAAGCTAGTAATGTTAAAGAAAATTATTAGTGTTTAAAAATATTACTAATGCTATAATTATTAGTCTTACAATCTTATTGTTTAAATATATATTTATCAAATTACATGTATTAGAAGATAATAAATCAGTATATATCAGTTGTTTTTCATTTGCATTATTTGTTTTTTATGTTCAAGTATTAGTACTTTGTACTATAATATAAAGGTAAAAAAATAGGTAATAGCCACCATATTTAACGGTGTTTAGACGAAAAAGTGAACAGGTGCAATGAAAATGCAATGACAGGCGGTCATTTGGTGGTTTTTAAACCACGGGATGTGACGTGCAAGAACCCCTAAGCTATTAGTAGTATATTGCATTTTGCCCAAATAAAAAGGCTCTTAATTCAGAAGTCAGATGATAGAGCAATATGCTAAGGAAAACAATTAAATAAATCCCAAAAGATGTCTGACAAGATGTAATTCAGGTTTATAACATTATGAGAAGTGATTCAAGATAATGGATAACACATTTGTATGCTTCTATTTTCCTTTTCACATATAAGCTGATTTTCCACATAGAAGATTGCCACTTCAGCATAACGGTAACTGGCGAGAAGCCGAGAACAATATCGTACATGACAACTTATGAAGAAGCTAGACACATTTGCAACGTCAAACCTTATCAAGATATGGCAATACTAATAAATAATTACCAACAGAAAAATATTTCCATCTTTCTCAATATTAAAAACCATAAAATATCATACAAGGGTTGCACTATTTTAAGGGAACATCTATAACAGAATGCAAACTCGTCAGAACAATAAACAATGAGTAGCTGAAGGAAGATAATATTACTCAAAATTCAAAAAGCATATTAAGCTACTTTTTTAACGCGGGAAAAGATGAACTGACAAATAGACCAACATTAAGAGCCTCACCACTAATAGCCTGTGGTTGTTCCATGTACAATTTAGCTGCAGCCCAAAACTTCATGAAGTTTTTCTTCACCCGCTTCATGAGCTCCAAAATATAATTACCTTTCTTATTATACTTGCAGCAGTTCTCCCAAATAAGTTGCACATCTTTAAACACGTCCTCTGAATTCACGTACTTAACACCATTTTCTAGGTTCTTGCATATTGTACCAAAATCCATAGGTTTATCTACAACATCAAAATAATCCTGGTTTCAACACCCTCTCCCCCCGGGCCCAAAAAAAGAAGAAAGGAATCAGTTCATACAACAGAAATATGTAAACAATTATTTCATTTCAAAAATAATAACAAATGGAAATCACTCCTAACAGAACAAAGGAATATAAGTAACCAAACTTCAGGGGAGAAAATCAAAAGAATAATCAGATTTTATGAAAATACATTACACATATTGCCTTTGGTAGAACTCTTCATGATAACTGACCTAGCCTAACTCCTCAAAAGAAAGACAAAAAGGTACTGGAAATTTGGGGGTAATCTTGCAATATAATTTTCTTTATTTGCCTTAAAAAATAAAAATAAAACATAAATAGGCCCACATAAAATAGAAGTAAGAACTATGGAGCTGTGTATACTTACAGGGATTCCCAACGCGATAGGATCCACTGGAACATTGAAGGGCTCGGCAGCATCCGATCTCATTATAATCCTTATCACCTATAAAGAATCCAAGGATGACATAAGTAGAAATGAGATAATCATACTTCAAATATTATCAATAGGAAAATTAGCTACTAAAACTTTTAGCAAAAATATGATACATAACATACCAACAGAGCAGCATTCAATTCTTCCTCATTGTATCGAGGATCCTGTTGAGGTAATCTTAATTGTTCTTGGTATGTCCTTTCACCCTGCGCCAGTGCTGCTGCTGCTGCTGCATTATGAGTCGGGTTTATACTTGAAGAACCAAAGCCCATTGACGTGTTAGTCGATATTCTTCCAGCACTCCTGGACAGATTACCCGAAATGGCTATACTTGCTTTGTGCAATGAGTTGAAATTATTTTCAAGTCTCTCATTAACTACTCGGTTTTCTAAAGCTACCTGCTGGCCACTCATATTAGACTCAGCCTGTAGTGCTTGAGCATGCATTCTAGAGTCAAACTCAGCGTTTTCAAAATCATTTAAAGCAGTGAATTCTGCCTCTTGATATCCCATGTTAAGATATGGCTCATTCTCAACTACCACTGGAGCATTCTTTGGATTTTTTTTCCCCTTACCCTTTCGCTTCATTGTTTCACTACAGCTTGATTAAGTAAAAGAGTAAAAGATATCCAAAGCCACAAACAAGAGCTATGTTGATTCAAATCCTTGGCCTTCCCATGTCTGTAATCATGCAAACTAAAGTTCAACATACATGTCTCAGTTAGGATGATAACTATATAATATGCAAGAATGTAAACAAACTAGCAACAAGCAACCTAAATGACACAAATTAAAACGCTAGCAGCAAATCAACTAGAAAGACTAAAGAAACATTATTTGATGTGGTACTGAGAAAGAACTCCATAACAAGAAGGAAATGTTTTAAAAGACAAACTCCCAAAATGAAAATCAACGAAGACAAGCTTAGGTGAAAATGACGTACAGTGAATTCAGTGTTTTAAAATCTAGCCCAGTATGAAGGCTGTCCCAGAGCCTAGACTGGGCCAAGCAATACGTTGGATGATATAAGCAATTGGTCATGTAAAAATCGTATGACCTCACCAAGTTTTATATGAACCATTCAACCAGGCAATAGTGTGAAATGGCAGGTTTTTAGAACTTTCTGAAATGACCAAACAATTCTAAACGAAACATCTGAAGATTCTAAACATAATTTGAGCCCGACATTGCAATTCGTAGAGTTTCAACCTTGAACTTCTTTCAGCTCTTCAAGGTCTTCCCACAGATAGAGAGAGTTGAAGAGACAAAGACTTACATTGGCAGTATCATAACACAAAATTTGAAATCTCATGGGAGGCTTAGGTGATCAATAACAACAAATAGGTCTCATAGTTGTCGTCTTGTAGAAGTAGAAAAGTGGAAAGAACAAGGTTCACAGTTGAGTTTTAGGTGCATTAAAGCTCATGTTACATATTAGCATTCTAGTTAACTCAAGCTCTTTGTACAGAATGTGGCTTAGGTGATCAATAACAACAATAGGTCTCATAGTTGTCTTCTTGTAGAAGTAGAAAAGTGGAAAAAACAAGGTTTACAGTTGAGTTTTAGGTGCATTAAAACTCATGTTACATACTAGCATTCTGGTTAACTCAAGCTCTTTGTATAGAATGTATGACCTAAAGCTTTTTGACTACAATCATATTTGTTATTTATTTAATATTTGTCAATGAAACTAAGGTTGTTATTTTGTATTAATAGTAAATTAATGCATTATTAAACACAATCAATTTTGACTTAGTTTCTTATATTTTTTTCCTTTTGATTATACTACTGTAGGAGTTAGGTTAGTTGTTTAATACCAAGTCCAAACTAGTCTGCAATAAAAGGCATTGTTGAGCTAGTTGCATGTCTAGTTCGACTGACATGATATTAAATCAATGACCCATGTTTAAACAGTGACTTATCATATGGTCTTCCTCACCACTCAGCAGGTCGATATCTAGTCTGCTGTTCACCAATTTCTCCCCCGGCCTTCCTGGGTTTAAAATCACTTCTTGTGTCAACTTTAAAAAAATGAGTTAACGAGTTATATTAAATATAACGACCCAATTCTACCAGCACTCAAATGAAGGTTCAATCTTTTGTCCCGATCACCATTTGGGTCATTTTAACCCACCACAAGCACACCCAAAAAATTCGTGTTATTAGTACTCTTTACAATAAACCTAACAAAATCAAATATGAATAAAGATAAACCCTAGCATCCTTTTTTTAACATTAATAACATCTAGCAGTAGATAAAATCAAACAAAATACATGCAAATATGCAATGCATATTCGTGAAACTAAATCAAACAAATTGTCACCAATTCTTCCCTACAGCTAAGATTAACAACAACCGTCGGTACATAATCAAGGAAAAATCAAAGCAGATAGGCTAAATATACAGAAATTGAGTGACAAACATGAAAACCCTAGTTTAATCGAAGCAAAATATGAGAAATTATTTTACCTGCTGAGTGAATTTTCGCAGCTTCAAGCGCCGAGAGAGATGAAATTGAAGTGTAGCAAAAGGGTTTTAGGGAAAGTAAGCAAATCGTTGGAGTTGGACTAATATTGTGATAACGCTTAAGGTGGTTGGGCATTTTGGTCATTTCATAATAGCGACACTTTTTGTGTGCTCTTTTCCAAAGAGGCGGGGAAATATAAATCTTAAAAAACTTTATATACCGACTAACAATGTATTTGTCGTGTTTGATTGGCATTCAATATAGGTCACTTGATTACTCCCTTATTTTAAAATATATTTAATTACTTCATTTTATTTTTGTTTATGGTTATGATAGCATAATTGAATATAAATGTGTTATTTTGCACTATTAATAAAAAAATGACTTTTTTAAATAAATTTTTAAAATAAGACTCCTATTATAGAACCGATAAAGTATTTACTATGAATTAATGAAAAATATTAATGATTATGGTTACATAGAGTTTTTAATAAAATTGTGAATATTTATGAGAACATTCCACGTGTCGAAACATTCACTTTCGAAATACATGTCTTATATCAACGAGGCCCCCCATCACATTACTTAACTGTTTTGACATATTTATGTGCATTAACTTTTACATATATATATATATATATATATATATATCGTAATATAAGAGTAGCAATACGGTAAATAAATTATTTTTCACTATTTATTCAATAAATTCGCAAAGTTTAGGGAATACTCTTATTAATACTAGAAGTACATTGTTGCATCATTCACAAATGTTCCTCTTGACCTCAAGTCCCAATCTCTCACCCCTCTTCTCTCTCCTTCTAGTGAATCCATATTTATTGATATTTATTTTCTTTTGCATAGAAAAAAAAAGGGATGTCAAGTGACAAACGGAACCTCTCCTAACCATTTGAGAAAAAAAAACTGAAAACCTAAGATTTTGTTTACAAATTAGCTCATATAATGGTTTTAAAAAATGACAATGGCTCATAGAAATATAAAGAAAAATAATTATATTGTTGATATATATGAATAGAGAGTGTATTATTTAAGGTTATTGAAATTGGCCGAACAAAAATGATATTTTTAGAGCAAATATATATTTAGTCAACAATATCTATTGTCTCATAATCTAAACATGTGCAAATATATATTTCGCGACACATATTTGTTCTGATAATATCATATAGATATAATTAGGTGTCAATGTGGTGGTCAATTTTTGATTAACAATTTGGGTTAAATTTTGAGAATATCAAGACCCAATCCATTATCTCAACATTTGAATATCTTAATCCACCACAAAGTTACCTAAAATGTCATGAATCAAACTACTATTTGTAATAGCTTGGAACCTTATAAGGTTTATGCACATTTTAAATTATCTCACATATTTCATCTGAGACTAAAGTGTTATATTTTTATTGCTAAATTTTCATCTCTTATATCCTTGTTATTTTTATTGCTATGACGGTATTTCTTGCCTATACTAAAAATAAAAAGTCTTATTAAGGCTTCATTTTTGGTATAAATTATTCTACACTCGTGTATGATTTTTTAAGTTTTCTATTTCAAACAATTATCATATTACATATAAAAAGTTTTGTAATCACTTAAAATATAGCCCTTAAAATTACATTACACAACAATTAACTCATAAAAGGAAAAATTACAATAGAAGGTCGATATAACATGTTTACCTTGTGCTTGTAACTTATATTATAACATATTTAAGTCAAATATATATATTAATCTCAATGGCAAGAATTATAAGGAAAAAGCTCCCCAAATAAGTTGCACATGATGTGGGTTTCTCCTCTCCAAAGTACACCAATTTGTTCTAAATAATTAGTCTTTTCACATGGAGGCAGAACAAGTTTCTCACATCAGCTTTCTTGTACTACTTGAGTAGTTAAGTCTTTCTTTTTATTTAATTGGGTTTTTGATTCTTCATACCCACTACAGAATCTTCTAATAAGTCACCCAATCTTAAGCCATAATTCATGTTGATATAAGCTCTTAAATAAAAACAAACAAAGTTCTTAGCAACAATTATGATGACAATTCTACTCATTATTATACATTAAAAAAACCTATAGTATATGTCCCAAAATAGAGTCTCATTTCATCTTTGACTATTTTTATTTCTCATACTAAAATGCCTAAAGGGAAAAAAAAAAGAAAAAGAATTTTTTTTTTACAAAAGTCAAATAGAACAATCAGTGTGGGACGTACAAAATATTGAACTGGTAAAAAATAAACTGAATCAATTATTGCTGTGTGTTACAGGGTAACCAATACCATGCCTTCTGGTGGGGAAGACCATAAACAACAGACTGCAAATGAAGCCAATTCCAATAGGAACTATATTCAAAACCTCTTGAGTTTCATGGCTTGGCTGTGGATAAAAGCAACTAACAACATTCTTATCTCTCAAAGCCAAAACAACCAACACAAGCACTGATAAGATTGCATGGATCCAATCAATGAATCCCAACTTGTATTTTCTCAGGTCAGGAATCTGCCCGGAGCTCGAAGCAGCAGCAGCCTGGGAATCGAAAAGCCACATCCCTTTGAACGTGGCAAAACCGTAGTAGACTTGTCCGTCGGGCGTCTTGAAGCTGTCGGTGAAGCTGGCAAGGAAGCACGAGGCGGCGAGGGAGAGGAGGAGGAGGAAAGTCATGGGGCGCGTGGCGGAGTCACACGAGCCGTTGTTGGTGAAGATTGGTGTTAGGAGCTGGAGGGCTAAGAGGCTGCCCGTGGGCAGGAGGTTGGCTAGTTGGGCCGTGCTCGATAGGGTTTGAGAGATTGCGCGTTGTGAAAGGGAGGTGGATGGTGGTGGTGGCAGGAGTTTCGGGCTTTCGGGCTCATCACTATCACTGGTGGCTGATGCTGACGTGGCGGTTGACGGCCTCGCTCTAAGAGACATATCTTGAAAATATAAAGTGGCTGTCGTGTGGAGGTTGCGTTGCGGTTATGTGGTGGCGACGGTGGTGGTGATGGGATAGGACTGTTTGAAGGAACGAAATGAGGTTCTTATAATTAGGCTAAAGGGGTTGCACATACATGTATATATATATAAGCATAGTCAAAATTTTCCGAGGTTTTTGCTAGGCATTTTCCATATTTATGTGTGGACTTTTCTAAGTACGTATTGGTCTCATTTCAACTGCGTGACAATATAGACATGGAAACTTATGAATATGATTTAAGCATATTAAGAAAGCAACTAACCACCCCAACACCCAAGTTGACAATATTTTGAGTCTCTATTATATCACATGGCTGATGTGTTTTAAGGAAAAGGACTTGTTCTTTAGAAGACTTCATCTAAAAAGATAAAACTTGTACTACAATTTTTATATGACAATTAGTAGTTCTATACTTACAAGTCAGATAATCCTATTCATGCTATTATTTAGTTGGTCAGAAATTCAGATATGACCAAACAAGTTGTTTGGAGATTGAATATGTATATACACACATATAATCCGACAAGGTACCAAGTTGCATATAAAATCTTAACGCGGTGGCTGCTAAGTTAACTAAATTAGTTAAATATACTAAGGCAAATTATTAAGGAATTGTTCAGTAATGTTTTTTTAGGTTCTTTAATTCATCACGGAACATGAGGCAAGTAAGGCTGTTAATTTTTCACTTGTTATATGTTATTTATAGTTTTAAAATTTTGTTTGACCATAGCTGTTTTATCCATCAGAAAACTCCACTTCTCTTTAGAATAAACTAGATACAAACCCGCGCGTTGCGGCGGAATTATTTATTTTGTTAATAATAAATGTGTATGTGCAATTAATAAATTAAATTATAATAAGAAGATGGTAGTTTTGTCCCACGGGTTGACAATAAATTCATGTTTTTCATTGTTTTCTAACATGTATGGCTTATGGTTGATTTCCCCAATTTTTAGAAACACGATCCTTGCATATAGACAAACATGAATCAGACAATTTTGCAACGTGCACTACATATTATATCTCATTTTGACATAATTACATATATCATGGTAAAATCGAAATTAAAAAAATTAAAGTTTCTCGTTAATGTTAGGGTTTGATAGATAAAATGAAAGATGTGAAAATACATAAATGTGTGCAAAATTAATCTTTCGAGCGGGTTATGAGTTCCTCGAGTACACAAAAATCTATCCACTTTCACTCTTTGAAATTCGATCTTTGGGAGGAGTGAGTGTATTAGAATGGAGTTCCTCCAAGTAAAAGATTATTGTGTTAGCAAAAAAGTAATAAAATTTGTTAGTAGTACAAAAAAGAAGAATAAAAGAAGCAAAGTAATATTATTGTATAGTAGACTAAATAAAAGAAATATAGCAGTAGTAGGCTAAAAGAATACATGTGTTGTGGTAATCACGGATAAATAACAGTAGTAGGCTAAAGAAAAGAAATATAGTAGTAGTAGGCTAAAAAAATACATGTGTTGTGCTAATCAAGGATAAATAGTAATAGTAGGCTAAAGAAAAGAAATATAGCAGTATTAGGCTAAAAACAATACTTGTGTTGTGCTAATCACGGATAAATAATAATAGTAGGCTAAAGAAAAGAAATATAGTAGTAGTAGTAGGCAAAAAGAATTCTTGTGTTATGATAAAAGAATACTTGTGTTGTGATAATGACGGATAACAGATTACGTAAACTTTTATAGGTGAAAGTTATAACTTTTTGATATACAACAGTAGTAGGATAAAGAAAACAAATTGTGATAATAACGGATTAAATTATGTTTTATTTATTAGTTCTCCTAATTTTAATAGGATTCAAATCTCCAAATTTTAATAAGATTTAAATTATTAAAATTTTAAAATGCAGTTATATAAATTAGTGTATATCTGTGTATATTTTAAATTATTAAAATATTAAAATGCAGTTAAAAATTTTAAAATTTAAAATTTTATATTAGTGTATATATGTGTATATCTTAAATTATTAAAATATTTAAATTAGTGTATATCCACCCCAATTAGTGTATATCCACCCCAATTATTTCTAGATAAAATTTTAAAATGCAGTTACAGATAAAAGATATATATTGTTTGGTACTTGAAGTGCAACCAGTGATGTATATCTATGTTTATTTTAAAAGTTTTAAATTATTAAAATTTTAAAATGCAGTTAAAGATAAAAGTATATTGTTTGGTTCTGGCTCAAACCAACTCCTCAATTCATCAGTTTATGCATTTTTAGGAGAAATTAAACGAATATTATTTGAAAAATATTATGTTAAAGAAAACAAAATGTAACAAATATGTATAAAATTAGTTTAGATTTTTAGTGATTTTAGGATATTGAAAAAAATTAAGAATATTATGGAATTTAAATAGTATAGAAATTATATTACCCTAATATTTTTTTTAGTATAAATTGTTTAATTTATTGTGTAAGATTAAAGTAATTAAAAATAATTTTTAAATATGTAGATTAGTTTAATTATGAGGTTAAAGAAATATGTTAGTGGGATGTGTATTTGATAGTAATTGGGTTAAAGATATAGGTATAGTGTATTTGAGATTTATAAAATCAACATATTAATGTGTTTGGATTAGTATATGTTTTATTTAAAAATATTAAGTTGTTATAGTGATTTGATAATATTAGAATTCTTAGATATGTAGTGATTTGATAATTATTAGATAAACGTAGTTGTAGGTATAATATTATTAAAATATTAGAAAAACAGAAAAACCGGTGATATGGTGTGTGTATAATATTATTAAAATATTAGAAAAACACAAAAACTGAAGATATTATGGTTCAGCGGAATGTGAATGGTAATTAATGTTGTATAGTATGTGTCAAATGTTGGGAATGACACTTGTCAAATATTTGTGCGTTATAGTTATTTGTGCGTATAATATCAATTTAGATTTTTAGGGTGAGAATGGAGTTAAATATCATTTTAGATTTTAGATGTGAAAATTATATGTAAATTAAATTCAATAGTTCAATTTATGATTTTTATGTTATAATATTGAGAAATTAAATTAGTTGATAATATTAGAATAGTTTAAATTTTAGATTTTTTTTATATTGGTAGTTTTTAAAAGTTGGATATAAATTTATATTACAGATTGTTGTGTGAGCATGTATGATATAAATAATATTATAAATCTATCTGTAATTTGGATTTGTTTTTGGTAGTATTTGTTTAAGGAATTTTTATTTTAGTAATTGTTAAAATTTTGGTTAGAAATCTATTACATAATGTTGTGTGAGGGGTAATTAATATTGCAGGAGAGGTAGTGCATTTTAATATGTATAATAGATAATAGATTGGAGAGCATTAATGAGACATGACAAGTGTTGAATTGTGGGATTGACATATGTCATGATGTGGTCATGTTAACTGCGTTTTAGTATAATTAATAGATTTGTGCTTGTTTAAGCATACGGCAGCATCCGCCGATTTCTTGTACCATTAAAAGTAATAATCTTTTTACTGGCAACCCTAACCAGTAACCCTCTTCAATATCAATTAAAGAAGAAAAAGTAAATTCTGATTAAATGTGTGAACTGTTTTATTAGGATATGACAGAGCTCATGCATGGTACGTACTTGGGGCTCAAACTTACTCAGGTACTATAAAACTAAAATTGTCTAGAGTCTAGACCAACCAAAGTTAATTTGCAGTGTACCACTTAGTGTTCAATCAATACAGATAGGCATGATACCTGAAGTTGTACTTGCTTTGGCTCCTTAGCACAAAAGCCTCAGTCAGAGCATTTCTGGATACCAAAGAAGCCGCCAATAATAGACGCAAGGTGGCCTGCATGACAAATGCGGATATATGTGTGAATGACTACCTACATCAATCAGTTATGTCCTTCATCGGTTCCAAAATTAGAGATATATAAACTTTATTTTTTCCGAACATATTCCTAACATTTGCTAGAAATGTAGTGGTGGTGACATGATAGTATTAAATCCACATAGAATATAAGTAATGGCATGTGCGCACTTCATGTGACTTAATAGTCTAAAAATAAAAATGTATTTTTAATTTTGGAACGCAGTCAAAAGGAAATTGTATCTCTAATTTAATAAAAGGAAGTACCTCATCGGCTCATCCTTCCTACTTCTACAGTCCTTTCTTCTAGCGTGCTACCATCCATTGCTCCTAGATTGCTATGCAGGACTAAGCCAGCCATGGTGGACATTGGCCTTACATGGAAGTCACCTCGTATCATAAATCGGGCATCTGGTTTCATGAAAACCCCTCCTTCTTCAAGTAAGGAGATTGGACTTAGTAGTTTTAACTCAAATACCATGTCTTCCCCAAAGATACCAAGTACTATTTCATTACATATGTAACATATCTCCACTAACCTCTTCCAATTGAAATAGAAAGCTTGTACGAGTTGTCAGCTTGAAGTTGTATGATATATGTACAACATTTATAATAATGAAATCAAGTTAACTGGATGCATGCATGTTCATATTCGGATTTAATTGCGATTTTAGTACCTTAAAACTTATCCAAAAAAAAAAAAAAAGAAGAGAAAAGAATTAGATTAAGCATGTAGCATAATTTTAATTTTCGAAATAGTGGATAGAGCCCTACTAGTCTGAGTTAAAAAGATCACTGAATGTATCATTTTCAAGATATATCAACCGGTATATGCCACCATACTTGTCTTTGTCTGAAGTTCTTTAGTTGTAGAGTAGAGAAACAACACAGATGGTAATTTTGATAGCGCCAGTCCAAATTTTGTAAGGCTTTAATAGTAGTCTTCTTCTTCCATAGTTTTCTAGTGGAAAGATATAATAATTGAGAATAAATAAACAGACTATATCATACAAACACATTAATTAGAAGGCATGCATAAGAAACAGAATATGCAATTTTACACGGTTTTCTAGTGGAAAGAGATAACAACTGAGAGAGTTAATAAACAGAATAGATCATACAAACACATTAGAAGGCATAAGAAAACAGAAACATGCAGACTTTACACATAATCCTGCCAAGCACTTTTGTAGATAACCGAACACAGAATCTGGGGCCGTAACTTGCCAGGAGAACAAAGCATCTATAGGAACTGAAGTCGATCACAAAAATCTTTCCACTTCCACCGATTGATTGAAAAATAGGGTTCATTACATAGTCGAGATAAACTCTATTACCTCATTGTTCTTGCTTTGGCTCCCTTAGCAAAAACGCGTCAGTCAGAGCATTTTTGGATACCAAAGAAGCCGCAAACAGACGCAAAGCCTGCAACACAAATGCGGCAATATTTATGAATCAACACCAATTAGCAAGTAAATCGATGGAAAAAATATTATGTAATACATATAAACTGACACTTGAAAACCCCACGATAAAATATTATGTTGGAAGCTTACGAAATTTCAATTCTATTCATATTTTAATATATTAGGTTCATAAAACTTCTTACCTCATCCTCACCCATGGTCACTTCCTGCACCCCGATGTCACTAAGGGGTATCTGCGCTTCCTTGATAAGAGATAGTCCTGAAATTGGAGATAGATGCATTACTTTCAGATCTTCCATCACCATGAACTTGGAGGGTCCTTTGATAAATCCCTCACGAGTCTTTGTTTCCCCAACGCGAGACTGTGAACTTAAATCAGATTGTATGGCCTTAAGAACGGATTTAAAGGTATTGTAAGATGGTTTAGTAGCTTCCTTAATATTAATTAGCTGGTTACTATAAGCAAGACCTGGTGCCAACTTTGAATTAAGTAAATCTTCCTTAATTTCCTCAGATTCAAACAGTTTGACTTCAATATTCTGGATGCTCTTGTGCAAATTATCCATGCATCCATCGAGTCCCAGAAATGGAAAATTTTCAAACAGAAAGCCAAGAGGAAATGTGAGGAAACTACAGAGTAGATCAACAAAGTCTTCTTCAACTTCAGCATATAATGCCCTATTAATACTTGTGTTAACTACGAGCATCAAACAAATCTCCCTCTCTTTATTTGTTGTGTTATTGACCGTTTGAGATTGATCAATGCTTCTGGGTCCATGCCTCGTTCGCAAATTTCTGCTCCTAGTTGTACCAAAGGGCTGTGGATTTTGCAAAAAGATTTCAGACAGAGGTGTCCTTGACACTAGTGAACACTTCAGCAATTCCAGAACCTATTAGGGAAAGAAAAAGTAAGAATAAGATCATCCACTTCGTTCGTTCATACGGACATGAAAAAAACTACCTAAATCAATATATTAACTACCTCATGCCTTCCTACTTTGACGATCCTTTCTTCCAGTGTGCTCCAATCTACTGCTCCATGATTTCTAATCAGAGTTAAGCTGGTCATGGTGGACAAGGGCATTACTTGAAAGTCATCGGTTATCATAAAGCGCGCTGTTGGTTTCATGAAAACCCCTCCCTCTTGAGGTACAGAAATAAAACTGGGTAGTGTTAACTTGTATACCAAGTCTTCCCCACAGCGACACTGACCAGTTTGGTAATAACTCACAAGAATGCAAGTTGAACTCTTGCACGCGTAATACTCATAACCATCACTTTCATTCAAATTCAGTTTTAAATTCCTACAGCAAATTTCAGCTGCACTGCGAGGATGAAGCACCACGTCCCTACATTTCTGGCTTCGTATATATTCCTCATCCAGATTCTGAATACTTGAATACAAGTTATTCAGGTAACCGATTTCCCCCATCAGTGATTGTTCACCAGTGAGTTTGATGATTTTTCCAATTGGTAATGTCATAAAACTGAAGAGAACATCAACAAAATCTTTATTTGACTCCAAGAAAACTACTCGCTTGTTCCTTACCAAGAGCTTTAGGCTTATAATTTGTAACTCTGCATTCTCCATGTATGATTTGAAAGAAAACAAATTATTAACTAGATCGCGTAGCAAAGTTTGTTTTATTTATTATTGCTGCCCCTGCATCAAATTATAAGTTATGTTTTAAGTTTTTAACAATTAAAAACATATAAACTCACAAGATATATTATCAAATGCATCGTTAAAATATTACCAACTGTAATTATTTATGTAATTCGCAACAAAAAAATCAACATATAAAATTGCAACATATATTATTTTCCTATTAAATATCAATCAAGAACCACATGACATTTATAATCACTGTTATGCGTGTATCCTATATTAGCACAGATATTACTTACAGTGTTGATTATAAAATAATAGATAGTACATAGCTTATATTGAATATCCACCTAAAGAAGATATAGAAGAATTAAGACGAAAATTACCAAGACATTACTAGTGGATTTATCACGACCGACCAAAGTTGGCTTTTGAAAAAATTTAGCTATAGTATAAAGTACCAAAGAGCTTTGAAACAACTGGATAAAGGAAAGTCGGGGTCTAGAGTTTGTAAAATCAAAAAAGATAGGGGCACCGGATGTTTATCCCTTAAAAAAGTTTTTACGGATGTAATTCTTTTTTCTATACGAGATGTATAGAAAAAAGTTGTATTTGAAAGATAAGAATTAATTTTTGTACAATAACTTATATGTTAATTTTTTCTACACGAGATGTATAGAAAAACGTAAGTTACATTCGTGTTTTTAATCATTCGATGTCCATAGTTTAATCCCTGTACAACCTCTTTTAGGACGTACTATTAAGAATGGGTTTTATTTTATTACAATCAAGGGGAAGGGGATGAGAATCGGACCCTGGTCTTTCAGAATTCAACACTTAGAAGATAAGTCTTTGTTAAATTTCAAAAAGTGCACTTTCATAGAAGCATATGAACACTAGATTCTCTTGGTTGGACTAGTGAAAACATAAATGGCCGAGGGAGAAATAGATTATGGTACAATCACACGATAATCCTATGTCACACTATGTTACACATACTCGGATTGAGTGTCCTGTTGAACAAGGTATTTTGAATAGACTGACATAAGTATTTCTCAATTTTACCAAAATTTTACACTAAAATAAAGTTTTCTCAATTTTACCAAAATTTTACACTAAAATGAAGTGTCCAGTACCCATGCCCTTGTCCGAGTATCAAGTGTCGAGTGTCGGATACATGTATTTTAAGATAAAGTGAAGAGTCCGTGTAACATGGGTGCCGCATTATTCTAAGTTATCAACCCTAGAAAGCATATTCTATACCTTTCAAGAAATATAATGACACTTTTTCACCAAATATACCAGGTGAGACTCGAAACTCCAAATTTAGAACAGGAAAATGTGGAGAATTAATTGGTAGAAGGGTGCTAAGATTTTCAATTTCCTTTATATTTCCATGTTAGAGATATAACAATACAGATTCTCAATCTCCAAATGCAGTAACAAAGTAGTCTGTTAGTAATCAAATTTCCTGAAGTTATATTTTATGCCTATTAAGTGTGAGAAAAATAAATTCAACGAAAGGGTAAGTAAGCAAATAAAATTGGAACATTAAAATACGAAAGACTATGAATTATACAAGATACCCAACAAATAGAATGAAAACTGGAAACATACAGAAAACTGAGGTACCTGAAGATGATGGCTAAAATGCGGGGGATGAGTGATTTTAGATCAAAGAAGAAGACTAGCTTTAAAAGTAATTGGACTGCAATTCCTTGCGCTGCAAGAAAAGGTTCCTTACCTTTCTTTATTGTCTTTCTTACACTTCCTAACCTTTATTTATCCTTTTCTTTTGTAAGGGTTTTAAATCACAAATGTGCATCATTATCTACTCAATATGAGAGAAGTCTAGCATATAAGTAGTGAAATTCCATTACTTCTAATATTTTTATACCGGTAGAAATATAATTATACAAAATATAAAAGAATATAATTATAAACGTACAAAGTACTACTCGTAAAATAAAATTATTGAGTTAACAAGATTGTTATAATTTTGCTACTCTTAAATTTTTATCTTCCGATTTTATGCAACGTACTAGTAAGTGGGTCATGGAGCAGTTAAAAGTAAATATTTTTCAGCTCAAGTCTAAGATGATTAATTTGTGTTGCAATGATGTTTAAATTCCTGACCTTTCACTTTTCCTTTTTTGTATTGCTATTAAGCTTATTCTAAAAATAAGTGTTAAATCACAATTTCAAAATCCAATGGCAAATAATGTTTACTAATAGCTATCTCAAAGCTTAAAAAATTATTTACTTGTTAAATGAAAAAGTATCTAATTTTCTATTATGCAAGTTGAAGGATTTCTTATTCATTTTGACAATTACCTAACACTTATTTTAAAAAAACTTTCAGAATATTAAAAACAAAAAATTGTAGCAAATTATATTACCTTATTTCTAAAAACAACATTAACATTGGACTGCCAAATCTGATTGGACGGGACTTACTAGTTACTTCAACTAAAGTCTGAATCAAAATTTTCTTCACCCTTATTTTGTTTCTTTGATATATTATGAAAAGCTAATGGTTTTATATTTTAAAAATTTCCCCCGTTTCACAAAAAGAATTGTATTTTGAATTCTTAAAAAGTAACAATTGACGAATTATTAGTTACTAGCTAAGTGCCCCATGCAAAGTACGAGCTATTTTTCAAATAAAATTATTTTTAATTTTTAATTTATTTTATATAGTGATTATAAAATATATTTTTTGAATTTCAAATTGACTATAAACTTTGTTTAAAAACGAATTACTACAGATCACATATTAAGTGTTACTAATGTGATTCTTTTGCTATTTTTAATTTAATATTAAGTTTTTATATAGTTTCAAAATTTAATATTTAGTTTTTATAATCAATCCTTCGTATTTATATATGAATTTTTAATTAGAGTTCAAATATGAGTGGAAACCAAAAATCTAAACGTAGTGTTTAAGTCATACTCTATTATATAATTAATTAACTAAATAAATTCTATAAAAAATAAAATTGGTGTAAAATAATAAGTTACGATCATGATTTTAGTTTTACCAAGTTGATAGCCCATGTAACGCACGAGCTAGTTTGAATAATGAATTTAATAATTTGTCCGACAATCATGTCAAAAAAGAACTCGAAGTACACAATTCATGTAAAAAAAGAACTCGATGTACACAATTCATGCAAATTTGTTGAATTACCGTAGCATAAAACTAAGAGATATATTACCTTAATAATTACAGCAAAAAGATAAAGAGAATGTATATATCAGACTTCAAACTCATCCTTACTACCCGCCTAGCTTGTGGAAGACTATGTCGCCAACCCGTGTGGCCATAACCAGAATAAGTAGTTTGTTGAATAAGACCTATATCAGTCAGTATCGAAAGTGCCAGTTAAAGCCTTTTTGAAAGACAGATGGAAATGGAGGAGCACTTGATGCCTTTCTCGTGCGGTCTTAGACCCCTTGTATCGAGTGAACCCATTACAGGAGAGATGCATTCAATCAAGGCTTGGCCCAACCCTTTTCTCTCAATCCAATCTCGGATTTACAAAGCCAGAAGTTAATTTGTCCAAAACACTACATTGATGTCTTTACTTGGACTCTTATCACCCGGAATCAGTAAAGGCATGAACAGGTAGGGATCTTTCATGCACATCGAAGGTGGAAGGTTATACACAACAATAATCATTGGCCAAGTTGAGTAGGGCTTGGTGTAAGGCCCATTAAACGGATTAAAGCCATCCGTAGCAAGTCCAAGCCTAACATTACGAACCTCTTTAGCAAACGAGGGGTGCTTTCTGTCAAAATTTTTTCACTCAAGCCCATCTGCCGAGTGCGTCAGTTGACCTTCGACTATGTCCCGTGTTGAGTGCCACCTCATATCATCGGCGGTATGTGTTGACATGAACAACCGCTGAAGTCTCGGTGCAATGGGAAAGTAACGTAAGATCTTTCTTGCCACATCTTTTCCCTATTTCAAGCGCTGTTCATAGTATCTACTTGTACCACAGATATCACATGACCTCTTATCTTTATTGTCATCACCGTAATACAACATACAATCATTCTCACAAGCATCAATCTTCTCATACCCTAGATTAAGCCTTTTGACCAGTTTCTTCACATCGTAGTACGATTCCGGTAACTTATTGCCTGCCGGTAAGAACTCCTTCACAATGTTGAGCAGTTCATTAAAACCTCTCTCGTTGCAGTCATGCTCGTTCTTGAAGTGTAAAAACTTAGTCACTACAGATAACACGGTGTGTTTTTCGTGTCCGTCATACAGTGGCATCGCTGATTCATGCAATAACTGATAGAAACACTTAGCCCCGTCATTCGGCTCTTGCTCGACGCTACCGTCATCCCTATTTGTATTCCACTGAAAGAATGAACCAGCAACTTCGACTATCATGTTAGTACAGTCAAAGGGTATCGTCAGTTCTGGATTCCGGTTCAGATTCATGTTCATTCAACCAGGTTTCCCCATCACTACAAGAAAAAGGTCTAATCGAAAATAGTCCTATTCCGTCGGACTTAACCTATTTCCGACGGACTATTCCGTCGGAAATTCATCCGGAAATTCATCCGGAAATCAAGCCCTCGGAAATAAGTCCGTCGTAACTTCCGTCGGAATAACAGTATTTCCGGCGAACTATTTCCGACGGATCTTCCGTCGGAAATAAGCCTTTCTCGACGGAATAAAGGCTGTCGAAAATAATTCGGTCAGTGATAAGACGCCACGTGGCACTTCCTGGGACGTCTACTATCCAATTAATACCGACGGAATGTCCGTCGGAAATAATGTTATTCCGTCGGAAATAAGAGATAAATTTTAATGTTTAAGTCCGACGGAATTTTCGTCGGAAATACCTTATTCCGTCGGAAATACCCTTTTTTTTTTTAAATAATTTTTTTATTTTTTTAATTTTCCAGGTTTTTAAACCCTATTTTTGTACCTGTAACCTGCTTTATCCCAACAACAAATATATTACAATGCTAGTAGCTACTTCCAAGAACAACATATATCATAATCAACTCATAACGTTAAAAACTATAAATATCAACTCATTATGTCCCGAAATACATTCAAAACTAAAAAATATTACATCGATTTACAAAGAATCAAACTAAACTTTACAATATATGATTTACAAAACAATTAAGTAGGTTTTAAATACAAAACACCTAAGCAAACTAAACTACATATATAACATGGGCATGAACTATGGTGTATGCAAATTAACGTCATCATCCCCTCCTTCGCCGTCACCGTCGCCATCGCCATCGCCACCCTGTTGATACAATTAAAAATATAACGCATTAGTCCGTATGAAAGTATTATTTGAATAACATGCAGATTAAATAAGTAAAATTAAATATAATATACCTGAGTAGGCGGGGGCTGACTCCCAATCGGGCCAAAAGCCTCCGATAGTAATGTAACCACCAACCGGAGCACCTCATCGCGTATCGCGACGAACTGCTCCTGTGGGATACCCGTACTATTGACGGTGGCCCCTGCTGCAATATCCTGGGCGAGCTGGTGAAGGCGAGCTCAGCTGGGCAACTCCTGACGACGGATGATCGGATCCGTACGGAACGTCTCCGACACCGCTGCCATGACCCTCTAGAAAATCTCGTCGTCCAAGCCAACGCCTGTATGAGATGGTCCAACAGAAGCTCTCGGGCGCTGACGCTGGCTAGAGCCTGCGCAAATAAATATACTATTACTAATAATATATACAGTTATTTAATCTTAACTTATTAGAAATAATATTACCTCCAGGTAATGTATATGCTGGTACCCTCAGCAATCCCAGCACTCGATATCTGCTGGTACTGCTAGTAGGGGGATCCTGAGCCGCGACCCATAGTGCCAGCTCCTCATCCCGAGATAATTCAATCTCGGGCGGAGGAACGGTGGAATCTAACGTCTCAGAATCCCCCCTAGTCGCCTGCAACTCAGCTACACATTGGTCCCGACTAGCTTGAAATCGGTCCTGTAATTTATGGCTTATACGTAAGTTAAGTATAACATTTTATGAACTAACTACTATTAAACATTACGTAAAATTACGATTACACTTACCCGTATAGCTAATGTTGCGGGAGACATAGTAGAGTCCTTTGGTGTGTGAGCTCTATCCCAAAACTCTAACATAGACGGAGGTCGGCCTAAGTTCTGTCGCATGGCCTAATAAATACATTCATAAAATAGTTATATATAAGTTTACTTGTGAGAAATGAGTAACTAAATAACTAAGTATATGTCACTTACCGATTTCGCCTCCTCAAAAGACTGCGAGCCAGTAGTGTGTACGACTCGGAGCTGACGACGGTTCTTTTTTGCCTGCTCTGACTTCTTCTTGAAGTCGTCAGCATCCCAGTGCATACACATAGTATCCCACACTGCATCAGAGACTATGCGGGGCTGGTGATCTCTAATCGTGGTCCCGGGCTGGTCATCAACTGCCCGGGCTGCCCTCTGTCGCATCTCATACAACCAGCTGGCGTAGTTCTTGGCGATGTGTGCAATAACAACATCATCGCCGGCTGCTTGAGAGATGCCCTCATCATATCTAAAATATTTCTATAACAAAAGTTTAAAAGTTAGGAACCATTAAATTATTGGGCAACGACTATGTACGTATAATTTTCTAATTTATAAGAAAATGAACTTACGTGAAACTCCCGCAAGACAGTGACCATAAACGCGGGATCGTAAAGGCTGTACTGGCTGAAGCGCATACACCCGGTCGGGAGGTGCGTCAGATAGATAGCGTGTATGGTCGCCTTAGCGACCGCGTCTAGAATACTACAGTAAAAATAATTGAATATTGTTACGTTAAATGTTTAATTCAACAAATTATATAAATTTAACTTTTTATTTTTAAGTCATAGTAGAATACTTACTGGGAAGAGCCGACATCCACTCAGACTATATGTGGAACTGCCGGTGGACGACCGAAGAGACCGAGGTTAGTCTGTCGGTCTCGTCGACGACGAGCATCTGTAATTATATTATAAAACTTTAGTCAAAATACATAAACTAATTCATATTGAGATATATTATACGTTAACACGAATCAAACTACTTACTAGCTCCTAAAGACGAGCCTCCAGCCTGGCTCGCATCTCCGGATCCTGAACGGCCCCCGCCACGACGACCGCCACCACTATTTCTAGCCATAAATGTGCTACTGAAATAACGAAAATATAATATATTAATATTATTTAAATCTAATATATTAATATTAAATTATTTAGTAATTTGAAATACGTTTAGAGGTTGTACGTCGTCAAACCCATCAGAATCAACATCAAAATCATTATCAGATTCAGTCTCTTCCTCCTCATCATCATCGATATGAGATTCGTTGTCGTTATCATCTTCAACGATAACGTACTCATGCACAACCTCCAAATCATCGACTTCCTCATCGTCGGGTACGTCAACCACATCATTTGTCATCACATCTTCATCATTTAGCTGCACCTGCCTGGGATTGCTAACATCTTCTTGCAACGCCTCATCCATCCCCAACATATTAGCACTATCAAATGCACGTGTTTTCGTTGTGACAACTGTATACCAAGGGCTTCTACTATTTACGACGTTAGGAGCGTAGTACACTTGAGTCGCTTGACTGGCTAACACGAAAACGTCATCAGATTTGAGTTTTGACTTGATATCTACTGTGACGATTCTATTACGATCAACTTTAACACCTTTTTTAGTATCAAACCAGCGACACTTAAATGTAACTACCTTTTTTCCCCTGGGATAATTAAGCACAAGTACATCCTCTAGACGTCCATAGTAATTGGACTCAGAATCATTGTAACAGCTTCCCAACACCACAACCCTAGAGTTGACTGATGTGAGTTCATTCAAGTTGTCGACCTTAAATCTGTACCCATTCACGATGCATCCAGGAAAAGAACAAACAACCTTGGCAGGACCACGTATGGCATCTCTAAAACGCTCAGAAATGTTCTCTGCCTCAACCCTTGTCTGAAACCACTGTTGGAAAGTTGCAGTAGTGAATGCTTCCAACTGGGCAGCAGTTAAATCCGGGTTAGAAGCATACGCTTCCTCTTCGAATGAACTGAAATAATAAAAAAATTGTTTAATATATAAGTTGATTACGCTTATAAATTATATTAGATGTGACATATAACAATCCATACTTTATGTATGACGATACTTCTGGCATATTTAGAAGCACATATGTGGATACTATCTTCAATTCTTTGTCGCTTAAGTAAGTCATCGTCTCATGGCCAAATGGTTTAGTCGGATATGTGAATACAGCTAACTCATTGTCTGCATGAGATTGGGGACCGATGACCTCATTCCTACTTAAACGGTTGTGCTTTGTTGAGACAACATCGTCAAAATACAATGAGCAGAAGTTGACAAGCTCTTCCTCCGTATAGCGTTCGACAATAGAACCCTCAACATGAGCTTTGTTTTTCACTTTCTGCTTTAATCGACGCATATACCTACAGATATTGCATTTTAATATGATTATTATTATTAATATGAGTATATGCAATTTGTAGATTATATTACCTCTCAAAAGGATACATCCACCAATATTGAACCGGACCGCCGAGTTTAAGTTCATACGGTAGATGAATAGGCAGATGTTCCATCGAGTCAAAGAACCTTGGGGAAAATATCATTTCGAGCTTGCAAATGGTAAGCACAATATTGTTCTCCATCTGCTCCACATCACTATACCTTATTACAGTTGAGCATAGATCCCGAAAGAAATTTGAGAGTTCGGTCAAAGCATCCAACACCTTTCTGGGTAACATCTCACGAAATGCAATTGGCATCAACTTCTGCATAAATACATGACAATCGTGACTTTTGAACCCATTAATCTTCAGCTGCTCAACATTACTGCAACGAGATATGTTCGAAGCATAGCCGTCTGGAAGTTTCAACCCACTAACCCACTAACCCACTTGCACACGTCTTCAACTTGTTGCTTAGTAAGACAGAATGGGGCTTTAGGTTTTGAATTGTTAGCGTGAAGCCACAACTCCGGCCTGATGTTCAGTGCCTCTAAGTCTTTTCGGGCATTGTCATTGTCTTTTGTTTTACCACTCGCATCTAACACGGTGTAAAACAAATTCTCAAAAACATTCTTTTCTGTATGTATAACATCAATACAATGACGGACTGAAAGTGTGACCCAGTACGGCAACTCAAACCATATGGGGACGTGTGTCCAATTATGAATCTTCCCGTACCCAAATGCTCTCAGTTTATTGTGCCCCTTGCCTGGCGGTGGAAATGTCAACTTGTTCAGCCAGGTCAAGACCTCGTTGCCCGATTGTCTACCAACAACCCCCTTCTTCTCTGTCTTTCGGTTGAACTGTGCAGACATCTTTCTGTAATTATGATCAACAGGCAAGAATCTACGAGCTGTTCCAAAGAAACTACATTTTCGCCCATGCTGCAACTGATGACCTTGCACATCCCCCATACACACTGGACATGACAGCTTCCCGTGAGTCGACCAACCACTAATCATCCCAAGAACCGGAAAGTCAGTGATAGTCCACAACAAGGCTGCCTTCATCAAAACATTCTCGCCGATCGATTTATCATACGTCTGGACCCCCGTCTCCTATAGCATCTTCAGTTCATCGACTAACGGCCTGAGGTACACGTTTATGTCTTTTGTAGGACTCTTATCACCCGGTATGAGTAAAGTCAAGAACAAATACGGATCCCTCATGCACATTGACGGTGGAAGATTATAAGCTACCATTATGACTGGCCAAACTGAGTAAGGCTGGCTAAAATTATTAAAAGGGCAAAATCCATCCGTAGCCATGCCGAGCCTCACATTCCTAACTTCCTCCGTAAACAGTGGAAAATTTTCATCAAATTTCTTCCATTCATCTCCATCTGCAGGATGTGTCAGTTGACCAGGCACGACGTCTCTTGTTCTATGCCAACTCATATGATGAGCCGTGTGAGACGACATGAATAGCCGTTGCAGCCTCGGCACAAGAGGAAAATACCGTAGGATCTTCTTGGGCACATGTTTCTCCTTCCCCCCACGTTTTGTCACCTTGTACCGAGGTAAGTTACATATAGCACACTGCACCTTATCTCTGTCCGTCCCATAGTATAACATGCAGTCCTGCTCACAAGCATCGATCTTCTGATAATCCATATTCAACCTCTTTACCATCTTCTTCACTTCGTAATAGTTCGAGGGCAAAGTATGATCCTTGGGTAAGAACTCGCTGATAAGAGAGAGCAAATCATTGAAACCTCTCTCACTGCAGTCATGCTCATTCTTGAAGTGTAAGAGCTTTGTAACTGCAGATAGCCTGATGTGCTGATCATTTTCGGGGTACAATGGGACCCCCGATTCAGATAACATTTTGTAAAAGGCAGCAGCTGTATCATTTGGCTCTTGTTGAGCACTACCTGAAGAATGATCGTTTTCAGTCCAATTGATATTGTTAGGCTTATAAGCATCCACCAACATCTCCACAACATCATAGTCATCGGCGTTTGAATCACCGTGAACTGGTTGGTCTACTAAGCTGGTCAGTTCCCTCAACTCAACTGATTCCCCGTGATGGATCCATACAGAATAACCATCCACAAAACCACGAGAAAATAAGTCGAATTTAATCTCATCGGCTTTCTTCCAGATCAAGTTTTTACACTTGACACACGGGCATCTCATCTTCCCGTTCGGATCATCAACATGTTCTATGGCTTTGTCCAGAAAGTAGCACACCCCTTCACGGTAAGCTTCCACTAATCCCCTCCCGTCAATGGGTATCCTACGGTACATCCAACTCCGGTCGGCTGACATCTTTAACTGAACAAAAGACACATTTAGGTCAGGGATATTCATTCATGTGGTCCATGCATGAATTATATGTTCCTAGTATCTCCACTTTACAGGGGTTAGGCTTCTATCCCGTTTCTGGATGCGTGTCCTCACTAGTGTCAACACGTTCAGGACGTTTCTACCTGTTTCAAGAAAATTTCGGCAGCACCTCCCCATGGTCTCCAAGTACACGAAATAGACTAAGATAAATTAGTCTAAGTATGCACTCGAAGAACATGTAGAGATAACCGTCGAAAAATCATCAAAACAATTAAAAACGTACTGAACTCATTGACACCGACCTAAGTGAGAGACATAACATCCAGTCACAGTCCCAAACTGGGGACTATTCGACATTCACTCCTAATGAGTGAATGTCAAACGGGTTTCTAAGCTCCAAACTATACTACATGCGTATTAATTATATGCAGTTTATTGTAATTGTGGAAAACTAAGCAAATGCTACTTAGTTTATTTTTCCAATGATAAACTAAGTAAGTGCTACTCAGTTTAATATTAGTACAATTATTTGAATATATTATACTCTTTCTAAGTAATTGTGGAAAACTAAGTAAATGCTACTTAATTTAGTATATTATATTGTATATAATATATTAATATTGCATTTTATTTCCTCATTTAATTTAAAATATTTATTTTAATTAAATTAAATTTATTTGATTAAATTAAATTAAATTAATTTTATTTTATTAAATTTATTTTATTATTATTTCATTTTATCGACGGACTGGAGTCCGTCGAGAATAATTTCGTCGAACTTAGCTCTTTTTATTAAATTTAATTTATTTTATTCTAATTTATTATTATTATTTCTTGTATTTTATTTTATTTTATTTTATTTAATTTAATTTATATTTTATTATTAAATTTATTTTATCTTATTTTATTTATTAGATATATATACATTAAGTTATTTATTTTATTTTATTTTATTTTATTTTATTTTTATTTTCTTTAATTTATTTCATATTATATTATATCACAATATTTAATTTATTTTCATTAAATTATTTTATTAAATTAAATTTATTTTATTTCACTAAAATTTATTTTATTATTATTTCATTTTATCGACGGACTGGAGTCCGTCGAGAATAATTTCGTCGAACTTAGCTCTTTTTATTAAATTTAATTTATTTTATTATAATTTATTATCAGTATTGCTTGTATTTTATTTAATTTATATTTAATTATTGTATTTATTTTATCTTATTTTATTTTATTTATTAGATATATATAAATTAAGTTATTTATTTTATTTTATTTTATTTTATTTTATTTTATTTTTATTTTCTTTAATTTATTTCATATTACATTATATCACAATATTTAATTTATTTTCATTAAATTATTTTATTTTAATTAAATTATTTTATTTTATTTTATCTTAATTATCTTATGTTATTTAATTTTATTATTTTATATTATCTTATCTTATCTTATCTTATATTATATTATGTAAAATTAGTTTATATTATTATATTATTTTATTTTATTGCAATTGAACATTCTGACTGAAATTCCGTCGGGAATTCAGTCGGAAATAGCAAATACACCAACCAATTGAGGTAATAATATCAATGAATCATAATGAAAATAATTAGTCCAAATTCAGTCCAATATACACAATCAATCCCAAAAAAATCTGACAGTCCCAATTCACATTATATGATTCCAATATAATCAATACCCAAAATTAAATAATTAGTAGCCAATAATTTGCACATATCAATAATTTAGGGCATGCAGGTAATCCCAATTTCAGTTATGTAATCCCAATTTCAGACCCTAATTGCAGAATTCCAGCCCTATTTCAGACCAATTTCACCAATTCCAAACCTATTTCAAACCAATTTCACATCAATCATTTAAGTGATTCTACTAATATCAACTACCAAATTCAGACCAATTTGCACATACAAAATAATTTTTCAGACCCAAATACACATACAAAATCCTAAACCCAAATATGCAAAATCAAATTACAGATTAAAATGTACCTGTGAAGCTTGAATAAATAGTTTAATTTAATCTACCAAGCTAACCAAACAACCCAACAGAGAGCGACGACACTGAAGGCGGCAAAATTTCTAGCAGGGGAGAGTGGAGAGATTGAGGTGGCCGGAGATGGCAGCGGCGACAATGGAGGTGGGGCTGCCGGTGGCGGTAATAGAGGTGGAAGATGGCGGCGGTGATGAGAGGCAATGAGAGAGAGTAACCGAGAGAGAGGAGACCGGGGGGAGAACGGAGATGAGAGAGAGAGCAGTGAGGAAAGAGAGAGAGCAGTGAGGAGACTGAGCGGCTGAAAACGAAACAATTAGGTTTTATAAGTTAATTCCGACGGAAGTTCCGTCGGAAATAAGTCCTTCGGAATTAAAATATCCTCGAGGGCATTTCCGTCGAAGATACATATAATTCCGTCGAAATTAGGTTACGCGCTGGCGGGAAACTTGGCACCATCGCGGGTCTTGTACTTCCGACGGAAGTCCGTCGAAATTATATTATGATCGAGGGAATTATCTTCGACGGATTATTCCGTCGGTAATAAACTAATTTCGACGGAATAAATTCTGTCGATTATAATTCCGTCGGTCTTAAGGCCTTTTCTTGTAGTGCATGATAGATCCATGTGTTATAACCCTGTTTGAACCCATACGCAAATAGGTCGTACATGACATCACTCCTTTCCTTCCACACTTCATTCACACACCTCTTACAAGGACATCTGATTTCATCGCCGCTAACTTGCTCAAATACAAAATTGAGAAACTGTTCAACCCCACTACGGTATCCAGAGCTAAGCCCACTCTTATCAGTGGCTACCCTACGTTCCATCCAACTTCGATCAACAAACATCTTGGTCTATGTACTATGGGCTGCTATATATGAGAAAAAACAAAACCCAAATAGGAGGGTTAATGTCTATGCATACATATGAGTGTCCTAACTCCAATCCACTCTAACGGGTCAGGCTTCTATCCCATTCCCGAATGCGTCGCCCCACCTGATGCCAACAACATGAACACATCTTTATATTTTAAGAAATTTCGGCAGTACCTCCCCATGATTTTCAAGTACACGAAATAGACTACCACGTCGTAGCCTAAATATGCACCCGAAGAACATCAAGAGATATTCACCAAGAATTCTCAAAATATAAAGACGTGTTCACGCTGTTAATACCAACCTAAGTGAGATCGAAACATTCAGGAACAGTCCCAAAATGGGGACTATTCGAGATTCATTTCTATTAAGTGAATCTCGAACGGGTTTCTAAGCTTCCTAAACTATATGAAAAATATGCAAATGCAATAATCACAATGATATATAAGTTTGAATATTGAAACAATATTCTTTTTGAACTATTACAAAGAACGACAATCCTTAAGCTGGATCAAGAAACACGTAATACAACATGAGCAAATATGAACAAGGATTTCTAAAAACGTTTAAGGTTCATGTTAGGCACACCACCAAATAAATATCACATACACATTACTCATCTTGCACCTAGTTTTCAAGTGTTTATTGGATGTAACCAAATGTTGAATACAAATAAGCATAAGTTTTAACTTCAAATTAAAAATTTCCTTTCAATTTTAAGTTGATTTCTACGTTATTATGTTATATGGCAGTAGTGAATTTTTCATGTTATATTTACTTGCACAAAATATCAAGATTCAAATCTTTTTTATAGTTAAGTCTTGTTTAAGTCTCACCAGCTAGGCCTAGCCTAGGCACACTTACTTGCACCAAATATTAATCGCGCTCGTAAGTTAAGAACATGATTCGAGTCTCATCTCACCAGTTGCAAAATATGGCAGTCCTAGAATAGAGTTCTGGGTAGACAATTTTCTTTAGCCTCCAAGATAAAAGAAAAAAGAAAAATAAATCCTATTTAATTTCTTATATCATTAAAAGATTACTTTTTAGTAATATAGTTGGTAAGAGTACTACTATATATATATATATATCTCTAATATTTGTTTTTATTCCAAGCCTCCAAGGAGTACTACCTAATAATGCAAAACTAAAAAAAATCAAAGGAGGCTAGGTAAGTCCATTAAAACCAAATCCTTATCTATAAAATCCTTTTATGTAGTACTAGAAAGTCTAGAATAAGTACTAAAGCTGCAAGAAATTGGAGCACCAAACAAACAACAAGAAGAAAAACATACATCTATTCATTTCAAATTTCAATATTCATTTCACCACCAACCTTCATAAATAAAATCAACAATCATTCATCATAATTTTACCCAAAAAACAAAAATCTTTCCTTCATAAATAGGATCAACAATCATTCATCATAATTTCTCTTAATTGCTAAATGGTACTCCAATTTTTTTCCTCATCAAACAAAAATCAATATCTGCTCAACAAAATTAAATATAACGAAATCATACCTTTTGCAATTTAGGGGAAATCAGGAGTAAAGAAGAAGAACGAAGCAGGTGGTGGTCGGAGGTCTGGCAACGCCCAGAGCGGTGGTGCCGGTGCGCAGTAAGAAGCAGGGAAAATCTAAGAAAATAGACTTTACCGTCTGGGATGATCAATAAGGCTCACATTGATGATGAAATGATTTTAGCGTCATCAATTTAGTGATTTGAGCAAATGGGACGAACTGCGATTGAGGGAAAAACAAAAATTTCGCAGCAGAGGGAAAAGAAGAAGTAGTCGTTGTCGTCGGCATTAGGGCTTTAAAAAAGGACTCATTCTCGACGGCACTTCCGTCGAGAGTAACCCCGTCGAGATTAACGCATTATCGACGGGGATGTCGTCGCTTATAACATTTTTGTGCCGTCGCCTATGACTTTCCCTCCACCGCAAAAATTTCGCACCAAATTCTACCCAGGAAAGATGTTATTCTCGACGACCATCATTGACGACGGCGATACCGTCGACATTGAGTTCATGAGCGACGGGGAGCATGCCGTTGGTAATGACGCCGTCGCTAATGACTTATTTTTTGTAGTGAAAGAAGTGCAAGATCTAGGAGAATTACAACACAAAGAATGGCCAAATGTGTTTACAAAATCCACAACGCAATACATTTTACATCCTGAAATTTAAACACCACATAAAAATACAATATTATATCTTCCAAACATTTAAGTTGTCTAGTCTGGTGGTCTTCTTTTAGATTTGCTTTCTTGGAATTGAGTTCTTCATCCTTATGAAATAAAACAATGCACCAAAGAGTGCAAGGCAAATATATGAGAAGATATGGGACTGCCAAATATAAATAGCAAGACTCCAAGACCTTTTTTCGAAACAAAGAAACAAACCATACTAATCATATGCGTAATACACTTTTTACGGCTAATTCACTTAGGAACCAAATACAGCATAAACAAAACAAAACAAAACATATATAGAATACAGATAGAATTGAACTGTGAAAATTACCTTGATGGGAATTTACAATTACCGTGTCTTGAGATCAGAAAGAAAAATCACAAAATCAAAATTCACTGAAATCACAAAATTAAGCAAACATGTTTAGCAAAATCCTATTTTTGATGGATAAATTAAACTTTATTGGGATTGAGAGAAGAGCAGTAGCGTTACTAAAATTACAGCTATCTTTCGTTAAGCCATTCTTGAGGAAGTAATCGTTGAATCTTCTTTTATCTATCTATGTATGTGTTTGTTGTAGTTAATATAAAAAAAAAATACCATAAGGTACAACTGGATCAAATGCACTTACAAATCTTCCCTTGAATGCCCATTGTTACACCCATATATATATATTCAATGGAGCCAGCCAAGTTGACCATAAGAAAAAATTATACTCACCTGAGATACAAATCAATCACAAATAAGAATTATGTGACCAACTGCAATCAGATTGAGCCATAGTATAGAAAATAAGTCAATATTTCAATGAAGCAGATTAATCTGCAGCAGCAGTAAAGGGAAAGTACTAATTTTATCCTTGGGATTCTAGTATTTTGGAGAAGCCTACTTGGAAACTGAGTGACGGAATGTGACAGAATAACCAACTCACTACTAAAAAAAAACTGACAAAGGAATTCAAAGACCAACCCCTGTATAGGGAGGTATTTCGCTTCCTCACTACAGAATTGGTGGTTAGAAAATCTCCTGCAAGAAAATAATACATTTCATCCAAATTCCTAAAAACTATTCCTAGGGTATAATATACAAACAGAGAGCTGACCACAATCTTTTTAAAAATTTAAATAGTGCAACAGTTACTGTGTAGTAGTAGACTAACTTATGCTATTGATCGATTCTAAGTAGCGTCGGAGGTATTTCACCACCCAAATCAATATGTCAATATAAATTGACACACATACACACATATATCAAACAGGCCATAGACAACATATCAAACAGGTGATGTGGAAAAAAAAATTGCATATGTATGACATTTGAGCAAAATGCATTACAGTAGAGCACAACCACAAAACGGATAATAAATTCATTGCCCAACAAAATGAAAGAATGTTCTATCATTTCAAACTCCAAACAAAAGCAACTCAATCATTCATTAGTAAAGGTCAAATTTTTAATAGATTACTAAACTATTATGCACACATTGAAATTGAGCTAGTAAATTTTTTATTTTAATCAAATATTCAAACAATCAACAACTCTAATATACATATACTATATATCAAACAAATATAAGCCATAACAGAAAACGAAAAATTACTGGACCCTTTAGTAACTGCTAAACTCTAATATAAGAAAATGGAAGTACCAAAATATCAATTATATATATTAAAAAAATTTCTCTATTTTCTCAGATATCAATAACAAAATCAAGAAAATGTCATTATTCTCTTCTTTCTTCACACTTTTAATGTATGTCAATAAAACTTTAACCACTCCAACCTAAAAATTGAAAACTTTATTTGCATTAGAGTCCAAAAAGTACCTAATTCCGTCAAAAATTGGGGAAATTAGAAGATAGAGAAAGAGAGATTTGGGATGCTAGAAGAACAATATATACCTAATTTGCGATTGAGGTCATCAGTCCCTGAATCAACTAAAAAAAAGTTCATCCAAAAAAATTAACATAGATATATACCTTCTTTTCGAGTTGAGAAGTAGAGGCAGCAGAGAAATTGTTCAATTGGGGAGAGGGAGGACGCTCTGATTCTCAGCAAAGGCGATTGAACAGTGAGAAGAGAGGAGGAGTCTATTGAATTTATTAAGGCAGAAGTAAACCGAAGATGAAACGGAACGGAGGAAAATAAATCGGGAAGAAATCGATTTAGTTAATTGAGAAGAAGAGGAGGAGGAGGAAAAGGAATCGATCGAGAGACATGAGGGAGGAGAAGAGATTTGAGAGAACTGAAGGGAAGCTGAAGAGATTTGATCTGATGTGACTGAATTGAAGAATTGAAGCGTGATTTGAAGAAGTCGCAAATTGGGCAATTGAACCGAGATGACTCGGCCAATTTAAAAATTGACCGAGTTAATTGGATTAAATTAATTGAGTTGACTCATCTGGTTTTCAAATTGAAAGGATCGGTCTTACTGTATTTATATATTAGTATTGAAAGGTAATTAAATTTTAATCGGTAATATATAATTCAATATATTTTTAACATTAACTAACTTAAGGTCTTCTATATGAAATAAAGTTGGTTACTAAATTTTAATCATTAATATATTTTGTAATATACATTGCAATTTTTTATATTAATTATTATTTACTAATAATATACTTTTTTATTTTTAATATATAGTTATTTAGGAATATAATTGTTGTAAAATAATGAGTTGTCATTATGATTTTAGTTTTAAAATCTAGCTAACTAAATTTTAATAACTAATATATAAGTTAGAATTATTTTGTAACATTAATTAACTAAAGGTCTCCTATATGTAATAGAATTGGTAACTAAAGTAATCATTAATATATTTCTAACACACACACACACACACACACACACACACACACACACACATATATATATATATATATATATATATATATATATATATAATACTAGTAATTGTATGTGCCTGAAGGCACGACGAAACGAAAAATTAGATTAAAATTCGAAAAATACTACATTAGCTAAAGATTATTTGCAACCTAAAATAACTTACAATCAGACATAACAATTATCATAATACACCATACCACCGCAATAATTAATACATACTCAATCATCAACTCATATCCAACCACCAAAACATCAATCTAGTCGCTACTAATTTTAAGAAATTTCGGTAGAGTTTCCTTTAAAAATAAATATCCAGAAAAATCTAAACCTATCTACAAAACTTACAATCATTAATAAATATCCAAACTACCAAAACAACCATCATTCCATACCCAAAATCATCATAACCATGTATAAATAGTCAACTTTACAAAAGACGGAACACAAAAAATAAACACATCCAGAAAATAGAGAAACAACTTCGTATTCTTTACAGCTTACACCAAGTATCTTTCAATGTATACTTGAAAATATTTGAAATATAAAAATTATCGCAATATGTGAGTCAAAATAAAACAATTGTAAATCCGAAACTTAAGACCCCTTACTTTACCCTGAATTATCTAAAAACAAATGAACACACACATGTGTATGTAGTGGGGGGGGGGAATGATTTAGATTGATATAAGTAAGAATTAAGAGAGATTGTAACAAATTATCAATTTATTTAGGAAAAGATATGGATGAATGTAGACTTACAATCAAATAAGGTTTTCTTAGTACCATTTCAACAAACGGTTCATTTGGTTAATGATTTAAATCATAAATCTGTATGTGTTTGTGCATGCACAAAAATATTTGTTTGATTTGTGAGTGTTTGATTTGTTACAGTTATGTGTGTGTGTGTGTGTGTATATGTATTGTGAGAAGTAGAGAAATATAGAGTCTTAGTAAGAGAGACTTTCACACCTAGACAATTGTTTAGTCAGTGCATGGTGGGTTAGTCATCGTCAAAGGTGGACAGGTCGGTACTGGATTGCATATCATTTTACTCTCTTAAATGTCTTCTTCATCCCTTTAAACCTTCTCTTCATCACTATCCTTAATGTCCTCGTATCAATACGAACACACTTTGCCCAATGAGGAGAATGCACAACCACCTAAATTATTCACATAAACAATAAAATTAACATTATTTATATTGTAGGAATAGTAAAGTTATTTTGATGCAGTGACATAAAAGTAGATTTACCTGATTACATCGGCCCCATCCACAAAGGTCCATTGTATATACTCTATCGTTTTCGATGACAAAGTCACTCCAATCCTAGAAAGAAAGAACCTCATTGTGAAATTAAAAGTTGAAATGTTGAAAAGATTACATAATTCAGTTGAAATAAGCTTGTTTAAACTATACCATTTACTTGTCGTAAGAATATTATAACAAAACTTCTGGGTAAACAATATTTATGGTGCAATTCGACCCATATTCTGGAAGGAGGACAGTAATACGATCCGAAGATGTGCATCTAGATAGTGCCACATAAAGGTGTCCATCACATTCTTGCAATATTATCAAAGGACACCAAATCAAATTCTAGAAAATAAAGTAAAAAATTGAGAATTTGATACATGTTGTATACATAAATTAAAAGTCATATGCTTAAGCCTTTACATCATCTATTGAAATTGGAAAACTCCATCATAAAATTTGAAAAAGAAAGCAGATAGGCTTCCATGTTATGCAAATCTATATGAAATCATACTTTCTAATAAAAACCTGATGCAAGCCGAATGATTCACGACAATCCTAAAATGTTCCAAGATAGCAAGTGTGCCTCCATTACTTATACATGCATTCTTTTAAGAAAGAATAACAAACCATTAGAATCACTTTGACCATAGAATAGGACTGAATGTTTATAAAATCTTTAGTTGCTCACATAACTTGGTGCCCTTAGACGTTGTATCCAATCTCATTACCTGATATTGTTGTTTTAAGAAAACTTGTTATGCTTCTTGCATTTGTATTTAGAACTGAAACACCATTAATAAAACTTATGGCTCCAAGTACTTTAAATTTTCTGTGAGATGCAACTTGTTTTTCTTCAAAGAGCATAATAAAAGACAAAAACATCAAGTAACTTACATAAAAGCTAACTGCTAAGATTTATTGGAGTTTTATAACAATGATTAACCTTTGCATCCAAATTGAAAATAGTAAACTCCCCTACTTACTGAAAGTCTCACCTTTCACAATCTCACTTGAAACTAAGATATTGTTAAGATCCATCTAGTAAGAACTCCCTTCTTAACTAAGCTCAGACTCCTCAGGTTTACACTCACATTAATAACTCACACAGTTTGACTAACACATAAGATCAACCACCTTCCACAGAAAATATAGGCTCATTTTAATCAGAGTACTTCTAACTGCTAAAAGATATGTTTGCAGTTATTTTGTTTTTTCTTAAACTCCTGAATAAAAGATTAAAAACTGTGATATGGAGATATCAAATCCCAAGCTTAAAATTAAGCCCTAATCTCCTAACAACTATTGAGACATGCACTGATTAGGCATCAAAATAGAGCATTCATCTAAATTGGAATTACAAACTTACAAATCAGTTGCCCATGAAGAGATTTAAGGTGATTGACACGAACAAATTGTTCACCGGCCTGTATTTTTGAAAAGTCGAAACCATTATACATCTTAAGGATAAAAGGTACATTAATCAATTCGTTACACAACTGCTGGAAGCTTATATAGTCAAGCTACAGATGATAAAGATAAAGATGAAGTAACAAATGGATCTGTAAAGCCAATTCAATTTCAACTTCACTTCTAGCAGCATCCTCAATATTGATAGGTAGTGTTGGCAGAGCATTGCTAATGCAATGAATCTTACTAACTTGAATTTCCACCTGCACTTATTAAATTATCGTCATACTCATAAGCATATTCACATTAAAGATAAATTCTTTGATGTCATTAGTTGTACTTCTTTATAAACCAAACAGATGCTAAATTTTGCTAAATTCCTGATTTTGAAATACCATTAATATATATAGAAAGGTAGATTCCAGATCATTCAAAATCAATGAACTATCATGAATGGTTGCAGACATTTCTCAAATCTCAACTGCGTCTTTAAAGGAAAAAGAGCATTCTTTTTCTCAATGAACTATTATGAATAATTTCATTACAAAAGTAAATATTTAAACCCAAACATACCTGCTGAGTGGTAGCCTTAAGTGGAGAAACATGGACTGAAACTATTCCTTCAACATCAACAAACGACTCCTTATTCAAACTCGTAGTGAACTTCACCATTTGGAGGTTAACCACCTCTGACTTCACCGTCAACACGCACTGAACCATGAAGCCTCTCTCTCTGACCACCGCGAACGCCATTTTCTTCGAGAAAAATAGAAAACAGAGAAATCGGTGGAGAAATAGGAGAGAGAAAAATAAAAAACAGAGAATATAGCAATAGGGAAAAGTTGGGATTTGATTTGAACTTACTAAGATAGTCACCGAGATTGAAAGTTTGATTAGCGGCCCAAGCAGAGTAATCGGTGGAGGAAGTGTTGGTTTTGGTGCTGAAGAACCACCCGGCGGAGCCACTGACGGTGTGATTAGTGTATGCGGCGGCGACAGGTTGCGATGCGGAGGCGATGAGGATGAGGAGGAGAGAGAAAATTAAAGTCAATGTTGTAATCAGAGAGGGAGAGAGGGGGTGGTTTTTCAAATCAGAGAGGGTGGGTTTGATTTGGACGAGATTTTGTGAGATGAAATGTGAGCTATCTAAATTGGAAGAATTAAGTTAGAATGAATCTGAACGGTCTTTGTACTTTCCCAAATGTTTAAATTAAAGATTCAAATTTGGTTCTATCTTATTATATAGATATATAATTTTGACATTAATTAATTATATGTACTCATAATATTTTTATATAGTCATTTAGAGACTAAAGTTTAGTAGAAACTTAAACTAAAATCTTAAATATGATTTTAAGTTAAATTTATTATATGACTACGTAATTAAAGGACTTTTATAAAAAAAAAAATTTTGTTGCAGAATAATAAGTTAATATTAAAATTTGTAGGACCATAAAGAGAGTTTTAACTCTAGTTAAATTAATCGTAGCACTATATACGAGTATAAAAAGTGTTTTACTTCTACTTAAATTTTAGACTTATACCAAAAACCAAAGATCAAAGACTATATAATATAATTTTGGTATTAATAATTATTTTATGTACTCATAATATTTTTAATATATAGTCATTTAGAGACTAAGTTGTGTAACAACTTAATCTAAAATCCTAAATATGATTTGTAACTTAAATTCTATTATATGACTATGCAATTGTAGGACTCTTATTAAATATAAAATTATTCCAGAATAATAAGTTAATATTAAAATTTATAGGACCATAAAAAGAGTTTTAGTTATAGTTAAATTAATCGTAACACTATATAGAAGTATAAAAAGTGTTTTACTATTAGTTAAATTCTGGGCCTATACCAAATAGTAAAGATGAAGACTAAAAAACTAAGTTTTGTCTTATTATGTTATAAAAATAACTAGCTAAGTGTCCCGTGCGAAGCACGAGTTGTTTTTTAAATAAAAATTATTTTTAAAATTTAATTTATTTTATATAGTGGTTATAAAATATATTTTTTGAACTTTAAATTGATTTACTGCTATTATTAGAATGACTAAAATTTTTGCTTAAAAACGAATGACTATAGATCACATACATTTGTCGAATACTCACAATTTAGTGTTACTAATGTGATTCTTTTGTTTTTTTTAATTTAATATTAAGTTTTTATATAGTTTTAAAATTTAATATTTAGTTTTTATAATCAATCTTTCATATTTATATATGCATTTTTAATTAGAGTTCAAAGTTAAGTGAAAACCTAAAATCCTAGATGTAGTGTTTAAGTCATACTCTATTGTATGATTATTAACTAAATAAATTCTATAAAAAATAATATTGTTGTAAAATAATAAGTTATGATCATGATTTTAGTTATAAAAGGTAATTAAATTTAAATTAGTAATATATAAGTCAGGATCTTTAAAAAAAAATAATTAACTCAAGGTCTCTTATATGAAATAAAGTGGTTTACAAAATTTTAATCGTTAATAATTTTTTGCAATATACATTGCAATTTTTTTATATTAATTATTATTTACTCATAATATTTTCTAAGAATATAATTGTTATAAATAATGAGTTGCCATCATGATTTTAGTTTTAAAAGCTAGCTACCTAAATTTGAATAACTAATATATAAGTTAGAATTGTCTGGTAACATTAATTAACTAAAAGTCTCCTATATATAATAGAATTGGTAACTAAAGTAATCATTAATATATTTCTAATATATATAAAATATAATTTTTGATATTAATTATTGTGTACTCATAATATTTTTAGTATAAAGTCATTTAGAGATTAAAGTTGAGTAGAAAGTTAAACTAAAATTCTAAATATGATTTTTAGTTAAAACTTATTATAGGACTAAGTAACTAAAAGACTCTTATAAAAAATAAAATTATTGCAGAAACAAAGGAGTTGCAAAAACTAGTTGGCGAGTTGATGAAAAAAGGGTTCGTGAGAGAAAGCATGAGTCCTTGTGCAGTTCCGGTGATTTTAGTACCTAAGAAGGATGGGAAATGGCGCATGTGCATTGATTGTCGTGCGATGTGTTGAGCTAAATCTATCCTAGCAATTTACGTGCAAATATACACGGTCAATCAAGTAATAAAGTAAAAGTAGAGTTGTCGATCCCACGAGGAATAATCTAATAAATTAATTAATCATTCTAATTACCAACCATTGATTAACTCAATTCTATTAAAACAAATAAATTCACCAAGATTATCAAAATTAATTAACGAAGTAACTACAAATATAACTATTAAAATGAAATATCAAGATTATAATTTCCCCCGATGATGTTCCCAATGTTCACTTCCTATTTAATTAGTCAATTGTTGCAATTTGCTAACCAAGAATTCATAAGTATTTATCTAACTTATTCATAAATTAAATAAGTGTCTTCATTCCTAATTAATTCACTATATTCCTATGTGAATAATCAACAATGAAGCAAATGACACCAATTCTTATACAAGTTCATGCGACAATTGAGTATGTTCCTATCCCTTTTGCAAATTGGATATTCACTCCTTAGAAGAATAAATCTAACACATGTATTATATTCCACACCCAATCTAGAATCAACATTCCTATATCATCTAGATCGATAGATTAATTGCTAGCCACACAATTATTGAATGAAATACAAAATATGATAAACAATCTTGCATACAATTGATCATAATCAAATAGAGAATAAATTAATTAAATCCAATTATCGGGTTCCATTGCAATCTTGAACAAGAATTTAGTTCATGAATAAGGAAAAGAGAAACATCACATTATACATCATCATTTTAAAGTATAAGACTCTAAAAGAAGGGTAAGAGAAAGAATCTGTAGCACGACTTCCGCTAGAATACCCCAGATCTTGATCTTCCATCTTCTCCAGAAAATATGCTGAATAAATAATGTTCTGCCTTCGTTTCTCTTCCTAACCCTAGATGTATTCTCCCTCTCTGTAAACCTAATTTTATGTGTATTTATAGCATTTATGTAGCTTGGTAAACATATCATCCAATTAGGAATCAATATAGCAAGTCCCAAGTCAATTAGAAGTGAAAAATCAGCAAAATCCGTTCCAGCATGCGACGAGCCGCAGCCCACCATCTAAGAGCCGCGACATTCAACCCAGTGCCGTGGCCCACCATCGGAGCGTCGCGGCCCATATCTCATGTCCATGTAAAAAATTCCGTTAGCTTCGTTATGGTCATTTTACTAACGGACGTCGAACCAACGAATAACCTAGCACCGCGATACCTTTCTAACTCCAATTTGACTAAAATGCGACCATTTTGCTCCCATTTCCTTTTCCTACACAAAAGCATAAAATCACATAAAAAGTAATGAAAAATACCCAAGAACTCACAATTTCATCAAGTTAAAAGTACTCAATTTATATGTATAAAACTCACTCATCATAGTGAATAATATTACGGTAAAATATCGACATCCTATTCCTCCCTTAGATGATATGTTAGATGAATTGTATGGATCATGTGTGTTTTCAAAAATTGATTTTAAAAAGTGGGTACCTTCAAATTAGAATGAAAGAAGGTGATGAATGGAAAACTGCTTTTAAAACAAAATATGGTTTATATGAGCGGTTAGTGTTACCTTTCGGTTTAACTAATGCTCCTTGTACTTTCATGCGTTTAATGAATCATGTTTTGCATCCATTCATTGGAAAATTTGTTGTGGTTTATTTCGATGATATCTTGATTTATAGCAAAAATTTGGGTGAACATGCGTTACATTTAAAATCTGTTTTAGATGTACTTAGAAAAGAAAAGTTATTTGCTAACATGGATAAATGCACGTTTTGCATGGATTGAATTGTGTTCCTTAGTTTTGTTGTTAGTTCACAGGGAGTGCAAGTGGATGAGGAGAAGATACGTGCTATCCATGAATGGCCGAGTCCTACGAATGTAAGTCAAGTTCATAGTTTTCATGGACTTGCGAGTTTTTACCGACGTTTCATGAAGAATTTTGGCGACATCACGACGCCACTAACGGAAGTTATCAAGAAGAGCGTGAGATTTAAGTGGGGAGATGAGCAAGAAAAGGCATTTCAGTTGATTAAGTATAAACTGACTAATGCTCATTTACTTGTTTTATCTAACTTTGCTAAAACTTTTGATATTGAATGTGATGCTTCAGGTTTAGGAATTGGAACTGTGTTGATGCAAAAAGGAAAACCAGTGGCGTACTTTAGTGAGAAATTAAGTAGGGCAACTTTAAACTATCCGACTTACGATAAGGAGTTGTATGCATTGGTTCGAGCGTTAGAAACTTGGCAGCACTACCTATGACCTAAGGAGTTTGTGATTCATATCGATCATGAGTCTTTGAAGTACTTGAAAGGTCAGCACAAGTTGAACAAGATACATGCACAATGGATGGAGTTCATAGAGACATTTCCATATTTCATTCGATACAAGCAAAGTAAAGAGAATGTCATTGCAGATGCTCTTTCTCGGAGGTATGTGTTGTTGTCTACTTTCGATACAAAATTATTTGGTTTTGAACGAATTAGAGAATTATATGTTGATGACCATGATTTTGGTGAAGAGTTTAAATCTTATGAAAAGAGCGTTGTGGGTAAATACTTGTTGATGGATTTTTAGTTCGTGAGAATAAACTGTGTATACCTGTTTGTTCTTTACGTGAATTGTTAGTTAAGGAGTCACATGGGGGTGGTTTAATGAGTCATTTTGGTGTTGATAAAACTTTTGCGATTTTGCGTGAACATTTTTATTGGCCACATATGAAACGGGATGTAGAAAGAATATGTGATAGATGCATTACTTGTCACTAGTTTAAATCTTGTGTTCAACCCCATGGATTGTATACACCATTCCTATACCCAGTGAACCTTGGATTGATATTTATATGAATTTTGTTTTGGGATTACCTAGGTCTAAGCATGGCCATGATTCGATTTTTGTGGTCGTGGATAGATTTTCGAAGATGACACATTTTATTTCATGTCACAAAACTGATGATACTTCCCATGTAGCTAATTTATTCTCTAAAGAAATTATGCGTTTGCATGGTATACCTAAGATAATTGTTTCTGATAGAGATACTAAGTTCTTAAGTTACTTTTGGAAGACACTGTGGTGTAAGTTATGTACTAAATTACTATTTTTAATTACATATCATCCACAAATCGATGGTCAAACCGAAGTAGTAAATAGAACTTTCTCTGCTTTGTTAAGGGTTATCATTAAAAAAAATATCAAATTCTGGGAAGATTATTTACCACATGTTGAGTTTGCTTATAATCGATCAGTTCATTCTATTATTAATTTCTCACAATTTGAGATTATGTATGGTTTTAATCTTTTAACTCTATTGGATTTATCTCCATTACCTGTTTATGAATATATTAATATGGATGGAAAAAAGGCTGATTTTGTTAAGCAGATACATGAGAAAACTAAGCTCAACGTTGAAAGGAGGACAAAACAGTACATCAAGCATGCCAACAAAGGACGACGTCAAGTAATCTTTGAGCAGGAGGATTGGGTTTGGTTACACATGAGAAAAGAAAGATTTTCAGCTCAAAGACGGTTAAAATTGCTTCCAAGGAGAGATGGTCCTTTTCAAGTCCTTGAGCACATCAATGACAATGCCTACAAATTAGATTTGCCTGGTGAGTATAATGTTAGTGCCACATTTAACGTTACTAATTTAAGTCCGTTTGATGTAGGTGATGATTTGAGGCCAAATCTTTTTCAAGAGGAAAGGAATGATGAGTACATGCCTTGCGTGGACAAGGATGGAAGCTATGGAGAGGATCCAGTGCAAGTTCCAATTGGTCCCGTGACGAGAGCTCGAGCTAAACGCTTCAAGGAAGGACTTATTGGTTTGATTCAAGGGGTTGGGGCTGAGAATGGGTCAACGACTTGTGCTAAGGAGGATGATTCTAAGTTTATTATTTTGTTGCGAGCAATTGGCTCAAATCAGCAAAGCAGCGCGACCGGAACAGAAAGTTAAGTGTCGCGATGCTCTCTTCAAGAGCCACAATGCTCCCTTTAAGAGCCGCCGTGCTCCAACTCCTGATTTCAGCTTCCAGTCGCGTTTTGACGATTTTGGACGCGGATTTTGCATGGGATTTTAGGATTTTAGCTATATTTTCCAATTTTAATATAATTAGAATGTTTTTTTGCTAGAATTTTCATTCCAAATCAATTTTTTATTCCTTATCAATAAGGGTTACTTTTTGAGTAGTATAAATAAGGATTAGCTGATGTAATTGACAAACTTCAGATTATTAATAAAATTTCTCTTGAGAATATTTTCTCTTTGGTTCTTTGAGAGGGTCAAACTTTGACTTATCATACAACAATTAATAGTTGTGTGTGGCGTCTTCTACCGCATCAATCGTCGATTGTACCCTTGGTTTTTGTCTCCATATAGACATTGGGTCAAGGTGTCATTGGTGTCCATTCAACGTAGACTTTCTTGCGCAAACGGTTGTACCAATGTTCTCGCCTTAATATAGACGAAAGGTTGAGGTGTCGTGAGCGTTCCACCTTACGACCTGCTAGAAATGATCCGGGTGACAACCACCTCACGTAAGCGTGCCATGGAGTCTATCACCCCTTTTGACATTATCAAAAAGAATAATCAACTAATTGGCTTTTCATTAGTGGGGAAAATTTATTTAGCTCCTCATGAATTATGCATATCAATTTAGTTATCTCTCTCCCCCTTTGTCATCAACAAAAAATAATTTATAAGAACGAACTTTTTAAAGTCAGAATTTAGTTATCTCTTCCCCTTTGTCATCATTAAAATAAGCGCAAAGATAAAGAAAGAAACTAGTGTAAGCTTATAACAAAATCACATATAACAAGTAAACACAATGATCATACCTTTGTGTTTTGTTACCTATATATCAACACTTTTTGTTTTTACCAGTAGTAAGCTTGATAGTTGTGCTCCTTAGAGTAGCTTTGAATTTTGTATTTTCATAACCAAATCTCTTCACAAGCTCTTCTTATGGTCATCCCAATGTTGAGGTCTTTAATGCTTAGGTTAGGAGGATGATTTTTCACTGTTCTAGTTGATCTTGGAAGCCTAACTTTAGTCATTTGTTCATTTGGTTCATGTTCTGGTATATCAATTTAAGCTTTTGTAGCAGACAAGTCATGATGTCTAGATACTTATTTGTTTTGCAAGTTTATCTGATTTGTCTTTAGATGCAGACGAGTTAGGCTGTCTGTATACAATTGACTGATTTATGACTTCTAGATTATGTTTTTCTGCAAAATCTACATTATCTTCTTTTGACAGATCATGATTAAGTTCATCAAAAATAATATGTACACTGATTCCTCATCAAGATTGTCATGTATATTAAATATGGATCATTTAGCACAATAAAAACTTTAGAATAAATGATGTTCTGAACCCTTGTGTTATGAAAGCCATAGAGTTTACATAATAATATATCTAATTAAAACTCTATTTAAAAACAACATAAGGTACTTACTGTTAGAGTTTATGCCCTAGAGACCAATTATTTGATGTAATTGCTTGACATTTCTTTTGATATTATATTTGATTGAATAAATGAATTATTTTATTATGGTTTCATTTACTGTGTTATATAAATGTTAGCATAATAAAAGTCCTTAGAATAATGATACAAATTATATAGCTTCAAGTATGTGACTTGAACATGAGATTATATAATTAGTATTAGTATCATTACTCTTAAATGTCCCTAGTCGAGTATCATTGTAAATGGGACAACAATGATACATTGAGACTAGTATGTGGATTGACTGATGGCCAAATCTCATTGGTCGTTAATATATGAGATATTGAGTCAATGCATAGGTACATGTTAGAGAACAATGTACTGGACAGACCCACCATGAGAATTCTACGTGGAGCATTATGCAAAGTGTCATAAGCAATTCTCATAGTGACAATGATGTAATGGTCCTCCGACCTGAAATCACTATATTACTATACGAGAATTTATGTACTTTGATATCATCAAAGGTCACCTTTAATAGGGTGGACAATAAAGGTGATTATTGGGTACGTCTTGAATCGTGTGAGAAATATGAGTGATCTAGATGGAATTTAACCCTCCTATATATTAGGGGTGATATCCATAGGCCTCTTGATTGAGTAGGACTATGAAATGCATGGCCATGCTCAAATAGTGATTTGTTTCATATAGTCTACTCATTGATCAAGAAAACTCAGATTAAATTATGAAGAGTATGACACATTCCATGACTCGAGTTTAATCTAGGATGTCAAGGTTAAAAGGATTAAATTACATTGAAACATTGGTCACGAAAAGGTTGCATCGAGTCACCGATCTTATTATTATTTGGGTAGCAGTGATGCATTACTAGATGCCACTCACTGTTTATAATTTTATAATATGATTTTAAAATTATTGCCAATATAATAATAACCTATAGGGTCACACACTTAGAACGTAATTAAAAGAGAATTAATTTAAATTGTAAGGATTTAAATACGTCAATATGATTGATAGTATTTAAATTACAAATTTAAATTAACTGGATAATTTGTATATATGTATATTAATTAAGTAAGACTTAATTAAAATATAATATATATAAATTCGGATTTTATTTTTCTAATAGGATTAGGGTTTTGTTTAATTCCTTTTTGAAAGCTATATATATCTGATATATCAGCTGTCTTTGTTTTTTACGTGAGACTAAAAGGAGAACAAAAACCCTAGCCGTCTTTAGAAAAGAGAGTTGAGAGAAAAACTTGAGAAAATCCAGATCTTGGCGGCTAGTACCGGAGTTCTCTTTGCTGCAGATCGTGTGACGATTTGTGGGACGTTCGTGTGAATACCGTAGAGACGCAGTTCCGTTGGATTGCGTTGGAGATTCGAAGCCGTTCCAGAATTTCATCGTTCCATTCAAGCTTGGATAATCGGTAAAACAAAACTAAACCTCTGAATTAATTTGTGTTTCGCATGGATCCTGTTTTAGGGTTTCGAAATAGTTTTAAAATTTTTAAATTCCGCTGCCTTTATCTGTCGGAAACCCTACACTTACAGATTTCGCCAAATAATTTATAGGTAACTTACTCTCTTAAAGTAAAGTACTCTCCATCTCCTTTTTGACCTTGAGACATCTACAAAATAAACAAATAGTCTCTATCTTTTTTGGTACCCAAATCTTCTTGGGTCCTTTTCGGTTAATAGTATATAAATCACATTTCTTTACCCAAATTTATTTTATTTTAATTTTATTACAATTAGAATCAAAATGACCTTTAAAACCATAATTTTTGCAAGTAACAAATGGTGAACAATAAAGTGGTTTATGCCTAGGTTTCCTATTAATCTAACTAATAATATTATTAGTTCTATTTTTCACATTTTTAATAGGATTATACCTAATCCCTTGTTTATCAAGACTAGATCTTTGAGCACCCAACATTATATTCAAATTTTCTTTTTCTTGTACAAATTTTGTAAGGTCCTTTTCCAAAGAAATTCTTTCTTCTTCATTATTATGTTGTATGCTTATTATTTTTTCATCATTAAATACATTTATGCAAGTATCTCTCATTTTTAGACTTTCTTTTAGAACTTCATTTTCCTTTTTAAGACCAATATTTTCTTTATGTTATTGATTTGCACGATTATCCAAATAATCATTCTTGGCATTTAACTTAGACATTTCGCTTGTTGTACAATCTTTAACAATATCCCGTTTTTCTTCAATAAGTGTTTTTACTTCTTTTATTAAATCTTTTATCCAACTTTTTAAATGAGCAATTTTTTCTTTAAGACATAGCTAGGTTCTCATTTTTTAAAGCAAGATAATCTGAAATAGTAACTCCAAGAGTTTCATTGTTTACCTAGGATGTTTTTTGATCTTCTAATCCCATGAAGCAGAGTTGGGCAATTTCTTCTTCTTATTCTGTTTTGGACGTTCCTTCATTGCTTATGATGATAGTATCCCATATTTCCCTCGCCGTATTGCAAGCAAAGACTTTGTCTATTTCTGATTGGACCATCTTACTCAGTAAAGTATTCATAGCTTTTGAGTTGTAAGACATCATATATGATTCATTAGCATCCATCTCCATGAGAGTTTTTGACCTGCCATCATAATGCCTTGGAATGACGGGTCCGTTGTCAACTATCCACCATTCCTATGGGTCATTGTTAAGATATATCTTCATTCTGAATTTCTAGAAGTTTAAGTTCTCACTAGGGTTAAATGCTTTTTTTGTCACTATACTTTAGGTCAACTTACAAATGGATAACTGAATTTTTTTTTCTTACAGTCAACTCATTAATTGTACTCTATTTTTCTTACAAAACGTTAGAAAATCCGTCAAGTCTGTTGAATTTAGACGAAAATGAACACTTAAACTGCTGAGTTGTAAAAAAAAGCTGATGTGGCAGTGATTATGTGACGTGGTCGTGATTATGTGGATTTGGAGGAAAAATTTTATGAAAAAAATAAAAAAATATTATTTTAATAACTAATAAGCCTAATCAATTAATACATTCAAAAAAAAAAAAATTAAACTTAACTCAAACTTATTTAATAACAAGAACAAACATTAATAACTAACATAAACGCAAAAACAAAATAAAATAAAATGAAAAATAAGATCAAATGTCCCCTGCTTCATATTTCTCTTCCTCGGAAAAAAAATTCCCAAATCAAAACCCTAAACTTCAAACACCATACAGTGTTTCAACAATCACTGCTAGTAATCATTGATCAAAAACCGCACAGTGCTTCAACAATTGCCGATAGCCACCAACGCCATCTTCAATCGGAAAAAGAAAAGAAATTTGAAGAAGAAGAAAAAGAAAAAAATGATGATGAAATGTCGTCTCAAGAGTATGAAATCTTGTCTCGAGAGTATGTTGGCCCAACCGGCGAAGTCCATTTTTTCAGGCAAGAAAAATTATGGATGCTCAAAATCTGATGCAATGGCGAAATCCAATTTCTCTCTATTCTTTGTGTTTCGTTTGTGTTCATTTTTTTGGGCATTGGACTTTTTCTGGGGATTTCGATTAATGTTTGCATTTGATATGTGCTTTTCCATCATTTTTTCAGTCGATCGCGACTAAGCTTCTTTTGGATATTCCGATTAGGGCTTACGTTTTGGTTGGGGGAGGATTGAATCGATTTGTAACTTGTTAGAGGCGATTTTATTTAGTTTTAATATTAGACAAAAAGATGATTTAAATAAACTCATTATATATCCACCAACCCACTCCTTTCGTTTCTCGCATCTGGTTTGGTAATTTGATTTAATAAAAGAATTTCTGGATTTTTGGTTTTATGATTCATTGTTTGTTTGAAGAAATGAATGAGAATTTTGGGTTTTGTGTGGATGAATGATAATTTTGGGTTTGGTATGATGAATTAGATTTTTAGGTTTGGTTATAAATTGGATTTCTGGGTTTGGTAATTTGGTTTGATAAAAAGATTTTTGGGCTTGGTAATTTGATTTAATAAAAGGATTTCTGGATTTTGGTTTTATGTTCGTTGTAATTTGAAGAAATGAATAGTTAAGTGGTATTCATATTAGTTTTAATTAGCATATTTTTAGTTTTTATGTTTTATAAAGGACTTAATTATAAATAAAAATTCATTTGATATTAATTATAAAAATAATTAAATACATTTTTCATTTATTTTCTTGTTTTTTTGGCTAACTTTTTAAATTTATATTATACTTTAAAATATTTTTTTCATTTTCTTCATAAAATTTTCCTCCAAATTCACATAATCACGGCCACGTCGCATAATCATTGCCACATCAGCTTTTTTTTACAACTCATCAGCTTAGGTGTTCATTTCCGTTGAAAGCCAACAGACTTGACGGATTTTCTAACAGTTTGTAAGAAAAATAGAGTACAATGAGTTGATTGTAAGAAAAAAAAAGTTTAGTTATCCATTTGTAAGTTGACCTAAAATACAGTGACCAAAAAAGCATTTAACCCGTTCTCACTGCCCAACAACAATGGTGGCTTGCTAGTGGACTACTCTTCTTAAAAGTTAAGGTGTGCCATAAGATCTTACCTTACGGTCTGCAAAGATAATCGTTAGTAGAGCCAATATCTGATACCAAATATAATTCTCTATATGTGCACACCTAGAAGTGGGGTTGAATAGGTGTTTATGCTCAAAACAATTATCAATAACAAATTTAAAATTTTCTGGTGCAGGATGAATCCAGACAGCTAGGACCTGTCTGCTTTTATGTTTGATTTAAATTAAGTTATACTTTAGTTATAATTCAGACAGGTATGACATGTCTGCTTAAGTATCTGTATTAGAAACTTAATAATACTTCACATTAGTTTTCTTAAGTTTTCAACAGAACAATATATGCAGATGTATGTGTGAGATATTCAAGTGCGGAATAAAACTAGAATGACAGACTAATAAACACACCAAGATTTTTACATGGTTCGACCTCTACCCTCTAATCTAGTGGCCTAATCCACGTCCAATACCAATTGGTATTGAAGACTCCTTTTATTAAAATAATATTCAACCAGTTACAAAATAATTTCCTGTACAAATAGCTCTCATTAACTTGTTGGACACCACTGCCCCCTTTGTACCACTACAACCTTCTTGCACCACTGCAACCTTAGAGCTTGCTTTGTACAATCCACCATTGGATCAATCACAAACCAAACTAGGCTTGTATACAAGTTTTAATATGAACGAATATGATTACAATATATCTATGAATTTCCAACAACAAGAAATTAATAACAAGACAAAATTAGATTGCTCGAAACTTTTCGTTTAGAGAACTGTTTTTTTTTTTCAATTCGTTGTTCCTCGTTCTCCTTACGAAGCTTTAGACAATAGAAATATATAGAGATGAAAGCAATGACAAGGAGAATCCCAATTACTCATTTTCAGCAATCCAATAGAATCAAGCTCTTAGGAAATAATTTGAATTTGAAACGAAACTAGCTTGAATTTGAAACGAAACTAGCTTGAAATAAGACAGATTGAATCAAGGGATATCATTTAGTAATTTCAACAACTTGAATTTAGGAATAAGATCTTAACAGCTCAATCATTTTTATAGAAAAGATCTTGCCTTTGATATGACTTTGGAAAACATGGCTGAATAGATGCCCAATTGATATGGTTTCTAAATAAATATTTTCAGCATTTGAATTTGAATTTTCAGCGCTTGAAATAAGGAATAAGATCTTTACTTTGGAAATATAGTTTCCAAATAAATATTACTTCTCAAGGATTTTGAATTTTAAGCTCATGAAACCTTCTTTTAAAATTATTTCCAGCAAAATAAAATTGCCTTGCAATTAAAGATTTGTGCTAAAAATACTTACAAATATTTTTAAGTGATTTTCTAGAGACCTAATCCAGTAATATCTCTATATGGACTCTTTCTCTATGATGGACTTCTTGAAATATTGAACTTATTTAGCAGCCATTATGATCAGCCCAAGTCCAAACCTAAAAAACATATAACATCTTCAAACAAAATATGTTGTCATCATTAAAACTAAATATATAAACCCACATTCTCCCTCTTTTTGATAATGACAATATATAACTCCCCCTAAAACCATGTAATTAATCATTAAGCACGAGTAAACATAAAATATCTCCATAAAACATGTTGTCATTATTAAAATAAAAACATATAAATCAACAGTTTTAACTCAAATACCATGCCTTCCCCATAGAGACCAAGTATTTCAAGTTTTGATATGTAACATATCTCCACTAAATCTCCTCCATTCCCAGACCCCAGTTACTCCAAAAATGTCTTCCAATTGTAATAAAAAGCTTGTACAAGTGTAAGCTTGAAGTTGAATGATATATGTACAACATTTATAATAATGAAATCAAATTAAATGGATGCATGTTCATATTCGTATAAAACAGCGATTTTCATACCACAAAACTTATCCAAAGAAGAAAAAAAAAAGATCAAGCCTGTAGCATAATTTTGATCTTCGAAATCTGGCACGAGTTACAAAGATCACTGCATGTAACATTTTTCAAGATATATCAACCAGTATAAGCCACCAAACTTGTCTGAAGTTCTTTGGTTATAAAATAGAGAACAAAACAGATGGTGATTTTGATAGTGCCAGTCCAAAGTTTGTAAGGCTTTAATGGTAGGCTTTTTTCTTCCATAGTTTTCTAGTGGAAAGATATAATAACTGAGAATAGATAAACAGAATATATCATACAAACACATTAATAAGAAGGCATAAGAAACATAATATCCAATTTTTACACAGTTTTCTAGTGGAAAGAGATAACAACTGAGAGAGTTAATATACAGAATACATAATACACACACATTAAAAGGCACAAGAAAACAGAACATGCAGCCTTTACACATAATCTCGCCAAGTATTTTTGAAGATAACCGAACACAGAAAATCTGAGGCCATAACTTGCCAGGAGAACAATGCATCTATAGGAACTGAAGCCGATCACAAAAATATTTCCACTTCCACCGATTGATTGAAAAATAGGGTTCATTACATTGCCGAGATAAAATCTATTACCTCATTGTTCTTGCTTTGGCTCCTTTAGCAAAAACACGTCAGCCAGAGCATTTTTGGATACCAAAGAAGCCGCAAACAGACGCAAAGCCTGCAACAAAAATGCAGCTATATTTTATGAATCAACACCAACTAGCAAGTAAATCAATGGAAAAAATCTTTGTAATACATATGAACTGACACTTGCAAACCCCATGATAAAATATTATGTTGGAAGCTTACGAAATTTCAATTCTATTCATATTTTTATATATTAGGTTCATATAACTTCTTACCTCATCCTCACCCATGGTCACTTCCTGCTCCCCGATGTCACTAAGGGGTATCAGCGCTTCCTTGATAAGAGATAGGCCTGAAATTGGAGATAGAGGCATTACTTTCAGATCTTCCATCACCATGAACTTGCAGGGTCCTTTGATAAATCCCTCACGAGTCTTAGTTTCCCCAGCGCGAGACTGTGAACTTAGATCATTTCGTATGGCCTGAAGAACGGATCGAATGGTAGTGTAAGATGGTTTAGTAGCTTCCTTAATATTAATTAGCTGGTTACTATAAGCAAGACCTGGTGCCAACTTTGAATTAAGTAAATCTTCCTTAATTTCCTCAGATTCAAAGAGCTTGACTTCAATATTCTGGATGCTCTTGTGCAAATTATCCATGCATCCATTGAATCCCTCCAATCCCAGAAATGGAAAATTTTCAAACAGAAAGCCAAGAGGAAATGTGAGGAAACTACAGAGTAGATCAACAAAGTCTTCTTCAACTTCAGCATATAATGCCCTATTAATACTTGTGTTAACTATGAGCTTCAAACAAATCTCCCTCTTTTTATTTGTTGTGTTATTGACCGTTTGAGATTGATCAATGCTGCTGGGTCCATGCCTCGTTCGCAAAATTCTGCTCCTAGTTGTACCAAAGGGCTGTGGTTTTTGCGAAAAGATTTCAGACACAGGTGTCCTTGACATTAGTGAACGTTTCAGCAATTCCAGAACCTATTAGGGGAAAAAAGGAAGAAAGACTAAGATCATCCACTGCGTTCATACGGACATGAAAATAACTACCTAAATCAATATATTAAGTACCTCAGGCCTTCCTACTTTCACGGTCCTCTCTTCCAGTGTGCTTCCATCTACTGCTCCATGATTTCTAAGCAGGTTTAAGCTGGTCATGGTGGACAAGGGCATTACTTGAAAGTCGTCGGTTATCATAAATCGTGCTGCTGGTTTCATGAAAACCCCTCCCTCTTGAGGTACAGAAGTAAAACTTGGTAGTGTTAACTTGAATACCAAGTCTTTCCCACAGCGACACTGACCAGTTTGGTAATAACTCACAAGATTGCAATCTCCACTCTGGCACGCGTAATACTCATAACCATCACTTTCATTCAAATTCAGTTTTAAATTTCTACAGGAAATTTCAGCTGCATTGCGAGGATGAAGCACCACGTCCCTACATTTCTGGCTTCGTAGATATTCCTCATCAAGATTCTGAATACTTGTATATAAGTTATTCAGACAACCGATTTCCCCCTTCATTGACTGTTCACCACTGAGTTTGATGATTTTTCCAATTGGTAATGTCATAAAACTGAAGAGAACATCAACAAAATCTTTATTTGACTCCAAGAAAACTACTCGCTTGTTCCTTACCAAGAGCTTTAGGCTTAAACTTTGTAACTCTGCATTCTCCATGTATGATTTGAAACAAGAAACAAATTATTAACTAGATCCCGTAGCAAAGTTTCTTTTATTTATTATTGCTGCCCCTGCATCAATTATAAGTCATGTTTTAAGTTTTTAACAATTGAAAACATATAAACTCGTAAGATATATTATCAAATGCATCGTTAAAATATTACCAACTGTAATTATTCACGTAATTCGCAACAAAAAAAATCGACATATAAAATTACAACATATATTATTTTCCCATTAAATACCAATCAAGAATTAACCACATGACATTTATAATCACTGTTATGCCTGTATCCTATTAGCACAGATATTGCTTACAATGTTGATTATAAAATAATAGATAGTACATAGTTTATATTGAATATCCACCTAAAGAAGATATAGAAGAATTAAGACGAAAATTACCAAGACATTACTAGTGGATTTATCACGACCGACCAAAGTTGGCTTTTGAAAAAATTTAGCTATAGTATAAAGTACCAAAGAGCTTTGAAACAACTGGATAAAGGAAAGTCGGGGTCTAGAGTTTGTAAAATCAAAAAAGATAGGGGCACCGGATGTTTATTCCTTAAAAAAGTATAGATGCAATTTTTTTTTTCTATACGAGGTGTATAGAAAAAAGTTGTATGTAAAATATAAGAATTATTTTTTGTACAATAACTCATATGTTAACTTTTTTCTATTCGAGATATATAGAAAAACGTTGCATTCATGTTTTTAGTCATTGGTGTACATAGTTTAATCCTTGTACAACTTATACAACCTCTTTTGGGTACTATTAAGAATGGGCTTTATTTTATTACAATCAAGGGGAAGGGAATGAGAATCGGACCTGGTCTTTCAGAATTCAACACTTAGAAGATAGTCTTTGTTAAATTTCAGAAAGTGTACTTTCATAGAAGCACATGAACACTAGATTCTCTTGGTTGGACTAGTGAAAACATAAATGGCTGAGGGAGAAATAGATTATGGCACCACAATCACACGATAACCCTTGCCACACTATGTTACACGGACTCGAATGGAGTGTCTTATTGGACATGGTATTTTGAAGATATTGACATAAGTACTCCTCAATTATGTCAAAATTTTATACTAAAATGAAAGGTCCAGTAACCATGCCCTTGTCCGAGTATCAAGTATCGAGTGTTGGATACATGTATTTTAGGATAAAGTGAAGAGTCCGTGTAATATGAATGCCGCATTATGCTAAGTTATCAACCCTAGAAAGCATAGTCTAATACCTTTCAAGAAATATAATGACACTTTTTCACCAAATATACCAAGTGAGACTCGAAACTCCAAATTTAGAACAGGAAAATGTGGAGAATTAATTGGTAGAAGGGTGCTAAGATTTTCAATTTCCTTTATATTTCCATGTTAGAGATATAACAATACAGATTCTCAATCTCCAAATGCAGTAACAAAGTAGTCTGTTAGTAATCAAATTTCCTGAAGTTATATTTTATGCCTATTAAGTGTGAGAAAAAAAAATTCAACGAAAGAGTGAAGTAAGCAACTAAAATTGGAACACTAATATGAAAGACTATGAATTATACAAGATACCCAACAAATAGAATGAAAACTGGAAACATAACTATGGATATAATAATTTTTATATACAGGTACCCGATAAATTTAACAAAATAAATAAATAAATAAACAAACAAACAGAAAACTGAGGTACCTGAGGATGATGGCTAAAATGCAGGGGAGGAGTGATTTTAGATCAAAGAAGAAGACTAGCTTTAAAAGTAATTGGACTGCCATTCCTTGCGCTGCAAGAAAAGGTTCCTTACCTTTCTTTATTGTCTTTCTTACACTTCCTTACCTTTCTTTATCCTTTTCTTTTGTAATTTTTTCAAGGGTTTTAAATCACAAATGTTATCTACACAATTTGGGAGAAGTCTAAGAGAAGTCTAGCATATAAGTAGTGAAATTCCATTACTTCTAAATTTTATGGGAATATATACTAGTTTTATACCGATAGAAATATAATTATACATAATATAAAAGAATATAATTGTACACGTACAAGTTACAACTCGCAAAATAAAATTATTGAGCTGACAAGATTATTAAGCTTTTGCTACTCTTAAATTTTATCTTCCAATTTTATGCAACGTACTAGTAAATATTTTTCAGCTCAAGTCGATCTAAGATGATTAATTTGTGTTGCAATGATGATTAAACCTTACCTTTCACTTTTCCTTTTTTGTATTGCTATCTCAAAGATTAAAAATAAGTGTCAAATCACAATTTCAAAATCCAATGGCAAATAATGTTACTAATAGCTATCAGAAAGATTAAAAAATTATTTACTTGTTAAATGAATAAGTATCTAATTATCTATTATGCAAGTTGAAGGATTTCTTATTCATTTTGACAATTACCTAACACTTATTTTAAAAAACTTTCAGAATATTAAAAACAAAAAATTGTAGCAAATTATATTACCTTATTTTTAAAAACAACATTAATATTGGACTGCCAAATCTGATTGGACGGGACTTACTAGTTACTTCAACTAATTAAGTCTGAATCAAAATTTTCTTCAATTCACCCTTATTTTGTTTCGTTGATATATTATGAAAAGCTAATGGTTTTATATTTTAAATATTTCTCCCGTCTCACAAAAAGAATTGTATTTTGAATTCTTAAAAAGCAACAATTAGCGAATTATTAATTACTAATTAAGTGCCCCGTGTGAAGCACGAGTTGTTTTTCAAATAAAATTATTTTTAATTTATTTTATATAGTGATTATAAAATATGTGTTTTGAATTTCAAATTGATTATAAATTTTGTTTAAAAACGAATGACTACAGATTACATATTGAGTGTTACTAATGTGATTCTTTTGTTATTTTTAATTTAGTATTAAGTTTTTATATAGTTTCAAAATTTAATATTTAGTTTTTATAATCAATCCTTCTTATTTATATATGCATTTTTAATTAGAGTTCAAAGATGAGTGGAAACCTAAAAGCATAAATATAGTGTTTAAGTCATACTCTATTGTATAATTAATGAACTAAACAAATTCTATAAAAAATAAAATTGTTGTAAAATAATAGGTTACGATCATAATTTTAGTTTTAAAAAGTAATTAAATTTTAATTGGTAATATATAAGTTAGGATTTTTTTAACATTAATTAACTTAAGTTCTTCTATATGAAATAAAGTTGGTTACTAAATTTTAATCATTAATATATTTTGTAATATACATTGTAAATTTTTTATATTAATTATTATTTACTAATAATATTTTTGATATTTTTAATATATAGTTATTTTGGAATATAATTGTTGTAGAATAATGAGTTGCCATTAAGATTTTAGTTTTAAAAGCTAGCTAACTAAATTTTAATAACTAATATATAAGTTAGAATTGTTTTGTAACATTAATTAATTAAAGGTCTTCTATATGTAATAGAATTGGTAACTAAAGTAATTATTAATATATTTCTATTACATATATAATATAATTTTTGATATTAATTATTATGTACTCATAATATTTTTAATATATAGTCATTTAGATATTAAAGTTGAGTAGAAAGTTAAACTAAAATCTTAAATATTATTTTAAGTTAAAACTTATTATATGACTAAGTAGCTAAAAGATCTTATAAAAAATAATTTTTTTGCAAAATAATAAGTTAATATTAAAGTTTGTATGACCATAAAGAGAGTTTTAGTTCTAGTTAAATTAATCCTAGTATTATGTAAGAGCATAAAAAGTGTTTTACTTCTAGTTAAATTTTAGGCCTACACAAAGACCAAAAAAATAAGTTTAATATTAAGTTTTTTATATAGTTTCAAATTTTAATATTTAGTTTTTATAATCAATCATTCGTATTTATATATGTATTTTTAATTAGAGTTCAAAGTTGAGTGAAAACCTAAATGCCTAAACATAGTGTTTAAGTCATACTCTATTGTATATTTATTAACTAAATAAATTCTATAAAAAATACAATTGTTGTAAAATAATAAGTTATGATCATGATTTTAGTTTTAAAAGGTAATTAAATTTAAATTATTAATATATAAGTTAAGATATTTTAAAAATATTAGTTAAATCATGGTCTCTATATGAAATAAATTGGTTTACAAAATTTTAATCGTTAATATATTTTGCAATATACATTGCAATTTTTTATATTAATTATTATTTACTCATAATATTTTCTTATATTTTTAGGAATATAATTGTTGTAAATAATGAGTTGTCATTATGATTTTAGTTTTAAAAGCTAGCTAACTAAATTTTAATAACTAATATATAAGCTAGAATTGTTTGGTAACATTAATTAACTAAAGGTCTCCTATATGTAATAGAATTGGTAACTAATGTAATCACTAATATATTTTTATTATATAAATATATATATATTGATATTAATTATTATGTACTCATAATATTTTTAATATATAGTCATTTAGATATTAAAGTTGAGTAGAAACTTAAACTAAAATCCTAAATATGATTTTTAGTTAAAACTTATTATAGCACTAAGTAACTAAAGGACTCTTATAAAAAATAAAATTATTGCAGAATAATAAGTTAATATTAAAATTTGTAGGACCATAAAGAGAGTTTTAGGTTTAGTTAAATTAATTCTAACATTATATAGGTGTATAAAAATTATTTTACTTTTAGTTAAATTTTAGGCCTATATCAAAGAACAAAAACCAAAGACGAAGACCAAAAAACTATGCTTTGCCTTATTATATATTTATATAAATAAAAATTATAATAATATGACTAACTAATTAAAGGACTCTTATTAAAAATAAAATTGTTGCAGAATAATATGTTAATATTAAAGTTTATAGGACCATAAAGAGAGTTTTAGTTCTAGTTAAATTAATTTTAGCACTATATAGGAGTATAAAAAGTGTTTTACTTCTAATTAAATTATAGATCTATACAAAAGACCAAAGACGAAAACCAAAAAACAAGTTTTGTGCGAAGCACAAGTTGTTTTTTAAATAAAAGTATTTTTAATTTATTTTATATAGTGATTATAAAATATATTTTTGGAATTTCAAATTAACTTACTACTATTATTTGAATGACTATAAATTTTGCTTAAAAACGAATGACTACAAATTTCATATTGAGTGTTACTACTGTGATTCTTTTGTTATTTTTAATTTAATATTAAGGTTTTATATAGTTTCAAATTTTAATATTTAGTTTTTATAATCAATCCTTTGTATTGATATATCCATTTTTAATTAGAGCTCAAAGTTAAGTGGAAGCCTAAAAGCCTAAACGTAATGTTTAAGTCATACTCGATTGTATAATTAATTAACTAAATAAATTCTATAAAAAATAATTTTTTTATAAAATAAGAAGTTATGATCATGATTTTAATTTTAAAAGGTAATTAAATTTTAATTGGTAATTGTTGTAGAATAATGAGTTGTCATTATGATTTTAGTTTTAAAAGCTAGCTAACTAAATATTAATAACTAATATATAAGTTAAAATTATTTTGTAACATTAATTAACTAAAATAGAATTGGTAACTAAAGTAATCATTAATATATTTTTCATATATATATATATATATATATATAATTTTGATATTAATTATTGAAGGGTCTAATTTATTCTAATGTTTTGATGATAACAAAATAAAAATTAAAAGTCTATAGAAAAACTAGGATAGAATTCTCTCCATAGGATTATATATATATATATATATATATATATTTATTTTACTTTCTTATTTTCCTATGACTCAAATTCTTTAATTGATCCGAAAGGAATTATAATTCAATGATTTAGTAATTGGACTAAAAGTATTTTTTCAAATAAATTAACTCTACGATTTTGGTCGTTCTGAATTTTAGTATATAAACGTAGAGTGAATTTTCAGATCGTAGAATGACTTAACTCTACGATACTAGTAGCTCTGCTATATGACTCTACGATTTTGGTCGTTCTGGCTTTTAATGTAGAAACGTAGAGTGAATCATCAGATTGTAGAATGAATTAACTCTACGATACTAAACTTTACGTTTTGCAGTAGATCTATGATAGAAGAGTGACTTTACTTCTTTACTCTACGATAGTAGAGTGATTTCACTCTTTTACTCTACGAACTTATATTTCACTAACGATCTTAGAGTTCTTTTTCAGTACTTCATGATAGTAGAGTAACTTATATTACAAGGCTATACTCTACGACTTTGGAATCAAACTAAGTTCAATATTTTCCAACATGAGCTTTAAACATTTAAGTATTTTTGAGTTGGACAAAAAGAATGCAAGCACTCTCTCTCTCTATCTCCATTCGGATAAACCATATGTGCTTTCTCTCTCTTCCCACTTCACCCGAAAATGTGCAAAGAAAGGTACACTTTTCCATGCCATGCAAAATCTTCTATCCACATGGCAAGAAAATTTATTTATTTTCACTCTTTTCGGCCATATATATAAGCAAGAAAGAGAAAGAAAAAGCTAGGTGGATTATAGACCATTGGATTAATAATTGAATCAATCTAATCTTAACCATTCATTCAAATATTTTTGGCCTATAAATACTGACATACTTAATTCATTTCTCTTTAATCTAGCCAAATTCAAACTCTGCTCATAATTCTCTCTCAATCTTAAATTCTCAAAAAGCTAGATTTTAGTGAGATAGAAAGTATTGATCAAAAGAGCAAGAAAAATATATACTGCTATAACCAAAAATCTATACATTGCTCTTCTACACAAATTAACACACACTTTATTATATTTTGTGCTAACATATCACTTTCTTATTTGTGTTCAATAATATTATTATTGTTATATTTGTTATACATATTGAACACCACAAACATAGAGCACTTTCATTTGCATTTATTTATATCATTGTGCATCATTCAAGTTGATTATCATTGATTATATTTATACACACTTGGATTAACAGCTTATATATATAATCTGAACTTAATACATACTCCTTTCAAAAAAAGTGAAAAACAAGTGATCAGACCTTTAGTAACTATCCACTAAGTACGAAACTTATGGGATATGCCCACTAAAAAGTTGTGAACTGTAGTCCTTTCTAGTAAAGTGATATAAGGCAACTTTTCTCAAGATTGGATAACTAGTTTATCCTTATAATTCTTATACGGGAAAAATTGTTCATTTGTGTATAAAAAGACGATTCGTATATAGTCCTATCTTTGAGAGTGATAAGCAAAATTTATAAACACTTGATTTATAAAGCGTAGTAGATTGACCTATATTTAAAGAGTTAATCTCACCTTATAAAAGTGTTCTATATAAACCAAACTGATCCATATACATAAACTGTCATATTATTTGTGATCAGTGGTTTAATTGACATTTTACAAGAATTAATTCTTAAATTGTCATTATCTATATCTTGCAATATTTGACATACCTGAACTTAAACTGTTATCCATCTGTTTAATTAAAGAAGCATTTAATTAAAGATAACAATTCTTTTAACAAAATGGGTAGAGTCGAGTGTTCTTCTAGTTTGTGAGGAATTGAGTGATTCTTATTTCAAGATCAAGATCTTAGAAAGGTCATAGGTTTGTGTTTCTAAGTGAGTGAGGAAGAGAAAAGATATCAAGTTTCAAGACCAACCAGAGAAGGAATACAAAGAATACTAGGAGGTAGTAGTTTTAAGACAGAATCAGATTTGTAAAGGTTTCTCCACCTAAGTTAAGGAGCTAAATTATTTTTATAATGAAAAATCCCAAATCCTGGAGAGGAGTTTGGGGACTAAACTAGCTATACATCTGGTAGAGATATATATAGTGAACAAGGATATATTACTTGATATTTCTCTACTATCTCTATACTTTGATTCACTAAAATATTTAAATAAATATTTTTAACAAAAATTATTTAGGAAAATAAAGTTAAATTTTAAAAAGGCCAATATTTCTGAAAAAGCAAATTAATCTATTTAACCCCCCTTCTAGATTAATTGTTGCATATTCGGACCTAACAGTTATTATATGTACTCATAATATTTTTAATATATAGTCATTTAAATACTAAAGTTGAGAAGAAACTTAAACTAAAATCCTAAATATGATTTTTTAGTTAAAATTTATCATATGAATAAGTAATTAAAGGACTCTTATAAAAAAAAATTTTATTGTAGAATAATAAGTTAATATTAAAGTTTATAGGACCATAAAGAGAGTTTTAGTTATAGGTAAATTAATCGTAGCACTATATATGAGTATAAAAAGTGTTTTACTTTCAGTTAAATTCTAAACTTATATTAAAGACCAAAGATCAAAAACTAATTAAAGACCAAACTTTGTCTTATTATATATTTATTTATATAGATATATAGATATAGATTAGCAAACAAGTATGTCTCTCTATCAGGCCAATTACGTAATCATATCGGCCCAGCTCTTAATAGGCAAAGCTTCAAACAATACCAACCCAAAATAACTAGCAAAAAAGAAAGAAAAAAATACCAGCCTAAAATAATTGCTCTTTTTTTTCTTTTCTTTTTTCTTTTTTTTAGAAAGCCCAAATAATTAAGGATATCATTGTATGAATGTTTTTTTCCCTCCTTGGAATTGTTTATGCTTCTTCATAGTTGATAAAAAAATTGGACATGTGACCACAATAATTGATAAACATGTCACATGTATGCCCCTATATATATACATCATGCTCCCTCTGTCCAAATTTATTTGTTTAATTTTCTTTTTGATTTGTCTAAAATTATTTGTCTTTTTGTCATTTTAATACTATTTTTACTGTATTTTTTCAATACTATCCTCATTTAACTTTATAAAAAAATTTATTGAAAACTAAATGACATATATTGGAAAGAGTAGTACTATTAATTTTGACATTGGAAGTACAATCATACTCCTTTTTCTCCCCCCTCTCTCTTCTATTTTATTATTTCAAGAAAGATTTAAGAGATTAATTAAAATAAAAAAGATGATAATAGAGTAATTAAATAAGTAATTTGAAGATAAATTTTTTTTTTCTTAAAAGACATGTATTTTTAAAATAGGACAAGTATATAAATTTGGAGGGAGGGAGTATAATTCAAGATAACTATGACCACCAAAGCCATCTAACTGAGCTAAGTATTTTAATATGGGTATATCATTTAACCAATTTTATTAATAGCATTATTATCATTTTATTATTCAAATTATGTCTTTTTGGATAGTAGTATAAATGAACATAGAAGACTTGCAAGTAATTTAAGCGGGCACGAAACTTATATTACATAAACATTTACGCCTTTCAAGTCAAGTAACACACTTTATTTTCTTAAACATCTCTATTGCTTATAGTTGTAGATTGGTTTTCTCACCACTTCCACCACCACAACTAGTCCCATACGCCAAGACATCCCTCACCTTTCAACATATTTCCACCACCACCCACAATATTTTAAAGAACCCTAAATCTGTCTCCCAGGCCAAGATAAATACAAACCACCTTCATCGACACCATCCCGGAAACCCCACCATCGTCACCAACGCTAGTGGTGCACAAAAGGCCTGAGGCTTGTGGAATGACCTTGGTCTGACCTAGGCCTGACCTGAAGGCCCCAAACAGACCTTACTTGTCAGCATGTAGCCTGGCCTAGCCTGACCTGAAATAGGCATGGGCCTGGCCTGGTTTATTGGCATAGTTACCAGCCATCAACGCCCAACCCAGCAAGTTTCAGTCCAATGCATGCCTAACCAAACTAAAAAAACATAAGAAGGAAAAGAAGTCTATAAGACTAGCCCACTCCCAGGCCCAAAAAAAAAAGAAGGAAAAAAGCCCCAAAACGTTTTAAGCAGCCTTCACTCTTCGTCTCTTCCTCTCCGCAATTAAGTTCTTCCTCCCCCTCTTTCTCTCTCTACAATTCTAAGCTTCGTCGCACAATCTGTACAAGCTCCCTTTCTTTAGCCTTCTTCAATTTTATGAACATAGACCACGATGATTGATGATTTAATGTTCAATTTATGTTTAGGGTTCACTTTTTGGGGATTGAGATTCAGTTTTTGGGGCTTTAGGGTTCACTTTTGGGTTTGGGATTTAATTTTTAGTATTTAGAGTTTAAAATTTAGGGTTTATGGTTCACTTTTTGGGGCGTTGGGATTCAATTTTCAGGATCTAGGGTTCCATCTTCGTTCAATTTTAAGGTTTAAAAATGAATAGCAGTAGGAGGTAAAAAAGATGTGGGAGAATTATTTTGGGAAGAAGAAGTAGTTAGCTCTTGCTACAATTGTAGATCCAATGCTAAGATACCGCCTTCTTCTTCTTCCTTTAATTCTTCTGAGAGTGACGAGAGGAGAGGATGGCCCGGCCTGGGCCTGGCTGGCAGGCCACAAGAGGTTACACATTCTACGTTAGAGCTTGGCCTGGCTTAGCCTAATCAACGATCAAGGCCTGACAGGCCCAAACTGAGCCAGGTCAGGCAGCCTGTTTGTGCATGTCTTAACGCCCTCACTCTCACAAAGCATAATATTCTAAACCCTAACGAGTACGACAAACCTAAGCAACATTCTCCCTACAGGCACCCTCTTAACCTTTTAACCCTTAAAACCAATCTTCACCAACAACCTTCTCCCTAGAGCCTCCTTTGTAAGACCCCGAATTTATGAAATAAACGTTTATTATTTTCTTTATGATTATTTTTCTAAATAGTGAAGTGCTTAATTGTTATAAATGATAGTTAAGGGTGTTATATGCAAATTATCTGATAAATAGTATGTCGGGGAATATTCCTTTTGTCGGGGAATATTATATTCGGTACCGTACGACGGCGCCGAAATGGCAATATTGTCAACGATAGTGGACCCCATAACGGATTAATTGTCGGATATAGAAAGTGATAGAAATTGGCGGCAAAACTTTAACCGATAACTGTTGAAATACCCGGTGATAAAAAGAACAGTAAAACGCGTTATTCCACAGTAGCACACGTTATTCCACAGTATCTTGATTCAATAATTGTTAAATAGCATCTGCATAATATATTTTACTATTTGTCACGACACTGTAACTCATATTATTTGATAGGATATTTTAGCATTATTGACAATGTCTAGAAATTCTGTCAAGGAAAGGGGTTATTTAATTGCGCGCCATTTTTATGAAAGGCCCCCTCTTTCCTGGGAATAATCTGGTTGTCAGTATTGCGAGTATATGCTATCTGTGATATTAATACATTTAACACAATAATACAGAAAAAAGGGATTTATTGTGATAATGGAGTTATTTTTATAATGGTTTTATCTTTTTGATAATGGAATTATCTTTTGATAAATGGAAGAAAAAATGGATGGATGATATAAATGGAAGGAAAAATGGATGGATGATATAAATGGAAGAAAAAATGGATGGATGATATAAATAGAAGAAAAAATGGATGGATGATATTAAAGGAATATGCCAAGGGTATAAGCGTAATAAACCAAGAAAAGTTGAAAAAAAGACCAAAATGCCCTCACCTTGATTTTCCTATAAATAGGGAGAGTTTGCTTAAGAAATTTTCACACCTTCATTGCCTATACTTCCTCTCTCTCTCTCTAAATTTCTTAAGTTCTCTTAGTGTGCTAGGCTATTGTGAGAATACTAGTATTGTCCAAAGTTAGTAAACTTCATAGAAAGTAACATCCAGTTAACGAAGTTAGGGAATATCATTTCTTTCATACTCTTGTGTAATATCATTTGCTTTCATGTTCGTAAGTGATATTATACTTATAAAGGTTGTTATTCATTCCGTATTAATTTGTGGGGATAACCTGTCCGTGCGGATTGACGCATGTCTGGTAAATATCCTTTTGTATTCATTCCTTATTACTCTGTGGGAATAACCTGTATGTACGGAGTGCCGTACCTGGTGAATAACCCTTTATATTCATTCCTTATTAATCTATGGGTATAACCTGTCCGTGCGGATTGACGCATGCCTGGTTAATAACCCTTCGTATTCATTACTTATTAATCTTTTGTAGAAATAATCTGTCTACGCGGATTATCGCATGACGGGTGAAAATCTATTTGCAGTTCGTATATTCTTTTATACTCGTATAAAATATCATTTCTTTTGTACTCTTTAAGGGATATCTTTTTCTTTCATATTTCTCCATTTATGATAAGAAATCTTTGTTTGTTTCCAAAACCTTATTTTTAAATGGTGAAAATCCCTGAAATTAGTAGAATATCCTTAATAGTTTGTGCTTCATCTAACATTTTTTTTTCACCTGAATCTTTCTATTTCGTTTTATACGATATAGTTGAATCATAAACTTTATTACTGAATATCATTCTTGAATTTGACTCCACAATTTGGTCATCGTGTTGGCAATTTGGTCAATCTTCGACACTGATTAAATTATAAATCTTTTCTTATCCTTAATCTCACTGTATTTATTTTGTATCATTGTCATCATCCTCATCCTCATACTTAAATTGTGGTGATAGTTCTCTTTGGCCCGTAGTGCAAAGATGAACTGGCGTGACATGATTTTGACCAAACTGTGTATTGGTATAATCATGACTTTTGGTGTTACAAACAGAGGCGTATGGTGAAAGTTCTCTTTGGCCCGTAGTGCAAAGATGAACTGGCGTTTGGCATGATCATGACCGGTGATGTTATATTTAATTATCTTTGGCACGTAGTGCAAAGGGAAGCTGTTGAATTTAAACTGTTGATTTGGATGTGCATAAACAGGGACTATTGATTGGTGTTACAGGGATGAAATATTAGTGGTGATCCTTTAATTTGTAGAAGATGGTAGATATTATAATCTACTTGACTCTTCTAATGGATTATTCGTTCCGCTGCAGTTATTGTTGTTGAACAATTAAAATATCTTTAAATCTCTGATTATTGTTGTTGAAGGCTAAAGATAATTTTATTCTTCATTATCTTAGTCATGATATTTCTTACTGGGCTATTTGTGCTCACCCTTTTTAGTTTTGTCCCATTGTTCTTCTCAGGAAAGGAAAGTGTAGCTGGGACTAGCCGGGGAGTGGAGTAATGGTCTGAGTTAGTGGTTGTCCTCATCAAGTTATAGCATAGTATAATCATAATTGTACTGAAGACTTTAAACGTGTGTTGTCGTCTTTTTACGACATTGTAATAATTTGGGTTTGGATATTGTTGTACCATATACGATACGATATTTGTATTGAACTCACAATATGTGTGTTGTCGTATTTTGCACGACAAATATTAGTTGTAAATAGAAAAATTCGTATTTGTATTTGTATTTTTGTAGAATGTTATTGGCGACTCAAAATGGGTTGTGTGGACCTATTTTGGGGGCGTCACAGTTGGTATCAGAGCTTAGGGATATGATCTCTGGTAGAAATCTGGGATTAGAACTAGGAGGGGAGAGACGAGTAAAATCCTTCGCTAGTGTGTCCTACCTAAGCTAATTTGTTATTTAAGTAATTGGTTTGGTTATAGGGACAAGATGTGGCATATCTATTTCTTTAGCTAATCTTTATTTTGTGATCACATTTCAGAATGGCATCTGAAAACCAAGAGATTCACTATGAAACAATTGTGGCTGAAAATCAGGAAGTTACAAATAATACGGATGCAAACTCAGAACATCATGATGCTAATCATGATGCTAACAATAGGATGAATGATGAATTTTTTAGGAACTTCATGCAATTTATGCAGAACTAGGCGAGAAGAGCTCCTGTCTACAACACTGGCAGAAACGCTGATAATGCACGAATGGTCACTGCCAAGCAGTTCAAAGAGTTGGGACCACCTGAATTTTTCGGCAAGCCAGACCCACTCAAGGCAGAGGCTTGGCTCAAACAATTGACCAAGATATTTGATGTACTGCGTTGCACGGACGACCAAAAGGTTCCTTTCGCCACCTTTATGTTACGAGGAGAAGCGGATCATTGGTGAGAATCTGTGAAACGTACCCGTCACTCAGCACTCGAGATATCTTGGGTCGAGTTCCAAGAATTGTTTAACGAGAAGTATTTCCCGGAGAGTATTCGCCATATGAAGGAGGTAGAATTCATCAAATTGGAGTAGAACAACATGACCGTTTCGCAGTACGAGGCTAAGTTTGTCGAGTTGTCTTGATTTGCGTCCCATTTGGTGGATACTGAGGAATGGATGACGCGAATGTTTTTATGAGGTTTGAAACCAGAAATTCGTAAGTATCTCGTTTCTCATAAAATTTGTCTATATTCGGAATGTCGAGGATAGGGCTCAATTAGTGGAGCAGGAGAAAGAAATACTACAACCCGATGACGTCATAACCGGTGAGCTAATCGTAAACTCTTGCGAGTTTATACCTTATTAGATACTAGTTCTACCCACTCTTTTATTTCATTTGCTTGTGCTCAACGTTTAAACTTGACCCCTGAGAAATTGGATTTTGACTTATCCGTTGAAACTCCGTTAAGAGGAACCTTCATTACATCCACTATTTATAAATCTTGTTTGATTCAAGTCGGTACCTTCACCTTACCCATTGATCTTATCTCTTAGAAAATCCAGAATTTGATGTGATTTTAGAAATTGATTGGTTAACTACTCATCATGCTAAAATTGATTGCTTTCGTAAGGTCGTTAGTTTTCATATTCCTAATCAACCAATTATGCGAATTCAAGCAACCAAACCGTTGAAATTAATAATTGTCATTTCTATCCACAAAGTCATTCGTTTATTGAAAAACGGATGTCAAGCCTTCTTAGCCCATGTAACTGATTTAAACAAAAGTACGTCAGATTTGAATAGTATTTATGTTGTTAATGAGTTCCCTGACGTATTTCCCGAAGAACTTCTTGGCCTACTCCTAGACCATCAAATCGAATTTTGTATCGACCTTGAACCCAATACAAAACTCATTTCCAAGACCCCATACATATGGCTCCTATTGAACTTTTGGAGTTAAAAACCAAACTACAGGAGTTGTTAGATACCGATTTCATATGTTCGAATACATCGCCTTAGGGTGCTCCTATTTTATTCGTAAGGAAGAAAGATGGGAGAAAGTAGAAATCTATGCAGATCATAAAAGCCTCAAACATTTCTTCACCCAGAAGGAACTCAACATGCGATAACGACATTGGCTCAAACTATTGAAGGATTACGGCCATACCATTCAATACCATTCTGAAAAGGCGAACCTAGAAGCTGACGCATTGCGTAGAAGAACATATGCAAGTACGAGTATGTTGCTGACAACGTAATGGCCCATTTTGGATGACTTACAAAGGATGAATATAGAGTTAAAGACTCCACAAACCCGCGTGAAGATGGCAATGTATATAAACAGCTCAAGATCGACAAAAGAGTTATGCCGATCTTCATCGAAGAGACGAGGAATTCAATGTCGGAGATCATATATTTTTACGTGTTGCTCCATGGAAAGGTGTTACGCGATTCGGAAAGAGAGGAAAGCTTAACCCTCGATTTATCGGTCCATTTGAAATTCTCGACCGAGTAGGAACTGTGGCCTACAGACTCGCCTTACCGCCGAGTATGTCTCGTGTTCATAATGTTTTTCACATATCCATGCTACGTAAATATGTGAAAGATCTAAACCACGTTATTGAATTAGAACCAGACGAGATAGCAGAGGATTTAACGTATAAGGAGATACCTGTCAAGGTCTTAGATAAGAAGGAGCAGATTCTACGCTCAAAGGTTATACCTCAAGTCAAAGTTTTATGGAGAAACTATGATGTTGAGGAAATGACCTGGGAGTTAGAATCCGAGATGAGAGCAAAGTATCCTCACCTTTTCGAAATGCCAGGTACGTACGTCAATTTCGAGGACGAAATTTCATAAGGAGGGGAGATTGTAAGACCCCGAATTTATGAAATAAAAGTTTATTATTTTCTTTATGATTATTTTTCTAAATAGTGAAGTGCTTAATTGTTATAAATGATAGTTAAGGGTGTTATATGCAAATTATCTGATAAATAGTATGTCGGGGAATATTCCTTTTGTCGGGAAATATTCTTTCTGTCGAGGAATATTATATTCGGTACCGTACGACGGTGCCGAAATGGCAATATTGTCAACGATAGTGGACCCCATAACGGGTTAATTGTCGGATATAGAAAGTGATAGAAATTGGCGGCAAAATTTTAACCGATAACTGTTGAAATACCCGGTGATAAAAAGAACAGTAAAACGCGTTATTCCACAGTAGCACACGTTATTCCACAGTAGCAATTGCACAGTATCTTGATTCAATAATTGTTAAATAGCATCTGCATAATATATTTTACTATTTGTCACGACACTGTAACTCATATTATTTGATAGGATATTTTAGCATTATTGACAATGTCTAAAAATTCTGTCAAGGAAAGGGGTTATTTAATTACGCGCCATTTTTATGGAAGGCTCCCTCTTTCCTAGGAATAATCTGGTTGTCAGTATTGCGAGTATATGTTATTTGTGATATTAATACATTTAACACAATAATACAGAAAAAGGGATTTATTGTGATGATGGAGTTATTTTTATAATGGTTTTATCTTTTTGATAATGGAATTATCTTTTGATAAATGGAAGAAAAAATGGATGGATAATATAAATGGAAGAAAAAATGGATGGATGATATAAATGGAAGAAAAAATGGATGGATGATATAAATAGAAGAAAAAATGGATGGATGATATTAAAGGAATATGCCAAGGGTATAAGCGTAATAAACCAAGAAAAGTTGGAAAAAAGACCAAAATGCCCTCACCTTGATTTTCCTATAAATAGGGAGAGTTTGCTTAAGAAATTTTCACACCTTCATTGCCTATACTTCCTCTCTCTCTCTCTAAATTTCTTAAGTTCTCTTAGTGTGCTAGGCTATTGTGAGAATACTAGTATTGTCCAAAGTTAGTAAACTGCATAGAAAGTAACATCCAGTTAACGAAGGTAGGGAATATCATTTCTTTCGTACTATTGTGTAATATCATTTGCTTTCATGTTCGTAAGTGATATTATACTTATAAAGGTTGTTATTCATTCCGTATTAATTTGTGGGGATAACTTGTCCGTGCGGATTGACGCATGTCTGGTGAATATCCTTTTGTATTCATTCCTTATTACTCTGTGGGAATAACCTGTATGTACGGAGTGTCGTACCTGGTGAATAACCCTTTGTATTCATTCCTTATTAATCTGTGGGTATAACCTGTCCGTGCGGATTGACGCATGCCTGGTGAATAACCCTTCGTATTCATTACTTATTAATCTTTTGTAGAAATAATCTGTCTACGCGGATTATCGCATGACGGGTGAAAATCTATTTGCAGTTCGTATATTCTTTTATACTCGTATAAAATATCATTTCTTTTGTACTCTTTAAGGGATATCTTTTTCTTTCATATTTCTCCATTTATGATAAGAAATCTTTGTTTGTTTCCAAAACCTTATTTTTAAATGGTGAAAATCCTTGAAATTAGTAGAATATTCTTAATAGTTTGTGCTTCATCTAATATTTTTTTTTCACCTGAATCATTCTATTTCGTTTTATACGATATAGTTGAATCATGAACTTTATTACTGAATATCATTCTTGAATTTGACTCCACAATTTGGTCATCGTGTTGGCAATTTGGTCAATCTTCGACACTGATTAAATTATAAATCTTTTCTTATCCTTAATCTCACTGTATTTATTTTGTATCATTGTCATCATCCTCATCCTCATACTTAAATTGTGGTGATAGTTCTCTTTGACCCGTAGTGCAAAGATGAACTGGCGTGACATGATTTTGACCAAACTGTGTATTGGTATAATCATGACTTTTGGTGTTACAAATAGAGGCGTATGGTGAAAGTTCTCTTTGGCCCGTAGTGTAAAAGATGAACTGGCGTTTGGCATAATCATGACCGGTGATGTTATATTTAATTATCTTTGGCACGTAGTGCAAAGGGAAGCTGTTGAATTTAAACTGTTGATTTGGATGTGCATAAACAGGGACTATTGATTGGTGTTACAGGGATGAAATATTAGTGGTGATCCTTTAATTTGTAGAAGATGGTAGATATTATAATCTACTTGACTCTTCTAATGGATTGTTCATTCTGCTGCAGTTATTGTTGTTGAACAATTAAAATATCTTTAAATCTCTGATTATTGTTGTTGAAGGCTAAAGATAATTTTATTCTTCATTATCTTAGTCATGATATTTTTTACTGGGCTATTTATGTTCACCCTTTTTAGTTTTGTCCCATTGTTCTTCTCAGGAAAGGAAAGTGTAGCTGGGACTAGCCGGGGAGTGGAGTAATGGTCTGAGTTAGTGGTTGTCCTCATCAAGTTATAGCATAGTATAATAATAATTGTACTGAAGACTTTAAACGTGTGTTGTCGTCTTTTTACGGCATTGTAATAATTTGGGTTTGGATACTGTTGTACCATATACGGTACGATATTTGTATTGAACTCACAATATGTGTGTTGTCGTATTTTGCACGACAAATATTAGTTGTAAATAGGAAAATTCGTATTTGTATTTGTATTTTTGTAGAATGTTATTGGCGACTCAAAATGAGTTGTGTGGACCTATTTTGGGGGCGTCACATCCTTGCTTGCCTCTGTCAACGTCATATACTCAGCCTCTGTTGTTGATAATATTGTCGTAGACTGCAACACTGACCTCCAACATATACATCCTCCACAAAAGATGTATACTGACCCTGTCGTAGATCTCCTTGAATTTAGGTCTCCATCATAATCCGAATCAACAAACCCTATAACCTCACTCCTTACGGTATCACAATCAAACATAAGACCTTAATTGGTTGTACCTGCTAAATAAAAAAAAATCCATTTGACAGAATAACAATGTTATTTCCCTGGATTTTCCATATACCTGTTAACCACATTAACTGCATATGAGATATATGGCCTTGTACATACTATGGCATACATGAGACAACCCACCGCATTTGCATACAGTACTTTGGACATATGTTCCACCTCATCCTCTGTCTGTTGGCTTAATTGTGAAGATAACCTGAAATGTGTTGCCAACGTAGTGCTACCTGGTTTAACATTGTGCATGTTAAACCTCTCCAAAACCTTCTGCACATATCTTTTCTGAGTTAGCCATAATTTTCCTGCCTGACGATCCCTGTGAATTTCCATACCTAGGATCTTCTTTGCTGATCCAAGTTCCTTCATGTCAAATTCACTGCTCAACAAATTATTCAACTGAAGAATATTTGACTTTCTCTTTGCTGCTATCAACATGTCATCGACATATAACGTCAACAATACTAGAGAACCATCATCAAGCGATCTAAAATACACACATGGGTCATACTCAGAATGAGAGTAACAATGATCCAATATGAAGCTGTCAAACCGCATGTACCACTGTCTCGGGGACTGCTTCAAACCATAAAGAGACTTTTTCAAGCTACAAACTAGGCCCTTTTTCCCTGGTTCAATAAACCCCTTTAGTTGCTTCATGTAGATCTTTTCTTCTAAATCACCATGAAGAAAAGCTGTTTTCACATTAAGTTGCTCTAACTCCATATCTTGTGATGTTACGATAGATAAGATCAACCGAATCAACATGTGTTTCACAACTGGTGAGAAGATCTCATTGTAGTCAATTCCCTTTCTTTGAGAGAATCCCTTTGCCACTAAGCTAGCCTTGAATCTTTCACCTTCTTTATCAGACTGAGCTTCCTTTTTCCTGAACACCCACTTGCATCATATAGCCTTCGATCCTTTTGAAAGTTGAACTAACTCCCAAGTCTGGTTCTTCTGTCATCACTATCGCCCATTTATCTTTTTCCTCGGACTGAATAACATCCTGATAACTAGTTGGATCTCCACTACCAACAATCAAAGCAAAGGAAACCATGTCATCAAACTCATATATATGCACTGGTTTGTTGACTCGCCTTTCCCGATCTCTAACAAGATTATAGGAACTTTCCTGGGGATCTGAAGGATGATCATCTTCAATCTCTTCAGCTTCTTCAGGAAACTCCACCTCAACTAGGTGTTTCTGCAACTCACTTGTTGCAGATTCATCATTCTCGGATTTATTCAACATGTGTTTCTTATTTAACACCGGTACCACATCTCTGCTGACAACCTTCTTCTTGGATATTGGATCCCATAACTTATATCCCTTGACTCCATCTCCATATCCAAGGAAAACACACTCCTTTGACCTTGGATCAAGTTTGGATTGTCTCTCTTCGACCGGCAGATGAACATAAACTGGACAACCAAAGATTTTCATTACAGAAAAATCAACTGGTTTCCCTGTCCATACCTCCTCGGGGATTTTGTAATCAATTCCAGCTGAAGGAGATCGATTTATCAGATAACAATAACAGGCTGTGTTGAGTGCCTCAGCCCAAAAACTTTTGGGCAAACCCGCATTCAACCTCATACATCTGGCGCGTTCCAACAGAGTTCTGTTCATTCTCTCTGCAACCCCATTTTGCTCTGGAGTTCTTTTAATTGAGAAGTATCTGGTGATACCTTCATCCTGGCAGAACTGTAGGAATGACCTGTCCCTGTATTCCGTGCCATTATCTGATCTGAAATACTTCAACTTCTTTCTGGTCTGGTTTTCTACTTTAGCTTTTCACTGCTTAAAGATTCTGAAAACCTCATATTTCTGCTTCATAAAATACACCCACACCTTTCTGGAGTAGCCATCTATGAAGTTGACAAAATAATGGGCTCCACCCATTGACGTATGCTTGATCGATCCCCAGACATCCGAATGTACATAATCAAGTACATTCTTACTGGTGTGTGCTCCTCCCTTGAAGCTTACCCTCTGTTGTTTGCCGTACACGCAAAACTTACAAAATTTCAAACTGCACGTTTTGACACCTTTCAACAACTGCCTTTTGTGAAGTTCTTTCATTTCACCTTCACTCAAATGACCAAGTCCCATGTGCCATAATTCTGTGCTATCACTGTTGGAATTTTCCTGCACAAAAATTGTTACTCCACTAGCAACTGTGTCCCCTATCAACTTGTAGAGGGTGCCCTTCTTCTGGCCCTTCATAATTACCATCGAACCCTTGGTAATGTTGATGACACTATCTCTGACTGAGATAATGTAGGGTTTTCGACACATACACGCAGCGGAATTTAAATTTTTTAAACGATTTTCGAAAATCCTAAAACAGGATCCATGCAAAAGCATATTAATTCAGAGGTTTAGACTATGTTACCGATTATCCAAACTTGAAGAAGATGAAAGAAGACTCTGGAACAGCTTCGAATCTCCAACGCAATCCAACAGAACTGCGTCTCTACGGTATCCACACGAACGCCCCGCGAATCGTCGAACGATCTGCAGCAAAGAGATTTCGGTACTAGCCACCAAGATCTGGATTCTACTGAAGTTTTTCTCAACTCTCTTTTTTAAAAGCGACTAGGGTTTTGTTTTCTTTTTGGTCTCACGTAAAAACCCAGACAACTGATATATCAGATATATATAGCTTTTTAAAAGGAATTAAACAAAACCCTAATCCTATTAGAAAAATAAAATCCGAATTTATATATATTATATTTTAATTAAGTCTTACTTAATTAATATACATATATACAAATTATCCAGTTAATTTAAATTCGTAATTTAAATACTAGCAATCATATTAACATATTTAAATCCTTACAATTTAAATTAATTCTCTTTTAATTACGTTCTAAGTGTGTGACCCTATAGGTTATTATTATATTGGCAATAATTTTAAAATCATATTATAAAATTATAAACAATGAGTGGCATCTAGTAATGCATCACTGCTACCCAAGTAATAATAAGATCGGTGATTCGATGTAACCTTTTCGTGACCAATGTTTCAATGTAATTTAATCCTTTTAACCTTGACATCCTAGATTAAACTCGAGCCATGGAATGTGTCATACTCTTCATAATTTAATCTGAGTTTTCTTGATCAATGAGTAGACTATATCAAACAAATCACTATTTGAGCATGGCCATGCATTTCATAGTCCTACTCAATCAAGAGGCCAATGGATATCACCCCTAATATATAGGAGGGTTAAATTCCATCTAGATCACTCATATTCCTCACACGGTTCATGATGTACCCATTAATCACATTTATTGTCCACCCTATTAAAGGTGACCTTTGATGATATCAAAGTACATAAATTCCCGTGTAGTAATATAGTGATTTCAGGTCGGAGGACCATTACATCATTGTCACTATGAGAATTGCTTATGACACTTTGCATAATGCTCCACGTAGAATTCTCATGGTGGGTCTGTCCAGTACATCGTTCTCTAACATGTACTTATGCATTGACTCAATATCTCATATATTAATGACCAATGAGATTTGGCCATCAATCAATCCACATACTAGTTTCAATGTATCATTGTTGTCCCATTTACAATGATACTCGACTAGGGACATTTAAGAGTAATGATACTAATACTAATTATATAATCTCATGTTCAAGTCACATACTTGAAGCTATATAATTTGTATCATTATTCTAAGGACTTTTATTATGCTAACATTTATATAACACAGTAAATGAAACCATAATAAAATAATTCATTTATTCAATCAAATATAATATCAAAAGAAATGTTAAACAATTACATCAAATAATTGGCCTCTAGGACATAAACTCTAACAGATACTACAACCTATAGAGTCAAGTACTCTAATCGATAACAAATTCTTCTTCAATTTTGGAATATACCTTACATCGCCCAATGTTCTGACAACCCTGTCAAATATTTTAACTTTGATGGTGCCTATTCCAGTAATTTTGCAGACTGCATTGTTACCCAATAAAACTGTACCACCATTGCAGGATGTAAAAGTATCAAACCAATCCCTGTGAGGGGACATATGAAAAGAACAACAGGAATCTATGTACCAATCTATAAGTTTGCTACTGTCTCTAACAGATAAGAGATCACTTTGTGAAGCTTCATTTTCTATCACTGTGTACAACTCTCCGTCGCTGCACACATCCGCTTGCTCAACAACATTAGCAGAATTTTCAATCTGCTTACCTTTCTTCTTATTTTCTTTCTTCAATAATGGACACTAATTTTTATAATGGTCTTTCTCGTGGCAATGATAACACTCAACCTGAGATTTATCCTTCTTGCCTGGTCTCGACTGAGACCTTCCTCGTTCCTTGTCGGAATTCTTCCGATTAGAGGACCCCTGCCACGCTCATCTAAAAATACAAGAAGACTATCTCCTTGATCTCTAGAAGTAGTGTCCCTGAACTTATCTTGGTCCAAGACTGTTGACATCACATCGTCAACTGCAAGCTTTTCCTTCCCTACAAGGAGAGTAGTCTGGAGAGTTGAGTATGAGTCTGGTAGAGAGACAAGAAGCAATAAGGCTTTATCTTCTTCGTCTAGCTTTACATCGATACTGGTAAGTTGGGTCACCAATCTATTAAACTCATTAATATGATTGGTCAAATCTGATCCTTCTTCTATCCGAAGCCGGTATAATTCCTTCTTCAAATATAACCGATTTGATAGAGACTTTGACTTGTAAACTTTCTCAAGTTTCTCCCACAAGTCCTTTGAAGAGGTTTCTGTCAAAACCTGATATTTGATCTGTGGCGCCAAACTCAATCTGATTGTTGTCACGGCATTTGCTTCAAGTTCCGTCCATTTTTCGTCTGTCATAGTCGTTGGTTTCTTATCCTTCCCTTCTAGTGCAATTGCCAATCCTTGTTGAGCCAATACATCTCTGACTATACACTACCAAATACTGAAATTTGACTTTCCGTCAAATGGTTCAACTTCGTACCTCATACTCATGTTTGTCATCTTCGTATTTATGACCTGCGAGATTTCTCTAAACGGATCGTACCAGTTGGTCAGGTATGTGACCTGGAAGATTTCTCTAAACGGATCGTACCAGTTGGTCAGGTAAGTGTAAGTCGGGCGGGAGTCTCTCCGTGCTTTTGCAACGATGACTAATTAAGTAACCACATTTCTTAAAGGCACTGCCTTTGGAACCACTTTCCTAAACACCAACGGCGTGAACCAAAAGCTCTTGATACTAATTATTGAGAAATTAGACCTTCACAAATACACTAAGATAAACACAAGCACACTACTATATGAGATATAAAATAGTAACACAAGAATTTTTACGTGGAAACTCAACTGGAAAAAATCACGGGAAGAGATCTCTGAAATCTACTATGAAAATAAAATGGAGAATACAAACTCTCAACTGAGAAATAAACTGTTATTTTCTCTCTACCTTTCACACTCTCTAATTGTTCTTATTGAGCTTTCTCTCTCTGTGCTTCTCTAAGTTTTGGTGTTGCTTTTTTGTTGTTGTGTGGCTTGTTACTCAATGGAGCAATCAATTTATAGGCCATACAAGGCACACTAACTTTGACAAACATGAACAAAGGTGGGCTGATAGTGGGTTGGTGAGACTAAAAAATATTAGTCAATAATGGCCAACGTGCAACAGTAGGCTTTTTTCTCCCACAGATTTCTAGTGGAAAGATATTATAACCAAGAATAGATAAACAGAATATATCATACAAACACATTAACCAGAATGCATAAGAAACATAATATCCAATTTTAAGACAGTTTTCTAGTGGAAAGAGATAACAACTGAGAGAGTTAATATACAGAATACATAATACACACACATTAGAAGGCACAAGAAAACAGAACATGCAGCCTTTACACATAATCCTGCCAAGCATTTTTGCAGATAATCGAACGCAGAAAATCTGGGGCCATAACTTGCCAGGAGAACAATGCATCTATAGGAACTGAAGCCGATCACAAAAATCTTTCCACTTCCACCGATTGATTGAAAAATAGGGTTCATTACATAGTTGAGATAAACTCTATTACCTCATTGTTCTTGCTCTGGCTCCTTTAGCAAAAACACGTCAGTCAGAGCATTTTTGGATACCAAAGAAGTCGCAAACAGACGCAAAGCCTGCAACAAAAATGCAGCTATATTTATGAATCAACACCAACTAGCAAGTAAATCAATGGAAAAAATCTTCTGTAATACATATCAATTGACACTTGCAAACCCCATGATACAATATTATGTTGGAAGCTTACGAAATTTCAATTCTATTCATATTTTTATATATTAGGTTCATATAACTTCTTACCTCATCCTCACCCATGGTCACTTCCTGCTCCCCGATGTCACTAAGGGGTATCTTTGCTTCCTTGATAAGAGATAGGCCTGAAATTGGAGATAGAGGCATTACTTTCAGATCTTCCATCACCATGAACTTGGAGCCCGGTCCTTTGATAAATCCCTCACGAGTCTCAGTTTCCCCAGCGCGAGACTGTGAACTGAAATCAGATAGTTTGGCCTTAGGAAGTTTGTAAATGGTATTGTAAGATGGTTTTGTAGCTTCCTTAATATTAATTAGCTGGTTACTATGAGCAAGACCTGGTGCCAACTTTGAATTAAGTAAATCTTCCTTAATTTCCTCAGATTTAAACAGGTTGACTTCAATATTCTGGATGCTCTTGTGCAAATTATCCATGCATCCATTGAATCCCTCCAATTCCAGAAATGGAAAATTTTCAAACAGAAAGCCAAGAGGAAATGTGAGGAAACTACAGAGTAGATCAACAAAGTCTTCTTCAACTTCAGCATATAATACCCTATTAATACTTGTGTTAACTATGAGCTTCAAACAAATCTCCCTCTCTTTATTTGTTGTGTTATTGACCGTTTGAGATTGATCAATGCTTCTGGGTCCATGCCTCGTTCGCAAAATTCTGCTCCTAGTTGTACCAAAGGGCTGTGGTTTTTGCAAAAAGATTTCAGACACAGGTGTCCTCGACACTAGTGAACGTTTCAGCAATTCCAGAACCTATTAGGGGGAAAAAAGAAGAAAGACTAAGATCATCCACTGCGTTCATACGGACATGAAAATAACTACCTAAATCAATATATTAACTACGTACCTCAGGCCTTCCTACTTTCACGATCCTCTCTTCCAGTGTGCTTCCATCTACTGCTCCATGATTTCTAAGCAGGTTTAAGCTGGTCATGGTGGACAAGGGCATTACTTGAAAGTCGTCGGTTATCATAAATCGTGCTGTTGGTTTCATGAAAACCCCTCCCTCTTGAGGTACAGAAGTAAAACTTGGTAGTGTTAACTTGATGTCCAAGTCTTCCCCACAGCGACACTGACCAGTTTGGTAATAACTCACAAGACTGCAATCTCCACTCTCGCACGTGTAATACTCATAACCATCACTTTCATTCAAATTCACTTTTAAATTCCTACAGCAAATTTCAGCTGCACTGCGAGGATGAAGCACCACGTCCCTACATTTCTGGCTTCGTAGATATTTCTCATCAAGATTCTGAATACTTGTATGTAAGTTATTCAGACAACCGATTTCCCCCTTCAGTGATTGTTCAGCAGTGAGTTTGATGATTTTTCCAATTGGTAATGTCATAAAACTGAAGAGAACATCAACAAAATCTTTATTGGACTCCAAGAAAACTACTCGATTGTTCCTTACCAAGAGCTTTAGGCTTAAACTTTGCAACTCTGCATTCTCCATGTATGATTTGAAAGAAGAAACAAATTACACAAACTACTAACTAGACCGTGTAGCAAAGTCTCTCCCCCTGCATCAATTACAAGTCATGTTTTATGTTTTTAACAACTGAGAATATGTAATTTTAATCACATAAATTAAAATAACTGAAGTACATTACAAAACATACATTTTTTGCTAGAGAAAAAAAAATCTAAAATTATAAAAGATGGTCAATTTCATTAGTAACAAAGGCATAAAAGAACATACATTTTTTGAGTAGTTTAGATAATCCTAAGGAAAAGAAGAAACACAGTAATAAAAAATAAATCAAGTACTCCAAAGAATTTACAATGAATAATTAATCAGTCGGTTGAAAAGAATTTAACTCTCATCTACCTAACTGTAGACAAGCTTTTGGCCTTAAAGCATAAAGCGGTAAGTATTAAATACCAATCAAGCACCACATGACATTTATAATCACTGAATTAAAGAGCTTTAAAACAATTGGTTAAAGGAAAGTCGGGGTCTAGAGTTTGTACAATCAGTAAAGATAGGGGACACCAGATGTTTATGCCTAAAAAAAATTATAGATACAACTCTTTTCTATACGAGATGTATAGAGAAAAATTGTATGTGAAAGATAAGAATTATTTTTTATACAATAACTTATATTTAACTATTTTTTATACGAAATGTAAAGAAATATTGCATTCGATAAATCTTCGGGTGCCCGTAATCGTTGTACAGCCTTTTTTGGGTACTATTTAGAATGGGTTCTATTTTTTAACAATCAAGGGGAAGGGGGTGAGGATGGGACCCTGGTCTTTCAGAATTCAACACTTTGAAGATAAGTTTTTTTTAAAATTTCAAAAGTAGCTGCACTTTCATAGAAGCACATGAACACTAGATTCTATTGGTTGGGACTAGTGAAATCCTTACTCCTTGTGAAAAATCATGCGGGGAACAAACTGTTTAGTTCCCTCCTCTTGCCTACACAACCACATCCTCCCTGCTACAAACTTATATTACGTTTAGATTGAATTAATGAAATAAGTAAAGGAATAGAATAAAAAAATGAATGAAATGAAGAGTAGAATAATTTATTTTATTTCAGCTGGAATGAGTCATTCTATACCTTCCCTCAAAAAATAAAATTCATAAATTTGGGAGAAATAAAAATGGTTCATTCTATTCCAATAGAACAACCAAACACAATTTTTTGTCACCCTCATTCTTCCAATCCAACCGTAACTTCTTCTAATAGAATAAAAAAACTTGTTCAAGCTCCTTATCTAGAAGATTAATTTTCTACTTAAGTGTGAAGCAAATCTACTTTAAGTATCTTGCTTATACATGATGTCAGTGCTAAGCAACAAGTATACTGACCACAACGTACCAAATCCATGACAACTGCATGACCTTCTAAATAAACTCAAATTTCCATTTCATGTGTACTACTTAATTCTCATTTCATAAATGATTAAATTAAATTAATTTTTTTCAAAAATAAGTTAGCACACAAACACATGAAAGTGGGGAAAACATATATAAATGGCCGAGGAAAAAGTAGATTATGGCACTAAAATCACACCATAAACTCGTGGCACACTATTTACACGGATTTGGATGAAGTGTCCGGTTAAACACTATATTTTGAAAAGTTCGACACAGATACTCTTTAATTTTGTCAATTTATACACTAAAATGAAATGTTTAGTACTCATGCCCTTATCCAAGTGTGAGTGTCAAGTGTTGGATATTAGTACTTTAGGGCAAAGTGGAAAATCCGTGTAACAACAAATAAAATAAAAACAAGAAACTATGGATATAATAATTTTTATATACAGGCACCCAATAAATTTAACATAAAAAAAATTAAAAAAAAAACAAAAAAAAACGGAAGACTGAGGTACCTGAAGAATCTGAAGATGATGGCTAAAATGCAGGGGATGAGTGATTTTAGATCAAAGAAGACTAGCTTTAAAAGTAATTGGACTGCAATTCCTTCCCCTGCAAGAAAAGGCGCTTTGAGTAACTTTTCTCTTTTATGCTTTTCTTCCTCTTCTTTTCTCTTTCTTTTTAATTTCTATAGATGTAAATATAAATTACTATTCTAAACTATTCACCATTTTTCACTTCAGTGATCGTCTTTTTAATTTTTTTCAATTAGATGATTTAACTCTCAATTTTTTTCAATTACATTCCAATGAAATGCCATCCCAGAAATTAATGATATGGTTCTATATACTTGACAAGTAAATGCTTGTGTAAAAAAAAAGAAAAAAATCCTACATGCATTTTAATGCTGATGCATGAAAAGATATATTTAAATCAAAAGCTGTTTACCGAGCTAAAGCCATGCAGATGAGAGCTTTAAAAGAGATAAGGATAGCCGATAGGCCAATACCTAACCCCACCAATTCCTCCCATCACTTTCTCTCTCCACAACTCCTCTCTCCTCTCTCACTGCTCTGCCTGTTTCTCTCCTCTATCCTTTCCTTCTCCACTAATTCCCTCCATATCCCAGCACTCCACTTCTCTACTGCTCCCCTCAATGCTCCTCCTCCAATTCCCCCATCCACCCCCTCTCCGCCGAGCACCATCTCCCCCTCCTCCTCCACTCCCAATCTTATTCCCCCAGGTGCCACCCCTTTACCCCGACACCTTCGACCTATGCGCCGCCCTTGGCCTCCTCCACTACTTCGAACGATCCCAGCTCATTTCCCAAAACGATGACGTCCCAGAACGATTATGCGGGTTAATGAGCAACCGCGAGAATTTGTTAATGCATACTGAGGATGAAAACGACGAAATTTTGACGAGAATTAAGGAGGGCGGGAAGGCGATGGTGGCAGCGAGGAGGATACGAGACGGGTCGGGTCTGGATTTCTCGGGTAGCGATTGCGTGGTGGAAGAGGCGGCGCTGTGTGTTGTGCTGACAAACGCCGTGTAAGTGCAGGATATAATAGCGGACGCGCGGTTGGAATTGCGGTTTATGATACCACATTTTCGTAGATTAATCACAGATGTTCTCCTAATGCTTGTTACCATTTTTTTTGCTTGACGGGCGAGTCACGGTGTCGTCTTGCTTGGACCGCAATGGACGACGGTGGTTGTGGTGGCGGAGTTGAATTGGCAGATAATCGTGGTGATATTTTTTTTTACTTTCAAGGTTTTGCCCTTTTCATTTATTAAAATAATGAAATCTCATTTCAAAACATGTTTTCTCTTGCAAATAAGCATCAATTTGCCATGTATGCAGGGCCACATCATCAATTTCTAAGATGACATTTTAATATTAAGAGTTGAATTATTTAATTGAAAAAATTAAAAAGATGATCATTTAAGTAGAAAATGATGAATAATTTAGAATAATAATTTATATTTAAGTCATTTCTATATGCCTATGACCTTTTTATTGTCCTTCTCACACTTTCTTACTTTTCTTTACCCTTTTCTTTTGTAATTTTTTCAAGAGTTTTAAGGGGGTGTTCGGGAATGACTTATAATCAAATCAACTTATAAGTCATTTGCTACTATTTGAGTGTTCAGGAATGACTTATTTTTCTATTTATAAGTTGAATTTTAAGTCAAAAAATAAGTAAGTATTTATAACTTATTTTAAAATGACTTATAAGTCTTTTAAAATAAGTTAGTTTGACCAAATGTAATGTCTATTTCGCCCATTTTTTATTTTGTCACTCTTTTTATTAATATTTTTTTTAGTAATCTTTACATTATTTTAACTTATAAGTCATTATAAGCCGAACACCTTCATAACTTGTTTTAACTTAATTTTTGACTTATAAGTCAAATTAATGTCGAACGCTTTTACTTATAAATCACAATTTAAAACAACTTATATTTTAACTTATAAGTCATTTAAAATAAGTCATTTTCGAACAGACCCTAAATCACAAATGTGCACCATTATCTACTCAATTTGAGAATAAGTAGTGAAATTGCATTACTTAAAAAATTTATGGGCATACTAGTCTTATCCTAGTAGAAATATAATTATGCATAATATATATAAAAAAGAATATAATTATACACGTACAAAGTACAACTCACAGAATAAAATTATTGAGTTAACAAGATTGTTAAGTTTTTGTTATTCTTAAATTTTATCTTCCAATTTTATGCAAGTTATAGTAAGTGGATCACGAAATAGGTAAAAGCAAATATTTTTTGGCTCAAGTTTAAGATGATTAATTTGTGTTAAAATGATGTTTAAACATTACCTTTCACTTTTCCTTTTTTGTATTGCTATTAAGTTTATTCTAAAAATTATTTACTTGTTAAACGAATACGTATCTGTGCATTATTTCTTATTCATTTTGACAATTACCTAATACTTATTGCAGTCTCTGAAATGAGAAATTTTTCAAAAACTTTGGGAAAATTAAGTACACAAAATTGTAGCAAACTATATTACTTTATTTTCTAAAAACAAGATTAATATTGGACTCTCAAATTTAATTGGACGCGACTTACTAGTTACTTCAACTAAAGTTTGATTTAAAATTTTCTTTTACCGTATTTTGCTTATTTGATATATTATGAAAAGCTAATGATTTTATATTTTAAATATTTCTCTCATCTCACAGAAAAAAATTATATATTGTTTTAGGTCATATAAAGATTTAACAAATTTACAAACTTTCTTTTCTTGGCCTTTCAAAATAAACTCTTATGGTTGTTCCATATAAACTCCCTCTTCTAAATCACCATTTAGAAAAGCAGTTTTAACATCCATTTGGTGTATAACAAGTTTATGAATTGATGTTAATGCAATTATTAATCTAATGGTACTAATTCTTGTTACTAGAGCATATGTATCAAAGTAAACAATTCCTTCCTTTTTGCTTAAAACTTTTGGCTACCAGTCTAGCTTTATACTTATCTATGGATCTATTTGATTTTTTTTTCCTTTTAAATATCTATTTACAGCCAATGAGTTTACAACCGAGAGGTAAATCCATTAAGACCTAACTAAGTCTTGTTACCCATGATAGAATTCATTTCATCATTAATGGTTTCTTACTAAAAACCTGAATCTTGAGAGGACATAGCTTTTCTAAAATTCAATGGATCTCTATCACTAAAATCATTCTCAGTCATAAAAATACTAGAAGAAACAATAGCATCTCTATTTCCTTCTACTAGGTACATGTAGAAATCAGGGTCATACGATTTTTCTATCCTTGTTCTCTTACTTCTTTTTGGTTCTATTTCTTTAGTAGATATAGTAAGTTTCATTTCATCATTAATTTGTTTCATGATGAATTGTTTCTTGATCTTTTTTATCAATGTCTTCTTTTGACCTTTTTCCTAAAGAATGAATTTTCAAAGAACTCAACATCTCTAGACTCCAAAATCATATTTTGGTTAACAGAATCTGTGGATTCCATGATCAAGAATTTATTGACTTTGCAATTTTGTGCATAGCCTATAAAAGTGCATTCGATTGATTTAGTTCCAACTTCCAAGCTTAGGCCTTTTAGGATCAGTTAACTTTGATAATGTCCCATATCCCCACACTCTTAAATGGTCAAGAGAAGGTTTTCTCTTTTTTCACAATTCATAAGGTGTAATGTGAGTTTTCTTATGAGGTATATAATTAAGTATATAACAAGCAGTCATTAATGCTTCCCTCCATAAATTTTTAGGCAAATCAGAAGTAAGAAGTAACGTATTAATCATTTCGTCAAGTGTCTTATTTTTTCGTTCTGTCACTCCATTTTGTTGAGGACTATAAGGGGTTGTAGTTTGATGAATTATACTATAATTCTCACAAAAATCATTATAAGAGAAGTATTCTCCTCCTCTATCCGGTCTAAAATTTTTAATTCTTTGATCTAATTGATTTTTAACTTCAGCCTTGTAGATTTTAAAATTTTCTAAAGTCTCATCTTTAGTCCTTAACAAATAAACTTGAATGTATCTAGAGCAATCATCTATAAATGTTATAAAATATCTAGTTAATATGCCCTCAAATTCACAAGTATCGGAATGAATTAATTCTAATAATTGTGAATTTCTTTCTGCTTTTTTAAAAGACTTCTTGGCAATTTTAGATTTAACACATTTTTCTAAATCAGAAAAATTAATCTTAAGAATTAAACTAAGATTACTCATGTTATGCATACTTTTATAATTTACATGTGCTAATCTAGTATGTCAAATATCAAAAGTAGAAACCATATAAGCAAAAGATAAATTTTCATTAATAACATTTAGTTTGTACATGCCATCAGATTCATATCCTTTTTCGACATACATGTCACCCTTGGACAATACAATACAATTAGCGTCAAACAAGACTTTTATGTCATGTTTGTTTAAAAGACTAACAGATACAAGATTTTTTCTAATTTCTAGAACATGAAGAATATCATTAAGAGTGATTGTCTTCCCAGATGATAACTTGGAAACCACTTTACATTTACCCATCACTTTTGCAGTTGATGAATTTCCCATAAATAATTCGTGAATATCCTTCATTGGTTCATAGGCTTTAAACATTACCTTATTCTTGACAATATATTTGGTTGCTCCAGAATCAGTCTATCATTCCATGTCATTTTCAATCATGTTGGTCTCCATAATCATAGCAGCAATATCTTCATTGTTTACCATATTTGCTTAGTCATTCTTTTGTTGCATTTGCTTAAAGTACAAAATACATTGTCTTTTGAAGTGTCCTGGCTTACCACACTTTCAACAAATACTTTTCGATTTTTTATTTCCGGAAGTGTTATATTGACCACCATGCTTTCTTTTGTTGTTGTCCATTGGTTTAAATGCATTTTCTATAACAAGAGCTTTAACACTTTTGTTTTCTATTTTCAATTTATCTAAGTTTCGAGAATTTTCTTCAACTTGGAGAAATTTAATAAGTTCTTGCATAGTCATTGCATCTTTCTTTTGTTTCAATTCCTTTCGACAATCTTTCCACGAAAATTGTAACTTTGAAATGATTGTCAAAACTTGAAACCCTTCGTCAAGACTATGACCTTCCGACACAATTTGATTCATAATAATTTGAAGTTCATGTTCTTGCAGTATAACAGATTTGTTATCTATCATTTGATAATCAAATAATGAACGACTTACTAGAAATTTTTTATTTCCGGTATCCTCAATTTTGTACTTGTTGTTGAGATCCTCCCATAATTCCATTACCGTCTTTTCCATAAACTTGACTTCATACACATCGTACAATGAATTGGATAGCGCATTTAGAATGTACCTCTTACACATGAAGTCATCTTGTTCCCATTTTATTTGACTCTTCATTTCTGTTGGTGTCTCAATTTCTTTTTCTTCCATTTTTTTTTCAATCAGTACATGAGAAAGTTTAAATGCCGTTAAGTAAAAATACATTTTGCTCTTCCAACGTCTGAAGAATAATCCATCAAATTTCTCGAGTTTGTTAATTTGATTCAAGCTATTTTTTGCATTGTTATCATCCATTGTTAAAATATAGTCTTAAGTTTGTTGTAACCCGCTTTGTAGTTTGATATAGAACAATTTCCTTAAGACTATATACGCAAATATTAATCGTTGGCTCAATTAATTAATTAGTTAATTAATTAAAAAAATTATAAGAATGTTATTGCCATGATTTGAACCTAAGTTCTTAAGATTACAAGTATTTTCTTTTATCCAACTAAACCAACTCATTTGTTGACTATATAGACAACATATAATATATTTATTATATATTTCTAGATTTAAAAATATCCAACGTCTTTTTCTGTGCTGCTTCGTAACAATAATTGATAAAAATGTCACATGCAGGGACCCACATACATATATACTTATACTCCATATAATTCAGGATGGCCATGAACAGCAAAGCCATCTAATTGACCTAGTATTATAATATGAGTAATTGTGTCCTTTGATCAATTTTATTTATAATATTGTTAATTTGTTATCACTTTACCATTTTACTATTCAAATTATGTCTTTTTGGGGGTAGTAGTCAATAAATGAACGTGGAAGACTTACAAGCAACTTGCATTATATTAACATTTCTGCCTTTCAAGTTAAGTAACACACTTAATTTTCATAAACATCTCTATTGCTTACAGTTATTGCTTTATTCTCTCCCCCCTTCAACCACCAAAACTAGCTAGCCCCATACCCCAAGACATTCCTCACCTTAATTTCCACATATTTCCACCACCACCACCACAATATTCTACAAAATCCTAAAAATGTCTCTCAGGCCAAGACAAACACAAACCCCCACCACCACCACCATCACCGATGGCACCACCCGGGAAACCCCACCACCACCACCACCGCCCTCACTCTCACAACGAGCACTATCTCAAACCCTAACAAGCACAGCAAACCTCGCCAACCTTCTCCCCACAGGCACCCTCTTAGCCTTCCAACTCCTGACACCAATCTTCACCAACAACGGCTCATGCGACTCCGCCACCCGTCCCGCCACCTTCCTCCTCCTCGCCTTCCTGGCCACCTCCTGCATCCTTGCCTGCTTCACCGACAGCTTCAAGTCCTCTGATGGCAACCTTTTCTACGGCTTCGCCACGTTCAAAGGGATGTGGCTTTTGGACTACCCGGCTGCCGAGCGTTCCGGGCAGCTTCCTGACCTAAGAAACTATAGATTAAGGGTCATTGATGTGGTTCATGCAGTTCTGTCTGTGCTTGTGTTTGTAGCAGTGGCTTTGAAGGATAAGAATGTATTGAGTTGCTTTTACCCAATGCCTGAACATGAAACTCAGGAAGTTTTGGATATTGTTCCTATTGGAATTGGGCTTATTTGCAGCTTGTTGTTTGTGGTTTTTCCTACTAGAAGGCATGGTATTGGTTACCCTGTCACCACAACCAAATAAGTTGTCCATATTTCTGTGTCTATCTGTGTGGAGGAGTTGACTAACCCTTGTAGATGTAAGCATGAATAAAGTTTTTGGTCTTTTTCATTAAAATTTGTTGCATTTTACAATACATTAATTGTATTATTGAGCTCAAGTCTGTGTAAAGAAATCGCTTTTTTTTTTCACTTTCGAATGGGTAATATTATTATATAATGTAGTCACATTTATAAGCTATAACTTTGTCAAGACGAAGAACTCATCCAATACTAAAACTTCCTTTGGAATCCCAACCAACAAAGCTTAGCTTGGTTCGTACATCTCACTATGCATAGCAAAAGGTTGGGGTTCAAGCCATGCCGATGTCGCAAGGTGTCATTCAGTACCAAATAAGCCATGAAGTTCTCTTTAGTTGTGGGGCGGGAGGGTTTGAGCACTAGCTATGGCTGGAACTATAGAACCCATGTTACCAAAAAAATAAAAATGACCCCCCCAAAACTGTGAAATTCTGCGGACCGAGATGCTAGTAAGTAGTAACTTTAGTCTGTATAAAAGCTCTATTCCCCAACTTATTGGTTTCAATGATAGAAACTGCTCTTTTCTTCCTGATTAATCTATTGGTGACATGATTGAAAACTAATGTGTGAGGACAACTTGAAGACATGCAGACAAATTAATATTCGCACAACACATGTTCTGCCAGCATGATTTTGAGAAAAATATTATTTGGAAAAAAATTCCATGATGTTGATATATGTATGATCTTGACGCAGTAGGGGCAGTACAGCGAGGCAGTGACAATAAAAATAAGGGCAAAACAGCATATGAATAGAGAATAAGCATAAAGTCCACCGAATTAAATTCAAATAATTCACAAATACTACGATAATTCATGTAATCAAGGAATTGCAAAAGGATTTCTCAATTAAGATAGCTGAAACACTGTTTTAAGTATCACAGGTTTATAATCTTTTCAGTACACCAATCATTTGTTTAACAGTTCTTTTCAGTACCAAAACAACTAGGCCACACAAGCAAGGCTGTCATTGCTGTGCCGACCCAGGTGCTGCTTGGTGACCGCTGGGAGCTTGTGGGGGAGCTTGGGAGTGATAGGGAGGTGGAGGGTATTGTTGATAAGGAGGTGGTGGAGGTGGCATATACCCATAAGGCGGATAAAATGGCTGGTAAAACTGACCTTGAGGGGGCGGCATACCTGGGTAGGAAGGATAATGCTGCCCTTGCTGCTTATCTGATCCACTCCTGTTCTCATTTGACCCACTGGAAGCTCCTTCTTGAGATGGAATAACTGCGCCCATTCTTTGAGGATCCATTGATGGATAATATGCCCGCTCCTGCTGAGGCGGTGGTGGTGGAATATTGAAATAATGCATTGCTGCTGGGGGTTGGTCTTGAGTGCCGGGTGGTTGAAGAATTTGGTTCTGCTGCTGCGAAATAACTGCCCTTGGAAGCAATCCACTATGAGCCACTGCCTGCTGCCTTGCTTCATCTGAGACTTCAGTCTCAGGTTTTGGTGCTTGAGGCCTACCCCACATCAGCTTCAGTCTCAGACCCTTTATAACCAGCTTGTTTGAGAGTTCTTCAGCTGCTTTCTCTGCACCTTCTCTGGTTGTGTAGGTTACAAAAGCACAAGCTCTTTGGAGCACCATTTTTATGGTTTCAATTTCACCATGCGCGTAGAAATTATCCCTTAGGTCCTGCTCATTGATTCTTGCATCGAGCCCACCCACATAGAGGGTTCTAATGCTCTCATCCTCGGGAGGTTCCAGAGAGGGCATTTCACCTGCCTTGTTGAGTAGCTTCATTGCCACAGGATCATTGACTCTGAATATAAAAGGTCAAAAACAGAATCCATGTAGAAAAAGAATTAGAGCTTCATTCGGTTGATGATAAGAACATTACACAAGGTATAAAGATACCATGCACAAATTTGGTGTGTCTGCATGACAACAACATTCTACACGCTATAATATACATGCGCACATGTCTCGTGCAACAGTGTGTGTGACAGACCGACCGTGTGTGTGCGTGTGTGTGTGTGACAGTGTATGTGTGTGTGTGTCAGTGTGTGGTAGTGTGTGTCAGTGTGCGACACAGAGAGAGAGAGAGACTGTTTAACATACCCGTAATAACGATCTTTAATATTTTGCTGTGATAACTCCCCAGTAATGGGCATCTCATGCCTGTAAGGGCACTCAGCACCTCTTGTGCATTCACCCCTGATGAAGAAACTACAAACATGTGCTCGGTTTCTCTTGTAATATGGCGTCGTTCTTTGAAGCTTCAAAATAGTATCATTTGGGCGCACCTTTCCATACGAAGATTCATAATCTAGACCTGCTCTTGCCTGATACAGAATTACTAAATTAGGCTTGCCGTAGAAGTAAAGAAAAAAAATGAGGAAAAAAGTGAATTATGCTACACAGAAAGAAAACCTTTAGAGGTCACAACTAAATATACATCTGCAAGAAAAATGAACTTCTATTTAGAATTTTATTAACTATTATAAAGAGAGTGGTTCAATTTCAAGAACAAAATAAAGTCAAATTTTGTGTAAATTACGTAAAAGACTTGGCTGTGATGAAAGAATACACAGAATAAACATGTCAGGTCACATTACTCCAGAAAGAAAAAAAAGTTGACCCACATTATAGGCATAGAAGTCTGGCATGATTGGTGGAACCTTTTAAATGCAAGGAATACTTGTGAGCAAAGAACTTGCAAGTAATAGAGTCAAAAAACCTTAACGAAAACACCCCCAAAAAATAAATCCCAACACCGGACTTCAGTAGCCCTGAGCAACCATCTGACCAGTCATATGATCCGAGGAAGGTAGCTTAAAGCTTCTAAATGACGCACTCACTTTCAAATACGCTAAATCTGCTTGTCTTAATTAAATTTAAGATTTCTTCAAGGTCACATTCTCTAATGTGCCAAGCCAAATGAAACAACATGATACGAAATTATACTATATGCAACTAACAGTCTAACAGCCATCTTTAACTTGGTGGAAGCTAGTACTCCGTCCCCCATAAATGTTATACTCCTTCCGTCCCATATTAAATGTCCTAATTGGTTTCGACACGCTAATTAATAATATATTTTTTTACCTAAATTGCCCTTCTAAATTACCTTTTAATTGTAGTATCCATTCACTTTTCTATGACCCCAACATTAATTATTCCTTGTTAGTTCCCACATGAATAGAAGAGATGTTATATTGATAATATGAGAGAGAAAGTGGTATAACAATACATCACTTCCCAATGTAAACCTTTTATCATTTTTTAAGTTTCCAACAAAAGTTGACTAAAAAAATTACGAGGGTATAAGTGGAAAAATAAGATAAAAATAGTTACTAATATAGAAATAGGACATTTATTGTGGAACATCCTAAAAAGGAAATTAGGACGTTTAATACGGAACGGAGGGAGTACAATATAATACATATATACTATACAATATAATACATAAATAAATATACGTTTATATATAGGATAAGCATCAGAGTAATTTATAGAATGCTAATAGGCCACTAAATACAATAATTCAACAAAGTCCAAGTGGTTCTACTTGAACAATATGGTTTCATAAAATCATGATTAGTGAACAAAATGAAATGAACAGCATTTTAAAATATCATAATTAACTAATGACAATTTAGACGACATGTAAAGTTACATTTGCCTTTAGAATTTACATACCCTGCGATCATGCTCCTCTGCAAAGTATTCCCTATTCACGTCACTCTTTGGAATGGAATCATTGGAATTGATACTGAGTGCAGTATCACGAACCTGAACAGGCAGCCCATATTCGAGATCCAAAAGACAAACTTGACATACATTTTTCAGCTTACTGCAAGTTTGGCAAATCTCAGTTTTTTTATACCTTGCATCACGGCCTGGCCTCCACCTGAAAACTGTAAAAGGCCGAGTGCATATTTTGCATTCCTTATCATAATCTGCTTTTGTCTGCATGAAGTGCAATGTAATTGTGTTTTAAAAACGAAAATTTCACTTGACTGACATGTTCACAAAGACTCAACATTGTTCTTTCCAGACTCTACAAGTAAGCTAACTTATGACACTTGATTGACATAACATATCAATTTTTTTCCATTCGTAGTATATAAATAAAGAATGTAAAATTACCTAATAAGATAAATCCACAAGAGGCAAAGACTATACAGCATCCATAAACATAACAATACATGATCCATGGAAGTTGGAGGAGGTCCTTAAACTAATTAGTTTAACAACTAAACTAAGAAAAAGTAGGAGGGCTTGATATTTCAACTATTGTTATTCTACATCTGTGCTGCAATTATCCATTTAAGCAATGTTACAGAAAGATGAAAGCATGGGTGGACTAATGTTCTTTTGCAGTTTCCTTTAAATTGTCATGTTGACACTGTTCTGTTGTTAACCTACTGTTCAGAGTTCAGACTTCACAGACATTGACTGATAAGCTTGTTTCCAGTCTAATAGGGATTAGGGATCAAGGCTCTTTTTATAATGGTCCACTTCTTATTGCTGTTTAAAGAAGGCCAAGTTGTCGCCAAAATAAGGAGCAGAACATCACACCAAACCTCATCTAATTTATTTTTTTTCCTTTTTTATAGGAATTAGGAATAGATGGAAAATAGGTCCGCGGGAGGCAGGTCTGATGGATCATTTTGTAGATCAGGAATTAACTACATCTAGAATAAAAACTGCTGCATTTTTTTGTATATGTAGACTGCATGTTATTATCTGGGTCCTGACTTGTCCCTTATAGTGGGTTGACTTATGTATACACTTCGTCTACAGGGGATTCAGAAGTTCATTTACTTGGAATATATACAGCCAGACCAAATGCACGTACAAGTTTGCAGTTACTAACAGATATTAACCAAATACTTTTTGTTAAAGCAGATTCCTTGTACATTCATTATACACATTAAATATTTTTAGAACCAATTAGAAATTATTCAAAGATCTTCTATGAATGACTACCTCTATCCTCTACCTTATTATTCAAATCAGGTATATACAATCCAAGACAAACACGCTTCATAGATTTAGACATAATTTCACTGACATTTGACAACCTCAAACTCCCCAAATTAAAATGCTAAAATTTACCAACCAACAAGCATCAATTCTAGTCTTGGCAGAAAAATTCAAGAAGACACTTGATATGAAGAAACTAACTCTATAAAATTACCATTCGAAGGTATGGGTTGTCCCCAAGGCACGATTCGCATATGATTGGAAAGTCGGACCGCTCCCACCCATCAGCTTCCACATCTCTTAATAATCTATGTGCCATACTATATCCTGCTAAGATAGAAATTGGCTTACATAATTAATTTTTTTTTTTTTTTGATAAGTAATGAATTTATCCATAGAGGCGCCAAGGGGTGCCACCCATGTACAATCAAAAAAGCAGGATAACCCACAAAACCAAGTCACCCCATCAATATCATGTTAAAAGGCTAAATTCTTCAAAGAAAATCAACAAAAGCAATAACAGAACCAGCATAATCCCATTCTTTAAGAAAAAATGACAGAAAAAAATAGAGATTGTATTTGTGTAACTGGCTGCTCCAGTGCTACTTCTCAAAATATCTATTATTCCGGTCCCTTCATAATATCCACCATAAACAACTCAAATTCCCCTCTAGACACTCTAAAACTCAACCACCAAACCAGGCATCATCAGCCATAGCTTACAGACAAGATCCAATGTAAAACCAAATGATCAACCAATTTTCAATCCCGCTAACACATATAGCATCGATTCACTTCAAATTTTCTTTTTGGGGTAAGTAAATTAAATCCACTATAAGAGCCAAAAAGGTGGTGATTCACCTCAAACTTAATTATTTCAAGGCTTCCTCGGCTTCTAAATATTTTCAAGCCACCTATTTTAGATTTTATAACTCCATACACCATCTTAGAAAGCCTCACAAGGTCATATCCCCTACAAAAGAAAAGAGGGGGAAAAGGAAAAAACTATATACATAAAAAAAGAAAATAAACCTTAGATTTACCATTTTTATGTATAATGAATTTTGATCGTTCTTTGTCTTCTTCAATGATCGTATTAACTTCTTTTTTAAATACCAAAGTAAGAGGGGGGAGGGACTCTAATCCTACAGTAGAAACTTCAAAATTGTTATGCTTTGCAGATTGTTTCTTACTCCACTTTTCTACACACTGAGAGTAGTACATTCACATAAACCATCAGTTTTTCACTGTTGAGGTGTACATTAGCTTCTCATATGTGTGTATATACTTTTGTGTGTCGGTTTGAGGCTTCATAGGTTACGCCTTACTTTTAATAGAATCACTTGTAAGAAAGTGGCTTATTGAGTGAGGAAAAGAAATGCAAATATTACGAGACACATAATCAAAGACAAAATCTTTCGTCAAGGAGGTAGTAGCTGATGAGTTCCCATTTACAAATAAAGGACTTCCATCCTTATAGTTCAATACCTTCTTGAGCTTATGCAAGCATAAATTTTTTAAAAACTAATAATGAAAATGAAAAAACATTGATAAATTATTTTGACAAAGATGATAATGGAGGAAGACCAATTGCCAATGAATTTTATATTTCTATCATGACCATTACAAACTGACCCATATAATTATATAGGTTTCGTTCAAGAGTTAAAAGAATGAAGGGTGCCTAGAAACATCGCAGACCTCAACGAATCTCAATCCTTAAAGCAACAAAACTCGGAAAATCGAAAAATTACAACGTAAACCAATGAAATTTTCAAAAAGAAAAGAAGAAGAAAGATACAAACAGCAGTGCCCCGACTCAAAGTCAAGGAAAACCATTATTTTCTTATTATTCTTCTTTTTGCTAAGTGAAACAAAACATATAGATCTGTAAAGAGAAAATAATGAGCACATGTAATTTAACAGTGGCGTATCTACGATACAGCCAGCTATGGCAATCACCATAGCTGGATTTTGAATATATGTGTGTGTATATATATATGTGTGTGTGTGTGTGTGTGTGTGTGTGTGTGTGTGTGTGTGTGTGTGTGGTGTTTGTTCGATCAAACCTTTATTTGCTCTCCCTCTCCAAGCTTTTGATCGATCAAAGTTTCCTTTGCTCTTCCTCTCCCCAAGCTTTCCTTCTGCAACTCTCTCTTTCCCTCCCGACTCTTAACCCTAACCCTCAATTTGACTCCGATTTGGGATTGGGTGGCCAAGAGATATATTTTTATTTTAAAATTAAAAATTTATTTTTAATATTTTCAGATAATTCATAAAAATTTAAAAAATAAATTTAATATAAATTTATTTAATTTTAATATATAACAATAACTATCGTAAATTACTTGAGTTAAGAGCTACTACTATATTTCTTCCTTTCAAATCTTAAATGAACTTATATCAATTTTTATTTTTAAAATTTTACAAATTCATACTTTTAGTATAAAAAATTATTATAAATTTTCACAAAATTTTATTAACACTCATAAATTTGAAGTAAAATAAATAATTGAACACTTTATAATATTATTATCACATATTTATATATATGTATAAATGAGTCTGAGCCAAAATAAATTAGGTAAATTTTATTCAAAAATAATTTTACTAAATATATAAATGTTACGCATTTTTAATAGATACAAAAAATCATAGTTGAAAAACTAAAAAACATAAAAGTTATAATACGTCATTATTAAAATATCTAGAATTTTATTTGGAAACATAGTTTTTACGTTTTTATTTTACCACTTATACTTGAGAAATGACAAACCAACCCTTCACAACTTTATTTGATAGTAAAATTAAAATTATAACATTATTTAATGAACTCTTAAAACCTTAACGTATAAATAGAAAATTTGGAATCCAATATTTACTAATCAACCATGTTTAAACTTTTAAACTCTCTACTTTTGAACAAATAAATATGGAAAACGGGCAAGTTTAGCACAAATAGGTTAGACTTAAAACGTTCATTTTTTTAAAAAACTGAAAACTAGAAACTCAAACACAACGAGCTGGGCAGCTTGATGAATTTTGAGTTTTTTCTACCTAGCTTGGATTGTCTTCATGTAATATAGCATTCAACTTCTTTTCATTCCAAATCAAATTATTTTCTCGGTTCACGCATTTACATGAAACATACTTAAATTATCCATCAAATAATTAAATTCACGCACTTGAACATTTGAGCTTTTTGGCACTTCATTCGTGAAGATCAGTTTTATTCAGTGTTGTAGTAACAATCTTTTTATAGTATTTTATTGGTATTTGTCCATTAGATTGCTATTGTTGCTCTAAATAGCCTAGGAAATATGTCAATTGATAATTCTTTTGACTTCGAATTGTTGTTTGTTGGACTACAAGTTGTAGCTTTCGATAGTACTAAGTTTGGTGTAGCAGCAGACGCGTGTCCTTGTATAGATAGTTATTGAAAAAGTTGTATTGTCTGTTCATCCTTATTGCTAACTCATTTGAATATCAACTTGGAATTGTGTGAGTTAAGGTTGTACTACTATTGTCATAAACCAGCCATTACCATGTTAGACTTCTGTACTCTACGAATTTTGATAGCTTTGTCCAGAATCGTAGAGTTAGTCTTCATATCGTTGAGTGTTCTTACTCAATGGTATTGACTTTATGATTCTTAGTGGCTCTGAGATATAACTCTACTATTTGGCTCTTCACTCAACGATTTCATATATGCTTTCCTTACTCTGGGAACTTTGACTTAAGCTTTTACTCAACGAAACGCTTGCATACTTGATTTGTTTCAACTATTACAAAATTACATGGCTATATCCTTTGATTTTGGATGTACCTAACAAATTAGATCCCTAACAAAGTCTTTTTACATAAAATTCTCATAAGTACTTTACAAAACTTACTCGTTTTTACAATATACTTTATAGCACAGTTATCATCAAATTAAATAGGGAACAACATAAATGCAACAGATCAAAAAAGACTTGGTCAGATCAAAAAGATAGGCTAAATTCTTGTTTCCTTATAAAACTACGATACTAATTCTAATTTCTTATTTGAATTGATAAATAATAAAAGTAGACTTGGTGTAGGAAAAGTCAAAGGTTGAAACAAAAAAAGTAGGACGAACCAAATTGTCTATTTAATTATAGTATAGATAGATAGATAATCTCATGTTATGTTTGTTTTGTCTAGGATTATTTAAAGGATTGGATAAAAAATTATCATTTATACTATTATGCCCTTACCAATAATTATATATGAAAATGACTTACAAAAATAAACATAAAAATTTTTAGATGATAGAATAACTGACAATGCTTAGAGTAGACACAATTGAGTGAGGTGGAGCATTTGGGCTGTCGCCTACACATGAATAGTTTCTGCTCTGATATCATATTAAAGTATCCAATTGAAAACCAATTGGCAATGAATGGTGTAGCCTCTCAAGTTATATATTGAGTTTTCAGGTCTTAGTTGCTCGATGTGAGACTTTATATCTCAACACTTCTTAACAAATTCAGGAAGTGCTGCTATGGAGAATAACATGTGTGAGACCTTCAATGGCTGGATAAATGAAACAAGAAGAAAGCCAATAATTACCATGTTAGATGAAATTAAATTTGCTAGCTATAACGGTGAGGCTGGATGAGAGGAAACAGGCTATGATGAAGGTCATGGATCGAGACACAATATGTCCAACAATAAGGAAAAAAATTACTCCCTCCGTTCCAAATTAATTGCTTTTCTAGGACTTTATCGACACTGGAGGTGCAAACGTAATGCAGACAATCAATTTGAATGCAAAAATGGCAATGTGGGCTACGTAGTCGATATGAATCAAATGACTTTTAAGCTGGTTATCTAGGTGGGTTGGTCAAATAATATTCACATATTAAAAATCTGTAAAAAAAAATAAAAATAAATTTAAAAGTTGAAACAATTAAAAAATTAAAATTAAATAAATGAAATCATGGAAGAAATATATAACAAATAATTTGTAATTATATAACAAATTGGTTAAACAATTTAAATAATTTAATAAAATCCATTAAACAGGATGAGTTTGAATTTAAAGTGTTTAAGTTGTTTAATTTGTTTAATTAACTTAATTTGTTCTATTATTGTATTTCATTTAGTACTCCACATTTTTATTTTTTTTATATTTCTAACTCTGTAATTTATTTATATATTTTTGGATAGATTTTTAACGTTTTACAAATTTTTAATTAATTTTAACATATTAATTTTCTATTTTGATTGCTACATAGACAAAATTGTGGGACCCAGATGTTATTTGACTATTATTTAGCGTGTCCACGTGGACAATCAGATAAAAATAATATATATATTTTTATTTTTTGGTTAAAAGTCAACTTGTTTAGATTGAATTTTGTGACGGTTTGTAAAAAATAAGCAATTCAATGAGTTAATCGTTAAAAATTTTAGTCCAATGATACATTTGTAAATCGGGGTCGAGTACAGTGGAGAAAAATGAATTTAACTATATTACTTGAAAAAAATAAATAGAAATTTGAAACATCACTTAATTAAAAAAAAGTGATAAAGAGACTTATTTATTCTTATTAAAAAAGTTTATCTATGTTGACACTTATTTATATTTTTTAAAAAAGTCATATAATTTATTTTTAAAAAAATTTAAATTGTTTCTTTATCTTAGAGTTCAAAAATTATTACTAAGAAAAATTGTATATGAATGAAGTTGAAACTTGAAACTAACAATGACCAAAATAGCTGTTTAGTGTGCACCTATTTTAAAGATTATAAAGCACAAGCTTCAAGTCCCACTTTTTTACGGTCCGCCCATGGACTTGGGATGAATTTTACCAGGGGAACCCACATATACATTTCCATGACTCATTTTTTATTTTTTTGGTGCCCTGTTTGCATTTTTCCGTGGCACTCATTGAACTGTGATGTGGTCCACTGCTATTAATGCAAGCTTTATTTCTACCAAAAAAATAAAATAAAATAAAAAATTCTCTCTTCTGCAAGCTTCAGCCTTCAACAGACAGGTGACAGATTATTGACAGCAAAAACCTTTGATTTTTGTAACAACAATCCACAATGTCCCTATCACTCTGCTTAACTCCATCAATTTCCTACCCATCTACTCGAATTAGAAAAGTTCCCATCTTTAATCCAATCAAACCCACAAATTTTGCAACAAGAAAGTTCTCAAACCTGAAAAAACCCATCATCAGATCTGTTCATGAAAATTCTGAACCAGCTTCCACAATTCAAGCAAAACCCAGATGGGAGAACATACTCTCCACTGCAGCAAGTTTGTACCCTGTTTATGTTACAGTTGGAGGGATTGTTGCTTGCTTGAGACCTTCCTCGTTTTCATGGTTTGTGGAAAAAGGTCCAGCTTCTTACAGCTTGTCACTTGGATTCATAATGCTTGCAATGGGTCTCACTTTAGAGCTCAAAGATTTGATCAATTTGTTCATGCAAAAGCCTTTTGCTGTGAGTTTCTGATTTTGAATGTTATTCTTGTTATTTATGGGTTAATCATTAGAGTTATTTTTCCCTTTTTGTCCACTTAGTAATTCAAAATGGTAACAAAATTTACTGTTGAAACATCCTTTTTTATGGGAGATTATTTTCTTTGGTATCAAACTATGTGATCAAGTGGTGATTATGGTATTGTGAGAAAGGAGTTTCAAACTTTGTTTTGGGATAAGTTTCCATCTTTTTTTCCCCATGGTATTGAATCAGATTACTCAATTTCACTAGATTCCCCACCTCCATTTTGCCAGATACTTTTTGGGTGCATTGCTCAGTATTCGATAATGCCAGCTTTTGGACTGATAATTAGCAAATTTTTGGGGCTCTCACCTTCCCTTTCAGTTGGTTTGATATTGCTTGGTTGTTGTCCTGGTGGCACTGCCTCCAATGTGGTAAGAGTAAATTCTTTCATATTTTATCCTTTTTACTCTGAAACCAGATTAAGTTAAAATATGCCTAATTTTTCCAGATCTAATTGTAGTTATTTCTTTCAGTCTCGTTCTCATTCTTTCGATTTCATAATTTGTATTGCATAATTTGTAGATTGAATTCATGACGTTGGAATAAATGGGTAACAATGATCTTTTATACGCTCTCTTATTTCTTTATTGTTCACCCAAAGCCACGACAAACTCAGCAGTGTCCAGTGTGTACTAGGTAGCATTTGGACCGTTAGGAACAGGTCCGGTTCTTTTATGTCATTAGTCAACCAGACTAGCACCTTGACTATCCAATACTGTCTTCCATCTCCTTAGGATTGCAATTTGCTTGAGAGCTTTTGATCTGAATAAAGGATTGTTCGTTGACTTTTTGTTGCATCAAACAGTCTAGTGTCTTTGCTAAACAGTCGACATTAATATGCTTAAATGCTTATTTTTTATACGTGATTATATCCTCTTAGGGTGCAAGGGAACACGGTGTAAGGGTTATTGAGCACTGTAAACAATGTAATTTCACCACTGGACTGCAGTTGATAGAACCTTGTGTTGCCCTTTGAGTTTGAGCCTTGTATGTGTAGCTAGAAAATCCAATATTTATTGGAATGATCAGAGCCATGGTTAAAAAGGGCTAGACCGTAAACCCTTAATTATGTGAAATACACTGTTAGTGGTTTCATTTGGTTCAGCTTCCCTTCTTCTATGTGAAAATATGAGCAAACTCTTAAAAAAGAAGGTATTTTTTTTAAGTTTATTCTAATTATGTTGATAAAACCCTTGTTATGTTCTTATTACATCAAAATAAGAATATGTTTTGATGAGAGCAATTCAAGTCCCTAAAACATCTACAATCTAAGAAGATATTTGATAATAAGCCTACTTTGTTGGTATTGAGGACCAACTGTAGTATAAAAACATGCCTAGAATAGAGAAAAAACTTAAAAGTTTATGGAGCAATCTTAAATTCTCCTTATTTATGGGAAAACACTTTGCACATGTAGATATCAAGTAAGACAATAGGTATGTTTTGCTTGGGGTTAGTTTATAACTCAAAATAGCAAGTCTTGTCATCAATTTTTATGGTCGGCCACAGAAATCTGTTTTCTCCATTTGCCTATGTTGGTGATTTTGATATAATTTAGGGCGTACGACTCTAACTCTACTGTGTCTCTTTCTCGGTTTTTATCCTCCTTTTTTAGTACTACTTCCTGTTCCTGTAGCACCTCCAAAGGGAACCATAAAACTCTGTTACTGCCGTAGTCATTGATATCTTTGCACAAACCCAATCCATCAGTTGACCTTTATTTCATCTTGCTTTCCATTGCTTTATCAATGTTTTTTTAGTTATGAGGTATTATTTTGAACATATATCTATCTGTTCACATTATTCTTTGCTCTTACAATGCAATATTTTGTAAATAGTAGGCTCCTTGGTATGAAGTTCATTATCTGTCAACTACCCAATACATTTATATACATGCAAGTTAACCGAGCTTCTCTGAGATTTTGGGCATCCTCACCTCCTAAATGGATGGGAATCTTATGTTTTAGCTCGTATGGAAATTTAAGTTTTCTGATTGCTATGCGTTGAGGTTCAATATTTCACATTCATATCTCTTTCTGCTTAGTAGTGTTTCAGGTGACCTTAATTGCTCAAGGGGATGTTGCATTATCTATAGTCATGACGGTCTGCACCACTCTTGGAGCAGTGCTTCTTACTCCTACTTTAACAAAGGTTCTGGCTGGAACTTTTGTTCCTGTAGATGCTGTTAAACTTTCCATCAGCACCTTGCAGGTAAATTTAAATCTGTGCCAGATATTTCAATATTTTATGTTGTAATTATGATTGTCATCTTTGATGAATCATCTTGATGTTTCCCCAGGTGGTTGTTACTCCTATTCTGTTAGGTTCTTATACGCAGAGCAAATTTCCTGATGCTGTGAAGACTGTGATACCTTTTGCACCTCTATTCGCTGTTTTGGCTTCATCACTGCTCGCTTGCAGGTTTGATTTAATGTCTTATTTGTTGATGTGAAACTGTTGCTTTCATATATTCTCTATCTCTGAATGTGTTATTGTCTGATTATTTCAGTGTGTTCTCGGAAAATGTAGTTCGTCTGCAATCTTCAATGGTTGCTGCATCATTGTCATCTGACATGTCTCCTCTTCTTCGTGCAAAAGCAATATTCTCTAGTGAATTGGGGGTGATAGTTCTTTCGGTACTGTTGTTGCATTTTGCTGGTTTTTTTGTTGGGTAAGACTCGCCTTCCATCTTTCGTTAAGCTCTCTCAATCTGATTTGCTTGCTCTTTTTTAAGACCTTTAGTTAGTCTGAATTGACCACGAGGTCATATGCCACTTCTCATTGTTTTAGTGAAAATAGATTTTGTTGTCATGTACTTCAAATGCACACTCCTTTATGAAAAGCAAGTAGCTATTAGTACATGAATTGGAATTATCAAATCTAGCATTAAGAACTATTCATTCCACCCAAAATAGATGCTCGTGGAGATACCAAAAGAATATAAGATGATAAGAGGCATGAGCTACCAATAATGTAGGATCTTACGGGCAGCCTGTTTCAGTCCTTGGCTTAGGCAAATTCACTGAGGTGATGTCTAATCCTCATTGATAGGGTCCAGCAGAGCCATCTTATCCCCGTTGGTAGGATCTTAAAGGATCCTGCTTGAGTCTATATGGCTGCAGTTCCTGGTTGTCTTTAATACCCATGCCTCCATGCAAAGAAAAGTACTTAAAAAGTTGTAAAACAAAAAAGGTCTGAAACTCATAAGTCAGAATCCTCAGAATTCTCCCCAGTAGAAGACTGATGTATGGTTCCACATTAGAAGGTTCCTTTTTCATTTGAAAGCTATGACCTCATATGATATAGTGGTTGGGACCAAGAGTCTTTTAAGTTTCTTTTTTTGGCCTGCGATCCAAAAGTAAAGTTTAATATGCATAATGAGGCAACAAGTCTACACCATGAAGTTCTTATTAGTTCAGAGTAGCTCATTATAACATGTATTACCCTACTGATCACATGGGCAAGGAGCTTAATTATGACAAACCACTCATCTAAGATGCCTCTCGTGGTAAATCCTTTAGGGATTCAGGTTACATATTTTTCTCCTGTCATATATTCATTTAAATTTTTAACCTGGCCTGTGTTTCTTATACTGTGCCGTAATTTGTGTCGCTACAAAATTCGTTGTTTAACTCTGCTGTTGCATTTTAGCCTAGCAAAGATCTGATGTTTCCTCCATAAGAACCACATTCTAGCCATCGAAGACCATAACAGATCACCACCTTCACACAAAATTTAACTATTTCTCAAATCTATGTATCTCCTTATAGTTTATGCTCACTGCCAGGCCTCAAAATGAGACCTTGTGGAATTCTTTCCCTTTATTTACTTGTAAGAATGACTTAACAAACCCTAAATGTATAATGAAATAATGTGTTTCTGCAGGTATATATCAGCAGCTATTGCTGGATTTAGAGAACCGCAACGACGCGCTATATCAATTGAGGTGATAATAGTTTAATGTTAATTTAATCTTACAACATGGTCAGAAGACAATGTTTCTAAATCACTTCAAGACTTGATTGAAGTGTAAAATAACTTTATCTCGTACACGGAAATCAGCACGTATTTTTATCTTCGTTTTTTTTTTCGAGGGGGTGGGGGGTTTCTTTTTTGGGGGTTTTGTGTGTGTGTGTGTGTGTGTGTGTGGCGGGGACCGGGGAGGTGGGGGAGGGGGGGGGGGACAAAAGAAAAGTCAGTATATTAATTGTAATTTTACTATTTTTGGGAGTTTTGATTTGGTGAACTTTAACTATATTGGATGGACAAGAAAATTTCAACATTTATGGAAATTGGAACTTTGCTCTAGTAGCTGGTGAATATCTGGGTAACACTTACTAGCTGCGTTTCTTAATTATCCCTCTTCATTGCAGGTTGGCATGCAAAATTCTTCATTGGGGGTTGTTTTGGCAACCTCGCATTTCACTTCATCAATGGTTGCATTGCCGCCTGCAATGTCTGCTGTGATAATGAATATCATGGGCAGCAGTTTGGCTTTCATCTGGAGATATATTGATCCTTCCGATTTAAAAACTAGTCCTTCGGTTGGTGTTAATTAGTAATGATAAGATTGTTGTGTTTTAGTCACACTCTTACAATTGAATAATGATGAAATTGTTCAATGTTTAAGTCACATTCTTAAGGTTCTTAAATTATTTGCGGCATGCCATTGAATTTTGGCACCATTTTGCTGAAGTTGAATTTTAGGCACCATTTTGCTTGAATTGGTGGTTTTTAAGGAGATTGTGAAATAAAACTCCGAATGTTTTTAATTCTATTATGAAACAATATGAAAGCAGTACATACTGAATCTATTATAAGTTTTTGTTGCATTGATTATAATAAATATTATAATAATATTTATTATAACAAATGTAGTAAAAAATTATAAAATTTTATAATAATATGTGGTGGGATAATTTCACTATAAACGAATATAAGGAAACCAATGTTTATGGAAATGGTAAGCAAGTGTGTTATATATTTGTTTTTTATAGACTTCATTGGTTATCTTTAATTTATTATTTGTTTTTTATAGACTTCATCGGTTATCTTCAATTTGTTACCATGGACTAGTGTTCTGAAGTCTTTTAGGGATATTTGAATTCCTCAGTTACACATACTTTAATTGCTCCTAATATATATTCAGCGACACAATAAAATTCGTTTCAAATAATTGTATCGTTGATAATGTCATAAAAAGTAATATTGTATTAAGAAATGTGTATTGTATAAAATTAAAAGATAGATGTAATAGAGAAGACCTAATACGTATTTAAAATTTTTCTTTTACTTACTTATCCCACTTGTGACTTTTAATTTTGGGATTTGGTAAGGTTTTTATGTTGCATTGTACCTATATTCTACTAGAATAAAATTTTCTGCATTACACCTTCCACTCAATTTCTCTCGGTATATATTTAGCCTCATATATATTGTTATTGTTCAAGTTTGATCCGAATATTTAATTCGTCAGTGATTGTAAAATTATCTACCTATCCTAGAGCGGAGGGCAGGAAGACCCAAATCTATAGGGGTAGTTTTGTACTTTCGGGATGAATTAAGATTTTTTATATTGTGTTATTGTAAGATGTACGAAATTTTCAAAAGATAGTAAAACTGATTAGCCGTTGACCGTGAACCAACCCAAAGTTTGAGTATATCACATAATTTTTGTGTATTGTGTGATTTTTTTTCCCGATTTTTTTCTACTATTGTTTTTCTCTATGTTATTCTCTAATACATACTGTTTTTAACAATAATACTAGCGATGTTATAAAATTATGATTCCCTACCTTTTTATTAGTCAATGTTGGTGGGCTATTATTTGCCTATAAAAAGAGGTGAACCTACTTAACTAATACAGACGATTCACGGTGCATTCTTCCCTTAATTCTCTCTCTCTCTATCTCAGACTAAAGGTAATGAAAAGAAGAACAGATTGATCAGCGAGTTAAACTAAATTTGATTCGTAATTTAACAGAAGTTTTATAGAAGTTTTATAACACGTTATCAGCACGAGACTCTAATCAACTAAGACGGTAATTTAAATTCTAACGATTAATTATTATACTACGAGTTGGCTTTGTCCAACCGATAATATAATTTTATTCTTATAATTGGTATTCTTCTATTAATTATTATACTACGAGCTGACTTTGTCCAACCGATAATATAATTTTATTCCTATAATTGATATTCTTTAATGCTTAATTATATTCATGTTTAGTTGTCCATTTTTTTAAATTTATTATTTACATATGGTACCACCTATCCTTATTACATGATTTGGTGGGAACCTTTTTACCATTTATATACTCGTGAGAATAATCTGTCTACGCGGATTATCGCATGCCGAGTTAAAATCCATTTACATCTTTGTATATTTATGTTGTTGCAATTTATTTCATAGTTTATCTTCTCCATATCATACATGCAATTATTTATTACTTGTTTTAATAAATAATGAATTTGTGTTTTAACTCAGAATAGATGGCAAACTTGGCAAAAATAGATTTTTCAATTCTGAAAATCTCTGGAGACAACTATTTTGCTTGGGCACTTGACGCAGAATTACATCTTAGTGCAAATGAGTTAGAAAAGACTATTGAATCAGGGAACACTGCCACTACGACACAAAATGCAAAAGCCATAATTTTTCTTCGTCATCATATTGATGAAGGATTAAAGACTGAGTATTTAACAGTCAAAGATCCTTTGACCTTATGGACACAATTAAAGGAAAGATTTGACCACCAAAAATTAGTTGTTCTCCCTAATGCCAAATTTGAGTGGCTTAATTTAAGGCTACAAGATTTTAAATCGATTACGGATTATAGTTCTAATATTTATAGAATAACCTCTACTTTGGCTTTATGTGGAGATCCAGTTTCCGAACCTCAATTGCTTGAAAAGACACTTTCAACTTTTCATCCCACCAACATGATTCTGTCACAACAATACAGACAGAGTAAGTTCACAAAATTTAGTGAATTATTGTCTATTCTACTTGTTGCGGAAAAGAATAATGAATTGTTGTTCAAAAACCATCAAGTACGACCAACGGGTTCTGCCCCATTGCCAGACATTAACAACACGTCATTCTAGAAGAATAAACGTGACAATAGATGGCAACATAATAAGAAGTCTTGGGGACGAAAAAATAAACGAAGCCATTATAGCAACACATTTTCAAACCGCAAGAATTCAGGCTACCAGAAGTGGCAAGTATCTGGGCCTAGTAAAAATAAAGAAAATGCAGCACAGATAAAGAACAAACCAGATGTTTGTTTCAGGTGTGGGATGAATGAGCATTGGTCGCGTACCTGTCGTACGCCGAGACATCTGGTTAATTTATACCAGGAGTCTCAAAAGAACAAAGTAATGGAGGCAGAAACAAACTTTGTTAATCATCAATTGAATATTGTTGATGTTCCACCAATGACCAACAATGAGCAAAAGGTTGGCGATATTACTGGACCTTCTGAAAGCATCTTTTGGGATATCGATTAATTTCTTGTTTTAATTAAGCACTCTACATGTATAATATTATTAGTTTTCATTTTGTACGAATAATATTATGTATTTCTCATGAATAAAATTATAAATGATATGTACTCTTTTCTTATCTACGTTTTTTTATGTGTCAAACCAACTTTAATGGATATGGAAGATATATGTTTAGCAGACAGTGCAACAACTCATACAATCCTTCAAAGTGAGAAATATTTTTCACAACTAATCAAAGCTAAGGGAAACGTAGGGACTATCTCTGGCACATCAAATTTAATCGAGGGATTTGGAAAAGCTAGTTTCATGCTACCAAATGAGACACAATTTTTTTTTTTTATCAAAAATGCTCTATATTCTAGTAAATCATGAAGAAATTTGCTTAGTTTTAAAGATATTCGACTAAATGGTTTTCATATTGAAACAACAAATGAAAATGATAATGAATATCTTCTCATCACTTCTTCTATTTCTGGAAAGAAGAACATCCTAGAAAAACTTCATTCAATTTCTTCTGGATTATATATTATGAAAATTAGAGCAATTGAGTCTCATACTGTTATGATTCCAAAATTCATAGATCCCAAATCCTTCATACTTTGGCATGAAAGACTCGGTCATCCAGGCACGTCAATGATGCGCCGCATTATTGAAAATTCTACTGGTCATCATCTCAAAAATCAAAAGATTTTTCCTAGTAGTGATTTTTCTTGCTCTGCATGTTCTCGAGGAAAATTAATTGTTCGACCATCACCAACAAAAGTTTATAAAGAAACCCCAAAATTCTTAGAGAGAATACAAGGAGACATTTGTGGACCCATTCATCCATTGTCTGAACCATTTCGATATTTTATGGTTTTAATAGATGCTTCAACTAGATGGTCTCATGTTTGTCTCCTCTCCTCTCGAAATTTTGCCTTCTCTAAACTTCTTGCTCAAATAATCAAGTTACGTGCTCAGTTTTCAGATCATCCAATCAAATCAATTCGACTTGATAACGCAACTGAATTTTCATCAATGACTTTTAATGACTTTTGTATGACTATTGGAATCTCCATTGAGCATTCTGTTCCTCATGTACAGACACAAAATGGTTTAGCTGAATCTTTAATAAAAAGACTTCAACTGATTGCACGTCCATTAATATTAAGGGCTAATTTACCTACTTCGGTTTGGGGTTATGAAATTCTTCACGCTGCAACCATTATTCGAGTAAGGCCAACGGCTCTTCATAAATTTTCTCCTATACAATTAGTTCTTGGTCAGATACCCAACATATCACACTTTCGAGTTTTTGGAAGTGCAGTATATGTCCCTATTGCACCTCCACAAAGAACTAAAATGGGAGCCCAACGAAGAATTGGTATTTATGTTGGTTTTGATTCTCCTTTTATTATTAGATATCTTGAACCTTTAACTAGAGATATTTTTACTGCACGTTATGCAGATTGTCATTTTAATGAATTTGTATTTCTACCGTTAGGGGGAGAGAAATTTTTAAATAAAAAACCCTCTGAAATATCATGGAATGCATCAGGATTAAATTCACTTGATCCTCGCACAAGACAATGTGAAATTGAAGTTCAAAGAATTATTTATTTACAAAATATTACAAATCAAATGCCAGATGCATTTAATGATGCGAGAAAAGTGATAAAGTCACATACACCTGTAGTGAATACTCCAGCAAAGATAGAAATACCTATCGAAAAGTCAATTCCTGAAGAATTGACAAATAAGGTAATAGAAGAATCTAAACCACGCCAGAAACGTGGAAGACCGGTCGGTGCAAAAGATACTGTACCTCGCAAACAAAAGGCAAATAAGGGAATCCTAGAAGGAATACCCGTTCCAGAAGTAGCACTTATTTCAAAAGTGGGAAAACCCCCAGAAGATGTACAAAATCTTACCGAAGGAATAAGAGATGAACATCAAGAGATCTCCATAAATTATGTACATGATGAGAAAATATGGGATCGAAGCAAAGTCATGATTGATGATATATTTGCTTTCTCTATAGCATCAGATATTACTTTGATTCCTGACACGGATCCTGAACCACAAAACGTGGAAGAATGTCGGAAAAGAAAAGATTGGCCAAAATGGAAAGATATTATTCAAACTGAGCTACAATCTTTATTGAAAAGATAAGTATTTGGACCAGTAGTCCAAACACCGCTGGGCGTTATCCCGGTTAGAAATAAATGGGTATTTGTACGAAAGCGAAATGAGAAAAATGAAATTGTGAGATATAAAGCCCGACTTGTAGCTCAAGAATTTTCACAAAGACCTGGTATTGATTATCAGGATACATACTCTCCAGTAATGGATGGAGTCACTTTTCGTTTTCTGATAGGTATGACAACCATGGAAGGTTTGGAAACACGTCTGATGGATGTTGTAACAGCATACCTATATGGCTCACTTAATAGTCAGATCTATATGAGAATCCCTGAAGGATTGAAAATGGCTGAATTACAAAGGCCCCGTCATATATATTCAATCAAGTTGCAACGCTCATTATATGGATTGAAACAGTCTGGTCGTATGTGGTATAATCGACTTAGTGATTATTTAATAAAAGACGGGTATATAAATAATCAAGTATGTCCATGTGTTTTTATTAAGAAAACACAAAGTGGATTTACCATTATTGCTATATATGTGGATGATTTAAATCTTGTAGGTACTCCTGAAGAACTCACAAGAACTGCTACTTATTTAAAAGATGAATTTGAAATGAAAGATCTTGGAAAGACAAAATTCTGTTTGGGAATACAAATGGAGCATTTAGCATCTGGAATTTTCATTCATCAATCCACATATACTGAAAAGATTCTGAGTCGTTTTCATATGGATAAAGCTCACCCTTTGACTACCCCGATGATTGTCCGATCTCTAGAAGTTGATAAAGATCCATTTCAACCTCTAGAAAGTGGGGAAGAAGTCCTTGGACCTGAAGTTCCATACCTAAGTGCAATAGGTGCTCTTATGTATCTTGCAAACTGTACACGACCTGATATTACTTTTGCTGTCAACTTGTTGGCAAGATACAGTTCTTCTCCGACTAAAAGACATTGGGATGGGATCAAACACATTTTGAGATACCTCCGTGGAAGTATAGATCTTGGGTTATTTTATCCAAGAGATTCAACGTCACAATTGGTTGGATATGCCGATGCAGGATACTTATCAGATCCACATAATGGGATATCACAAACAGGTTATGTATTTACATATTGTGACACAGCTATATACTGGAAATCCACAAAGCAAACCATGATAGCTACATCTTCAAATCACTCAGAGATTCTCGCTATACATGAAGCAAGCAGAGAGTGTGTTTGGTTGAGATTAATTATTCTGCATATTCAAGAGTCATGCGGATTAACATCAATCAAAGACATTCCTACAATTCTGTATGAAGATAACGCTGCATGCATTGCTCAACTTAGAGGAGGATACATCAAAGGAGATAGAACAAAACACATTTCACCTAAATTCTTCTTCACACATGAGCTGCAAAAGAAGGGTGATATAGATGTGCATCAAATTCGATCATGTGATAATCTAGCCGACTTATTCACAAAGTCACTACCAAATGCAACATTTGCAAAACTTCGGCAAAAGATCGGAATGTGTCGACTGAAAGACTTATCACAACATTTTATCAAGGAGTAATGAATTCCTTTTTGAGGGGGAGACTGTACTCCTTTTCCTTAGTCACGGTTTTTATCCCAATGGGTTTTTCCTGACAAGGTTTTAACGAGACAGTAAATTAAAATATAATATATTTATGTAAAAGATATGTACTCTTTTTCCCTTCGTTAAGTTTTTCCCACTGGATTTTCTTAACAAGGTTTTTAATGAGACATAATCTTCTATTTTAGGAAATCAAGGGGGAGTGTTATAAAAGTATGATTCCCTACCTTTTTATTAGTCAATGTTGGTGGGCTATTATTTGCCTATAAAAGGAGGTGAACCTACTTAACTAATACAGAGGATTCACGGTGCATTCTTCCCTTAATTCTCTCTCTCTCTCAGACTAAAGGTACTGGAAAGAAGAACAAATTGATCAGCGAGTTAAACTAAATTTGATCCGTAATTTAACAGAAGTTTTATAGAAGTTTTATAACAAGCGACATAATTATTGCAATAAATTTTATTGTTTTGTTAAATACATTATTGTGTTTATGACATTAATGTATTACTATAATTAAAAATTTAGGTCAAAAGATGTAATTGCGGAAATTTTAGTACTATTTTATTAGTAACAAAACGACACCTTAGAGACAAGAAACGGCCCATCCTGATATTTGGAGTATATGATTTTTCAAAAAGTAAAAGGAAAAAATCGTCAAGCTTCTCTGTGACAAAATTATGCATGATAGAACCCCATTTGTGATAAGTGCATGTTTACCTTTTTGCTTTCCACGCACTAGGAAAAAATAATTCAATAGTTTTATATTATTTGATCAGATTTTTCAAAGTTAAATTAAAAGATTTTTAAATTTAAAATTGATATAAATTCTTTTAATTTTAATCAATACAGTGATGAATATTATAAAATATAAACTATATAAAAAATATTACTCATTATAAATTTTGTTGTTTCATAATTTTTAATGAGTTATCTCAATTTTGAGTTTAAAAATATCTTAAATTGATTTTTAAAAATCAATAACGACCATATAATTTGGAACAAAGGGACTATTTTTTTTCTCTTTTCTTTCTTATACAGATATTATTGGCTAGAGAGTGGCAATTTATTTAACAATTTTGTAGGTTTTCAATTATTGTTAGCTGTCTGTACGTTCATGTGTGGACGTTTTAGTTTGAATGTGCATGAATCATGATATACTTCTTCCCCACCATCTTTTTTGGCTAATAATACATATCTTTAATCATAAAAAAAAGGCACTAAAAATGAACCAGGGAGATTTGATCAAAGGAATAATGTTACGTTTGGATTAAGAAATGAAATGGACGGAAAAATAAAATAGAAAAGGGAATAAAATGGAGAATGAAATGATTTATTTCATTCTTGACCGGAATGAGTCATTTCATATCCTCTTTCAAGAAATAAAATTCATAAATTTGGGAGAAATAAAAATGATTCATTTCATTTCAATGGAGTAACTAAACATAATTTTTTTTCATTTCATTTATTGATTTACATTTTCATTCTTTCAATCCAAACATAACATAAATATTTGAATAGAGAGTTTGAGACTACTCAAAATAATTCTAGCCAAGGCACCACTATCTTATCACGAACCAAACTTGAAGATATTGGTCAAGAGTTTCAAACTAAATTACTACCAAAATACTCTATCCATCCACAAAATAAATCGCAATTGCAAAATTTAAAAATTATGGGGACTTTATATATATATATATATATACACAGCGGATCAGGTCCGGACTCCCGGACCTGATCAAAATCCGGACCTTCAATTTTTTTTTTTTCGTTTTTTTAAAACAACTAATAAAAAATATATTGGTATTTTTGGTACTGAAAAAATTTGTTAATACAATGTTTTGGGTATGATTTGGATAAATATAACAAACAGTGTTATACAGTCGGTACAATACTATTTGTTATATGTATCCAAATCATAACAGTGTATTAACAAATTTTTTCAGTACCAAAAATACCGATAGATTTTTTATTAGTTGTTTTAAAAAAAAACTAAAAAAAAAAATTGGGTCCAGATTTTGATCAGGTCCGAGAGTCCGGACCTGATCCGGCCTCTCTCTCTCTCTCTATATATATATATATATTATGTTTACTCTTAAATTTATGGCGATGAAATTGCAATAATAAACTCCACTACATTATTTTATTTTATTTCATCATAAATAAAGAATGAAAGTCTTTTTTTTATAATAAAATAATTCGGCAAATGTCACTCTTTTTAAGGTAATAAAAAGAAAGAGTATATTTTCCGTATATTAAAAAAAAAGACATCCAAAAGAACTACTATGAAATCGTGGTTCATTTCATATATTTTGAATTTGCTATATTTTTTATGATTTGGGTTTTAATAACAAAAATTGCCCAAAAGAAAAACATGGGCGGAGCCACGCATGAGAATGTGGGCAATTGCCCTCTTTGGTTTTCAAAATTTGACAATCTTTTATTATTAAAATTCAAAGTTTTAACAAAAAAACACTTAAATTTAATATTTTACCCCATTTTTGGACCAAAATAATTTACAACCATTCTTCCCTTTTTACAAGATTTTGTAATTAACGCATAATAAATTTTCGCCCCCTTTACAGCAGGATTCTCTATCCAATCATGTCAACCACTCCAACTCTACTTCAATGCTGATAAGCACAACAAAAAAGTCATGGCATTATGAGTGGCGAACAAAATAAGAATTCGTGATTATAATGGCAAGTATCTTTCAATGCATGACTTCGAGTTTAATAATATTAAAAAAAGACCATGATATTTTTATTGACATAATGCAAATATAATTTGTTGAAATCATTACTAATTCATAAGAAATTACATTAACGTTAACCCGATAATTTATGAAGTACAACAACAAAATAACTACTAACTGCCACTATTACAATAAAACTAATTAATATAAGCTTTCTTTTGCTATTGCCATTTCATTTTCCACCATCAGAAAAGTCACGTCATGTCGTATTTTTTCTTTCTCCTTTTCACAATACTTTTTATTTTTATTTTTTTATTTTTTATTTTTTATTTTAGACTAGATATGAGTATACGACAAGCGATTAATGTCTTTTCAAATTTGTACCTTTTAAGGCGATGGTGGAACCACGATTGAAGGACACCAAGTAAATCATTTGGCGCAGACAATATATTACGGAGTAAATTCACACTAACATACTCTATTCTTTTCATATTATTTGATCATTATTTAATTTTTAAAATTAATTTAAAAAATTTTAAACTCAAAATTAATTGACATAATTTTTTTAAAATTTTAATTAATACAATAATGAATATTATAAGCTATATATCTAAAAAATGTTATTTATTGTAAATTTTATTGTTTCATAATTTTTAACGAGTCATCTTAATTTTGAATTTAAAAATGTCTTAAATTGACTTTCAAAAATTAATAATGATCAAATAATTTTAAACGGTGGGAGTTTATTATTATCCTCGTGAAAATATCAAATTAACCATGACCTATATTCTAATTAAACACAAATATTATCACTAGGCACTGATTAATTATATCACTTGAACCCCTTCTAGTTAGATATAGTCGTTTGTGCATCTGAGACTTTTTAACTTGTGTTTGCATGTAAGATATTTTATAGCGATCCTCAATGTTGAAAAGTAAGAAATCGATGATGAAATTAAAAATAATAAGTGTTTTTAAGGCGTGGGAATGTTTCAATATTTTTCAAATTGATGCATAATGAATTTACTATTTAATTAATTTGTAGAATAGTACGCACACAGATAAATATTCTTAATAAAAAATAGTGATTGTTTTGTTGGAAAAAGTGAACCTAAAATTATCTCAATTACAAAAATTAATTTTCTCTTTTATGCAAGTAAAGAGGAAATTAATAAACCCAATAATGAGAATAAAAATAACAAATAATCATCCACAAGTAATACATAATATTTAAAGTTAAAAACCATTACAAAGAAAAATCATTGGTCGAACTTTGAATCTCTACTGTATCAACAATAAGCTTACAACAATTATCTCAAATTTTACACCATAAAACTTAAGATTACAAAATAAATCGACAGAGCACAATATTAATGGAGTTTTGCATGGGGTGTACGTCTACAAAACTGCAATTGAGATTTATTCTCCTTGAGAATCAGGTGTCTAGGTTTATGATCGCTAGATGAATTTGCTATTTTCATTACATAATTTTTAGGTGTTTTGTATTGTTTTTTTATTGCGGCTCAATCCATATCTTTTGGATTTACCACTTATGTACTATTATATGGTGTTCAATGAAATTTTCTTTTAGCTGATAAAAAAAAATTAATTAAAAAACCTAATTAATTTCACCACACACTTCAAACAATAAAGTCTTCAAGTTTTCAATTAAACAGGGATAACGTTGAAAACCCAAGAGTATTAATTAACAAACTATAATCCTCTCAATTTATTTTTAGCTCTCTTTATAATAGGATTATCAAATAGTCTTATTTATAATACTTTTCTTGGTCCATTATTATTATAGTTTGAAAATAATTTCAGACTCACCACATGTTTCTGATTAATAAATTATTCTCTTAATCAGATTAGAGATCACATTTATTTGTCTTGATCACCAATCTAACAAGTTAATTAATCCTTCTCAATTTGGATTCTTTTCATGAGTACTAACCCAAAACTAACATGTTAAATTCATCCTAATAAAAACAATAAAGGGCAATGATATATATATATATATATATATTTTTCTTCAGCGTAGTAAGTATAATAAGTATAATAAGTATATCGTGACTTGTACTATATACATAAAATTTTTATATTTATCTTGAAATATTACTACGTACAGAACCCTAAATAAATCATGTAACTAAGAATACTTGGACAAGGAAAAAAATAATAAAGAAAGAATCATTTGTGAGAATTATTGCCATCTCGTTTTCCAGGAGGAGGAAGACATGTCATGTTATTAATTTATTTATTTTTAAATTTTCTTATCTTTTTTATGTGGAAACTGATATGACAAGTAAGCAATTTCAGTTCATTTGTACATGTAGGTAGCAAGTTGCAGTTAACCACTAGCTAGATTAATTATTCCATAAAAGGAAATATGAACAGCTTCCAAATCCGGAACATGCACGAACGTTCCCAAGCCAGGTTCTATATAAAGGATCCATGCAAATGCAAGAACACTCGAGGCCTTAAAAAGAGAAAAAAAATAATATGGATTCTGACTTGTATAGGGCTGCCATTTCCGGAAATATCAATGTCCTTACGGAAAATAAGGAGAAGCTTAGGGATCAAGTAACCAAAGACGTACGAGAGTAGTGTCCTTCATCTTACATCCCAAATACGTAAAACAGAATGTGTGAAAATGATCCTTAAAATGCATCCCTCCCTATTATTTAAGGTCAATTCAGCAGGTGAAACTGCTCTTCACCTTGCAGACATACAAATGTTGTTCAAGCACTCATTGACGAGGCAAAGAAACTACCACCAGAGCCACAAACAGAGCCAGAACTTCCTTGTAATGATCAAGATCTCGAACACGGGGTTGAATCACTGCTGACGATGATTCGGACGGATCAAATAACGAGAAATTAAGAGACGGCCTTGCACCAGGCGGCAAGATATAATCTTGTCGGTTAGAGTTTTAGTGAATTAATGAAGATCCAAAGGATTCACAGTCTTAATAAGGTTGGCGATTATATCGCTGCCTATAGAAGATACGCTGATGTGGTGAAGGTGATATGTAAAACTTGTAATTCAGCGGGGTGTAGTGGTCCTGATGGTCCAACAGTTTTACATACCGCAGCTATTTCCTGCATTAGTGGTATGTATCTATTGACAATTTCATTTATAGAATTCTACCTTATATTATTTTATTTTATTTTATTTCGATCTGTAGGGAATAGGCAAAGTTGTTTTGGAAAAATGGAGGAATGGAAGTCAATTATGTGGTACCCTAGTCTCACTATTAAATATATGGACCGACTGGACTGTATATAAGTAATTTTTATTTTATAGTCATGATTTTGATGGGTCAAGATGACTCGATTACTAGTGCTATTTGACAATGAATTACCCTTTTTATTCTTGACTCGATCCAGACCCGAGTCGTTAAGCTATATATTGGAGACTTACATATGTAAGTATAGCGCTCAAGGCGCCTCAAGCGAGACTTTTGAAATCATATTTTAATTGTACCCCAGTCTAGCAACTATCATGTACTTATCATATTTTGATTGTACCTCAATCTAGCAACTATCGTGCACATATTTCTCTAGTTTTTTACAATTTTAAGATCTATTTAAATATAGCTGAATTGCACATCTGTCCCTTTAAGTTGTCACTCAATGTCAAAGTCGTCTTTAAAATTCATTTTTCGGCAGGTGAGTCCCTAAAGCGGCAAATTAGTGTCATTCCGTTCCTTTTCCCAATTTTCACCTAAATCTGCCCAATTTTTGACCCAACCCGTTTTGTTCAGGGCAAATTTGTCCTTACAATTATTATAATTATTATTAACATTAGAAATTAAATTTGTTTTTTAAAAAAAACTAAACATGCAAATTAAAATACAAAGAAACAGAAAAAAATAGGACTAACTAAAATTTCCAAAAACAACTAAAGTTTTAAAATTAATTATTTTTTAGGAAAAAAAATTAGAAAATAATTTTGAAAATTAAATATTTTTATCATATATTAAAAGTATATGGCAAATTTTTAAATCAAATAATATATATATATATATATATATATATATATATATATATATATATATATATGACTGATCTATAATCAACGTTGTAAATTTAAGGTTATTCTTACAACAGATCGTGACCGTCCATCCGTTAATCGAACGGTTAAATAGACCCCCATCTGCAGTTTAATATCCATTATATTGCAGTTTAACACTACAGACATGACAGATGTCCAAAATACCCCTCGTTGTAGAAGTTCCTCGTCTGCAGTATTAAACTACGGACGCTAGGTATGACCAACTCGAAAACGATGCCGTTTTTAAGTAAGTCCCGTCCGCAGTTTAATACTGCGGACGCTAGGTCAATCCAAAAGGCGCGTCCCCAGTATTAAACTACTGGCGGTGAGTCTTATATAAAACGCCAAAGTGTTAATGCGTTCTTCATTGTTCATAATATTTTTTTTGGATCTCATTTGATTTTGACAGTAGCAATCTGAGACGAGTATAATTCGATTTAAGGCTATTAAGTTTTCTATTTTTTCTTGCGTATTCTTATTTTTACTAATTCATGTGATCTGGGCTGATGAGAAACATGTATGACTAAAAAACTGGAAGGATATATACAGCATTATGTTGTCTCATATATTTTATACTATAAGAAAACGCTTCACCCCATTGGTATATATAATTCTATTTGTTTAACCATACATGTTTCTCATCATCCCAGATAACATGAATCTGTAACAAAAATACGCAGGAGAAATAGAAAACTAATAGCCTTAAATAATATACGTCCGCAGTTTTAAACTGTGGATGCTGATTTAATATTAAAACGACACTGTTTTGCCTAATAACATGAGTCCACAGTTCGCAGTTTAATACTGCGAACGCTGGTTTAATATGAAAACGGCGTCGTGTTGTATAATAACATGAGTTCGCAGAACTAAACTGCAGACCCTGACTCTGTTAACCCTAATTGCAAATGACCATGTTAGTCTCTTTTATAGTAAAGGTTCAATCAACTTGAGAGAACATAGCCTACTAGCAAGCAAGTATACCTAGAGACAAACATCACCAAGAATTCGTAATCTGTAATTTAATTTTTACAACTGATTTATTTATTTTGCCATGAATTTGTTTGTTGGAGAACATTTCATTCAATTTCAAGTACTCAGATAAAATTGCATGATAATAATGATGTAACAAATTTAGTTGATGATACCATTACTTATGTTGGTCAAATATTTGATATGTTGGAAGATGCTGAAATTTTTTACAGAAAATATGTGATATGTGTCGGATTTGAAGTAAGAATAAAAACTAGCAGAAAACATGTCAGCAGGAGTTTCTTGGTGTTAGTATCCAAACGACACTGTTTTATTATAAATCACCGTCCGCAGAACTAAATTGCGGACTCTTAGTCCTCCTAAATCAGATACGTACTTGTTCTTTCTTTCTCATCTAGATTTAAACACCCAACGTGTAGTTGATTGATCAAAGTGTGTTTCATCATGTTGCCATGAAAACTAAAGTCTATACTCCCTGGTAGAAATTGGAGACCATATACGAAATGAATATGGTGCAAAAAAAAAAGCTTTCTTAATTAGAAAGCATGTGAATTCTAATTAAGTTTAAAGATAGAAACTCCGTTGCAGAACAATTAAGTGATTTTCAAAATTTGATAAATCAGTTAAGTATGATGAAGATGATCATTGACGATGAGATGCAGACTTTGTTGTTATTAAGCTATTTGTTTGATAACTAGGAGAAGCTAGTTGTGTCCTTGAGTAACTCCACTACTAATGGTACGTTGACTATGGATACAGTTAAGGATAATTTATTCAATGAAGAACATAGGCGAAGAGATATTGTAGTGACTAGTGGTGGGTGACAAGTTTTTGTCACACATAGTAAAAGCAGAAACAGAGGGAGAATTTGAGGGGAAAAAAGTGTGCATCGCATATGACTCGAATTTGAAAAAAAAATAACTCAATGAACAGAAATGGACCAAAATGCCAATATGAAAGACGAAAGTGTAAACTTTGCTAATTAAGGAGCCACTTTAAAACTCGATCACAATTTCAAAGGACATTTATGTAATTCAGCCAAATAAAATCTTTATTTTTTTCAAACATATCCGTAACATTTGTTAAAGTGTAGTAGTGATGATATACTTTTATTATTCAATCAACTAATTAAGGAGAAAAATAGTGGCACATTAGAAACTTCAAATCACTTTATAATATAAAATTAAAATGAAATTTAATTTAGGACGGACAAAAAAGAAAAAATATATTTTTAATTTTAGAACCTGGTCAATAGTTTGTAGGAAACGATTTCCAAATAAATTAATAATTTTTATTTTTAAAAATTATTATTATCCCAAGATCTTTCTCATAATTTAGCATAATCAAAAATTATATTACGTACCTCGTGCTCGGTTGTAGCACAATGGAGAATTTTTACTTATTCTGATGATGGATTTTTCTCCCTTCTAATCTTCCTCCCTATGACCCTTATTTTGATATCACGTACTTTTCTAAGTGTGGGCTCAAAATACTGCAGAGTGATCGAATATATAGAGTCCTCAACTACCTGGTAATTATCAGGATATTTGAAAACTTTTCTGATATATTTTATCCTGCTATTTGGTTATATCTTAATAAGGGCTAGAGTAGGGATCAAATAGGATTCTATAATTCTAGCTCCAATATAATACTAATTTCTGATTAACTCTTTAATCAATTAGAATTATATTAATTATAACTAATTCCACTAAATAGTCATAATTGCACTCTAGAATTAAAAGAATTAAAAATAATTAATTAAATCCTTCCACTATTAGTATCTTGCAAAAAAAACTCCTCTACAATAATATCCATAAACGCGTATAGGAATAAAACTGTTAACCCATTACGTTTACTACTTATATCCTTGATTACATAATTTATAAACTTTTGATCACACATTAATTTAATAAATTAAATTAATACTTTAGTAATTTGAATTACTAAAATACTTGGCCAAGATTCTGGTGATCAACCAATAAATTATATCAAGGGGATATTATAATTTGATAGTAGAATTCCATCTTGAAAAATACATGTTCCTAATTTCATAACATATATTACCCAACATATTGAGGTATTGATTGTATTAAAATCTCACTCTTTAATATATTAAAGTGACATACATTATAAAATCAAGTTCATTATTCTCTCAGGATTAAGAGTAATTGCACATTAATAGTAATTGAAAAATTATTTATAATAATAGTATTTAACAAATAATTTTTCGTAACGATCCAGTTCTATGTATTTCAAAAATACACCAATACACTAGATTAAAGTCTTCACTTTACATGACTAAGACAAATCATCAAATCGAGTGTATTACAATCTACTAGAATGGTATGTCCATTTCCATCTAAGATTGAGAACGATATATTTCTTTTAATTATACATAACATATAATTTATGTCTTCTGTATATGACACTCCTTCATATACATAAATTATAAAATGTATAATTATGGACAAAATTTATGACACATTTAATTATGCAAAATGAAATTAAATTTTATTATTAAAATAATAAAATAAATATCAACATTGGGTTTTTCTGGGCTTAAAACCTTACATAGTGTACATACCTGGTCGGCTACAATTTCGTCAATGCTATATATCACGTCCAATGGAGTCAATTTTTCGTTGTTAAAGCTTCCTTATCTGCCATTTTGTTGTAGACGATTTCAAACATAGGGCAACCTGAAAGAGCTAGCACATGAAGAGGTGTGTTGCCATCGTTATTTTTCTGCCCCAAAAGGTTGTTAATTACGGGACAATTTCGTGAAATAAACTTAACCATCCTCTTATTGTCAAGCTCCGAAGCAATCTGGAGTACATTTCGAGCTCTTTTATCCACCATAATATAACAATCTGGACAAAAAGTAAGCAGTTGTTCCATTATAGCGATGTTGCCTCGGCTGGCTGCTATATGTGAAGAGCAGTTATGTTGCCATTATTCTCCTTTATGTATGCCACAGATTTATAACTTGCAAAAGGGACACTGCGTCTTCTGCACAATTAAAATATGCAGCATAATGCATTGCTGTCCAGCCATGTTTATCGGTTTCCTTTACTAAACCTTCCTTCTACCCTAATAAATATGGTACCAATACTGATGCAGTTTTTTGACAAGTGCAGTAATAAGTTAGTACGATAATTAAACTGATAAACATGACTTTGAGCCTTTCAAATGTAACTAGAAATGAGCTTCTTCAGTTAGTGAAAATTGTAGATATATATACTATATATACTAATAGCTGTAAGAATAAATCCAGATTTCTATATGGATATTAAGAAATAATAGGTAAAGTTAATTACAATGGGGCTGTAAAGATATATTCTCTCTTTTCTAAGGGAAAATTAAGAAATAAACAAAGTCCACTCAAAACATTTCTAATTACATTTGTTTTTCGTTTTTTGGGTTGGCAGAATAAACTTCATTAAAAACCAAGCAGTACAGTAGAGATTTTGGCTATATATAGATGGAAAACAGAATGATATCCAAGGTTATTGGTATTGGAGATATTTGTTTGAAGACTAATGATAGTTGCAAGTTGATTCTTAGAGAAGTCAGACATGTTCTGGATATCAATCTTAATTTAATCTCTATTGGTAAGCTTGATGAGAATGGTTATAAAAATTACTTTGGTGAAAGTCAATGGACGTTTATTAAAAGGTCTCTAGTGGTGACTAGAAGTATAAAGTTAAGCACGCTTTACACGATACGGGCACATATGAGAGGTGTTAAAGATGAGTGAGTTAGGTTTAAAAAAATGTGGTACAAAGCTGTGCGAGATGGGAGAAAAGTCTTACATGAGAACTACGAGAATAAAACTCTTCGTTTTAAATGAGTACCAAAAATGAAGAAGGAAAGTGAGAGCTCACAGCTAAGATATAAAGAAATTATGAATGGATTTGGTAAGAAAAAATCTTTGAAGTTTGAATTAAATCCTCCCATCAAAAATAGTCATGCCGATGAGATAAATCTTGACATGAAGATAATTGAAAATTTTAAGAAGCTTAAGTTGAACCAAGACTTCGTTGGAAATAACTCCGCGTGAGAAGTTGTGGTTAGTGATCCCTCCTATCATGGGTCCGGAGGGGGAGATTGTTGGGTGTAGGTACTCACCCATGAAAAGAATCCAAATTGAAAAAGGATTTACTTGTTAGCTTGTTTGGTGACCATGATAAGTAAATGTGACCCTTAATCTGATTAGGAGAATAAGTTATTTTTAATCCATAATGGGAATAGATTATGAAAAGTACTATAAATAAGGCTATGAGAGAGTCGTATTATTATGAGAGAAACTTGGTACTAAAAGGGTGCCGAAAAAATATATTAAGAAGATTACAATTTGTTGCTCGCAGTTTCCTTTCACTTGAAAGTTAGAAGACTTTATTGTTTGAACTGTTTTCGGGTAGTGAAGTTAATTAGGTTTCTCAACCTAATTAATTAATCCTCATTCTACTTTGTTGCTTGTAACTGACTAGTTGTACTATCTCAATTTATTGTGTAACCTTATGTTTTATTGCGTAAAACTTGAGAGGATTATTGTAAGCCTATTATTGTTGATATAATGAAGATTTAGAGTTTGACCCGTAATTTTTCCTTTTAAGGGTTTTTCACGTTAAATATTGTGTATTGTTTGTGGATGCTTATTTTTTATTTTCATTTTCATTATTAGGTTTATTGATTTCCTATTTAATTGCACAAAGAAGGCAAAATAATTCCTGAGATTTAGATTATTTTAGGTTCACTTTTCCCATCAGAGTTATTGGGAAAGAACCGGGGAGCCTGCAGATCGCATGCGCGTACACAAGATGCTAACAAACATGTTTAGAACTCAACTTGACCTAAAAACTCAAGCCATTAGGTCTTAGGTCCATTCATATATATTAATCATTCACTCTTCTTTATTTCTTCAATGTAGGACTCTAAGTCACGTGTGATATCCTAACAATCTCCCCCGCCCTCACAAGTGAGTTCATCACATCTAAAGCTCCCCTTGATCACCTTCTTTTCATCAATCACCATACACCAATTCTTGGCTAACTATTTTGGGTCCTTTTTCTCCATCGAGAGTCAACTTCTATTAAAAATTGAACATCTCTTCAATCACCGTGAATTACTAATTTTTAGATAACCACTCTCATAACCGATTCTTGGCTAAACCCATCGAGAATTCAACATCGAGAGTCTTTTGGAGAAGCACCAACCTTTCATCGAGAATTCACTACCATCGCGTGTCTTTTGAAGAGGTTGTCTAGAATTAATTTTCAAACCACTATATCACATATATTTTTGAAAAGGTTCACAAGTCAAGGATCAATTTCGTAGCTCTGATACCAGTTGTTGGGGAAGAATCGGGAAGCCCGTATGTCGCATGAGCATATACAAGGTATTAACACACACGTTTGGAATTCAACTTAACTCAAAAGTTTAAATCATTGGGTCTTAGTCCCATTCATGTATATTAATCCTCCACTCTTCATTATTTCTCTGATGTGAAATTCCAACCTACTCGTAATATCCTAACCAAGCTTATCAAGCCGTCGCCTAGGCGTTTGAGCCATCCGACAAGGCGAGGCTACGCTTTGGTGTAACTAGGTTAAACACTTAGATCACATCACACGAACCACACCAGTGCAAAGAATAAGAAAAAATGAGTCTCCTTGAAAAATTTCAGTGACAAAAGGTGTTGTCACGCACCGGCCAAAGGAGTTGCGTAAATCGTCGGCGAATATTCCGATGGGTCACACCGGCGCGTAAATCCTTGTTTCTTGTCGGAAACTATACCATCATGCTCGTCTAAACAAGACGCACCTTACGGTATGTTCAGATATTGACAGGACTTGGCAAATAATGATAGATCTAAGATTTTTCTGCTTGCCTTCTTCTTATCGCTGGTGATATAGTATTAAATGTTTTATGGCATTAAGGTGAATGAACTCTGAAGACTAATGGTTTGTTCACATGGGTGTGGGCCTGCTTTGCTTTAGTTACCTGCTGGTGACCCTTATTTATTAAATGTTATATGACATTAAAGTATTCTGAACTCTGAAAGACAACAGGTTTGTTCACATGGGTGTGGGCCTGCTTTGCTTTAGTTACCTGCTGGTGACCCTTATTTAATTGGGTGGTATACTTTTGTGTTCTCACAACACAGTCATTTTATCATTGCACTGAGGGCTGGTTATAGTTGTATCCCATTTCCTGTCTGAGTTATAAATGGTAATAGTTCATCTCACAATTATTATAATAATATATAACTATTATATTTTAATATTATATTCATATATATATATATATATATATATATATATATGTATGTATGTATTTGTATATTGTTATATATTATATATATTACAAATTTTTCTAAAATATAATATTTATATATGTGATGTATTTTTAAATTACAATACAAATAAAATAAAATTGTTCATATATAAATTTTATATTGTAAACGACTTATCACTTTATGGACGACTAGGCGGGCGCTTTATCGACTAAGCGCTTAAGCAATATGCCACCGCCTTGCCTCGCCTTACCGCCTTGATAACTATGATCCTAACAGTACTGGCCAACATGATTCTTGGATGTAAATTGTGAATTATACAACAATTAGTTATGAAGGACAAATCGACGGACAAGGATATCGATGAAGTAATTATTGGTGTAAAAAGTACAAGTTGATGAAGGCAAAAAGCTGGAACTTGCATATATGCTTCCTGAAGAAGAAATTTATTTCGTGGAATCTAACATGCTCCAACAGTTCGCTCTTCAAAAATTGGAATTTTGGTCAAAAATTGTTCCTAAAAAATTGTACCTTGGGATTAAGAGGGTTCAAAGGCAACTTACTCAATTTTTTTGGAAGACACGAGATGGATCAATGTGGTGAGATATTAAAATTTTAAGAATATATATTTGTTTCATGTTTAGTTATTTTTAACTTTTAGTCAGATTGCTTAACTTAGAGCCAAACATGGAATGTAATCAAAGAGTAGTTCTGTAGATCTCACCGGTGGCAAATTTGGCATAGATTTATCAAATGAAAAAACGATGGACCTTAATTATTTAATTAGGGCACAATTGCACTAGACAACCACTAAATCATGCTTTGCCTTGTCCGACATGAAAATATTTGTGTGTTGTCCTCTTTTAATTAGAATGGCATCAGATTCTTATGGGACATTAAAAAACTTGAATCTGCATGCGGATGTGCTATAAACATATATAATTTGTGTATTAAGTTAGTGTGAGTTTATTGTTACAATTACTGACAGTATTTCTTGAGTCACTAATCCCAAAAAGATTAAAGACAATATCTAATATTAATATTTTAAACATATATTTGGCTTGTTTTACGAGAGTAAACTCAAGTTCTTTTTTTTTTTTTTTGGAAATTTCTCTAGTTTTAGCTTAAAACCTAAGGAGATATTGTATTCCTCAATTTTAAAGAAATAGTAAAATTATTCGAATATTATCTTATAATTTTTCTCTTGTATTATTCGAGCATGATTTCCTGTGTAAATCTTGATTATACTTGTGTTGCTATTGTTATTTTAATCTTGATATGATAATAATACTCCATCTGTTTTAAAATTAGAGATATAATTTAACTTTTGAGGTCAAACGGCAATAAATTAAACTTCAAATTGATATGATTTAATTTAATTTTAGGTGATACAATTATTATAATTGTATAGTATATAACAAAAACTATATATTAATTACAAAATTTATTTCATTCTAAATTTTTATAAGTCATACAAATTTTGAAGTTTAATATACCGTCGTTTGACCTCAAAGGTCAAATTGTATCTATAATTTTAGAATGGAAGGAATATTTTTTATTGAATTCCTTTTTTATGCAAAATTAAGACATAATTTGGGATTTTCCAAAATTCCCAACACACTAGGTTTTTGACAACCAATTAATTGCGCCCATCGCACATCTAGAAATTTACTCAAACTTGTGACTTTAATTTTAGCTAGAATGAGAGACATAGAAAGGACATAGTAGTTTTGCAAATCTCACTAGCACTAGTGGTAATTAAGTTTGGCATAATTAATAAAATAAAAATGATCGATATATCTCATCTAGTTCACAACTATACTACATGATAGACTCCACGGCACGCTTGCGTGAGGTGGTCGTCGCCCGGATCGTTTCTAACAAGTTGATAGGATGGGTAGCTTGCAACACCTTAACCCCTCGCCTATATGTAGACGGTAATCTTGGTACAATTGCTTGCAAATGAAGTTTGCGTAGGATGGACACCAACGACACCTTGACCCCTCGCTTATGTTGAAGCGGTAATCTTGGTACAATCGACGATTGATGCGGTAGAAGACGCCACACACAACTATGATTGGTTGTATGATAAGTCGAATATGAATCTCAACGAAAACTAAGGAATACTTAGGAATTCTCAAGAACCACAAGAAGAGAACAATCTCACAATAATGATGATAATCTGAATATTAATGAATGATTCAAGTTTACAATAGCACCTATTTATACTAGTTTTAGAAACAAACTAGAAAGCTTCTAGAAGCACACACTCTTTGAAATACAAGCACACAAATTTGGAAATGTAGCAATCAGAACACATGTAATTGATCCTAAATACTGATATCATGTTTTGGATGAAAGAAGGTTCGAAAATCAAGAAAGTCAAAAAATAACAAATTGCATCCAGGAGGTTCTCGCCGGGGCGAGAGATTTGAACTGAAGATTTCTCGCCGGGGCGAGCCTCTCGCCGGGGCGAGGGAATTGGCTTGGAAAACCTCGCCGGGGCGAGCCTCTCGCCGGGGCGAGAAAAATGGCCTGGAGATTCTCGCCGGGGCGAGGTCACCCTGTTCCGAGCAAACTGCTTTCTTTCGTTGTTTTGTCTGCCACGTCCATTCGCAACATGTTTACGGGCTTCATACGCTTGGACTCCAACTCCATAACCTCTATGCTTGATCCAACCTCGTTCCATAGTTCATGGATCATTCCGTTAAGTCCGTCTTTGAAGGTTTTAGCTCGAGCTCTAGTAATGGGTCCAAGTGGCAATTGCAATGGGTCTTCTCGGGTTGTATCACGGGTTTCTGGATCATGGATGTCCTCATCATACCTCTCCTCTTGAAAAGGATTTGTCCTCAAATCTTCACCTACATCAAACGGGCTTAGATCAGAAACATTGAAGGTTGCACTAACAGTATACTCACCGGGTAAATCCAATTTGTAAGCATTGTTGTTAATGCGTTCAAGCACTTGAAATGGTCCATCTCCTCTCGGGAGTAGTTTCGAACGCCTTTGAGCAGGAAATCTTTCCTTACGCAAGTGAAGCCATACCCAATCCCCGGGTTCGAAGACTACTTGACGCCGTCCTTTGTTGGCTTGTCGGGCATATTGATCCGTCTTCTTCTCAATGTTAAGCTTTGTCTTCTCATGTATCTGCTTAACAAAATCAGCTTTGTTTTTGCCATTCATGTTAGTATACTCAGAAATAGGTAAAGGTGCTAAATCCAATGGTGTTAAAGGATTAAAACCATACACAATTTCAAAAGGTGAGAATTTAGTAGCCGAGTGAACAGACCTGTTATAAGCAAACTCAACATGAGGTAAACATTCTTCCCAAAGCTTAATATTCTTATTAATGATAGCCCTCAATAATGCAGATAGAGTCCTATTTACTACTTCTGTTTGGCCGTCAGTTTGTGGATGACAAGTAGTAGAAAACAACAGTTTAGTTCCTAGTTTACACCACAAAGTTTTCCAAAAGTAGCTCAAGAACTTAGCATCTCTATCCGAAACAATTGTTCGGGGCATGCCATGCAGACGCACAATATCTCTAAAGAATAAATCAGCAATATGGGATGCATCATCAGTTTTATGACATGGAATGAAGTGTGCCATTTTTGAAAATCTATCTACGACCACAAATATAGAATCATGACCATATTTAGATCTAGGTAATCCCAATACAAAATCCATAGACAAATCAATCCAAGGTTCACTCGAAATTGGCAATGGTGTGTATAACCCATGGGGTTGAACACGAGATTTAGCTTGACGACAGGTAATGCACCTATCACAAATTCGTTCCACATCTCGTTTCATATGGGGCCAATAGAAATGTTCTTTTAATACAGATAAAGTCTTATCAACACCAAAATGTCCCATCAAACCACCTCCATGTGATTCACGAACCAATAGTTCACGTAAAGAAACTTGCAGGTATACACAATCGATTCTCACGAAACAAGAACCCATCCATCTTGAAGTACTTACCTACAACATTCTTTTCACAAATTTTAAACTCTTCACAGAAATCCATGGTCATTAACATACAATTCTTTGATTTGTTCAAAACCAAGTAATTTTGTGTCGAGAGTATTTAACAATACATACCTTCTTGAGAGAGCGTCGGCAACGACATTCTCCTTACCTTGCTTATACCGAATGACATACGGGAATGTCTCGATGAACTCCATCCATCGTGCATGTCTCTTGTTCAACTTGTGTTGGCCTTTCAAATATTTCAATGATTCATGATCCGTGTGAATCACAAATTCCTTAGGCCACAGGTAATGTTGCCAAGTTTCCAATGATCGAACCAAAGCATATAATTCCTTGTCATAAGTGGGATAGTTCAAAGCTGCTCCACTCAATTTTTCACTGAAATATGCAACTGGTTTTCCTTCTTGCATTAACACAGCTCCAATGCCTAAACCTGAAGCATCACATTCAATTTCAAAGGTTTTAGTGAAATTAGGCAATACAAGTAAAGGAGCGTTAGTTAATTTTTCTTTAATCAAATTAAACGCTTTTTCCTGTGCATCACCCCACTGGAATCCTACACTCTTTTTGATTACTTCAGTGAGTGGTGCTGTGACTTCGCTGAAATTCCTTACAAACCGTCTATAGAAACTCGCGAGTCCATGAAAGCTACGAACTTGACTGACATTCGTAGGAGTTGGCCATTCTTGGATTGCACGTATCTTTTCTTCGTCAACCTGTACTCCCTGTGTACTAACAACAAAACCAAGAAATACAACTCGATCCGTACAAAATGTGCATTTGTCCATATTAGCATACAATTTTTCTTTTCGAAGCACATCTAGGACAGATTTTATATGCAATGCATGCTCAACTAAATCTTTGCTATAGATTAAGATATCATCAAAGTAGACAACTACAAACTTTCCAATGAAGGAACGCAAAACATGGTTCATTAGTAAAATTAACGTTCTAGTAGAATTAGTTAAACCAAAAGGTAAGACTAACCACTCATATAACCCATATTTTGTTTTAAAAGCAGTTTTCCACTCATCTCCCTCATGCATTCTAATTTGATGATAACCACTCTTTAAATCTATTTTAGAAAACACACAAGATCCATGCAATTCATCTAACATGTCATCTAACCTAGGAATGGGATGCCGATATTTTACCGTGATGTTATTTACCGCAGCTCGACAATCAATGCACATACGCCACTTCCCATCTTTCTTAGGTACTAAAATAACAGGAACCGCACATGGACTCATGCTTTCCCTCACAAAACCTTTGTCCATTAACTCGTCAACTTGCCTTTGCAATTCCTTTGTCTCCTCGGGATTGCTTCGGTATGCCGGGCGATTTGGAATGGTCGCGCCTGGGACAAAGTCAATTTGATGCTCAATTCCCCGAATTGGTGGTAATCCTTGTGGAAGTTCCTCGGGAAATACATCCTGATAATCCTGTAAAAGAGCAGAAACAACACTAGGCAAAGAAGGATTATTAGCGTTAGTATTTAAAAGTGCCTCCTTATACCGAAGTATAATCATTGGCTTTTTAGAATCCAAAGCTCGCCTTACATCACTCCTTTTTGCAAAAATGTTTGTTTTTCTCTCTTCTTTCTTTTTTTCTCTCTCTTTTGTTTTCTTTTCATGATCTCTCTGTAAGTGTATTTGATCCTCATGCACTTGTTTTGGTGACATAGGACACAAGGTAACTTTTCTTTGATTGTGAACAAAAGAGTACTCATTAGTAAAACCATCGTGTTTTACTCGCCGATCGAAACTGCCAAGGTCTCCCAAGTAGTAAATGACCTGCCTGCATAGGAACTACATCACAAAGGATCTCATCAACATACTTTCCAATTGTAAACGGCACTGATACTTGCTTGGTAACTTTAATGGTCGCCGCTGTCATTGAGCCACTGCAATCGGTATGGGTGAGGATGTTTGGATGTTGTAAGTCCCAATTTCTCTACCATTGTGATGCTTGCCACATTTGTACAGCTTCCACCATCAATTACAACACAACAAATCTTACCATTTACCATGCATCTAGTATGAAATAGATTCTCTCTTTGCTCGCTGCTTTCTTCTTTTGCCTGTGTACTAAGCATTCTCCGTGTAACCAACACTTCACCATGCATAGCAACCTCTCGATCTTCCTCCAATGGTGGCATAGAGTCATTGTCACTATTTTCTTCCTCGGTCTCCAAATCCCCATTATCAAGCAATAACATAGTTCTTTGATTTGGGCATTGATTTGCAATATGTCCCCTGCCTTGACATTTAAAGCATACAATATCTCGATTACGACTAGTAGAAGGTGTATTAATTTTACCTTGCACTACTTGAGTAGTCGCTCCTTGCTTGATTTCTGGCTTTGGTTTGAAAACAGTTGGCTTTTCCTCACGCTTCACATTATTGGCCTTCCATGATGTACCTGTGGTTGGATTTGTTCGTTGGCCACCTCTCCTCTTAAGTTGCTTCTCTATTTTGATAGCCATGTGCACCAGAACTTCCAATACCACATAATGTTGACGCTCATCCACCAAATCTGCAATGTCCCAATTTAAAACCTGCTGAAAATCGGGCCATGGTTGCCTCATTATCCTCGTCGATGTCAGCTCTAGACATTAGCATCTCCATCTCCTTGAAGTAGTCCTCCACACTCTTGCTTCCCTGTCTCAAATTTTGTAAGTTTCGAAACAGATCTCGATAATAGTGGCTTGGGACAAACCTCTTTTTCATTACAGCTTTCATTTCTGCCCAAGTCTCGATTGGACGTTCTCGGCACCTCCTTCGGCTGATCATCAATTGATCCCACCAAGTAACTGCATAGTCTGAAAATTCGATAGCTGCAATTCTTACTTTCTTGAGATCCGAGTAGTTGTGACAGTCAAAGATCCACTCCATTTTTCTCTCCCATTCTAAGTATGCCTCGGGATCACTTCTGCCTTGGAATGTGGGAATTTTCATTTTGATGCTATCAAGGTTGTTGTCCTCTCGATCTCGGTCGCCTCTATCCCTTGCAACATGTCTCCTAGGGATATAGTTAGTTTCTCGATCCTCTTCCTCGCTAAACCTTTCATCATAGTAATTTGTCTCCTCTAACCTTACTTCCTTTTGTTGGGCCTTTCCTTTTGGGCGCCCACCCGGAGGGATTTGAGTTCGTTCCCCTCGAGTGTCACTCAATTGATCGATGCGATCATGCACTTGTTCCATAGCCATCCCCAATTGTCTAGAAAATTCTTTCATCATAGCCTCCATCATTAGTTTTGGGTCAAAATTCGATGTAGAAGGTTCATTTTCATTTGTCTTATCTCTTGTGTTAGACATATTTCCTGCAAAACAACGATTAGTAGAAAACAAGTTCCTCACCACTCCCTTACGTGTTTCACTCAAACAATATATCACACAAATAGGAAACACTCGTGTATCACACAATTAGGCTTTTACCCTCAATTAGACTTACTACTCTTGCCTTTTTCACGCTTGCGTGAGGTGGTCGTCGCCCGGATCGTTTCTAACAAGTTGATAGGATGGGTAGCTTGTAACACCTTAACCCCTCGCCTATATGTAGACGGTAATCTTGGTACAATTGCTTGCAAATGAAGTTTGCGTAGGATGGACACCAACGACACCTTGACCCCTCGCTTATGTTGAAGCGGTAATCTTGGTACAATCGACGATTGATGCGGTAGAAGACGCCACACACAACTATGATTGGTTGTATGATAAGTCGAATATGAATCTCAACGAAAACTAAGGAATACTTAGGAATTCTCAAGAACCACAAGAAGAGAACAATCTCACAAATATTACCTCAATTCTCTAATTACAATCCAATAATAACTTATCGAGAACACAATATAGAAAGTACGACTCTCCACAAGACTTCCAAACGTCAAATATGATTCTTGCAATTAACAATCCCAATGATAGCACTCAACACTAACAATTTTCTGCAATATATGTATATATTTTTTTTTATGCAGTTTTTTTTTTTGACTATAATTCAACAATAAAAGTAAAGATAAGTAACTTGATAGGAAACTTAGCTTTGATACCAAATGATAGACTCCACGGCACGCTTGCGTGAGGTGGTCGTCGCCCGGATCGTTTCTAACAAGTTGATAGGATGGGTAGCTTGCAACACCTTAACCCCTCGCCTATATGTAGACGGTAATCTTGGTACAATTGCTTGCAAATGAAGTTTGCGTAGGATGGACACCAACGACACCTTGACCCCTCGCTTATGTTGAAGCGGTAATCTTGGTACAATCGACGATTGATGCGGTAGAAGACGCCACACACAACTATGATTGGTTGTATGATAAGTCGAATATGAATCTCAACGAAAACTAAGGAATACTTAGGAATTCTCAAGAACCACAAGAAGAGAACAATCTCACAATAATGATGATAATCTGAATATTAATGAATGATTCAAGTTTACAATAGCACCTATTTATACTAGTTTTAGAAACAAACTAGAAGCTTCTAGAAGCACACACTCTTTGAAATACAAGCACACAAATTTGGAAATGTAGCAATCAGAACACATGTAATTGATCCTAAATACTGATATCATGTTTTGGATGAAAGAAGGTTCGAAAATCAAGAAAGTCAAAAAATAACAAATTGCATCCAGGAGGTTCTCGCCGGGGCGAGAGATTTGAACTGAAGATTTCTCGCCGGGGCGAGCCTCTCGCCGGGGCGAGGGAATTGGCTTGGAAAACCTCGCCGGGGCGAGCCTCTCGCCGGGGCGAGAAAAATGGCCTGGAGATTCTCGCCGGGGCGAGGTCACCCTGTTCCGAGCAAACTGCTTTCTTTCGTTTTTTTGTCTGCCACGTCCATTCGCAACATGTTTACGGGCTTCATACGCTTGGACTCCAACTCCATAACCTCTATGCTTGATCCAACCTCGTTCCATAGTTCATGGATCATTCCGTTAAGTCCGTCTTTGAAGGTTTTAGCTCGAGCTCTAGTAATGGGTCCAAGTGGCAATTGCAATGGGTCTTCTCGGGTTGTATCACGGGTTTCTGGATCATGGATGTCCTCATCACTACACAATCTCTAAGTCATGCTTTGCATTGTCCGACATAAAGAAAATATTAGTGTATTAGTATTTGTCTTCTTGTTAAGATGGCATCAGATACTGGTATCTTAAGGTTGGACTTCTTCTTATGGGACATTAAAAAAACAACAACAAAAAACTTGAAACTCCATGTGCTACAAACTTAATTTTTATTAAGTTCCGTTTGCAATTAATCAATCAATCAATTAAAATACTAAAATATAACAAGACAAATGTTGAATAGTTTTTCTTTAATTTCGAGTTAAATCAGTAGTCTGAGAAAGGTTTAACTCAACAATTCAAAAGTTTTCTGATTTTCGTGTTTTTGCGTGTCCTAGATTAATTTACAATAGCTTCTCAAATTCACAAACTTACGATGACTTCTCAAATTCACAAACCAAATACATTAATTGTATTATTTTTTCTTAGATATATTATAATGACTTTATTTGAGATTGAACAAATAATAATAATAATAATAATAATAATAATAATAATAATAAATATTATTGCTCAAATATGTTATATCTAAAACTTATCGATAAGTCATTTTTAAACTTACCCGTGCTTTGCACAAGTTATTTAACTTATTTTACAAGTTTTACAAATATATATTTACTTAGAAATTAAAGGTACTTGGACAAGAAAGACAAATCAGGTATAGTTTATTTATTCTATTATGGGAGCTTATTTGCTCTTTATGTGAGGTTTGTTTGTGAGTTTATTTATGGAAATTGTTAAATTCACAACAAAAAATGTTATTTCCACAACAAAAGTGTCGCTATAGATGTATAGCGACGGTTTTAACTGTCGTTATACATCTATAGCGACACTTTTGTTGTGGAAATAACAAAAAGTGTTGTGGATTTAACAATTTCCTTATTTATTCCTCCTTTAGTGAAGTTTGATTGGTTCTTGATATTGTAATAGTAATGATGTACTTGAATTATGAAATTATATTATATTCCCCCAAACAAATGAGGCTTTCAAAAGATATGTATAGTTCATCTGTCTAAAAATTAGAAATATATTTTAACTTTCTAAATAATCTACGAAATCTTATAATTCATTTAAATTTTAAAAGTAACACTTATATATACGGTGATTAGTACTCCCTCCGTCCTATTTAATTGATATTTTAAGATAAAATAAACAGGTTAAGAAATATAATTATATTTTTTTTTGATTGATTAAATTGGATAAAAGAAACATAATATTATTCTTCTAAAATTCATTGAAAAAACTGAATGAGAAAAAAAATAGTACTTAATTTAGAGATAATATGAGAAACTAATTAGTACTTTTTATTAAATCTATAAATAACAGATTAAAAAAGGAATAAATTTTACTTTCTCAAATGACAGATTTTTATTTTTTTATTGACAAACTTAAATAACAGATAAAAAGGAAAAGAGGAAGTAGTAGTATTCTTTCTACAAACTTAATAATTCATGCAAGTATAAACTTAGAAATGACTTATTGGATAAATTTTAAATATGAGATATATAATTAAGCAACAATATTTATAATAATAATACTTGTTTAATTGCAAACGAAGTCATTACAATATGTCATGTTAGTTGGAATAAGAATAAGAAAAAATGGATACAATGTATTTGGTTTATATATGAATTTGAAAAATCATTATAAGTTTATGAATTTAAGAAGTCATTGTAAATGAATCTATGACACATAAAAATTGAAAAATCAAAAAAATAAAATAAAATTTGGGTTGTTGAGTCACCTATAAAGATCTTTGATTAAACTATCGAGTTGATTCGGACCAACGAAAATGATTAGGTATTTATTTTGTTATATTTTAATATTGATCGATTGATATTCAAGTTAGGCCAGCAATTTAAGTATGCACATGCAGGAAAACTATAACTAGTTAGATGATAAATCCAGCCGTCTTGAGGTGGACATTTTTTTCAATTAAATACATAGAGATAGAGCAATCATTTGCTGGAATATTTATTTTTGTATCACTCAAATAGAGTGGTAACAGAACAAGTGCATTAAAAATTAAATTGACGTGCTTTAGAAAACGTTTTCTTCTTTTCCTCTCTAGAATCCATCGAATAGCCTGCTTATGGGCGTTACTTTCAATCTCTCTCCCCAGATATAAACCTACTGTTCATCTAAGTTTAATTAAGGTGCAATCTCTCTCTCTCTCTCTCACCTAAGTTTAATTAAGGTGCAATCTCTCTCTCTCTATATATATGTATGTATGTATGTATGTATGTATGTATGTATATAGTTTCTTGTAATCGCCTAGAAGAACAAACTTGATATCCATTACATGTATGATAAGGTGAGAAAATGAGTTTTAGTACACTAGTTAATGTTTCATCTTGAACTCTAGAAAAAATGCATTTAGTTCCATTTGAAAATGCATACGGTTAATCTTAATTCTTCTTTTTATTCCTTTCCTCAGGTTCTTTCTCTTCTTATATATGTTCAATATATTCATATCTTTCCAATATATTCATGCATACACATTTACATATTGGATATTTTAAATGCTCCATTTTTCAGTGTTATACATACGTACATAGTTTGATACATTTTCGAAACGCCTTTTTGGGAAAAAATGCATGGCCCCTATCGTTTTCCCAAAAATGACTAATCATTTTGAAAACTAAACTTAAATGTGCATTGACCTATGAAACAATTTTTATCGACAACTTTAGTTGTCACACAAAACATCCAATAGTAAAAAGGTCACAACTAGTACTGCACAAGGCTTCCGGTATTTGTAGAATGTCAGATATACGTATTCTTATCTCTATTTTCTTGAAGAATGTTTTCAAGATTTGAATCCGTTCTACAAATTATATAAGATTCGATAGTGCAAAAAGAAAACACGTGTTCTAGCTATATTATTTTTCCATAAAAAAATAATTAAATTTGTTGTTTCTTTCTTTTATATATATACAATATGTTCTCTTTCCGTTTGGTAATTTATTAATTTATTTTTAATTACTAAATACTAATTAATGGTCTAAATGTTGTTAAATTTCATGTTCTTGGCAGGAAATGTCTTGCAGCAGCCCAGCTCCAAAAGATTTTATCAAGATAGAAAAGTCTGATCACTCAGATGAGGATATAATCTCCAGTTCCGAACAAGATACTATGAATAATAATTATGATCATCAAAAGGAAGTGTCTCAATCCGTTGGGTTATTTAGAAAATATCTATTTCATAAAGCTCAACATAATATAGGCAGCACAAAGAAGGAGGAATGTTCTAGGGTTATTACAAGGACTTCATGCATTCCCTTGATACCGCTTAAGCTTGGCCATACTTCTCTCCCTTTATCTCTTCTGGAAAAACGCATCTTTTCAGGAATGAAGTAAGTGTAGTTGTCACATTTCTTGATCAATATATATGTTTTTTTCTTTTCTTTTTTTTGATCAACAAAAGAAATTATATTAAAGAAACTAGATTGTACAAATGTATGAGATATCCACAAGCTTTGGATAACTCACAAAACCAGAAAAAACCTATCAACACTAGTACCAAAAATAACCATCAAACAACATCCGTAAAATTAATTTTTAATATGTATGTATGTTGGTGTTGATTCAATATCTTTTTATAACTTCCATCTCAAAATGAGAGTCACATTTAAAGTTTGACTATTTTTTCTCCCACTTTAATGCCTTTGACGCACTCAGTACATGATTTTTTTATAATCAATTTTTTATCTAAACATAAATTTTATGCTAAAATGTAATCACAAAAAAATATTAAAGTGTGTCACTAATCACAAAAAAAAAATAGGGAATTGATATTTATACAAGTAAAATTATTAGTTTCACAAGGTCCTTTGACATTTTTACTTGTGGAAATATTAATTTCCAAAAAATATTAAAGTGTGTCTGATGTGATAAAATTATGTAACTGCAAGTGCACAATGTCAAACTGAAGAACTGACAAGTACAGGTCGAACCCACAGAGACTAGATTAATTTTAATGTATCCTTAATATCTATTTTAGGCGAATTAGAAATAAAGATTGAGAATCAATTAACTATAATTAAACTAACTAATAATAAGGAAGCAATCTAGGAATCCGAATCCATTAAATAATAAACATAACAAGTAATTCAATCTCTTCTATTTTTATAACTTAATTATGATTTTGATCTCCCTTCCCTTTAATTTAATAATTTTATAATTAACGTGGGCAAGCATAGACTATGAAAATTTAAGGATTAACTATAACCCATCAAAACTTCTTTGAGCAAGCATGGATTATGAAAAACTCATATCTTAACAATAATCTATCAAAAACTCTTAATTAATTTAAAATCACATAAGAACTATAAAAACGAAGGTATTTCAATAACGAAACATGAAGGCGAAATCAATTAAACATAAAAGCATAAATAATAGAAGAGATAAAATATTATCATGAATAATTATTTAATTTCATCTTCATCCTAGATTAAAGAAACTAGCTAGACATTAAAAAATAAATAAACTAACTAAGATAAAGAAGAAGAAGAAAATTAAAAATAAAAAAAACTCCCTTTAATTAACGATCCTCCAACAAGCGTACAATGAAAAATAATTTAATTTACTCCTACTCCTAACTTAAACTCATCCCTCCCTTCTCTCTAAAACAAGAGACCTATTTATAGAGAAAATAAATTTGTGCCCTAATTTACATTCATTGAACTTGGCCTCTTTTGTTTCCTTTTTTTCCTCTTCTTTCCTTTTTGATTTCAATCTCTGCATGGTAATCTCCCAAGAGTCCCTTTTCCATGTAGGTTTCAACTTCCTAGTGGCAATCAACTTCTCAAAGATATCTTCTAGATTGACTTTCTTTTTCTTCATTGGATTTGACTTGCACACCAAGATTGTTCCACCTCCTTCCTTCTCCTTGTAGAATTCTTCTTGGATATTTCCTTACATGAATAAGAGCATTAAATATTGCTTGATCACCAAGATTTTAACTTTATTGCAACAAAATATTAAATCCTACAAAATAAAATAAAACATATTAAATAAATAAACTAATATAATTAAAAGGACAAAATTAGGGATAATAAAATGTATAAATTATGTGCTTATCAAATACCCCCATGCCTAGCTTTTGCTTGTCCTCGAGTAAAACAAAAATAAAATAAAATAAAAATAAAAACTATACTACCCCATTTTCGTAGGAAACACACGATTGCACTTAGCATGTGCAACAAGCCTTTAAACCCCAAGGTTACCCCAAGTGGACGAGTTGTGTCTCGTGAGGGTTTACAGTGAATATACTCACAAAATTCAAAATTCAAAATAAAATATTTTTGGGTTCAACAAATTATGAAATCGAAAGAAAACTTATAAGTATACATGGGCATTATACATAAGCAAGATCAAATTCACAATCACACTTTCACCTTATCAAAAATATTCTACCTTCATTCTAGACACCATCCTTCATAAAATTTATTCCATGTGATGCATGCATTGTGTATGTGATGTAACTCTTAATAGGGATTTTTACCATGAAAATCAAGCAAATTTATTTTTTTCTTTTTTCTTTTTTTCCGTTTTTCCCATTCTCTTTTCATTCCTTTCTTTTTTTGAATTTTTCCCCTTGACTTGTGCAATGTCTCATTTTCTTAGGCTTTTTAGAGTTACCCATGTAGCGTGCGTTGGACCAATGACTCCCAAACCAGTTGGCTTTAGGGCACTAGGTGTAGAGACACCCCTAAGGGCTTACTAACTCGAGTAACAAAGGCCACGAAACTAGACTAGTCAAGCTGCTTATATCCATCACACTTTTCAGCGTGAATATCGATGCTTCTTGAGGCTTGGATACCCAGTTATTTCGTTCAATGGACATTGAAGCAATTTTCTTTTTTCAACTTTTCTGTTTCTTTTTTTCTTCAAATTTGTTTTCTTAAAATTGCTCAAATCATAATTTATACCCCACAACTAAGAGTTAGTGCGAACGTGAAGTGCCAAAAATGCATAGGAACTTTATTTTACTCAAGATGGTGTTTCGAACTAAGATTTTGTATCTTATCAAAGGTTCAAGAGTTCTAAATCTTTCAATCTTACTCATGAGTTCTACTCCACAGATACTTATTAGAATTAATCCAACTCATAAAAAGTCAAACAAAAATTTTAAATTATTTTTAAAACAAAAAAAAAATCTTAAAATTTTTCCTAAAAAAAAACAAAAGGAAAAAAAATAAAATAAAAAAAAATATCTAATACTATAATTTTTTTTAATTTTTCCTAAATTCCTAAAAAATAAAAATAAATAAAATAAATAAAAAAAATCTACTACTATAATACAAACAAACTCCCCCCATACCTAAATCATGCATTGTCCTCAATGTATGCAAATGAAAAATAGAGAACAAAGATGTGAAAGAATTGTGCCTTGTATGCGGGGCAGTTGTTCTACAAGAAAATGTGGTGAGAAGGAAAACAGATGTACATACCTACGAATTTCATATATCCTAAAAAGTATGTGATTATAAATAAATGATACAAATGGGCAAGCAAATGTGAACTTTTCATGATTTTCAAGAGGTCTAGGAAAATGAAAATAGTCAGAATTTTCATCAGGATTGTGCTTAAAGTCTACGAATATGCTCAAAGTGTGGACGAATTGGTTCAAATGTATGTTCCAATTTGGGTGACTTATGTGAAATGGATCTCAACAACTCGTTGACCTTATCTAAATATTCAGATTCATTCCACTTTTGGTCAAGGTGATTTAAGAAAAAGTCAATTGGATCATCTTCAATCACGAGTCTATTTTCATTCATTTCTTGGGTCATGGACAACTCTTGGATCATGTTTACTTTTATGGGATGGTCTATAAAATCACTCGGTTGTTTTCTAGGAATAAGTCTTTCAGGATATAGAGCTTTAGGCTTATAGACTTGTTCAACCGACTCATTAAATGTGACACGATCAATTTTAGGCATAGACTCATAATTTTTAGACTCCTCAAATTGGCTTGACTCAAAGTGTGTAGAATTAAATCCAAAATTTTTATTTTTCTCATCATTTCCACAGTTATCATGATTTTCAAAATTAACCTCAGAGTCACTAGAAAATTCATCCACCTCTTGTTCATTTATTATGGTGGCTAACCGACACATTTGAATTTCTAGACGAGATATAGCTTGATTCGTGTTTTGTATGAATCTCTCTAAGGTATTGAATCTTTCCTCTTCTTCATTTGAAAATTCATGTGGATATTGAGGGTCTGGATCCGAATATGGATATGGATATGGATATGGATATGAACTTGGATAAGGATTTTCATAAGTTGGAAAAAATTAATTTACTTGGTGTGCATTAAATTTTTCATAGGGTTCTTGATTCCAAGCAAAATTATTATTCCAACTATAATAGGAGTCCATCTTTTCACAAATCACAGGACAAATAAACAACTAGCCACGAAAGCCACACAAAAGGAAAAAAAATAAATAAATATACTAATTCTACGGTTAACCTAAATAAAATCTAGACAACTCCTAACTGTTCCAAGTTACACCTTAAGGTTCACAAAATTCAAAATTAATCAAGCCACTAGCCAGATAAGTGTAAGAACGGTGGGAGTCTCTCCGTGGGTACGGTGACTAATTAAATAACCACACATTCTTTAGGTGTTTGCCTTTTGAACCACTTGCCTAGACACCAGTAGTTTGATTAATTAAAAATTCAGCCTCCTCTTGGAGTTTCTTGTCCTAATTGAGCTCGAGAGTCCTAGGGGCTAACGTCTACTTTATTTTATTAGGTCAAGGTTATGCAAAATGCAAGTTGGGTTGTTTGTGGGCCAAGGAAGGGTGATGAAATCCCCACCTTATCTTGTTAAGGATTTTGCCCTTAAATTAAATTACAAATGAGAATGCACAAATAAAAAAAAAGAAACTATAAACAAATAAAGTGTCCTAAAACTATGTGAATTACGAAAGAAGGAGAAATTAGACGTACCTCGATCCTCCAGCAATCACCACAGTTTATAATTGGCAAAAATAAAAATAAAAGTAAAAATCTAAACAGGATGTGCTCTACGTGAGTGAATGCATGTATGCGGCAATTAGTTTTCTAACTAACAATAAAAACTAAAAAAAATAAAAAATAAAAAATAAAAAATAAAAAATAAAACTAAGCTACTATTTTTTTTGAGTTAAGATACAAAATACCAGGAATAGCGCAACAATAAAATCTTTATCTTTTCGCTCCTTCGATCCGCTTCGATAATCCTGGAAAGAAAAAAAATAAAATAATTAAAAAAAAAATTAGAGTTGAAAAAATTAATTCGAATAAATAAATATTAAGGGATAAAAAAAAATTAATTCTAGTCCCCGGCAACGGCGCCAAAAACTTGATGTGATAAAATTATGTAACTGCAAGTGCACAGTGTCAAACTGAAGAACTGACAAGTACAGGTCGAACCCACAGAGACTAGATTAATTTTAATGTATCCTTAATATCTATTTTAGGCGAATTAGAAATAAAGATTGAGAATCAATTAACTATAATTAAACTAACTAATAATAAGGAAGCAATCTAGGAATCCGAATCCATTAAATAATAAACATAACAAGTAATTCAATCTCTTCTATTTTTATAACTTAATTATGATTTTGATCTCCCTTCCCTTTAATTTAATAATTTTATAATTAACGTGGGCAAGCATAGACTATGAAAATTTAAGGATTAACTATAACCCATCAAAACTTCTTTGAGCAAGCATGGATTATGAAAAACTCATATCTTAACAATAATCTATCAAAAACTCTTAATTAATTTAAAATCACATAAGAACTATAAAACGAAGGTATTTCAATAACGAAACATGAAGGCGAAATCAATTAAACATAAAAGCATAAATAATAGAAGAGATAAAATATTATCATGAATAATTATTTAATTTCATCTTCATCCTAGATTAAAGAAACTAGCTAGACATTAAAAAATAAATAAACTAACTAAGATAAAGAAGAAGAAGAAAATTAAAAATAAAAAAAACTCCCTTTAATTAACGATCCTCCAACAAGCGTACAATGAAAAATAATTTAATTTACTCCTACTCCTAACTTAAACTCATCCCTCCCTTCTCTCTAAAACAAGAGACCTATTTATAGAGAAAATAAATTTGTGCCCTAATTTACATTCATTGAACTTGGCCTCTTTTGTTTCCTTTTTTTCCTCTTCTTTCCTTTTTGATTTCAATCTCTGCATGGTAATCTCCCAAGAGTCCCTTTTCCATGTAGGTTTAACTTCCTAGTGACAATCAACTTCTCAAAGATATCTTCTAGATTGACTTTCTTTTTCTTCATTGGATTTGACTTGCACACCAAGATTGTTCCACCTCCTTCCTTCTCCTTGTAAAATTCTTCTTGGATATTTTTCTTTACATGAATAAGAGCATTAAATATTGCTTGATCACCAAGATTTTAACTTTATTGCAACAAAATATTAAATCCTACAAAATAAAATAAAACATATTAAATAAATAAACTAATATAATTAAAAGGATAAAATTAGGGATAATAAAATGTATAAATTATGTGCTTATCAGTGTCCCTCTGACACAATTTAGTTTGTGTTATAAAAAATTAAAAAACAAATGAGACTCTAAGTAAATAATTAAGAACTACAAACTTATTTCACTAAATGGTATTTTTCGGGTTATATATTGATACCGTGGACGAGTCCGAATTAGACTCGAATAGGCTTTCGGGTCAGTATATTTGTAAAGTGGTATGACTTTTGATTCAAAAAGAATTACGAAACCCATAATTAATATATCAAATTGAAGCTAACAACGGGCCCTACAAGACACATCGCCTTTGACTGTGATGTATACCGTTTAAAACCCGAAAAACCTGTTTAAATTAATTTTATGTCGGTCAAAGTTTGGTCAAACTTGGATAATTTTTTACTTTTGCGTTATTTTTTTCTTCTCCTAATTGATGTTGGAGAATAGTTTAAGACTATAAATATGCTCCTTAGGGTTTTGAAAGAGTTATGTTTTATTGATTAATTGAGATTATCTCCTTTGTTGTATTTGTGAGTTCATTATCTTCCTTGTATATTTAAGAGTTTTACTTTATTCATGTTCATACATTAACCTTCATATATAACACGTTTGTATTAGAACATTACAATTTAACCATATTTCGTTGCATACATACATATATATATATATATATATATATATATATATATATATATATATATATATATATATATATATATATATATATATATATATATAGGTCAGATGTAATGCAACCACCAACTTCATCAGGTGAAAAGTCATCAACAGCACAACTCACAATTTTCTATTCAGGGGTTGTTAACGTGTATGATAATGTCTCCATTGATCAGGTAAAAAGAATATTTTCTCCCTTTTAAATTAACTTAAAATAAGCATCATATTAATTCTACTTTGTCACACTCATTTACACTTTTATGGCCTGCCAATTATATTTTCTGTTTATTCTCTGTCTTATGATATTTGGTTTTTTTTTTTTAAAAAAAAAAATTCTATCATTTTCAAATTTAGGCACAAGCCATTATGCTCTTAGCAAGTGGAAGCTCTAAATCACCTCCCATTGTCACAAATACACCAAAAGTGGATGTAGCAAAATCAAATCATGATCAGCGGCCCAACTTACCGTCCCTTTGCAAGTTGCAAGCTGCAGGCATTTTCTCAAACTCAGATATATTCCAAACCGCCTTAGCTATAATTTTTGATATGATATGCATGAAAATGAAACTTTCATCTAAAAATTATTGATCAACTTGAAAGAATAGTTTCAACAAACATTTCATATAATTTACCATAGGCAATACAAGCATTTTATAAATAATTTATGGTATTAATAAATAAAGATCATGATTATAATAAGCAACCACTAGTTTTGTAATGACCCGAATTTTCAGAAAATATTAAAAATAAGAATTTAATAAATAAATTTCTTATTTGGTAATATGCTATGCAATATGTGATTTTTGTGAATAATAAATATATTATTATTTATATATATTTATTATTTCATGAAAATAAATTGTAGAATCAATTTATTAAGAAGAAATGAGACGAGTATAGTTTATGATGAAGAAAATTATCAAAATAATTTATAATATTAAATTATTTTAATATAGTAAATTGGTGGTATTAAATATATTTTATAACCTCCATTTTATTGGGTGAAATGTATGCATGTTTTGTACTATAGTGAATATATTATTATATTTGCTATAGTTAAATAAATTGTGAAAAAAATAGTTTATAGAAAGAAAAGAAAATAATTGAATATATTATTATATATTTGTTTTGGTTTGAAATAAATTGTGAGAATCAAATTGTTTAAAGAGATGGATAGCTTGAAAGATACAAAACTTTTGTATCTATTAATGAGTAAATTAAAATAATTTATAATATTAAATTATTTTAATATAAGTATGATGTAAATAAATTATTAGAAATAATTTATAAATGGAGATTAAATTTAAATTATATTATGAAATAATATAATTTGATTACGAAGTCTTGTAATGAATTCACTATGAATTAAATTTCATGAGCAAGTTCATTGATTCACTTAATTAAATTGGTGAATTAAGGTAATATTTAAATTATGGTTAATATATTAAAGTGATATATTTAATGAATAGGAATAAATTGTTGAAGATATTTTATAGGAAGAAGAAGATGATTAAATTTAAATATACAAAATTTGTTGTATATATTAAATAATTAAATTAAAATAGTTAATTGAATATAAACTATTTTAATTGGTCTGTTACAATGAATAAAGAGAACTAAAATAATTTATGGAATTAAATTATTTTAGTATAGAGAAATTATTTCATGGATAAATTATTTTTATTTAATGTATAGCTTCCATTTTTATAGAAAATATTTTCGGTGTAATATTTAGTGTGTAAAAATTTACTACGTGATATGTACAGAGGGTGTATGTAATATACATTGTGCCTAATGTATGTTGTATGTATATATTACATGTAATAGGCGTAATGTATGTAATATATTATGTATGTAATATATATAATATATTATATGTATATACGAGTAATGCCCATGAAAGCAAACAAGCAGGATGGGAATAGAAGGGAGTAGTAACCTTCACGTAAAAAAAAAGAAAAGAAAAAAGGGAGAGTAACCTCCGAGTTTTGCAAAGCTGAGTCATTAGACTCCTAATCAAGAGCTGGCTAGCAAGGGAAAAATCGGAAGGAGTAAACAAACATAACCCATCCCCACCAACCAAGTCGGCATTGTGGAAGAGGAAGAGAGAGAGAGAGAGAGAGAGCTGGAGCGGAAAAAAACAAAAAAAAAGTTAGAAGAAAGTAAAAATAAAGAGAGAGAAACGGGAAAGAGAGAAGGCAAGAAGAGAGAGAAAAATGGCCAGAAGAAAGGAAGCAGGAAACTAGAATTTAAAAGTAAAAAAATTAAATCTCTTATTAGATTGTAATCTAATTACATGCTTATAGATGTATATAATTGGTTCATGTTACATTAGCCATGACTTTTGGTTATGGTGTAAAGGATTTTGGTTACACACTTTTATCACCTAAAACCTACTGAAATCAATAAGGGTTTGTATCAGAAGTTGGATTGATTAAAAACACAGCAAAAATAAGGTTAAAGAAACGTAGAATAACCGAGGTAAAGCTAGGCCGGAAAATATTAAATGGGTTTGTTTATTACCAAATTTTAAGCTATAATATGTACATGAGTATGTAGAGAGAATACCCAGGAATCTAACAAGCTAAACGAAACGTTATATAGTTGAGAAACTAAGGATAAATGAAGAAAGAAAGCTCGCCGGATAATATTTTCGGGACGATATTTCCACGTCAAAACGTTAATTATTTTCAAAACAAATCATATGGTTAGACTCCTGAGATAACGGGGAACTGATCTGGGTAGAAAAATGATGAAATACTCGCCGAAAAACTGGTTAAGTTGCCGGAGAAGATGACCGGAAAGTTACCGTCGAGCTATTTTCGGTCAAAATTTGGCAAAACATTGAGCTACAAAGTTATAGAGAATTAAATTTCATGTGAAATGAGCATAGCATTCGTAATTTTCGGATAAAAGAGCTAATTATTATGAGTTTTTTAAAATTTCAACACTTTGAAAATTATAATTAAATTATGAAAAAAAATTATTTGAGTTGAAATAAATTTACAGAAATCTTATAATATCATTTTAGAATTTTTGTAAATTTTTGAAGAATTATGGAATAGCAGAATTAATTATTATATTTTTAAGCTATTTAAAGTTAGTTTTAAAATAGTGAAAATTCATAGAAAATTCTATGAATGGTAGAAAATTATGAAACTTGATGGAAAATTCTATAATATTATTTTAGAATTACTGGAAATTTTTGGAGAATTATTGAAGAACAGAAGTAATTATTGAATTTTTAAGCTATTTAAAGTTAATTTAAAAATTAGTGGAAATTCATAGAAAATTCTATGAATGGTGAAAATTTTTGAAACTTGGTGAGAAATCTTATAATAATATAAGATTAATATTGATGGTGTTTTGAGGATATAAAATTATGTGGAGTTATTATTTCTATTTTGAAATTGTTAAATGATAGTTTTTATAAATGGAAATAATTGCAGAAAATTGTTGGATAATTTGAAAAATGTGAAAATTAGTTGGAAAGTCTAGAATAATATTCTGAAGACTTTAGATGATTTAGTAAGCTCGTGAGGTGTTGAGACTTTATGGATGGTGTGTTAACTAACTAATGAACGAGATATAGTTATTGAAAACTAAGTTATCTCGTTATGTTAATGTGAACTAAGTTGCTTGGATTGTATGACTGATATTTGGTCTATGTTAACACTTAAATTGGTGTAGGATTCGTAAAGCGCAGATAGCTATAAGTGTAATGAACGCGCAAGGCAAGTCTTTCAGTTCATATGTGTTGTATGAACTTGTTGTTGAATATATAATGTGATCTTCATGAATATGATGAATTACATGCTATGCTTTATGAAACGTGAAAGTCAACTATGACTAAATTGATTGAGTTATGGAACTCAGTCTATATGTGATAAGTGATATCTTAGATATATCAAGCGTATGAAACTAATTGCATGACTTAGAATTATGATGTGTGTATGTTATGCATAGTAGAATGATTACGATGTATGAGCTGAGCATGAAATTATGTGCTACGTGAAGCATGAAAACTGCTAGATTTGTTGAGCTGTCGAGTTCAGACTTGCAAAACCCAAATTTTATAGGATAAAGATGTAGGATGATATTATCTGCTATCTGGACGATAAAGATTAGAAGTTGTGCAAAGAAATTTTGTTTCTTTAATTAGAACTTGTATTGAATCATGACAATAGTACGTAAAGTTTGAAATTTTCAATATACAAAGAATATTTGTTTTGAATATATTGGAATGAGTATTATATAAAGAAAATCAATATAGTGATAATACTATATAAGAAAGAATTTGAATGTAGAATTGAGTTGTATATACTCATATCTACTTCAATGTATAATCATAAATGTTGCGATTTCAGGGAATAGAAAGAAAGATATAAAAAGTTTTTAATTATTCGCATTTTCAGCTATTATTTCATCTTAATATGATGTAAAGCTGAATTAAGATAGTATTTAACGCACAAGGTCGGGATTAAAATTAGTCCTAATTTTGGATTAAATTGGTCCCGATTTTGGGGGCGTTACAAGTTTTGTAGCATTCTTGGGTAAGAGTATTACGTACTATATATGACGGGTGGCCTCACCAACTCGATAAAATGATAAAAACTAGAGGAGTTTCATTACAAAAAGGACTTGATTGAAAACAATTTAAACATTAAGGACTTAATTGTAACAAATGTTTTTACGGAGTAGTAAAGTGCATTTTAGGTGATACTTCAAGTGAAGGGGATCAAAGTGCAGATAAGCCTATTTGGTCACACTTCAGAGTTTTTTTAAAGTGAAGGGAAAAATTTATACATACTCCCTCGGTTACACAACAAGAGTTCCATTTGAAAATTTTACAAATATATATTTTTGTTAATACTTACTCCCAAGTTAGTTTAGTGTTTAGTCTAGTAGTGATAGTAAACTCGAACATTTAATCAGTCATTTTATACTATTATTAAAATAAACGGAACTCCTTTGTATAGCAGAAAAAAAATATAGCAAATAGGACTCTTTTGTAGAAAAGGAGTATATCAACTTATGCTTTAAGGACTGCAACCGGCTATTTCATTTGCTTGTGAATAGTTATGCAAGTATGTATACAGGTTTTCAGTGTACTTAGCTCTGCATATATACGGCTGGACTGGTTTTTCGTCTTTAAAAATAATGCAGCTGGCTATACCTCTGATCAAAATTAATGTATCTGATCCATATAAATGTTAGAACCTTTAAATTCTTACTCTTGTTACACTTCTTGCAGATCTTCCACTAGCAAGAAGGAATTCTCTCCGACGTTTCATGGACAAGCGTCGGGGAAGGTACATTATTCAGTTTTTCCTCGGTTAATCTTTCTTTCAAATATCAAGTCATTTCGACTGTATATACACATGTAATAAGACTTAAATTTCTTAGCTATAGCCTAAAAGTACGTGTTATATATATATATATATATATATATATATATATATATATATATATATATATATATATATATATATATATATGCAGGATAACAAACAAGTCTCCATATGCCACCCCTTCAAGCAGTACTAGCCAACCTGTTGAAGATGATAATGATGGTTCAAATGGAGAAAAAGGCTTCTCTCATTCGCCTTTCCCATCCCAGTTGGGACACTTTAATTTGTCCAAATTCAGCTCATAAGGATTCATACATAAAGATCAGGCAGGATAAGTTTAACAAGCCAGTTTTTTATTTTTATTTTATTTTATTTTTAATATCTAAATTGATAACAATGTTATTCTTTACATACTGTGTATTAATTTTCAGTCATTGTGATCAGCTTATATAGAAAAATTAAGGGTCTTGAAAATATCAAAAGATCATAAGCACATCACGTCCTTTTGTGATTTCTATTATGTGTGGCTGGATCTCTCCATGCCATTATTTAGATACTCCCTCTATTTTTTTATATTTGTCGTTTTAGAGTTAAGCACAAATATTAAAGAACTCATTTATTCTTTACTCAAATTGCTATTAAATACCTAAAACACCGTTTCATATGCCCGTCCATCTTCTTTCTCCCTCCTTAGCTTAATTTTCCTTCCTCATCATATATCGATACCAGTAATATTCTTGAAAAAACCAATTTCATCGTATAGCTTATTTTTCTCACCCCTTCCCCTCTATTTATGTCGTCTCTTTTTTTTCCTTCCTATTGCGGCCTAAATTTTATTTTATTTTTGCTCTCTCCTCTCTCATCTAAAAGTTCAGAGTTGCTACTTGATGGGGTTTGTTTGTTTTGTTTTTCCCACCATTTTCCCTATAAAAGTTATTCCTTTAGGTTGCATAAGTTCTTATAGAAGAAAAACACAAAATTACTTTCACCATGAATATAATTAAAGATATAAATTTGACTATTTTGCAATTAAAAATACACAAACTCGTCACTGATGGTATAAAAGAGTTAATCGGTCAGATAGGGAGAGAAGAGAGAGAAAACAAAAAGAAGAGGGAGAAATAATAGGTAATTGCACGGATATACAATAAGGAAAAAAAGAGCATTGAAAATTGTGGACTATTAATCTTAATAGCAATTTGGGAAATTTTGGGACTATTTCTCCTAGAAATCTTAGAACGTCACATATTTTAAAACAAAAAAATTATTCTATAACGTCAAATATTAAGAAATGGAGGGAGTATTTATTTGAAACAAAGCAACAGTATTTATTAATACCGTCGAAACTTAAGATAAATAGATCCGACTCCTCTCCACATATGAGTCTTGTATTGAGGATGTTCCAGTTGTTTGTGAATTTCCCGATGTGTTTCTTGAGGAGTTTCCAAGGTTGCCACCGCAACGAGAAGTTGAGTTTACTATTGAGCTTGTTTATGGTGCTGAGCTTGTTTATGGTGCTGAGCCTATTTCTAAGGTGCCGTATCAGATGGCACCGTTGAAGTTGCAGGAGTTAAAGGAGCAGTTGCAGGAATTGTTAGATCGTGGTGTAATTTGGCCTAGTGTTTCACTGTGGGGTGCTCCAGTTTTGTTTGTGAAGAAGAAAGATAGGTCTATGAGGCTGTGCATAGACTACAGAGAGTTAAACAAGATTACTATCATGAATCAGTATCCATTGCCGATGATTGATGACTTGTTTGACCAATTTTAGGGGGCGAAGTATTTTTCGAAGATAGACTTGAGGTCGGGCTATCATCAGTTGAGGGTGAGAGATGAGGATATCTCTAAGACCGCTTTTCGCACTCGCTATGGGCATTACGAGTTTCTGGTGATGCCATTCGGGTTGACTAACGCTCTGGCGGTGTTTATGGATTTGATGAACCAAGTGTTCAAGGAGTACTTAGACCAATTTGTTATTATCTTTATTGATGACATTTTGGTGTAATCCAAGTCTAGGGAAGAGCATGAGGAGCATCTTCGCACAGTATTGGGGATTTTGCAAAAAGAGAAATTGTATGCTAAATTATCTAAATGTGAGTTTTGGTTAGAGCAGGTCGCATTCTTGGGCCACGTTGTGTCTGCTGAAGGCATTAACGTGGATCCTGCGAAGGTCGAGGCTATCACTAAACGGCCAAGACCTACTACAGTGACGAAGGTTAGGAGTTTCTTGGGTCTAGGGGGGTATTATAGGCGATTTGTGGAAGGATTCTTTTTGCTTCCCTTACAATTAACTCAGTTGATGAGAAAGGGCACGAAGTTTGTGTGGAATGAGGAGCGTGAGAAGAGTTTCGAGGAGTTGAAGAAACGGCTTGTTATAGCTCCTATACTTATATTGTCGTCGGGAACTGGAGGTTACCAGATTTATAATGATGCTTCTAAGAAGGGCTTAAGGTGTGTTTTGATGCAACATGGTAATGTGATTGCTTATGCTTCTAGGCAGCTTAAACCTTATGAGGTGAACTACCCCACTCATGATTTGGAGTTGGCAGCAGTAATTTTTGCTCTAAAAATTTGGAGGCACTATTTGTATGGAGAGACTTGTGATATCTTCACCGATCATAAAAGTCTTAAATACATTTTCACTCAAAAGGAGCTCAACATGAGGCAGAGGCATTGGTTGGAGCTTCTAAAAGATTATGATGCGAGAAATCAGTATCACCCAGGGAAGGCGAATGTGGTTGTAGATGCTCTTAGCCGAAAGAGTTCAGGGAGTGTAGCAGCCCTTATTACACAACTCCAACTCTAGCCACTCCATATCCGAACTAAGCTAAGGTATGAGAGTGGAGTCATCTCTTATCTCGCGGGTTAAAGAAACTCAAAAGGAAGATTGAGAGTTGTGGGGTATGACGCAAAATCTAGAGGAGGGCAAGCATCCCGAGTTTCGTATTGATGACCACGATGTGATTTGGTTGGGTGAGCAGTTGTGTGTACTGTTGGATCCAATCATTCGGGAGGCTACGTTGGCCGAGGCTCATAGTTCACCATTTTCTATTCATCCATGTTCCACAAAGATGTAAAGGAATTTGAAGAAGAATTTTTGGTGGAATGTGATGAAGCGAGACGTTGCTCAATATGTGGGGAAGTGCCTCACTTGTCAACAAGTGAAGATAGAACATCAACGAGCTAGTGGTTTATTGCAACAGTTAGACATTCCAGTTTGGAAGTGGGAGGATATTACGATGGATTTTGTGACTGATTTGCCGAAGACTTTCAGGAGGAATGATGTCATTTGGGTTGTGGTGCATCAGTTGACTAAATCGGCACACTTCTTGGCTATCCATGAGGGTTACTCGGTGGATAGGTTGACACAGATATTTCAGCAGGAGATTGTTAGACTTTATGATACTCCGGTGTCTATTGTTTCGGATCGGGACCCACGATTCACTTCACGGTTCTGGAAAGGGTTTCAACGAGCTTGGGGCACTCAGCTCAATTTTAGTACTTCTTTGCATCCACAAACTGATGGGCAATCTGAGCAGACTATTTAAACATTGGAGGACATGTTGAGGTCTTGTGCACTTGAATGGTCGGGTAATTGGGATGATTACTTCAGCCTAGTTGAGTTTGCTTATAACAATAGCTGGCATACAAGTATTAGAATGGCTCCGTTTGAGGCATTGTATGGTAAGAAGTGTTGGGCACCAACTTGTTGGGATGAGGTTGGCGAGAAGGCCATAGAAGGGCCTGAGTTAGTTCAAATCACTACGGAGAAGGTAGTTGTGGCTAAAGAGAATTGAGGTCGGCTCGATCACGGCAGAAAAGTTATACTGATAAGCATAGAAGGACCTTATAGTTTGAACCTGGTGAGCATGTGTTTTTAAAGGTTTTTCATTGGAAGGACATTCGCCGATTTGGGTTGAAAGGGAAACTTAGTCCGCGTTATATTGGTCCATTTGAGATTTTGGAGAGAGTTAGTGAGGTTGCATATCGGTTAGCTTTGCCTCCACAGCTAGCTCATGTGCATAATGTATTTCATGTGTCGGTGTTGAGGAGTTACCATTATCATCCGTTGCATGTGGTGCAATATCCGTTCGATAAGATTCGGGAGGATCTTACTTGTGAGGAGTAAGCCAAGACGATTTTGGATCGTCAAGAGAGGATTATGAGGAGGAAGACTATTCCGTTTGTTAGGGTTTTGTGGAGGAACCATTCGGAACGGGAAGCTACTTGGGAGATGGGGAGGTCTATTCGAGCGGAGTGGGAGCTGTCATTTACACTCCAAAATTAATACCTTACTAACACTCTACTAGCACAAAACTTAGTATAATGACAAGCAAGAATCGATCCCACAGAGAAGTGAATTAATCTTTTACTTATTCTAATATTCCTATTATTTCTATTAATGGGGGGTTTTGAGTTTGATTCACTAAACTAACAAAAGTAATTAAGAGTGATCAATAAATAAAAAGCTTCAGTTCTTCAGTTCAGTATCATTTTAACACAATTATGGAAAAATCAAGTTTAACAATATTTATCCTTCAATGAGATTAATAACCCTAGATAACCGCAATCGCTAATTATCCGAAATTCTCCTTATGTGTAAATCAAATGTGACAATCGCCTCAAGAGACCCTAACTATCATATAACCTAGAACTATCAGTCTAGATTTAATATAACAGCAGCATGAAGAATTAGAGAATTAGGTTATTCCAAGCAACAATTACACAATCAGGAATTATTTAACTTGCCTTCTAATAATCTTAATAATATTCAAAAGCTTGTCCACAATCAAATACTATTAATTGCTACCTATGATCAGATATAATATCGTTTGCTTAATACTATATCTTAATCTAGCATATGATATTAATCAAATTAATTCAATTGGCCAAATCAAATTAAAAGATTGAATAACATATAATCAATTAAAACAGATTATCAGAATAAATCTCATGCAAGAAGGAATAAATAAATAAAACCTGATTAAACCATTAATTATGAAAAAGGTTCAACATCCCTTAGAACTGAAAGTAAGAGTTTAGCTTGACATGTCTTCAATCTTCTCCAATTAGGGCTACAATTGTTGTTGTCAAGATCTCCCTAATAATAAATTAAAAATATCTATTTATAGTCCTAAGACAATATCCTAAGTCTCTAAGAATTAAGAATCCAATCTGAATTAGAAATCCTCAAAAATTACAAAAAGTCAAAGATGGTCAAACTTGGTCAACTCCGACATTCTCGCCGGGGCGAGAATTTTATGCCTAGGTTTCTCGCCGGGGCGAGAACGACCAGAAGGTTTTGGGCTGGGGCGAGCTCTGGATCAGCTTGGGCGAAAACGGGCAGAAGGTTTCTCGCCGGGGCGAGACACTCCAGTACAAAGTTCTCGCTGGGGCGAGAACCACAATTTTCCAATTTTTCAACTTTTCTCGTTTTGGCTCCGATTTTCCATCTTTTTCTACTTTTAACTTTGAATCCTCCTGAAATCAATAAACAACCTAATAAGTGCATATACACAATAAAACATGCAATAAACTAAATATAAAAGAATGAAAATAAATGAATATTATGCACTTATCAAATTCCCCCATACTTAGTCTTTACACGTCCTCGTGTAAACTAAAACAAAAGTTATATTGAAGTCATTAGAATTCTATTCAACCAAACTTCCAAAGGTTCAAATTCAATTTAGCATCCATGAATACTAACACCAATCAACAGAAATTTGATCAATACCTCATCAATCAACTCATAACAATAATCCCATCATTCCCCACTGAACATCTCTAAATCAAATTAAAACTACATATACATCTCCTATGATTAACACAGATACTCAACTCAGGTCATATGGAACAACAACCGTGCACACTGACTCAAAACCAGAACATGTTTTTTTCTCTTTTCTTTCTGCTATCCATTTTTTTTCATTCAGGTGAATGCATTTTATGCTCCATTTCACCTTTTCTCATTCTTTTCTTAAGTGAGTGCATTTTATGCTCCATCTCACTTTTCTTCTCACCAACGAGTGCATTTTACGCTCCATCTCGTTGCATGTATTTATGGGTGAGTGCATTTTACGCTCCATCTCAACCCACCACATGTTTTCCTTTTGAGACAAGTTTTTCCAGTTTTTTTTTTCTTTTCAATTCTTTCAAATTTCCAATTTTCTCACAAGGTCCTGCAAACAAGATAAGCAGTTAAACAGTTCTAAATCATGGAATCAGTGCACAAAGTTAACTCCACAAATAACTCAGTCAAGTAAACATGTATCTCATACTCAAGTACTCATGCAATACCAACTCAATTCAAATCTGTCAACTATGGGTCCTAACTTCATTATCATCATTTATCAATTAATTCAGCATCAAACAAATTCAATCAATGGCATCAATCTTCATTCTAAAACCAAAAACCTTTGAAACTTGACCAAACACAAAAATTTTCAAGATTTTTTTTTCAAAACAACTCAGATTTTTAAACTAACATAAACCTAAAACCTAAACCTAAACCCCTCCCCCACACTCAAACCTTACATTGTCCCCAATGTAAGACAATCATGCAAAAGACGAGATAACTAAATAAAATACAACTAAAACTAAGAAGTAAAAAGGGATAGAAAAGTAAATCTGAAATCTTGGGTTGCCTCCCAAGCAGTGCATTTGGTTAACGTCGTTAGCCCGACATCGATTCTCCTCAATCATTCATAGCTCGGATCCACCAAGTCTATCATCTCCACACTCTCCATCGAAAATCCTTCACGGAAAGGTTTCAACCTATGTCCATTGACCTTGAATACTTTCCATGTCTTTGCATTCTGTATATATATAGCACCATGAGAGAACACATTAGTAATAACAAATGGACCTTCCCAACGAGAGCGTAACTTACCCGGAAATAACTTCAGCCTTGAATTGAATAGGAGAACTTGTTGTCCAACAGTGAAATCTTTCCTCAAAATTTGCTTATCATGGAAGGCCTTTGTCCTATTCTTGTAAAGTCTAGAACTCTCATATGCTTCATTCCTCATCTCTTGGAGTTCTTGTAGCTGGAACTTCCTATGCATCCCCGCTTCATCCAAACTCATATTACATTGCTTGATCGCCCAAAAAGCTCTATGTTCTAATTCCACGGGTAGATGACATGACTTTCCAAAAACCAATCTGTACGGAGACATACCAATGGGGGTTTTGTATGTGGTTCTATACGCCCACAAGGCATCTTCTAACCGCAGACTCCAATCTTTTCGGCTTGGCGTGATGACCTTCTCCAAAATGGATTTCACTTCACGGTTGGATACTTCAGCCTGACCATTGCTTTGCGGATGATAAGATGTAGAAATCTTATGCAAAACATTGTATTTCCTGAAAAGTGCTGCTAGCATCCTGTTGCAAAAGTGAGTTCCTCTATCGCTGATGATAGCTCTAGGAGTTCCAAATCTGACAAATATGTTAGTTTTGACAAAATCTGCAACCACTTTAGAATCATCAGTCCTGGTGACTTTAGCTTCCACCCATTTAGAAACATAGTTGAGAGCCAAGAGAATGTAAATATTACCATGAGAAACAGAAAAAGGTCCCATAAAATCAATACCCCAAACATCAAAAATCTCAACAATTAAAATGGGAGTTTGTGGCATTTGATTTCCATGTGATATATTACCTGTTTGTTGACAATTCTCATATGATTTACAAAATAGATATGAGTCTCTAAAAATTATTGGCCAATAAAAACCACTTTCTAAAACTTTATGAGCCGTCCGTTTGGGTCCAAAATGACTTCCACAAGCATAGGAATGGCAAAAAGTTAAAATAGACAATATTTCGGTATTAGGCACACATCTACGGATTATCTGATCAGCACAAAATTTCCACAGGTATGGATCATCCCAAACATAATGTCTAGCATCACTCCTAAGCTTATCCTTCTGGTTTTTAGAAAATTCATTGGGAATAAATGCACTTGCCAAATAATTAACAATGTTAACATACCAAGGCAATTCCTCCTGAATAGAAAAGAGACGCTCATCTGGAAATGAATCATACAATGGTAGTGCCTCCTCATCTCTCACCAGTCGACTCAAGTGATCTGCTACCAAGTTATCCGCTCCCTTCTTATCCTTGATTTCCAAGTCAAATTCCTGTAACAGCAGAATCCATCTGATAATCCTGGGTTTAGAGTCCTTCTTGGTTAACAAATACCTGAGAGCTGCATGGTCAGAATAAACTACAACTTTAGTGCCAAGTAAATAAGATCGAAATTTATCTAAAGCAAAAACAACGGATAAAAGTTCTTTTTCTGTTGTCGAGTAGTTAATCTGAGCTGCATTCAATGTTCTAGAGGCATAATAGATGGCATGGACAACTTTGTCAACTCTTTGGCCCAAAACAACTCCGACTGCATAATTGCTTGCATCACACATTATTTCGAAGGGAAGATTCCAATTTGGCGGTTGTATCACAGGTGCGGAGGTCAATAGGCTCTTCAACATGTCAAATGCCTCCTTGCACGCATCATCGAACTGGAATTCCACATCTTTTTGTAGCAACTTACATAATGGCAGAGCTATTTTGGAAAAGTCTTTGATAAATCTCCTATAGAAACCTGCATGTCCAAGAAAAGAGTGAATCTCCCGCACACTGGCGGGGTAAGGCAAAGCAGACACAATATCTATCTTAGCTTTATCAACCTCTAAACTTTTAGCTAACACAACATGACCAAGCACTATACCTTGTTCTACCATAAAATGACACTTTTCCCAATTAAGAACAAGGTTAGTTTCCAAGCATCTATCTAACACACGCGTTAGATTTTCCAAGCACAAATCCAAAGAATCACCATGTACTGTGAAATCATCCATAAAGACCTCGATGCAATTTTCTAAAAGATCAGAAAAAATGCTTACCATGCATCGCTGGGAAGTACCTGGTGCATTGCAAAGTCCAAACGACATCCTCCAGTATGCAAAAGTACCAAATGGACACGTGAATGTGGTTTTTTCCTGGTCTTCGGGTGCAATCACGATCTGATTATAACCTGAAAAACCATCTAGAAAGCAATAATAAGTATGCCCCGCTAATCGTTCTAGCATTTGATCAATAAAAGGAAGAGGAAAGTGGTCTTTTCGAGTTACAACATTTAATTTCCTGTAGTCAATACACACTCTCCATCCTGTGTTGTATCCGTGTGGGCACCAACTCATTATTGTCATTCGTGATGACAGTTATTCCAGACTTCTTCGGAACTACCTGCACCGGACTCACCCACTGACTGTCTGAAATGGGGTAGATTATGCTTGCATCAAGCAATTTAATCACCTTTTTCTTGACTACCTCCATCATGGGTGGATTTAATCTTCGCTGTGCTTCTCTCGTGGGCTTTGCTCCATCATCCAAAAGAATCCTATGCATGCACATCGCAGGGCTTATATATTTGATATATGCTATCGTCCAACCAAACACTGTGACATGGTCCCTTAGGACTCTCAACAATTTTTGTTCCTGCACTTTGGTTAGATTACTAGCAATAATCACAGGTAAAGTTTCATTAGTCCCTAAATATGCATATTTCAAGTGAGCAGGTAAGGGTTTCAATTCTAAGATTGGAGCTTGCTCCACAGATGGTAACAGTTTTGTATGAGAAACATGCAATTGAAGTGATTGAACTACATACTTATTTGTGAATTTTGGTAAAGAGTGCAATGCAGCCACAACTTCCTTCAATTCCTGATTCTGGTCAAATTCTTCCTCTTTATCCATGTCCAAGTTGTTAGTAATGGCCATCTCCAAGCTTTCCCGGTGTACTTGTTCAAAAGATTCCTGCACTATAGAATCAATGATGTCAATGGCAAAAACATGATTAACATCACTAGGGTACCTCATTGCATCATATATATTGAACTGAATTTTCTCTCCATCAAATTCCATGGTTAATGTCCCATTGTGCACATCGATCATTGTCCTTGCTGTTTTCAAGAATGGCCGCCCTAACAAGATATGCGAAGGATTTGGAGATCTGTCATCTTCCATATCCACAATGTAAAAATCTGCAGGAAATATTAACTGATTCACCTGCACTAAGACATCTTCAATTACCCCTTGAGGGTAAGTGTTAGTACGATCAGCAAGTTGAATGATAACACCAGTTTGTTTCAAAGGTCCTAAATTTAAAGAAGCAAATACAGATAATGACATGACATTTATTGAAGCTCCTAGATCTAGTATGGCTTTCTCAAATCTGGTATTACCTATTCTGCATGGGATTGTAAACATTCCTGGATCTTTACATTTAGGGGGCATTTTTCTTTGAAGCACTGCTGACACATTCTCTCCTACAGTAACTTTTTCATCATCTTTCAATTTTCTTTTGTTAGTACACAATTCTTTCAAAAACTTTGCGTACCTGGGCACTTGTTTGATGGCATCCAATAGAGGAATATTTACCTCTACCTTCCTGAAGGTTTCCAAAATTTCCTTTTCGTTTTCCTCCTTCTTTGAAGTCTTGTGTGTTCTAGGTGGAAATGACAACGGTGGGGTCTTAACTGGAGTAGATGGGGTAACAGCTTCTCGGTGTCTCTATCTCATCACTAGCCTTCTCCTTTTCAATTTCCGTCACTGTTTTGGGTACTTCCAACTCTTTTCCACTCTTTAGTGTAATTGCACTAGCATTCTCCCTTGGATTGACAACTGTTTGGGAGGGCAACTTTCCTGAACCTTGAGCATCCAACCTCCCCACTGTGGTGGCAAGTTGACCTATCTGATTTCTCAAGTCTTGAACAGAATTTTTCGTTTCCTGCTGGAACTGCTGTGTCTGACTCATGAATGCCTTGAAGATGTCTTCCAAAGATGTTCCAGAATTTGCAGGAGCTGTCTGTCTAGGTTGATATTGATGTGGAGCTGGTTGAGAGCCTTGTGGGAACCCTTGTTGTCTAACCGGATACATGCTTTGCGCTGGTGGCCTATTTCCTCCATAACTAAGGTTAGGATGATCCCTCCATTCTGAATTGTAAGTATTGGAGTACGGGTCATACTTCCGCTGTGGTTGTGCCTGATAGTTCCCCATCGCATTAGCTTGCTGTGCGGTTTCATCCTCTTGCAATGTCGGACAAGAATCAGTACTGTGACCACCCATTAAACAAATCCCACAAACTTTCTGCTGGTGTATTTCCTGTAGCCATTTGTCTAACCATCGCAGTTAGATCAAAGATTTGTTGTTCAAGGTTGCTCATGGTCATCTCATTCACTCTTGCAGGTGCATGGTCATTCCTTGTCCCATAGTGCTGAGAGTTAGCAGCCATGTTTGTAATTAGAGTCTTCGCAGCCTCCGGTGTCTTATCTACTAGTGCTCCTCCACTTGCAGCATCGATCATACTCCGATCCATTGGTGATAATCCCTTATAAAAGTACTGAATCAGGTGTTGATCGTCTATTTGATGGGGAGAACAATTGGAACACAGTTTTTTAAATCTTTCCCAATACTCATACAGTGTCTCTCCGCTGAACTGTCGAATGCCGTATATCTCCTTTCTGATGTTGGCAACTCTTGAAGCAGGAAAGTACTTCTCCAAGAACAGCCTTTTCATGTCATTCCATGACTGTATTGACCCTGAAGGAAGATAGTATAACCAATCTTTCGCTAGATCTCCCAATGAGAATGGAAATGCCCTTAGCTTGATTTGATCCTCAGTTATTCCATGTGGTTTCATGGTGGAACACACCACATGAAATTCCTTCAAGTGCTTATATGGATCTTCACCTGTAAGACCACGAAAAGTAGGCAGAAGATGAATTAGTCCCGATTTAAGTTCAAAAGCAGCAGTTAAAGTAGGATATTCAATGCACAAGGGTTGTTGATTAAGATTAGGAGTGGCTAATTCTTTGAGTGTTCTATTGTTATTTGGCACCGCCATTTCTTCTTCTTCCTCTGAATCGGTGGATGATGTATTTAACAATAATTCAAGTGCTATGTTGAGTCCCGGTGATGGAACTTCTTCTGACTCTGCAATGATGCCTCGAGCTTGACGAGCTTCTTTCCTTAACTTGCGTGCAGTTTTCTCAATTTCTGGATCAAAATTCAAATCACCGGATTGAGAGGATCGTGTCATAAACTACAATAATAAACAAAAATAAAATAAAATGAAGAATAAATAAAGATAAATAACACTTCCCCGGCAACGGCGCCAAAATTTGGGAGCTGTCGTTTACACTCCAAAATTAATACTTTACTAACACTCTACTAGCACAAAACTTAGTATAATGACAAGCAAGGATCGATCCCACAGAGAAGTGAATTAATCTTTTACTTATTCTAATATTCCTAATATTTCTATTAATGGGGGGTTTTGAGTTTGATTCACTAAACTAATAAAAGTAATTAAGAGTGATCAATAAATAAAAAGCTTCAGTTCTTCAGTTCAGTATCACTTTAACACAATTATGGAAAAGTCAAGTTTAACAATATTTATCCTTCAATGAGATTAATAACCCTAGATAACCGCAATCGCTAATTATCCGAAATTCTCCTTATGTGTAAATCAAATGTGACAATCGCCTCAAGAGACCCTAACTATCATATAACCTAGAACTATCAGTCTAGAGTTAATATAACAGCAGCATGAAGAATTAGAGAATTAGGTTATTCCAAGCAACAATTACACAATCAGGAATTATTTAACTTGCCTTCTAATAATCTTAATAATATTCAAAAGCTTGTCCACAATCAAATACTATTAATTGCTACCTATGATCAGATATAATATCGTTTGCTTAATACTATATCTTAATCTAGCATATGATATTAATCAAATTAATTCAATTGGCCAAATCAAATTAAAAGATTGAATAACATATAATCAATTAAAACAGATTATCAGAATAAATCTCATGCAAGAAGGAATAAATAAATAAAACCTGATTAAACCATTAATTATGAAAAAGGTTCAACATCCCTTAGAACTGAAAGTAAGAGTTTAGCCTGACATGCCTTCAATCTTCTCCAATTAGGGTTACAATTGTAGTTGTCAAGATCTCCCTAATAATAAATTAAAAACATCTATTTATAGTCCTAAGACAATATCCTAAGTCTCTAAGAATTAAGAATCCAATATGAATTAGAAATCCTCAAAAATTACAAAAAGTCAAAGCTGGTCAAACTTGGTCAACTCCGCCATTTTCGCCGGGGCGAGAATTTTATGCCTAGGTTTCTCGCCGGGGCGAGAACGACCAGAAGGTTTTGGGCCGGGGCGAGCTCTGGATCAGCTTGGGCGAAAACGGGCAGAAGGTTTCTCGCCGGGGCGAGACACTCGAGTACAAAGTTCTCGCCGGGGCGAGAACCACAATTTTCTAAATTTTCAACTTTTCTCGTTTTGGCTCCGATTTTCCATCTTTTTCTACTTTTGACTTTGAATCCTCCTAAAATCAATAAACAACCTAATAAGTGCATATACACAATAAAACATGCAATAAACTAAATATAAAGGAATGAAAATAAATGAATATTATGCACTTATCACGGAGTATCCACACCTCTTTGAAAATTAGGTACATTCTTTTTTTTAATTCTGGTGACGAAATCATTTTTAAGGGGGATGTAATGTAATACCTAGAATAATAATAATATTAAATAAAGTAAGATTATATATTTTTAAAATATATTAATTGGACTTTATATTTTATTTGGGTCAAAGTGGTCATTTAATTTATGTGGACTAATAAGTATTAATAAGTGATAAAAATTAACTTAGTAAAATTAGACCTTAAAACTTATTGGGTTAAATTATATATGAATAATATTAAATCATATTATGATTAAAAGATTAATAAATAGGTTAATAACTAAATAAATATCTAAAACCTAATTATTAATCATTACGTCTATCACAAACTGACTCAGGAAAAGAGAGAGACAAGCGGCGGCTGCAAAAAGAAAAGAAAAGAAATTGAAAACCAAGTAGAACCAATTCAAGTTATCTGCAGGTATAGTTTGAAAATTATTTTAGCAGTATAGATTCTTTAAGTATTATAATAATGATAATGAATAAGCCTAATTGGTAATTGGTAAATGATTTGCGGATGGGTTATGTATATATACATATACAGTAACTAGGAGAAGAATCTTTGGTCATTAATTGATTTTATGTGTATATATATATATATATATATATATATATATATATATATATATATATATATATATATATATATATATATATACAGGGCGGATCAAGAGCAGAACTCTTAAAGAGCATAACTAGCAGAACTACTTTTAGCGACGAACCGGCGACGGTTTTGTCCGTCGCCATAGGTCGCTAAAAGTAGTTCTGCTAGTTATGCTCTTTAAAAGTTCTGCTCTTGAAATGCTCCATATATATATGTTATGATTTCATTGGTGGGATTGAGTTTTATGTATTAAATTCAATTCTCATGTATACACGCACAATCTTGTTATGGTTTTCCAGTTTTCCTGATTTGTTCGTGGATGGTACGAATTAATGTTAGCAATATTTTATAACATTATAATGTACAAGTTGGAAATAGTGAACAAATTGTTTAAAAATTATAATAATAATAATAATAATAATATGAGTTTATTAAAGGTTTAAAGATGGAAAGAATAATTTTGCAAGTGTACTTATATTTATTATTAGTTTGTATAATTAGTTCAAACGGAAGGAGTGTAACGAGTCATTTTTGGATATAAATTTCGGGTATTACATTGTTTAATCCAGGTGCAATGTGACAATCCGAATTTTCAGAAAGTATTAAAATAAGAGTTTAAATATAATAAATTTTTATTTTGACAGTATATTATATTGCATGGTATGGGTGATTACGTGCAGTGTAATATGTGGGTGTATGTGATATGGTAAATATAATAATTTATATTTACTATATTGAATAAATTTTTAGAAACAATTTATAATGTGAAAAGAATAAAATTATTATTTTATTTGATTTATTATTCTGTTTTTATGAATAATTTTAGTATAATATATGGAATGCGATGTGATAAATATAATTATATATATATTTATTGCATGTATTTGTTGATAATGGTGTATAAATAAAAAGGATATATTCAAGGTATACAATATATTTGTATGCGTTAGGTGGAATGTATTAAAATAATTTGCGGTGATAAATTATTTTAATATATTAAATTAATGCATTAAATAAACTATTTTTATTTAATGTATAGCTTCCATTCTTATGGAAAAGATTTATGGATATTTTGTCATGATATTTAAAATATATCATGTATATTTAATATACATAATACTTGGTGCGATAAGTACGGAGGATATTAAATTATATATTTCTAATATAAATAAATTATTGAAAACAATTTATGGAAAGGAGGAATAAGTTAAATTTAATTTATAAAATATTAATTGTATAAATTAAAGGAATTATTTAAAATAGTTAATTGTTTGAAGTAGAGATTCGTTACATAAAAAGTATTAAACTAATTATGGATTAATTCCTTAATTAGTAAGATAATTTTTATATATGATTATAAGTATATAATTACTCAATTGTGATAAATGGTGGGGTACATAAATTATCTTTATGTGGGTATTGGAAGTAGAATATATAAATAGTGTGGCATATATGCATTATATATATATATATATATATATATATATATATAATATAAGAATGTGAATAGGTAATAATATGTATGCAGTATACATATATGTATTAGTGCTGAGAATAAGAAGTGTAAGAATAAGTGATGAGTCAATATATGCAAGCAGGAGGTGGCACCAAATTGGGATAGAAAAGGGACACTAAGCTTGCAATTGTTAACTAAGGAGAGCAATAACCATCTTCAGCTCTCTCATCTCTCACTTCTCTCTTCTCCACCCATTTCATTTTCCTTTCTTCATTAACTGTTAAGCTCTAGCACACTCGAAAGGGTTACTAAACTTCATCAATTTTGGTAAAAGCTCTACAAATTCGGTAAAGAAGAAAGGTAATAGACTGAATTGAGAGTATAATTGGAGCAGTGGCAGTGAAGAAGGCTTGTAAGCTAGTTATTTAAGTCAACATTTCAGCAAAATTAAGCTTTACAAGGGCTTATAGAGTGATGTTAAGCTAAATTATAATTGTTAAACTACACACACGACAAGTTTCTCAGTCTATTTCTGTGTTAACATGTCTTATATTTACAAGTATATGGATATTCATGATTTGCTTTATATTGCTTCGTGAGTGATTAAAGTTAATATATGACTAAAGTTAATTGAGTTATGGAACTCAATTTAATTGTGATATATGACATGTGGAAGATGATAAGCTTATTAGCATGTGAAGTATAATGTAAATATACAATATGAGAGATATGATGCATATATATACGCATTCCATAGCATTTATGATGCATATATAACATGCATGGTAAGAAGAATATGATGCTTGAATTAAATATGAAATTATGTGTTATGTGAAGCATGATAGACTGTAGACTTGCCGAGCTGTCGAGCTTAATCTTGCAAAACATAAATTTTGCAGGTTAAAGACGCAATGCAATACTACTTGCTATCTGGGCGATAAGAATTAGAAGACATGCAAAGAAATACAATTTCTTGAATTAGAAGTTGTATAGAATTATGTTAATAGTTTTGATATGTGTAACTGGCAGTTATGTACAGTTTAAAATATTCAATAAAGGATATTTGTTCTGATTATGTTGTGGTGATTGCTATGTAATGTAATGATGTATAATAATAATAAGAATGAATTCGTATTGAAGGTTGATTTTACATACTCATATCGACTCTGATAAAATGAATCATAGAGTAAATATGATTCTGAAATATAGATAATCGTAAAGGTTGCGATTCAGGGAACGAAAGAAAGAAAGATATAAAAAGTGTTTATTTATCCGCATTTTCGGTGTTATTTCATCTTATTATGATGTAAAGTCGAATCAAGATAGTATCTAACACACAAAGTCGGGTTTGGAAATAGTCCCGATTTTGGAGTCGTTACACGGATTCCGTACTCCTTCAGCGATAATTCTTTTAATTTTATTTTGTTCATTTTGCTTTTTGTTTAGAAGTTGGTTATTGTTTCACATGAATGTTCATTCTCAAATTCATGTGATAGTTTGTTTTGGCGTTGATATTTGGAACTCATATTTGTAATCTTTAGACTACTGTATCATGTCTAGAATTTATTTTGATAGTTGTAGTAATGTACATGTTAATATATTTTTTTGGAGACTTTGTATTGGTGATTCGTTTCGATTTAACATGTACATATTAGAACCCCTTTGTATTGATATTGTGTCGCATGTGTTGTGACATGATATTTTTGTTAGAATATACCGTAGGGTATACCTGAGCTATAACCACATGTGGGGGTACCACAGGCATGCCCTCTTGGTACTGAGGTATGACACCTTCCGCGGCGGTGTGATCAGTCCACGACGTCTCTGTTTTATGCTCCGGTGGGAGTTGGCCATATGGTGATTTGTTGTGGGAGGCGTATGGGTCGACCCTAATTTTCTATTTTATTTTGTTCTGTGGATTGGTGATGTTTGTGCTGAACACACCTTCCGATTTTACATGCATTTGGATTCGCAGTCTAATGTGTGTAACTTGCCTGTGTGGCATTATTTTGATTGCATGGATGATATTATTTGACTTGCCTATGTGGCAAGGTATATTTATGTTTTGTTCTGAGCTTGGTATGAAATAACACTTAGTCATTTAGTTTAACCTATTATTTTATTGTGTTAGTTTTATTCATTTCAGTTCGGTTCATTTATTTGAGTTGGTTATTTCATTTCATTATTCTTGTACTCTATATTCGTACTGGGCATTTTGGCTTATGCTGTATTTTTCTTCCGGCAGGTAATCAGGGGGATCAAAAGCAAGTGTGATGAGAGCTCCCTTCTATCCAATGGTTTAATTATTTTGTTTAGGTTATGATACATCAGTTTCTCTAGAGTTGTATTAAATATTTCGAATTGTGGTTTGAGCCAGTTTGACAATTTATTATGGCTTGACTTATGGTGTTTATCAGTTGTTAGAGATATTCTTTTGTAGCATAGAGCTCTCTATTCATTTTATAGTTTTGTTATGTTTTGTGCGTAACCTCCCTTTCTATTTTATAAAGGGGGTGTTACAAGTCTTATCTAAAATAAAATAAAAGCTTCTTGTTTTAAAAAACAATTTGTCCTAAAAGATCCTACTTTTATTAATAGTAAAAATAAAATGTCATAATGTAAGAATATTTATAAATTTTGTAAATAAAACTTTTTTGGTAAATAAAGAGGGAGTAATATAAACTACCAGATATCCCCAAGTTCATTCTCATGATTTTAGTATCATCCCATAACTCTTAAACTAAACAAAGATAAATTTAAGGCTAGAAATAAAACAAAAGGTTATCTTTTATAATTTTAAATTTCATAAAGGATAGCCTAGACCATTAGTTGCACACCCAACTATAACTGAATGACTAATTTGCCCTTAATGAATGAGATTTCAGTTGACTTATTTATCATTATGTAAGATGATTAAATACTACACAATGTTTACCAAAAAATAATGACAAATTTATTGTTGTTCTAAAAAATATAAAATATTCATGTTTTAAAAGAAAATTTGACAAAAAAAAGTCTTCCTTTTTTTCGATAATAATACTAAATAAAGTCAGTATTTGATAACAAAATAATTGAGCTGATAAATGAGTATAAGATGCATGAATAATAATTTATTCACTACTCCCTTCGTCCCCAAAATGATGACTTAAGTGGTAAAAAATCTTGTCTTCAAAAGAATGACAAAAGTACTACATAAATTTTTACTTGGACAAAATTACTCATAACTTACTATTATATTTTACTTACCTCAATAGTCAACTAGTCACATCACTAATTCTTTCTCTACCTAAAACTAAATTAAATATATTAACTCATACAATTATCAACTCAACACTACTCGAAGATAAGGGTAGATTGGAAAAAAAATATACTCTCTCCTAATTTTTTTCACTATCTTAATTTATGTAAAATTTGTACATTCATCATCCTTTTAGGGACGAAGGGAATATTATATTAGTATCGAAATTTAATGACTTCTCTTTTTAGTTAATTTTCTTTTAAGACATGAAAATTTTATAATTCCCAAGGAGACCATTATGATGCTAAGTTTGTCTTTATTTTTTTTTTATAAGAATTGTGTAATGTTTAATGGTCTTATATACTTGTTTAAGTTGTTTAATTTTTGTTTTATAGTTAATATGTGTAACATGATATAAATGGACAAATTGAAGATGGGAAATAAGTAAATTGAGGTCAGATAAATTAGTAGCTTACTTAATTTTAGGTGTACTTCAAGGTATAAATATATCAATATCTTTTGTAAATGAGACTATGAAATGAAGGGAGTATATATTAAAGTTGTAATTAGTACTTACTAGAAGGTTTAATTAATACCAGTATATAATAAGGCAAAAGGCGATCCACATTTCAATTTTTCGAGTCAATTTCGTTGGTCAGAGTCAATTCACCTAGTTTTGCTTCATAGAGTTTGGTTTGAATTAATACATCGACCACTACAAGAAAAGCTCTCAATTCCGACGGAATTATTTTCGACGAACAAGTTTTCGTCGACATTACGTTATTTTCAACGGAAAATTCCATCGGAAATAATTCCCTTGTACATAAGTCAATCTCAACAGAATTTTGTTGGATATAAGAGGCCTTATTTGGCGCCAACATTCCCGCCAGTGTAAAACTTAATTACGACAAAATGGTCCATATTGCCGACGAAATGTCCGTCGAAAATAATGTTATTTCGACATACGTATTTTCGACGGATATTCCGTCGAAAATAACTTTTAAACCTAAAACTTATCAGTTCTCACAACCGCCGCAGTAAGTTTATTTTCTTCTCTCTCTCTTTGCGCGCTCTCTCTCGACCTCTCCCTTCTCTCCCTCCCTCGTTAGTCGTCCTCCTCCTCCTCTTCTTCCCTCACGTATGTTGGTAATCCTTTTTTCTTTTTCTGTGGGACCTCGGCAGCACGGTGGTGGGAGAACTTAGCTAAATCAGTGGCGGCTCAGTGGTGGGAGAAGCTGAGACTTGGGTGTGCTCCTTTAATTCTTCATTAGCCAGGTAAGTGGGGATTTACAATATTAATTTTCATTTGGGACTGAATTTTCATTTACAGTATATATTTATAGTATATATTTAAGTTAATCAGTTGATTGAAATTGTTCAATTTGGGACTGAATATGTGTTTTATGAATTGATTTGGGACTGGATATGCAATATGAATTTTCACTCACTGTTGGGATTTTATTATATAAACTGTTAAAATTTGCTTCAAATTTGGGACCGAATATAAATGTTGTACTAAATTCACTCAATTGTTGTGTTGTATTTGAATTTTGGGATTGTCTTATCAAACACTGATTTTGGGACTGCCTTATATTGATTCCAATAATACTTGGTATATTTGCTATTTTTGACGAAATTCCTGACGGAATTTCTGTCAGAATTATTTAATTGTAAAATCTGTGGGCCCTGCTAACTATTTATATATTTTACTTAATTCTTCAATATTAAAATAAATTAAGTAATATTTATTTAGTTTTGCACTAATATATAAAATAAAATAATATAAATTAATTAAAATAAAATAAAAGAATTAAGGAACGGGATAGAAGCCTAACCTTGTAGAGTGGAAATATTAGGAAAATGTAATTCATCCATGGACCATATACGTGAATATATATCCCTGTTCTGAATGTTTCTTTTGTTCAGTTAAAGATGTCAGTTAACCGGAGTTAGATATACCGTAGGATACCGATTGATGGGAGGGGATTAGTTCATGCTTACCGTGAAAGGGTATGTAATTTTTTGAAAAAAGCAGTAGAACATACTGATGATCCGAACGGAAAGATGAGATGTTCGTGTGTCAAGTGTAAAAATCTGATTTAGAAAAAAGTCGACGAGATTAGATTCGACTTATTTTCACGCGGCTTTGTGGATGGGTATTCCGTATAGATTCATCACGGGGAATTAGCTAAGTTGAGGGAACTGACTGACAGTATAGACCAACCAGTTCACGGGGATTCAGACGTCGATAACTATGATGTCGTTGATATGTTGGTCGATGCGTATGACCCTACAAATATTGATTGGGATGAAAAGATGTCTTTGTCAAACAGTGCTCATCAAGAGCCAAATGATACAACCGCCGCTTTTTACAAGTTGTTATCTGAATTGCGGGTCAGTTTGTATCCTAGAAATGATAAGCACACCAGGCTATCTGTAGTGACGAAACTCTTACACTTTAAGAATGAGCATTATTTCAGTGAGAGGTTTCAATGATTTACTTGCTCTTATCAGCGAGTTTTTACCTAAGGATCATACTTTGCCCGCGAATTATTACGAAGTGAAGAAGATGGTCAAGGAGTTAAATATGGGGTATCAGAAAATCCATGTTTATGAGCAGGATTGCATGTTATACTATGGGGCAGACAGAGATAAGGGACAGTATGATATATTCAGCTTGCCTCGGTACAAGGTGACAAAATATGAGGGGAAAGAGAAATATGTGCCCAAGAAGATCTTACGGTACTTTCCTCTTGCGCCAAGGCTGCAACGGCTATTCATGTTGTCCCACACGGCTCAACATATGACTTAACATAGAACAAAGGACGTCGTGCCTGATCAGCTGACTCACCTACAAATGGAGATGAATGAAAAAAGTTTGATGAAATTTTTCAAAATTTGCTGAGGAAGTTAGGAATGTCAAGCTTGGCATGGTTACGGATGGCTTTTGCCCATTTAATAATTTTAGCCAGCCCTACTCTGTTTGGCCAGTGATTATGGTAGCTTACAATCTTCTACCGTCAATGTGCATGAGGGATCCATTTCTGTTCTTGACTTTACTCATACCAGGGGATAAGAGTCCTACAAAAGACATAAACGTGTAACTCAGACCGTTAGTCGATGAACTTAAGATGTTGTGTGAGACGGGTGTACAGACTTATGATAAATCGGAGATAAAAATTTTTGTGATGAAGGCAGCTTTGTTGTGGACTATCACCGACTTTCCGACACTTGGGATGATCAGTGGTTGGTTGACTCGCGGGAAGCTGTTATGTTCGGTCTGTATGGGGGATGTGCAAGGCACACAACTACATCATGGGCAGAAAAGTAGTTTCTTTGGAATTTCTCGAAGATTCTTGCATGCTGACCATAGTTACAGAAAGATGTCTGCACAGTTTAATAGAAAGACAGAGAAAAAAGGGGTTATTAGATGTTTATCGGGCAGCGAGATATCAGACTGGCTAAATGATGTAATATTTCCATCGCCAGGGAAGGAGCATGGTAAGTTGAGAGCAGTAGGGTGCGAGATAACTCATAATTGGGCACACTCGCCCATGTGGTTTGAGTTGCCATACTGGGTCACATTATCAGTTCGTCATTGTATAGATGTCATGCATACAGAAAAGAATGTATTTGAGAACTTGTTTTACTCCGTATTAGATGTGAGTGGTAAAACAAAAGACACTGATAAAGGATGTAAAGATTTGGAGGTAATGAACATCAGGCGAAAATTGTGGCTCGGACCTAACAACTCAAAACCAAAAGCTCCATTTTGTCTTACCAAGCAACAAGTTGAAGACGTTTGCAAGTGGGTAAGTGCATTGCAGCTCCCGGATGGATATGCTTCTAACATTTCTCGTTGCACTAAGGTTGAGCAACTAAAAATAATTGGGTTCAAAAGTCACTATTGTCATGTATTCATGCAGAAGTTGATGTCAATTGCATTTCGTGAGATGTTACCTAGGAAATTTGTTGATGCCTTGACCGAACTATCAAATTTCTTTCAGGATTTTTGCTCAACGGTAATTAGGTATAGTGATGTGGAACAGATGGAGAAGAATATAATGCTGACAATGTGCAAGCTCGAAATGATCTTACCTCTAGGGTTCTTTGACTCGATGGAGCATTTGTTTATTCATCTACCATATGAATTAAAACTTGGAGGACTGGTGCAATATTGATGGATGTATCTTTTTAAGAGGTAATATCATCTATATACTTAAACTTTGATGAAATTTTTAACTCAGACTATCAGTATTAATTCCGTTCAATCATATTTCAAGTATATGCGTCGATTAAAGCAGAAAGTAAAAAATAAAGCTCGTGTAGAGGGTTCAATTGTTGAACTCTATACGAAAGAAGATCTTGTTAACTTCTGCTCTTTGTACTTTGACGATGTAGTCTCAGCTAAGTACAATCGCTTAAGTAGGAATGAGGTCGTTGGTCCCCAATCTCATGTTGATCATGAGTTAGTTGTATTCACCTATCCGGTTAAACCATTTGGCCATGAGAGGATGACTTACTTAAGCGACAGAGATTTAAAGATTGTATCTACATATGTACTTCAAAATATGTCCGAAGTATCGACATACATCAAGTATATATTATTATATGTCAATACACTAATATTATTGTCGCGTAATCAACAATTAAACTATGTTATTATTATTTCAGTTCATTCGAAGAGGAAGAGGAAGCGAATGCTTCTAACCCGGGACTAACTGCAGCACAGTTGGAATCATTTACTACTGAAAATTTTTAACAGTGGTTTAAGAGAAGGGTTGAAGACGATAACATTTATGAGCGTTTTAGAGATGTTATTTCATGCCCATACAAACTAATTAGTTCATTTTCTAGCTGCATCGTCAATGGGTACAGATTCAGTGTTGATGACTTGAATGAAATGACATCAGTCAATTTTGGCGTTCTCGTGTTAGGAAGCTGTTACCAAGATTCCGAGTCCAACTACTATGGACGATTAGAGGAAGTGGTTGTGCTAAATTATACAGGGGTAAAAAGGTTGTTAGATTTAGGTATCGTTGGTTTGATACTGATAAAGGTGTTAAAGTTGATCGTAATAGAATCGTCACGGTAGATATAAAGTCAAAACTACAATCTGATGATGTATTTGTGTTAGTCAGTCAAGCGACTCAAGTGTATTGCAACCCGAATGTCGTAAATTCTAGAAGCCCCTGGTATACAGTTGTCATAACGAGCTTTTGATGGTACTAATCTGTCTGGAACGGATGACCCGTTGCAAGAACAAGTTAACAATTCGATGGACATAGTGGTAAATAATGATGATGTGGTGGCTGGTGACCTCGTTGACATACCCAATGATGAGGAAGACGAGAAAGACGTGGTTCTCAATGATTATATCGCCGTACACGAAGAAGAAGACGACGAAACTGATACGGATTTAGAAGAGGCAAAATCCAACGATGAAGTTGATTTTGATTCTGACGGGTTTGATGACGTACTTAGTCTAAACTTATTATTATTTCGTAAATAATTTACTAACAATAACGGTTATTTAATTTTGGTAACTTAACTACAAATTAATTACTTAATGTTGGTTATTTCAGTAATACACTTATATATGGCTAGACATAGCGGGGGAGGTCGTCGTGGTGGTGGTCGTTCAGGATCTATCGACGGCACCTAGGGTAGGTCATCGTCATCGTCATCGGCTAGTAAGTTTCCGTAATAAATTATTTATCCTTTTGTTTAATTAATTGTTTATAACATATATTAAAAAAATATATTTACATAATGTCATCACTTCCACTTATAACAGATAGTGTTCGTCGATGTCAACGAGGGACTAACCTCGGTGCATTTGGTCGTCCGCCAGCACAACCACACATTGTCCAGGTAGATGTTGACAATGATCAGTAAGTGCCAAATTTAATATGTCAATTGTAATTAAATACCTTTATATGATTGCATGATTAAAATAAAACATTGTTTTATTTATCTCGTATTATAGTATTTTGAACCTCATCGCTAAGTCAACGTTCCACGCCATCTGCCTGACACACCTATCTACTGGCTGTATACGATTTAGCCAGTACGCGCAGTATGATGCCTCATATATGGATACTATATTGCGCGAGTTCCACGTAAGTCAAATTGCATAACTTAAAGTTAACAGTATCATAGGTATTTACACTGTTCAAATGAATTCTGATATGTCATTACATTTTTTATAGCTTTATTTTAGATAAGAGCAGAGCATCGACCTAGCAGCCGGTGACAGTGTTATTATAGCACATGTACGTAAGAATTACACCGGTTGGCTTTATGAGATGAGGCAGCAAGCCGCCCGGGCAGTTGTTCAATAGCCCAGGACTATGATCAGAGCTCATTAGCCCAGGACTATGATCAGAGCTCATTAGCCCAGGACTATGATCAGAGCTCATTAGCCCCCCATAGTCTTCGATCCAGCTTGGGAAGCTATGTGCCGGTACTGGGATGATGATGAGTTCAAGAAGAAGTCAGAGCAGACAAAGAAAAATCGTAGCCAGCTCCGAGTCATACATACGATTGGCTCACAGTCCTTTAAGAAGGTGAAGTCGGTAAGTACTGTGTATTTTATTGTTTAGTTAGTCATTTGTCATTAGTATACTTAATAAAAGTTTGAATGTCTTTATCATCAGGCCATGTTCGAAAGCTTGGTCCGACGTCCTACCATGACTGAGTTTTGGGCTAGAGCCCACAGCCCTAAGGCCTCTCATATGTCTCTCGCAGCAGTAGTTATACGGGTAAGAGTAATATCAATTTTTAGCTATTATTAATATTAGGTAGTTAATAAAACGAAATAATTAACTTACATATACAAAATAAATTACAGGACCGATTTCAGACGCTTCGGGACGCCCATGTAGCTGAGTTGCGGGCTGTTAGGGGGGATTCTGAGCCGTTCGATTCCACCACTACTCTGCCCGAGATTGAGTTATCTCAAGATGAAGAGATGAGACTATGGGCCGTGTCTCAGGATCTCCCTACTAGCAGTACCAGCAGGTATCACGTGTTGGGCCTGCCAAGGATTCCTGCGTATACCTTACCTGGAGGTAATAAGATATATTTCTTATGTTTCTCGTTATATATTAATTTATAAATTTAATATAACTTAATATGTATTACGTAATGTTCTATTTATTTTCACAAGCTCTAGCTAGCGCCAGCGTCTGAGAGTGCATGTTGGACCATCTCATAATAGCGCTGGCTTGGATGACGAGCTATTCCAGAGGATCATAGCGGTGGTTGATGATAGGTTTCGTACTAATCCGGTTTTCCATCGTCAGCAGTGGTTTAGTTGTGCTCGCCTTCACCAACTAGTTCAGGATATTGTAGTAGGGGCCACCGTTGAGTGTACGGGATTATCGCAGGAGCTGTTCGCCGCGTTAAGCAGCAAAGTGCTCCGAATAGTGGTTACCCTACTAGTGGAGGCTTTAGGCTAGCCCCTGGCTACTCAGGTATTCTGCATGTTATTTCATTTTCATTTAGCTGTCTCTTTAATTCTCACATACGTATGGACTAATGATTTATATTTTTAATTTTATCAATAGGGCGGCGATGGCGAGCGGGCTAGTGATGATGCAGAGCATGGTGGCGATGGCGAGCAGGGGGACGATGATGCTGATGATCCTCCTCATACTAGTTTATAGTTCATTTGTATAGATTTTATAGATTTATAGATTTTATTCATTCAAAATTGTAAATCATTTGTACATATTGTAAAAAATTATAGTTTAGTTGAGTTTATACGAGTTTTGAACATCATATTGTATAATTTATGGAACATTAGCGTATTTTTGTTATTGTTGATGAGTTAGTTCATATTGACACTTGTTAGGTTAGTGTATGTACATGTTTGATGAAATAAAAATGGTTTTTATAGTTATTTTGTATGTGAAATATATTACTGTATGTGTTGTTGGGATAAAGTAGGTTATAGGTACAAAAACGGTTACAAAAATATTAGACTTAGTTACCATATAATTTCGTCTCTAATAATTTTGTCATTGATGTCGCTGAGACTAATTGGTCGCTAAAAATATGTTACGAGAAATTGAGTGAAAATTTTTCTGATGTCATATCACTAGTCATTTGATTAATTATCTGGTAGTATCTACCACGATCCATAATTATTATGCTTTTCTCCTAATTTTCTCCAAATCATTTAGTAACAAAAGTATTTCATTAACAATGCCAATAATTTGTTAGAGATAATTAATGTCCAGTAACTAAGCAATATATATATATATATATATATATATATATATATATATATATATATATACAGAACGGATCAAGAGCATACCCCCTTATCTGACATACCAAGCATACCCCCTTTAACGACGGGCCGGGCGACACTTTGGTCCGTCGCTATAGCTTTGGTCCGTCGCTATATGTTGTCCGTCCCTAGAAGCTATAGCGACGGACCGGACCTATGACGACGGACCATAGCATTACCCGATCTGTCGCTACAGGGGGTATGCTTGGTATGTCAGATAAGGGGGTATACTCTTGATCCATTCTGTATATATATATATATATATATATATATATATATATAGGATGGATCTAAAGCATACCTCTCTTAAATAACATACCTTTATTAAAGAGAGATATGTTATTTAAGAGGTATGCTTTAGATTCATCCTATATATATATATATGTGTGTGTGTGTGTGTGTGTGCTATATATATATATATATATATATATATATATATATATATATATATGTGTGCTAGATGTAGATTAAAAAAATAAATGAAAAATGTAATGAAGGGTCCCTTTTTATGGGACATGTAGAGGGAGTATTTGTTTTGCTGATATAGAAAGTTGTTTAAGATAAATAGTAAATTAATTAAGGACTTGGGCAACTTGACTAATCTGCTGTAGAAATGTAACAAACCATTGTTGAATTTTAAAACAAATTTTATTTGAGTGTGAAAAATTGATGTTCTGGCCCGAGGACAAACCCCACCAAACACTTTGTACAATTTCACTTGTTGCAATTGGGCATCCACTCTCTTGTAGGGTAATACAATGACAGAATTTTTCAAGCCAAAATATGATTTTTGTTGTAAAAAAGAGTTCTATTAATTATAATGGCATTTTTTCACAAAAGGAGTCTTGTAATACCCAGAATAATAATAATATTAAATAAAGTAAGATTATATATTTTTAAATTATATTAATTGGACTTTGCATTTTATTTGGGTCAAAGTGGCACTACAAAAAAATGGGGCTTCAGCAACAACCGATTTTCGTTGCTAAAGGTGTCAAATTTCGTTGCAAAAGGGTTTTCACAACGACTTTACTGTCGTTGCGTCTTTCGTTGCGCAATGAGCGTTGCTAATTGTTCCGCAACGAACGTATTTTTTTCGTTGCCAAAAGTAATATATTTTGCAACGAAATTTGGCTTTCGTACAGAGACATCGATCCTTTAGCAACAAAATGTATTGTTGCAGAATAATTAAAATTTTGTTGCTAAAAATCCCATTTCGTTGCAAAAGCCTGCTAATTGGCAACGAAATGAACTCTTTTTTTTTGCAACGCCATGCATTTTCGTTGCAATTGACACCATTTTACAACGACACTTTTCGTTGCAGTAAATTATGAAAATTGTTGCCTAAGCTTGCTTTCGTTGCGGAATGTAAACTTTTTAGTAACGATTTTCATTTCTGATTATATTATTTGACGATATTATGCTGAATCAACAACGAAAATGTTTGTTGCTGGTTATTTTTCAATAGCAACGAAAGTCGTCGATTAGCATCTACATTATATGTTGTTGTTTCTTTATATGTGCAACGAAAGTTGATATGATTTGCAACGATAAAAAATGTTACCTTTTATTTTTGTATTAGCAACAATATCCTCTCCGTTGTTATTAGGTTAATTTTTTGTTGCCAAATATGATATTTTTAATGCCATTAGCAACGAAAATTTGTTGCTAAATGTATAAAAATTAAAATACCTTAAAATAATATAAAGCAGTTACAAATTAAATACCCTAAATATAAAATTACATTCAAAGTTTTTTTAACCAAAATTTATTTTATTTTTTTTGTACTAGTCACGTGGGTATCAATGTTTTTCGAGTAAAATTTATAATTTTAACAGATTTTTCTTTTTATAGTTATCGGACTCAAACAAATTAAATTTAAATTGTAAAAAACCCATGGGTAAGTATAAGAATCGATCTAATAAATTACAAAGATGAGTACATTAGCGAATAACAAATATTTATAATAGAAAGATTTGCCAGAGTTCAATAATACTAATAATTGTAATAATAATACTTGTAATAATTAAAATAATAATAATAATTATTATTATTATTATTACAATTAAAATAATAATAATAATAATAATAACAATTAAATAATAATAATTAAAATAATAATAATAATAATTATTATTATTATTTAAAATTTATACAGCTTATATGTACAATTTATATTAGTAAATTTTAATTGATTTTTGTGATCAATTATGAATGATGATGTATTTGATATGTCTCCCATTTATGATATGTATTTTTACAACTTTAAATAGTTGTGATTTGTTAGTAATTGGTCAATATTTTTTTATTTTTACTTTTTATAAATAAATTGAATAAATTGTTTATTAGGTGATTGACATTCGAATTCGGATATTTGAATAATTTGTTTATTCGAATAAAAAATAGAAACGAATATTTTTCGCATTTGGACATAATTTTTAAATACTAAATACGAATATTTTTTGACAATTCTCCGAATACAGAATATGGTCTTACAAAAACATGCTTATCGGGATTATCTTAATTTAAGGCAACATTTTAATAGTCGTTGCAAAAAAGTTGTATAAAATATGCAACGAAAATAAAAATTGTTGCTAATGAATGTGGTCCATATTAGGCAACGAAATATAGCAACAAAAAAACTTTCGTTGCCCACGATGAGGAAAAATCAAGTGGTTAGAAATTTTGCAACGAATTTCTAACGAATTTTGTTTCCAAATTTTGCAACAACTTATGAATTTCGTTGCAAAAAGTGAAAGCCTGACACAATCTACAACGAAGGACAAGTTTCGTTGCTAAACATACACGTTTAGCAACGACTTATAAAGTCGTTGCCTGAAAAATCATTGCTAAAGCCACATTTTTAGCAACAAAAAAAACTTTTGTTGCCCACGATGACGGGAAATCAAGTGGCCGAAAAATTTGCAACGAATTTCTAACGTAAATTTTTCCCGCCAATGAATTAGCAACGAAATTTTGCAACGACTTATGAATTTCGTTGCCAAACGTGAAAGCCTGACACAATCTGCAACGCAGGACAAATTTCATTACTAAACATATACTTTTAGCAACGACTTATAAAGTCGTTGCCCGAAAAATCGTTGCTAAAGGCCCATTTTTTTGTAGTGTGGTCATTTAATTTATGTGGACTAATAAGTATTAATAAATGATAAAAATTAACTTAGTAAAATTGGACCTTAAAACTTATTGGGTTAAATTATATGTAAATAATATTAAATCATATTATGATTAAAAGATTAATAAATAGGTTAATAACTAAATAAATATCTAAAACCTAATTATTAATCATTACGTCTAACACAAACAGTGGCGGAACTAGGGGGGTCGAGGGGGGGCAAACGACCCTGGTAGTTCGCCGGCCACCGCTGTCTTCCGGCCACGCCGCTGCCCGCCAGCCGCCAGCCTTCTTCTTCTCTTCGGCAAACAAGTAACAGGATTTTTTTTTTAACCTTACATGAAACGACGTCGTTTCATGTAGGGTTAAAAAAAAAAACTTTCTTAAGCCTTCCGCCTCCGCCTCTTGCTGGGTTGTTCTTAAGTTCTTTAGTCTTTGCTTCTTTTCTTTTCCCTTACTTAGTTAGTTAGTTGAGTTCTCCACTTCTCCTCAGGTTCTTCACTTCTTCCTGCAGGCTGCTGGGCGGTTCTCCCTTAGTCCCTTTCTCTCTCCACTCTCCACTCTCCAGGTTTCTAATTTGTTTATTCTTTGTGCAAATTTACAATGCAATTGTGCTTAATTTTGCCATTAAAATATTAAATGATAGATAATAGATTTAGAGTTTGTTAGTTATGCCATGAATTAGAGATTGTGTTATTTTAATTGAATATTTGAATTAATATTGTATATTTATCAATTTATGGTATATTTATAATTTATGATATATTGTTTGTGAAATAATTAAAATTATTGAATAAGGTTAGTTGATGTTTTGATGAAATTATTATTAAATATTTAAATTGATGAAATTATATATTTATTAGCAATTGAATGAATTGATATTTTTATTTATTCTAGATTATGGATAAATACTTGATGGTAGCTCTGTTAGCGGGAGGGCGTAGTTGAACCGAGGTTTATAATGTTACACTTTAAAAAAAGTACAAGAGTTAATTGAGACAACTAGTGGCGGAACCCGGACAATATTTTTTACTGAGAGATTTTGACCCCCCTTTAATATTGTCCTGGTTCCGCCACTGAACACAAACTGACTGAGGAAAAGAGAGAGACATGTGGCGGTTGCAAAAAGAAAAGAAAAGAAATTGAAAACCAAGTAGAACCAATTCAAGTTATCTGCAGGTATGGTTTGAAAATTATTTTAGCAGTATAGATTCTTTAAGTATTATAATAATGATAATGAATAAGCCTAATTGGTAATTGGTAAATGATTTGCGGATGGGTATATGTATATATACATATACATTAATTATGAGAAGAATCTTTGATCATTAATTGATTATATATATATATATATATATATATATATATATATATGTTATGATTTCATTGGTGGGATTGAGTTTTATGTTAAATTCAATTCTCATGTATACACACACAATCTTATTATGGTTTTCCAGTTTTCCTGATTTGTTCCTGGATGGTATGAATTAATGTTAGCAATATTTTATAACATTATAATATACAAGTTGGAAATAGTGAACAAATTGTTTAAAAATTATAATAATAATAATAATAATAATAATAATAATAATAATATGAGTTTATTAAAGGTTTAAAGATGGAGAGAATAATTTTGCAAGTGTACTTATATTTATTATTACTTTGTGTAATTAGTGCAGACGGAAGGAGTGTAACGAGTCATTTTTGGAATATAAATTTCGGGTATTACATTGCTTAATCCAAGTACGGATTCCATACTCCTTCAGCGATAATCCTTTTAATTTTATTTTGTTCGTTTTGTTTTTCGTTTAGAAGTTGGTTATTGTTTCACATGATTGTTCATTCTCAAATTCATGTGATAGTTTGTTTTGGCGTTGATATTTGAAACTCATATTTGTAATCTTTAGACTAGTGCATCATGTCTAGAATTTATTTTGATATTTGTAGTAATGTATATGTTAATATATTTTTTTGAAGACTTTGTATTGGTGATTCGTTTCGATTTAACATGTACATATTAGAACCCTTTTGTGTTGATATTGTGTCGCATGTGTTGTGACATGGTATTTTTGTTAGAATATATCGTAGGGTATACCTGAGCTATAACCACTTGTGGGGATACCACATGCATGTACTCTTGGCACCGAGGCATGACACCTTCTGTGGCGGTGTGATCAGTCCACGATGTCTCCGTTTTGTGCTATAGTGGGAGTTGGCCATTTGGTGATTTGTTGTGGGAGACGTATAGATCGACCCTAGTTTTCTATTTTGTTCTGTTCTGTTTTGCGGATTGGTGATGTTTGTGCCAAACACACCTTCCGATTGTACATGCATTTGGATTCGCGGTCCAATGTGTGTAACTTGTCTGTGTGACATTATTTTGATTGCATGTGTGACATTATTTGACTTGCCTGCGTAGCAATGTATATTTTTGTTTTATTCTGAGCTCGGCATGAAATAACACCTAGTCATTTAGTTCAGCCTATTATTTTATTGTGTTAGTTTTGTTCATTTCAGTTTGGTTCATTTATTTGAGTTAGTTATTTCGTTTCATTATTCTTGTACTCTATATCCATACTGGGCATTTAGCTCATGCTGTATTTTTCTTCCGGTAGGTAATCAGGGAGATCAAGGGCAAGTGTGATAAGAGCTCCCTTCTATCCAATGGTTTAATTATTTTATTTAGGTTATGATACATCAGTTTCTCTAGAGTTGTATTAAATATTTCGAATTGTGGTTTAAGCCAGTTTGATAATTTATTATGGCTTGACTTATGGTATTTATCAGTTGTTAGAGATATTCTTTTGTGGCATAGAACTCTCTATTCATTTTGTAGTTTTGTTATGTTTTGTGCGTAACCTCCATTTCTATTTTAGAAAGGGTTTCTATTTTAGAAAGGAGGTGCTACAGAGTTGGTATCAGAGCTTAGGTTCTTTCTTGTAGAAAACCTATTTAGGTTTGACCTGCGAGTTATGGGTAGACTTCTGGGTTAGGTTTTTGTTTCGTTTGATTTTCTGTTCAGCTATTACATTAGCTATAGTAGAATCTGTCTCTAATTTGTTTTCCTTTTATCCGTTGATTCTTTAATAGATGGCTCGTAGATCTGCTAGAGTTGCTGGGAGGCGAGGTAAGAATAGTGGTAGAGGTGAGGGCCAGTCCAATGAGCAACCTAATAATCAGACTAATGCTCAATTAGCTGATTTGGTGAATCAATCGGTTAATCAGGCCTTGCCGCAATTGGTGGCACAGGTTATGCAGGCAATGCAGCAGTCGCCAGAAATTCCTGAACATAGGAACCCGGGAATTAATGGTCCACAGGCAAACGAAGAGGAAGGGAATGTAGATGGTCATGATCAACCGATGGTTCCGATATATGTATGGTTGGAGAGGTTTCAGAAGTAGAAACCACAGTCATTTAGTTCAGCCCCGACTCTAATTGATGTAGAGAATTGGATTGCCCATTTGGAGAAGATCTTTGATGTGTTGGGGTGGTCGGATAACTAGAGAGTGTTGCTTGCAGCTTATAAGCTAGAGGAGGATGCACAGAGGTGGTGGAAGACGATGAAAACAATGAAAGGGGATGGATATGTTGAGACACTTAGCTGGACAGAGTTTTGTGAGGTCTTTTATCAGCAGTACTTTCCAGCTGTTGATAAGGAGGCCTATGCTAGAGAGTATCTGTCTATTCGGCAGAAAGATGATGAGTCCATTATGGATTTTATGACGAGGTTCACTAGGTTGGCAGGTTTTGCGGGAACCTCGGCAGGGACTGCAGCAGAACATGTAAAAAAGTTCAAGTGGCGAATTCATTATAGATATCCCCAACATCTTATTAACAACAAGTTTGCGGATGTGTCAACAGTGGCTAATGCGGCCAAGAATATTGAGATGGAACGGCAGGATTTTCGGTCTTCAAAACTGGAAGGGAGTCAAAAGAAGGGCAGAGATGACCAGTAGGGTCCAGTTTCGGGTCAACATGAGAGAAATCAAGGTAGTCAGTGGAATAGGAACCGTGGTGGCCAACAAGGGCAATGGCGTGGCCATAATCAAAATAGGGGTTATCAGCAATTGCCTCAACAAGGGCAGAATCGTCAGCTTCAGCTACCTTGGCAAGGTCAGAATCGTCAGCAAGGGCAGAATCAGGGTCGTTATCCGGGACCAGTTAGTGGGGGTAACCCAAATCTTATTCTGATAGCTTCTTATGCTACTTGTGGGGCTAATCATTCGGGGAGGCAGTGTCATCAAGTTACTGGTGCATGCTTCTTATGTAGACAGATAGGTCATATTGCTAGAGATTGTACCGGGCCACGTGGTAATGGTGGGGGCAGTGACAATGGTGGTAATGGAGGTTAGTGTCAGGGTGGTCGGGTGTTTGCCTTGACTTATAACCAAGTGCAGGAGCGCCAGGTACTGTTTCTGGTACTCTTTTAGTTGGCAGTCATGAGGCTTCTATTTTATTTGATATGGGTTCTAGTCATTCAGTTGTTGCTCAGTCTTTTGTTCAGCACCTTAGTCTGCTATCTCAGTCTTTAGATTCTGTTATGTCTATTGCTACCTCGATGGGTACTTCTATTGTTATTTCTGATATCGAGGGTGTCCGATCAGTTTTGGAGATAAGATTCGTAGGGTTAATCTTCTTCCAATATGTATGTACGATTTTGATTTGATTCTTGGGATGAACTGGTTGGATAAGCACCAGGCCACTATCGATTGCCAGGCGAAGAAAGTTATATTTGGAGATGTGAAGTCTCCAGAGTTCGTATTTCAGGGTTCACAGCCGAGTAGAGTGGTGAAGTTAATTTTAGCTTTGAAGGTTGGGAAGTTGGTGACAAAGGGCTGTGAGGGGTACTTGGCATTTGTGAAGGATACCCTTTTCTAGTGTCGTCTTTATATACAAAGGTGGTGGTTCTTTGTTGAATTTTCAGGTGATTCTTTAATTGACGTGGAGAAGACTAAGTCAAATATATCAATGAATTGGGCCAAAAAACGGGAACTTTGTGGGGGTTTTTTTTTGGCCACGGGAAGAATATCGTTTGAAAATATCAAGGTACATGAAGCATATTTTTTTCATATTTCTTTTACAACTTTGAGGATTCACAATTTGTGAAATTTACTTTGAGGATTAAGCTGCCTTTTAGTTTTATTTTCTTTTTTTATTTTTTATGTATTACAACTTTGAGAATTCACAATTTGTGAAATGATTTCCAGGAGTTTAATTTTCAAATATTTTTAACTTAATTGGTGGCATAATGCACTCTTAAGTGTTTGATGAAATCAGGCTTAGAACATGTTTCATTTTTGTTTTTCAACATGTTGCCCACAATTTTTTTGTTATTGTGAGAGTAAAAGGTTTTAAGAGATTATCAATCTCTATCCATATATGAGTTTCCATCTATTTGTAAAATCTTTATATATAACTTAGCCTATTTATTAAATTAATTGGATATTTAAAATTATTATTTAAAATTTTAATAATAAAAAACACATAACATAAAATACCATTTCGCATGTTAGCCCATGTCTTGTATGAGTTACGAAGCTTGTGAAAATTAAATTACCAACTTCGTAAGTTAACAATTAATTTGTTTAGACTTTGTTCTATATATAAGATTAAGGATTCCTGAGTCGATGAATTTTATGCGTGTTGAATTTTTAATTAACCGTACAATTAAGGACAACTGGATATAAATAAACAATCCCACACTCAACCGGCAATAATTAATTAATAATACAACTCCTCATATATGAATGTATATTGTTTTTGAAAGCTCAAGTTGCCCAAATAAATATCTTAATATGAAAATAATGATTAGGTTTTTGTCGAATTCAACACTCAACACTAAAATATATATCGACAGTCTTACTTTTATATAAATGACAACCAAAGGAGACAACTTAATTATTGTACAAATTAACCATTTTTTTTCATAATTACTAAGCAGGTAGAGGTCTTTATTTCCTCTCTCACTCTATATATATCTATATCTAACTATCTAAATATCTATATCTATCTATCTACACACACACACACATATATATACACACACACACACAAAAGAAAAAAAAATATACTTCCTCAGTTAATCTTATTTATAAAATTTAGAAATGTTAAAAATACATTTTGCTATATATTTATACCAATAAACAAGAAACTGATACTTTTGTAACAGTGACATGATAAAAATTTATGAGAGTAAACTTAAGTATGTGTTATTTCATAATCGTACGTATTATTATCAATAAACAAATTAATAACTCTTTTATAAATAGAACTCGTTTGTGAAATAGATCTGAGAAGTTATATATGTGTGTTACATGTGCAAGTACTACATTTGTCCTTAAAAAATGACTAAAATGATAAATAAAAAATAATAATTTTAAAAGAATGACGAAACTAAACAAGTCAACAACATAAATTTATACATGGACTAATTTACCCTTAAATGAATGATTCAAATTAATTCTCTCTCATTCCAAGCCCAGAACTCAATGATAGATTGGGTTGAAAATTTATACTCCCTTTTATCTTTTTAATTACTTTTATTTATATGAAAATTATTTTTTTTGTCATCCTTTTGACAACAGAAGGGGTATTGTAAGACCCCGAAAATTTTAATAAAGAGAATTTTTTTTCTTCTTATTGTTTTTAAACAGAAAAGTGTTAAATCGATAATGATAAAGTTATTAGTGAAATGTGAAAAATTGAGAAGTCTAGTAATAACGCTAAATCACTATTCACGCGATGACTATTCACGTGATCACTATTCACGGGAGACTATTTACGCTAAAAATGCTTTTACACTTTTTTCGATCTTTGAATTACGTCATAACGTTTATATGAGCTGGATACAAAAATTATACGGTATAAATACGAAAGTACTATTCATACGAATATACTATTCATTTATACAAAAAAGTCAAACCTGTATGTCGGGGAATATTCGTTCTGTCGGATAATATTCGTTCTGTCGGAGAATATTATATTCGGTAAAGTACGACGGTGCCGTCGAAATAACCACTTTTATATTCGGTAACGTACGGCGCCGAAATAACAAAATATTAGTGGGCCCCACAATGGCTATATTGTCAACGATAGTGGGCCCCATTGTCGGATACTGAAAGCGACAGTATTTTGTCAACAGTATTATCACCGGCAACTGTTGAAATACCCGGTAATAAAAAGAACAGTAAAACGCGTTATTCCACAGTAGTACGCGGTATTTCACAGGCACACGGTATTGCACAGTATTTTAAATTATTGATTCAATAATTGATAAAGTAGCAATTACACAGTATTTTGATTCAATAATTACAATAGCATCCGCATGGTACTTTTTATTATTTATCATGACACTGTAACTCATATTATTTGTTATGATATTTTAGCATTATTGACGGATTAAAAATGGAGTCTAACTTAGGGGTACCTAATTGGAATTTTGAAATTCACATGCTGTAAACTATTGGTTCACATGATGGAACTATTGGTTCACATGTGGGAACTATTAGGGGATGTTATGCAAGATTGATAATACTTGAGGGATTATATTAAAAAATAGAGTCAAAGATGGAGGTACTAAAGTGTAATAAGTCGAGCCCTTATTGTGCAATCAATGAAACTTGGTTTTCCTATAAATAGGAGGGGTTATCTTAAGAAATCTTCACACCTTCCTTGCATATACTTCCTCTCTCTCTAAATTTCTTGAGTTCTCTTAGTATGTTAGGCTATTGTGAGTATTTGTGAGAATATTAGTATTGTCCAAGTTAGTAAACTTCATAGAAAGTAACATCCAATCACTTATTAACGAAGGTATGGGATATCATTTCTTTCATACTCTTATGTAATATCATTTGCTTCCTTGTTCGTGAGTGATATTATACTCAGAAAGGTTGTTATTCATTCCGTATTAATTTGTGGGGATCGATAACCTGTCCGTGCGGATTGACGCATGTTTGGTGAATACCCTTCTGTATTCATTCCTTATTATTCTGTGGGAATAACCTGCATGTACGGAGTGTCGTACCTGGTGAATATCCCTTTGCAATTGTTTCTTATTAATCTGTGGGTATAACTTGTCCGTGCGGATTGACGCATGCCTGGTGAATAACCTTTCGTATTCATTACTTATTAATATTTTGTGGAAATAATCTGTCTACGCGGATTATCGCATGACGGGTGAAAACCTATTTGCAGTTTCATATATTCTGTTATACTCGTATAACGTATCATTTCTTTTGTACTCTTTAATGAATATTTTTTCTTTCACATTTCTCCGTTTATGATAAGAAATATCTGTTTGTTTCCAAAACCTTATTTTAAATTAATGGTGAAAATCCTTGAAAATTTGTTGAATATCCTTAATAGTTTGTGCTTCATCTAATATCTTTTCACCTGAATCTTTCTATTTCGTTTGATACAATATAGTTGAATCGTGAATTTTATTTTTGAATATCATTCTTGAATTTGACTCCACAATTTGGTCATCATGTTGGCAATTTGGTCAACCTTCGATACTGGATAAATTTAACATTTATTCTTATTCTTGATCTCACTGTATTCATTCTATATCATTGTCATCGTCGTCATCCTTAAATTGTGGTGATAGTTCTCTTTGGCCCGTAGTGCAAAGATGAACTGGCGTGACATGATTTTGACCAAACTGTGTATTGGTATTATCATGACTTTTGGTGTTACAAACAAAGCCATATGGTGAAAATTCTCTTTGGCCCGTAGCGCAAAGATGAACTAACGTTTGGCATGATCATGACCGGTGATGTTAGAAATAAATATCTTTGTCACATAGTGCAAAGAGAGACCGTTGAATATAAATTGTTGATTTGGATGTTCATAAACAGGAACTGTTGATTGGTGTTACAGGAATAAAATATTGGTGGTGATCCTTTAACTTATAGAAGATGGTAGATATTATAATCTACTTGACTCTTCTAATGGATTGTTCGTTCTGCTGCAGTTGTTATTGAACAATTATAATATCTTTAAATCTCTGATTTATTTTGATTGAAGGCTAAAGATAATTTTATTCTTCATTATCTTAGTCATGATATTTCCTACTGGGCTATTTGTGCTCACCCTTTTTCTTTTTGTTCCATTGTTCTCCTCAGGAAAAGAGAGTGTAACGGGGACTAGCCGGGGAATGGAGTGATGGTCCGAGATAATAGAAGTATCTCAATACCTTACTATTAGTGTAACAATAAGTGTATTGAGAATTTAAGATGTATTTGTATTGTGTTGTCGTATTTTGCACAACACTTATTAGTTGTAAATGAAAAAAATTGTATTTATAATTATATTTTGTGGAATATTATTGGCGACTTAAAATGGGTTGTGTGGACCTATTTTGGGGGCGTCACAGGTATAATTTTTCGCATAACATAAATGCCTCACCAATTTCATTGGATGTTATTAAAGATTCCAGTAATTGGTGGGAATAGTTTGGTATGAGATTTTGGACAGAGATGAATTCATTTAAGCCCGTACACACACACACACACACATATATATATATATATATATATAGAGAGAGAGAGAGAGAGAGAGAGAGAGAGAGAGTGAGAGTGAGTGAGTGTAGGTTTTGAATTATGACACTCAAATAAAGTTGAAGATATGGTAATTGGTAGGTGACATGCATGTTGTTTGTAGGTCGGAGAAAATAATTGATGACAAAAGTAGTGTTTGGTTTTGTGATGGAGTTGTGTCGCCAATTTTACTCGAAGTGGGTGAAATAATAATTTCGTTTTGATGATTTTTTAAAGTTAATTTGTAAAATTTTAAAATTGAAACGGTTTGAATAATTTTGAAATTAACAATTTAATATGTTTTGCGACTCTATGTATTAAGTTTTTCTTCTTCTATTGCCAATTATTTGTATAACTATTGTTTGTTAATAATTTAACAAAATTTGTGATATAGTAAATCACCCTTATACTCTTACTCAAATTTTATGAATTGATATACGTTATAATTGTAAGTTAACTGAAAATTTTTACAATATATAACGGGACTTAATTTTGTAAGTTATATACTTTTTGAATTATTGTCATATAGTTTATTAGAAATGAATTCAAATACATATCAATTTTAAAATTTTATAAATTAATTTTAAAAAGTTAAAGAAAGTAGGGAATAGTATGGTACGAATATCGGCAGACACCCAAATCCATTTCAGGGGACAAAATCCATCAAGCCTTTGCATCAGATTCCTTTATTATTACGACTTTGTTTGCAACTCTTATGATCCATGTGGTGTCGGTTTAGTGGGGTTGAGATGACAGCTATCTTTACATAAAATAACTACGATGAATTATTTATATTAATTTTTTGATCGTCAGTTATGTAAATAAGTATTAATGATAATTTTTTAAAATAATATCTAATAAATATGATCATCCCATAATTTATACTAATTTCATGTATTGATAAGATTCGTAATTATAATTCAACGTAAATTTTTCGTAATACATAACAAAACTCAAATAAGTATTTTTTTACAAAATTTGATAACCAAGTGGTTTTTAAAAATACATGTAAATTAAACTCCTTTCTCTCTTCAAAAATAGTCTAGTTTGGGAAATTTACGAATATTAGTGATGTATTTTTATTTTAGATTTATCCATTAAAATGAAAATTGTTATTATTACTGTCATGATAATAAAATGAAAAAAAAAGAAAAAAAATCCTAATTTTGTGATAGAGGATGTAGATACAATATTTGTGTACTAAGTATTTGTTTAGCTGTTTGCCAGATATCATATGTCGACAGTACTCTACAATCATACATATCAATAGTTCATCACATGCATGTGGGGACTTGTACGTTCATATCATAATTAACATGCTGGTGATGGTGGCCCGTGGGGGACTATTGCATAACTTAACTTGTCTTGGTACATTACCACAACAAAATTATATATATATATATATAAAGAAACAAGAAACATGTCATGGTAAATATATATGTGAATCAAGCAAACAAATTAAATAAATATCTCGAATTAATACAAATAAATTAACTTCCTTATTATATTGAATATCAAGAATATTACAAATGTCTTCTAAATTTTTTTCCAGCATTATCACTGTGGAAATTCTTCCTTACTCACTACATTCTCCATACATAATGTAATCAATACTAATTCACTGTCTTCTTCCCTCCAAAAAAGTACTATTTTTTTCATCTCTTTTTTTTTTAGGAATATTTAAATGTGTCCTATGAAAAATTTAATATTATTTAAATAAAATACATCAAGAAAAAAAAATAGCGCATTTTTGGACAGAAGGGTACAAAGAAAATAAACTGAAGTGCTTGGGCTGTACAGCAACCTCTCAATCAATCTTCTTCTTCTTAAAAGTAAATATCCATCATTCCAACAACTAGGTTCTCCATCATTAACGCCTCAACCTCCCTGCAAATCTGCCCGTTTGACCTGACCTTCCCTGCATTTAGTATTTTTGCACAATGTCAATGAAATGGAGCAACTAAAAAATAAATAAATTAAACATGTTGTTTTCCATCCACTAATTTTATTGTAAGAAAACAAAAGGTAGATACGACTATAAAAAATAAATTACTTTGTCCAATAAATTAGTACATGAAAAAAGTCAAAGGATTAAAGGATAAGTGAAGAAGATATGCACAGATACACTAGCTATATTTTTATTTCAGCAGCCGAATTTAAATGTACAATTTGTAATGCATGAGTTTGATAAAAATAAGTTGTATTTATAATAAAGTTGAGATTTGTAATTATATAATACTTGTATAATAAAGATCATCTGAAATGTAATTTTCTATTATATACTTGCAACTTGTTTTTATAGATCGTCATAACACATTGTTCATTTTGAACTACTTGAAATCAAAACCCATGATGCACAAACAAATGCCGTTTGCTAAAATAAAAATAACAACACTAGGGTACGCCCCTAAATTTGAAAACTAAAATGAGGTAAATTTTAGGTTTATTTGGTATTTTAACCTTTTAAAGTTCCGAAAGATGCAACCATTTATTTATGCAAATTGGCAATTTTAATCTAAATTAAGCAGGATAAAAGAAACATACCAATTGAGGCTGTCAGTTTGTTGTTGGTAGTTGGAGGTGGTGGTAATTTTGGAATAGGGCAAGAGGAAATAGTTGAAAGAGGAAGAATTGGGAGATTTTGGCAGTTGCAAATTTCAATCATGTAGCCATCAGGGTCATGAAAGAAGAGCTGATCCACTACCACCCCGCCTTCCGTCACCACCGCCGTCACGTACTCGATCTCCATCGCCTCCAGTTGCCGGATTATGAGGTCCATGTTGGAGCACTGGAAGGAAATGTGGTTGTCTTTTGGATTTATTTTTTGCCCTTTCTTTGTTGTAGCATCTTTCACTTCTAGCAAATGAATTCCAATTCCATGGTTGAACAACCTTCAAGATTAAAAAAATTAATATTAAGTGCTTTTAGCATATACTTTTTTCAATAATAGCAATTATATATTGAAGATCGGTACAAATTAAAATGATGCGGTTACTAAATGATAAATGCACTCTATATTTCAGTAGTTATGCTCTTATCGTCAATAAATAATTCTGTTTTATTTTAATCTCATAACGAAACTAGTACAAACGTTAAATGCAGAGCGTGTTTATCATTTCTCTTTTGAAAAAGTGATTAATTGAGATTAATTTACGAGTAATTAATGAAATGAACTAATAATTTTTAAATTTTTCAAAAAACGATTATAATTATGCGCAGTTAAATTTGACTCTCATTTTAGAATAGACAGATTAAGTAGGTACCATGCGCCTTCGAAGTCGAATGAAGAAGGCCGTTTGATGAGCACGAATCTCAAGACATCCTCATAGAATTTAATGGATGTAGCCAAAGATTTGCAAACGAAGGAAACATGATTTAGAGCCAGCAATGGCAATTCCTCCCCAGGCGTTAATGATGATGATGCGGACGACCATCTTATCATCTTCTCCACCTCTCCCTTTACAACTTCTTTTCCCATCTCTCTTAATTTCTCTCTCTATATCTCTTTTTCTCTCTGTCTCTCTCTATATATCTCTTTTTCTCTCTCTGGACAAATATATATCTCTCTCTCTCTCTATTCTTGATAAGATCGATATAAATGTTGGTGCTACAAGTGACTTACAATATATATAGGTCTAAGCAAATAAGGTTTGCATATATAAGCTACTTCACATATCATGCAGCTGGCATATATATATATATATAGGTATACATATAGATATACATATAGATATAGATGCAGATATAGATCAAGAGAGATGCATGTGGGGGTATTATAGAAGTATCCAGGTCAGTCCAACGCGACACACAATTAATCTGATCGATTCAAACAAATTTATTTAAGATGTTCTTATCGACATTGCATTGCGTCATACACATGTTACATTTTATTTTGTCTAACACGTGTTCCACGTAACAAAGTCGTATATTACACATGTTCATACAATACTCCATTTCTCTAACCCGTGATTCCCATGCATTGCTTGTTAATTTAGGTGTTAATAATAGTCCAAACCGTACGTGTTAAGTAATAATCGCCCAAACCCAATTATAATTATTTGATGTGGGACATAAAATAATTATGATCACATATTGTGATATCTTTCGGAATTATGTACAAATGTACCGATGCCCTAATATGTCATTTGCCCTAGGGTTATATATAAATTGAGTGTCATCCATCATATATAATTAAGATTATGAATTTTAAATACGAATAGTCAAATTAAATCCAATCCAACCCACGACTCTTATAGATATAATAGGATGTATAAATAGTAGTGCATATGTATCATGCAGTTTCTGAATTGTGATCATTCATTATTAATTCATTTTCTCGCATGCATCATATATAGACGGCTGAATGGATGTGGTAACATACATATATTAAAATTGAGGTTATTATAAAATAATTTCAAGAAATGACCCCTCAAATTATTTGTATATATTGATTTATATGTAATTTTCATCGATACTTACTTTTTTATTTATTAATTTTTGTTAAATTTTTATTAATTTTATTTAATTATAACAATGCCCCCTTGCTAACTTTTCTATATCCGCCCCTGTATGAAACCTAATAGCCAGAGTCGTCTCTACTACGTGGATCTGACTGGATTGTTTTAATAATAATTAACACCCTGGATATATATATATATATATATATATATATATATATATATATAATCTTACACACAACCACCACTAGCTAATACACGTCAATTATTAAATCAATTATTAAATTAGAGACCTCATTTTGCCAATATAACTGGAATATTTTAAAATAGACTAATTTTTAAAATTCAACGACCCTATATTTAATCTATAGCTTAAGTCAAAAAATTATAAAATAAAGGAAAAACGACGAACTTTCCAATATTTTTATTTCAAGACAAATTATTGGTTTTCAGAATTATTGTTGAGTACAAGTGGTTAGATATTTATCTTTTTAGTAGTACACATGACTTAAACAAATGGCATAAAAATAAAGATTGGTTGACTCAATAATTTATACCAAATGCAAACAATAAACTTAATTAATTAATTGTGGGGTAATTAATTAATGATGCTAGTATATTTAACTGACCCTTTTTGTATTGAAAAAGGGGGAACAATGAGAATGAGATCAAGTAAAAAGCTAAAAATTAAAATTGGTACCATGGCGGCTTAATTCTCTGAGGATGCAGAGTAAAAAGTTGTGTAGCCTAAAAATAAACGAACAACTAATTTGAAGCCTTTAAAATAAAAAATAAAAACACTAGTTTGGAACTTCTGGATAATTATTACTCCCTCCATTCCATAATAATAATAGTCGTTTTAGAAATAAAAATTATTTCAATTTATTTGTCGATTACAATTTTATAAAAATAAATTATTTACTTTCTTATATTACCTCTAAATTCTCTCAATTTTTTTTTATAAAAAAGTCTCATTCTTATATTATTAGTTCTCAAGTTTATATAAAGAGATAAAGATGAAAGTCTAGGCATATTTTAATTATTAAATAATAATATTAAAATAATTTTTTTAAATATATGTGCATGAAAGTACTAAATGATTATTATTTTAAAATGGAGGGAATATATATAGCACCATAAATCAAATTTGTGGTTGGAATAGTCTCGAGAGTTCCAGCTGGAAAGCCAGAGAAGAAGGTCTAGCTAGCTACAAGGATTTCATGGCATTCTTAGAGAATAAAACCACATAAAAAATGCAAAAAGTAATGAAGAGGGCAAAAAATCATGATAACACAAAATAAAATGATGAGTAGGAGAGGACAATAGTGAATAATTATCATGTTTTCCTCCTCATGGTATGTAGAAAACATAAATTAGACAACAAGTGGTGGGTAAGATATTTACACGTCTGATTTTTTCATTCTTAATTTCTCTATATATTTTTAATCAATTATTTTCAGTTGAAAATAAACATTTTAAGAGTTAATTTAAAACATATACAAATAACTTTCATAAAACTTCTCCTGATATCCTCTTCCTTCAAGATATATATATATATATATATATATATATATATATATATATAAATATAGCAGATAAAACAAAAAACAAAAGAATGTTTGTTAATATGTCATACCATATAACTTAATTAGTATCGATTATTTATTTATTTAAAGCTAAGAATAGTAATATATAGGCAGTCAATTTTAGAGGTTTGCGCCTAAACAACCTCAAACGTGCTGCTTTTGGCATATTGTTTCCTTTCCCAATTTCAACATTTTCTTTTGTCTTTTTTACTTTTATTTTTATTTTTCATTTTACCTAACACGAACAAATCAAATTCATGCCATATCAAAATTCGTACTTACATTGTAAATATATATATATATATATATATATATATATATATATATATATATTGTTGTACGTATGTATCGAACAATTATAACAAGTAGCTTGTGCTAATGATTATTTAACTTTGTACGGTTGGATTATGTCACTGTTGAACTTGGCCAAAAACTTGGAAGTAATATACTAAGAATTCTAGATGCTTTGAAATATTTCTTGTGTGTGATCGATATTTTAAAGATTTTGCTGACTGCTTCTTATTTGTGGAGCACAACCACCGGTGGTTGGTAACGTTTAATCTATCTTTGTTAAGTCAAATTACCATAAGACCTAAGAAAATTTTGCAGTTTATGTTGTTACTTGCAAGTTACAATTAAGCCTGATTTTGCAGCAAAAAAAAGAATACGTACGACCAACACAATAATTGTTTGACAATGAACAAGATAAGAATTAAGAAAATGTTATTATATCGACTTTGATCAATTAAAACAGCTCTGAAAATGAATCACTAAGGAATAACAATCATGGCTGGCTCCACATCTTTATCCATTTATTCAATAGATTTTGTATAAAAATAATGAAAATGGGATCAATTAACATCTTCTTACCTCAACATAGAGAGTAAATTACATTTCAATCCCACTAGTTACACTGTTCTGCATATAACCCCTTGTGATCCAAAAATAGGAATAATTACTCCTACAGTTTTAACCAAACTATAACTATTATATTTTTCATAGCATCCCTATGTAAAATAACGAGTTAAAATGATTTGATATTCATAGTTTTTGTATTGCTCTCTTACGGTTTACATTTTATTGCACATGACCCTCCTCCATAGATTATTCAACAAATTAACACATACTCCTTCCGTTTTCAAAAGGATGAACAAAGTACAATTTACATACATATTAAAAAAATTAAAAGTAGAGCAAAGAGAATAAATTACATTTCAATCCCATTACCATTTTGCATATAACCCCTTGTGAACCAAAAATAGAAACAATTACTCCTACAGTTTTGACCAAACTGTAACTTATATTTTTCATAGCATCCCCGTACAAAATAACAAGTTAAAATGTATTTGATATTGGTAGTTTATTGCTCTCTTATGGTTTACATTGTATTGCACATGACCCTGCTTCATAGATTATTTAGCATATTAACACATACTTAATTGTCGTTATTTAGTCAATATCACAAGGGGGACTATTTGCTGTTTTAGGATCACAAGGACTTGTGTGTAAAATGGTGTAAACCATCTAGAGTTAAAATACAATTTACTCAAATTTTGGAAAAGGTAGCATGCAGCACAAGTGTATATGAGAAGGAAAGAAAAAACTTAGTAATTGGTTTATTTGTATATAGAAATTAACACAAGGTTTAAAGATAGTTAATTATCAAATCAAAGGGCCAAATTCGACATGGGATAATAAAATGACTATTATACCCTTAATGAATGAAGTTGGAAAAATTGTTGTGCAATGCATATCGCATATACAGTAGTTATCTATAATCTAATTAGTTTATTAAATAACCAATTAACCCAACACAACCTAATCAAGATAAAAAGTTAATCAAACTATTCCTTAGTTATGCCTAATGGACCTGCATACCATTTCATAATCACAACAACCCTTCCTTTATATGGATCAAGTGAGAAGCTAATTAGTACTAATTATTAAGAACTTAATAATTATCCCAACTATTCATGCTCCCCATGCTTGAGATTGTTTAATTTCTTTTATTCTTTTTTTTTAGTCCAGTTGTGCAGCAAGACGCACAAATGTTATTAAGCTCATCATTGCACCAAAGCATTTGGATTGAAGGCTGGCTAGAAAAATATATCATACTAAAAATTTAAAAAAGTATGAAAAAAAAATGTTTATTGATTTCTCTTATTCTCAACCAACTAAAAACACTTCTTCTAGAAGGTGGGATTTCCTCGCTTACAATTTATAAACTGCCGTTACATTATTACATTGGCACGAGCCAAAAAAATAAAATAAAAATCTAACCTAAAAGAGTTCCGTGTATATGAACGAATCAATCAGTGGCCTTCATGGCCAACAGTTATATAACTGAGAAAGGTTAATGCTCAATCGAACTTATATTGCACAAGCTGTAGGGTTCTGTTTGCCGCTGAATTTGGCTTTAGCATTAGCACAAGCAGATGCCAGAGTCGTGTTAAATGGATTCCCAGTATAAGTAAAATCAATGTCCGCCAATTCGATGCCTTCACAAGGAACACTGGTACTACAATTTAGTTGCACTGCAATATTCGACGTCGATGATCCCCTTATGTTCTTAAAATGAACGTCACTTATCTTCACATTCGAACCCTGTCACCAAATTTAAGTTAACAAAATGAATGAGGCTGAATGATGTTATCTAACTCGACAAAATTGCATATCTTTCATTTACCTAAATAAAGCATTACTGAGTTGTACAGTAGAACTAATTAGTGTTTTGTTTAGTTTCTTGATAATCAGTATATAATATAAATATATAAATAGATGGATCATGTCATATTTACCCCCTTTTTGGTATCGGACGCGTAGTTTTGATCTATAATGATGGGGTTACACACATCTTGCATGGTTATATCTTCAAATGTGATGTTAACTGCTTGGATAGCGGGTGATTCGCGGAAGGTTTTGATCCTTGCACCGTTTGTGGTGTTCTTTAAGGTACAATTACTCACATGAACTCCTTTCACGTCCTTCTCATCTTGGTACCTTCCAAGACTACCAATACTGCAATATATATATATACATACATACATACATACATATATATATATAATCAAAAAAAATAAATGAGTAATTGGGAAATTAGAAATTAGGAAAATTAACAAATTCATATATGCATGGGGATCATTCTAATTTTCACAGTAATTACATATATATCAAGGATTTACATGCATGCGCGCCTATTGCAACCAGCTACTTTAGAATAAAAAACCTTGAGTGGAATAGAATTGAGTCGAGATATAAATAACATATAATGCATGCATGCGTGGCAATATGGAAACAAAATGTAAACGATATTCAATTTCTTTGAATTTGTCACTGTTGGATTATATATGAATAAAATTTTATTTTGCTGATTAAAAAAAAAATAATGCATGCATGCATGAATGGAAGATTAATTTAGGTACGTGCCTAATGCCATGTCCAGGTCCGCAGGTGATATTGTGAACCGTGACATCGGAGCTACCATCGCCTATGGAAATGCAGTCATCGCCTACTCCGATGACAGAGTTGGATATGGTGACCCCTTGGATGCGACCAATATGAATTCCGTCGGTATTTGGGCTATCTCCAGGCGCACATATGTTCAAGTTATCAGCAGTGAAATTAGTGCAATCAAATACTTTCATTTGGAACCCTTTGCTATTCTCCAATTTAATATTGCTAATAGCTGAATTATTGGAGTTGGCAAATACAAGTGACTGCATATATATATATATACATGGAAAAACAAATTAACACAATTATTAGTACACATGAAATTAGAAGTTTGAAAATTAATCTTAAAATGATATATTTTTACGACTTTTGTATTACTGTATCTAGTCGCAACAAAAATTATAATATTTTATCGTAAAATATATCATGACTCAAATTAATCAGTACTTACATCTGTAAGAGGAGTGCCCTTTTCACCGAGAGCCCTAGTCTTCCACGCGGCGACCTCGCCTTGACCATGGAGAGAACCTCCACCATTCATAATCACTTGATTAACTCCAAAAATATTGATCCATGTGCCCGAAGGAAATGCTTTGGCATCTGGCTTTGCAAGTAAAGTTCCTTGAACTTCAATAGTTATGGGACATGGGGCAGTGCATGGCCCTTTAAAATTAAGCTCTCCGGTCAAAAATTTCCCAGAAGGAAAAATAATCTTTGGTGCTGTAGTTGATTTGCAAGCTTCATCCCAAGCCTTCATTACTCCCTGCACATATGTATGATGGAGTCACATATCAAGAACTCGCTCGATAACACGGATGTGTAATACACAAATACGCATACTGAATAATATTACGGGCACTAACACTTGTGCTGTTGTGCACTAATTGAAATACAATGATATGTGAGGCCTAAGCATTGAACCGATCGAGAAATAGGGAAGGCTCGAGAGACCTGCATATAGTTGGCAGGGCTAACAGGGCTAACCAATTACGCTTACCAATGAATGATATGAGTTTTCAAAATACTTAGGCCTCCTTCGGTTCATCAAGAAAAAACCCTACCCTCCCTTTCTGTCCTTGAGACAGGATTAATTGAACTAATCCAAGTGTTGCGGAAGCCAACCGTCGCTATAGCCGTCGCTATAGGGTATGGACCACATATATTTTGTTAATGCATATGAAAGTACTTGTATATATTTCTGCAAAATTAATTTATAAAAAAATAGCTCGATCATACCGCAGTAGCATCAGACGTTCCATCTCCCTTTGCATCAAATTTTGTTACATCAAAATCTGCACATTTGGCGCCAACTATTAAGAGCAAAATTATGCTCAGAATTTGATAAACAGATATGGTGATCTCAAATCCTCTTGTGAGGGCCATTTTTAACAAATTAAATTTAAGAGAAAAAGTAAGGAATATAAAGGTTTGTGAAAGGCTAAAATATATATTTGATCAGCCTAACCCCCTGCCCCTTTTATACCATTATTATTATCTTAATTGGTGGACATTTATTCAATCTAATTATAGTAGCCCTATAATTAACAAACAAGAATGTTAACCTCTCATTTCATTTGTGGTATTTATGTGTTTACTCGCGCGGTCTAAGTGATTTTATTCACTATAGCGACAATTAATCTTGTTCACATGGACCAGTTAATTAAGTTGCCATTTGTATTGTCCACCTCATTAGTTAATGGCAAGTTTATTTATTTTTTTAATTATTACTATACTCCCTCCATTCTACAAAAATAATCCCATCTACAAAGTTTACAAATTCTAAATATATGCATTTGTTCCATATATTTAATTACTCCTAAATTTGACGAGCCTTTAGTTTAATAGTACTGCTAACTAGCATGATAATGTAATTTGTGAAGGTAAATTAATTGCATGTGGACATTATTTCATTTTATATTAGTATTAAAACATGGCACTCGTTTTTCGAAACAAAAAAACTAAAAAAAGTGCCTGTTCGGTGGAGTAGTGCGGTGAAGTTAGGAATCTCAATTTTTTTATCTCAAAAAGTGTTTCAAATGATATGTCACTATAACATTAGTTAGGTAAATTCAATGAAATTGGTTATGCCATAAATTATCATTAAAATATTCAATAACATGTCATTTGAAACTCATTTGAGACCAAAAATTTGAGACCCCCCTAACATTACTCTTTTAATTATTATAGTTTTCCTTTTGCAATCATCATCCAAATATAACAATCAAATGAAAAAATACAAAATTAGTTAAAAATTATTTGAAGTTTTAAGCAAGGGAAAAGTTTTACCTAAGCAAGAAATGGCACACACATGTTTAATGTCCAAATAAGGGCTAAATACAGATTATTACATGAAGTATCACTATATTCATGATTCGGCCCTTAAAGAATTTGGGCTTACACTTTATTACATCAAGTGTCTAATTTCATACAATTTAGCCCACAATTTCAGATTCCGGCCAAAATTAGCCGGAATACCTAATTTTTCGGCTAGACAAGTTTGTATATACTGTTTGACCGTATAGAATACGATTTGACTTATTAATTTCGTATAAAATTTGTATAAATACTTATTTTGACGTATTAAATCTGTATAAATCCTTATAAATAATTATTATATGTTAAATTATTAAAATTAAATATTAATACAAAGATTACCAAATACAATTTTTTTTATTTTAAGATTAAAAAAGACTTAATTACCAAAAAAACCAATAAACTTTTAAACATACAAATTATATTTTTAACATGAATAACATTAAACTTTTAAATAATTGATAAAAATACCCAAAATGTAATTAATTAAATAATACCCTTTTTATATTAGAAGAACATATAAAAGGAGGAGGAAAAAATTAAAAAAGAAAAAGAAAAAAAGACCCATTTGCTCTCTCTCCTCTCTCCCTTTTAAAAAAATTAATTATGTTTTCTTTTTTCCCTATGTTTTCAAACTAATTCATGCCCTACGATATCTAACACAAACAAATATCCAAGACAAATAAATAACAATATCCAACACAAACAAATATCACAAAGATAGTCTTGTATTAATCTCTTGAAATCAAATATTACAATAATAAGGAAGTAAAATTTTGAAATCTAGAAATCATAGAAGTAAGCAGAACTCATTTAAGCTCATGGAATCCATACAATGTATGCTATGGCATAAGAACAAAAGATAAATATTAAATAACTACCAGCACAAACACAACTTGATTATAATTACTGGTATATACATAACTTGATGATCAAATTCATCAAGCTGCTTTATACCATCAACTATCGCTTCTTGAGTTTTCTCGTCCCACTTCTTCTTTCTTTCTTTCTTTCTTTCTGTAAAGGAAAATGTTCATACACTTATTAAATAAATAATTAGGGTATGAAAATGTCCATACACTTATTAATGTTTCACCCACCATATGTATGTCAATTGGTGCTAATTCACTTGTTTTGCTGGCCTTGTCCTGTTTAGAGAAGATATGAAAAATGTAAGCATGATGTTTAGGAAGGGAAGTATCCAAACTAAAACAAAGCAAATCCATTACTGACAACAAATCTCTCGGCAATATTGGCACAAGTCTAACTATATAAATATGCAAGTTTTTGGCAATGCTATATTTAAAAGCAAACTGTAACTAAATGACATAAACTATAAGGGGCCCCAATATCTCAATGACATAAACTACCTACACAATGTCTATTGAAATTGATGTTTCTGTATTTCACCTTATCAAGCTAACCATAATAATAACTAAGGCTATCTGCTACATATAGGCATTCTCAGATTACATAGTTTTACTAAATCATGCACTCTATTTAAATAATATTACCTCAACAAAACAAGACAATATACACTTATATGTAGCAATCAAATTTAACACAGATGAATCTCATATTGAATAAAGTTCATGAATTTCCTAAAATAGTCTAAAATTATAATTTTTGACAAGTATCATAATTTCAACAAATAATCAAAACAACAAACTGTGTATGTTACCTTGGCCGGACTTGAATTTGAATGGTATCCCACGGTTATGGCTCAAATTAATCTGGGTTCCATCAAGCAAAGTACCCACATAATGAACTGTAAAATGGAAAAACAACCCCATTAACACAATTGCCCCAACTATAAATTTAACCAAACAGATATCAACAAAATAATAAATCAAACATCGCAAAATTTAACCAAATCCATAATCTACCATATGGACCGGACTACTAACTAAAGGATTTTCAAGGACTAAAACACAAAAAAACAAACCCAATTAATTCGTCAATGTACCTTCAACTTCATCACCAGAGCCAAGATTTTCCCAACTTTCACCTTCCTTAACAAGCTTCTTCTTCAACCCATTTTTCCCAATATCCTTCTCTTCACCTACCTTGAGAACTGGGTCTTCTTCAGGAAGGTCCATATCCAAATCTTCGTTGTTCATTCCTCCAACATTTGGGAACTCAAAATCGTCCTCCATTATTCAGAATACACAATATCACAAGTGCATTGTATATACATGATATAATCAATTATATATACACAATATCAATACATATACATAATATCATACACATTTAAAAATTAGGGCATATGTGTGAGAAACCAAAATTACAAGCTATTGTGCGTGTTAATGTGTGTAAAATTGGGAAAATGGCCAAATTGAATACTAACCGTTAACTACAACTAATAGAAGACAACAATGGAAGAGAATGAGGCAAAGGAAGTTGTCGTCATTGTCTCCAAAAATTGTAAAAATCAGAATTAGGGCTTTTTTTCTAAACTAGGGCAATAATGAGTGGGAGGAGAGAGATGGGAAAGGGAGTAGTGAGGCGAAGGAGATTGAGAAAGAAGGAGGATGAGGAGGCAACAAGAGATTGAGAGAGGAGGAGGCGCTAGATCGAGTACGGGGTTTTTTCTTTTCTTTTTCTCTCTTCCTGTAACAGATCGATCATGTGAGGCAAAGGGGAGTTTTGTTCGCCTAAAAAAAGAGGGGACTAATAATGACCATTATTTCCGACGGAATAAATTCTGTGGGAAATAATTTCGTCGGAAATATACGTTTTTCTTGTAGTGGGATGATAATAGACATTTTAAGGATACAGAAGGCATTCGAATTTACCTAGCACTGGTATTTGGCGTATTCAGCGAAGAATTGTTCGGGAGTGAAGTCCTTGAATAGGTCATCATCTTTGGGGAGGGCGAAGTGGTTGAGTAGCTTGTAAGGAAAGTCTTCAGAAGAGCCTTCGGGCCATAATGTTGTTACGGCGGGTTCCTCTTCTGCTTGTGAGGAGGTGGGGGCCGCATGGAGGTCTGGTTGGTAATTATGGTCCGAGGTTGAGGTTCGGGGGTCGTGTCTTTTCGTGGTTTTTTGGTGAAGGGTTCGAGGGGCTCATCTTCGGTTTCTTCGATGTCTTCAGGATTGGTTTCGGGTTGGATGTTAGGAGGGGTTTGTTGTGGAGTTGTGGATTCAGGAGCTTGAAGATGAGGATGAGGTGGTTCGGTGGTGGTTGTCTTAGAGGGTGTCGTTGCTTGGTGTCTCTTCTTCTTCCTCATCAAGGCCAACTTGTCGGATTTGTTCATTTCCAAAGCTTTTTTCTTAGGGGGTGGTGCATAGGGATAACTATTATTGGTTGTATAGATAAGGGTGGTTCAGTTTCTTGGTTTGGATTTGAAGTAATTTCTGCGGTTGTTGTATCGAAGGTTGAGATGGATTGAGTAGTCGGCGTTGAAGGTGTATCGGTTGAGATTTCAGTTATAGGGACAGTTTCGACTTCTGGAGTTTCTTCGGTGACAAGGTTGGGGATGAGTTCGGTTATGATGGGTGTTCGGAAGCTAATTTCTCCAAGGGATTCTAGTTAGTAAATTGTCATTACACATACAGAATAGAGATTATTAAAAATCAAAAAATTATAAGTAAGAAGTAGGAGATCGAAAAAAAGCTTACGTCCGTGTAGATAGAGCTAGGTGGGGTCGGATAGCACCTCTATGTTCCATTCTATGCTCTCATATTCTTGTAAAACTCTTTATATTCTTCTAATCTCTTCCTTGGAAAGCGAGTTACCTTTACGATGGCATCATCGGGAGTGGCCCAATTTGGCAGAAGTTGGAGGTTGGTGCCTTTGACGAAAATCCATTGGGAGTTTCATCCCTTATTAATTGCTGGAGGGGGTCTTTATGCAGGTGGACTTACCTGGTTGTTTGTTTAGTTGGCGTAGGCCAAGTTCCTTGGATCAGCCGACATTAAACAAGACGAAGAAGAAATCCAAGCTGGGTATGATTCCGTATTCTTGGCAGAAGGCTATAAAGCTTATTAGATGGATGTAGGAGTTTGACACGAGTTGTGTAAACCTGATGCCAACAAAGCTAAGAAAGGATGAGATAAACTCGTGTAGGGGGAATCAGACCCCATACTTTAAGGCCCAGAGGGGAACGACGATCCATTCTCCATTCGGTCGCCAATACATCCTTTCAGATAGCTTTGGGGCTCGAAGTTTGTATTCGGCTGGGATTTTAAATTGTCGGCGGATTTCAGTTATTTGTTGGGTTTATATATTGGATTTGGTATTTATGTGGGTAAAGGCTTTTGAGGATGAATAGTGATTTCGGATCCTCATTTCGATGAGCTCGGTGGGGCCTAGAGGTGGTACAAGATTGCTTGACGACGATGGGATATGTGTGGGGACTATGTTGTTTAGTGGAGGAGTTGATATGTCGACAAAAATTAAGTCGGTGGTAGCAATGGAAGTGTGGTTAACTCTAGTGAGGTTTGGGGGTTATCGGTGGTGATTTGCTCGTTGGATGTGTTGGTTTGATTGTTGGTTTATGCCATTGATGATTGAAAAGTGTTGAGCGAGGGTTAAGTTTGATCGGAAAAGGTAAGTGCAGTATGCCGGTGAAAGGGATGCAGAGAAAAGGAAATGAGAAGGGAAGTATTTTTTTTAAAAAGTGGCGGTTTGTTTTGGGGAAAGGTTTTTATGATGGGACCGTCTCTTTGTTTTCGCACATTTCCCTAAACTCGGCACAGTCATGATGGTGGTAGGGTCCAGTTAGGCATGTGTGGCAAGGAAGGGGATGTTTGGTTTCGAAGCTGATGATTGGATGTTTATTAATTTTTGTGTACTCTCTTATTATAAATTTTTTATAATAAGAGAGTGGGGGGCAATGTTGGGGTATGATTTATTGGGTCCGGTGGATTTGGTGGGTCCTATCCCACGTGGAGGAATTTTCCCTACGTGGAGGTATATTTTGATTGGATATTTGGCAGTTAAGGGATCTATAGTTCTAACTATATTTAACTTCTAATTCCTAAGGAAAGAGTCAAGATTATATTCGACTTCTTTTGTTTAAGAAGATTGACTTCTATCATATTATGGTAACCACTATGATAATGAATCCTATTATGATTCGGGAACAAGGCAATAAAGGAGGTGTGATCAACTATAAATACAAGGTTATACTCTAATTTACAGGTAATGTCACTTTGAGCACTAAAACATTAAGCCTCCATTGTTAACCTTGTATTCAGCCTCTACTTATTCTCACACCGGAGCTATCCCCCGGCAGCCCCGGCCGTCTGCTCTCTGAGTGTGGTTCCGTTTCTATGCAGGATCGAACGCGTTATTTGGTGATTGGACGCGTGGACAAATTTTGGTGTTAACACCCATTAAGCTTATAATCATCATGATTACAATATAATTTTCCTGGCTCATTCTTGGGCTCCCAATATAAAACAGCTAAATCAAGCACAATCTAATAACTTATATATGCAAATATATAGTTCAAACAACCTTCCATTTAGTCCATATTAATTCTGCCAGTGGAATATATTTAATTGATTTAGAATACTAATTTTGATGTGTACAGGATAAGGTATAGATACCAAGTACGGTAGATATGGCGGAATTTCAATTCCACGCTGTTCCATGCAAATCCAATCCTTGGCTACCAATTCTTGTGTTGGTGTTTCCTGAGACATGTATGTCCTGCAATAATCATCGCATCGAGATGCGAGATATAAACTATGAAAATATAATCTTTCTATTGTTACTATATATCCAGATATATTCAATTGGTAAACAGATAACCCTATCCTAATTAGATGCAAACATTAATTGTGGTTCACTATAAATAAAAGATATCATTCAGAAAATGCTAGCCAGAGGTGGAAAGAAATCTTTAATTAGCATAACTCTTAGGGGTGGAGAATCCACCATGCATGCATGCTTCTGTCAGATGGGGTAAGTCTCTTAATAAATGCTCTAGCAGAACTACTTCTCCGGAGCTGAGACGAAGAATTTGCAACATTATATAGAAATTGGCTCCTCAGCCTGCAAAAATTAAGCAATAGTTCCAACCATATATATCAGTCAGTGTATATATGCATCATGCATGGGCATTCAGAAATTAAAGATCATAAGATAAAACATGAAAACACGTACGTAGGATTCTAAATCTAGTTGCTGCTGTGCTGTCAAAAGCATTTGGTTCAACAGTTTTTCCATGCTCAGCTGTGCATCACAAGAATTTTCAAAATAATATATGACGGGAAAAAGAATAAAAGAAATAACAGTTCTGGAATTCAAATACTAGCTCTTCGGAAAATAAGTTGCAAAGTAGAGGGATGCCGAGATTATATTCATTTTGGATGCTTTAGAATTTGTCTTATGAGAAATCCAGAACATTTATGTTCACATACTGTATAAAAAGGGGAGTGCACGTCCAACTTTCAAGGGATAGATAGCATACCATTCTTTTGCATTTCCTTTTGGCAGGCAATTTTCTTTTAAGAAAAAAACAATTGAAGATTTAATTTGTAATTTCTCATACTTCTAAAATTTAAAGCACTGAATCTATATTTTACCCCCTCAGTTCCAAGATCAATATTGACCTTTTTGAAGTCAGTTTGAAATATTAATTTTTAAATTCAAAACTGGAATGAATTAATTTACTGCTAGACAATACAATTATAAAAATTGTAAACTATCTAAATAGTACTGCTTACTAATAGATTTATTGTTCTCAAAAGTTAAATGAATCACATCAATTGTGAATTTGAAAATTTCTCAAATTGACTTTAAAAAATCAAACTTAATCCTACATTTTCGAATTGAAGAATTGATTTTTTTAAATTTATTATAATTACATTTATTATGTGCACGTGTAATGCACGACACAAACATTTAACATGAATAAGAACAATATAAAAATTCAACACGTCTATGGGTTGAATCTATTCCAAATTTTAGTCGTCAAATTTTACCAGTGGCAACATAGCAATTTGAGCAAACACGTCATTAAAATATAATATTTATTATAATTACGTTTATTATGTGCACGTGTAATGCACGGCACAAACAGTTAGCATGAATAAGAACAATATAAAAATTCAGCATGTCTAGTGGGTTGAATCTATTCCAAATTTTAGTTGTCAAACTTTATCAGTGGCAACAGAGTAATTTGAGCAAACACCTCGTCAATTTTAGCTTCAGCCTGCAAAATTACAATTAATAAGTATGAAAATCATCTTAGCCAAAAGCTTGTGCAATGTTCATGACGGAAACCTTTTGTAAAAAGAGGCGGATAAAGAGATCAAATACCTTTAATTAGATCAACATTAACAACCTTACAGAGAATTTTACAAGGTATTTTATAAATTGGCATTTCCGAGTTACCATCCTGGTTCATGTATGTCGCAACCTATAACAAATATTCAAATTTGATATAACAACTAAAGAAATTTCTACGAAAAAAACCTCATACATGTTGCATCACGGATTCACTAAACCATCCCGTATCTATTACATAATCAAACCGAGAGAGTTCTCATTAAATAACGTATGGACAAGATTATTTAAAAGGATCATAACTATATTTTGAAATGACTAGCAAACTGATCTAATTCCTTTTCTAATTTAACTATACATGACAAAATCTATTAATTTCATTTTCGTCAAACATTTAAACTAAAGATAAGATTGTTTTGTTATTAAATCCTGCTTATTAAATTTGAGAGGATGAATATGAGGAGATCAAAACCTGTTCAATGTGTCCTTGAGAAAAGTAGTAAACTTTATCCCCAGTGCGAGAAACGTTCACGAGGGGGACGGTACAGGCATGTCACAGTTGACTATATAAATTAATGTCCCCACCTGAGAATATATATATATATATAGAGAGAGAGAGAGAGACAAATTATCCAAATACATCGGTGGTAGAAAGAGAGAAAAGAATAGGGCAAAATAAATACTACTCCCTCCATCCAACTTTATTTGTCATAATTTAAAAATACACGCCTATTAAAATTTTGATCTCCAAATTACCCATCTTAATTACTATATTATCATCTTTTTTATTTTATTTAATCTCTCAACTCTTTCTTGGAATAAGAAAATAGAGGAGAGAGAGTGAAAAAATAGGTGTGGTTGTGATTCAAATGTCAAAGTTAATAATAAACATGAAAATTATCTTAGCCAAAAGCCTGTGCGTGATGGAAACCTTTTGTAAAAAGAGGTGGATAAAGAGATCAAATACCTTTAGATCAACATTAACAACCTTGCAGAGAATTTTACAAGGTATTTTGTAAATTGGCATTTCCGAGTTACCATCTTAGTTCATGTATGTCGCAACCTATAACAAATATTCAAATTTGATATAACAACTTAATAAATTTCTACGGAAAAAAACCTCATACATGTTGCATCACGAATTCACTAAACCATCCGTATCTATTACATAACCAAACCGAGAGAGTTCTCATTAAATAACGTATGGACAAGATTATTTACAAGGATCATAACTATATTTTGAAATAACTAGCAAACTGATCTAATTCCTTCTCTAATTTAACTATACACGACAAAAATGTATTAATTTCATTTTCGTCAAACATTTTAACTAAAGATAAGATTGTTTTCTTATTAAATCTTGCTTATTAAATTTGAGAGGATGAATATGAGGAGATCAAAACATGTTCAATATGTCCTTGAGGAAAGTAGTAAACCTTATCCCCAGTGCGAGAAACGTTCACGAAGGAGACGACACAGGCATGCCACAATTGACTATATAAATTAAGAACAAGTCTACGCGGACCTTTTTTTGGACATAAAATTGGACTGGTGGGTCCAATTTTCCACTCATACTCTTTTTTTATTTTATTTTTCTTCTTCACTCATCACTCATTTCTCTCTTTCTCACTTTCTCCACTTTTCACTCCAATTTTATTTCTCTTTTTCACTCTATACACTTATCAATTTTTCCTCTTCTTTCCTTCTCTTCTTTTTTCTTACTCTATCAATACTTTTTTAAAAAGTAAATTGAGATGGGTTTCTTTTTATCTCATGATAATGTGCATGTTTAGCATTTATAACAAATTTTATTATTGTCAACTAGATTTTATTTTTTTTACTTATTTAATGTTAATCCATCAAGTTTATTTTTTTTTACTTATTTAATATATTTTTTCAAAAAAAGTTTAAAATTTTTATTTAATATTTTTTTTTGGCAATCTTAAACATTGAAAAAAAATATTAAATAAGTAAAAAATTTTAATATTTTTTTTTCAATGTTTAAGATTGTCAAACAAATATTAAATAAACTTTTTAAACTTTTTTTGAAAAAATATATTAAATAAGTTAAAATAAATAAATTTGATGGATTAACATTAAATACGTAAAAAAAATAAAATCTAGTTTACAATAATAAAATCTGGTATAAATGGGAAACATGCACATTATCATGAGATAAAAAGGAACTCATCTCAATTTTTTTTTTAAAAGTATTGATAGTGTAAGAAAGAAGAGGAGGAAAAATTGATAAGTGTATAGAGTGACTGAGTGAGAAAGAGAGATAAAATTGGAGTAAAAAAATGGAGAGATTGAGAAAGAGAGAAAGGAGTGAAGTAGAAAATAAATAAAAAAAAGGCATGAGTGGAAAATTGGAACCACCAGTCCAATTTTCTGTCCAACAAAAAGGTCCGCGTAGAAGCACTCATAAATTAATGTACCCAACTGAGGATATATGAGTCCTCCTACGCGGACATGGAAAAATGACATGGAAATTGGACATTTCCAATTTCCCTTGGTTTTTTTTTTTTTTTTTTTTTGGGTTTAGTCCAAATATATTTATACTATGGATTTAAAAAAAAAAATTAGAAAAAAACGTAAAAAATTAGGTCCAATTTGGATATATATCAAAAAAATGGTTGTATGGGCCCATACAACCATTTTTTTGATATATATCCAAATTGGACCTAATTTTTTACGTTTTTTTCTAATTTTTTTTTTAAATCCATAGTATAAATATATTTGGACTAAACCCAAAAAAAAAAAAAAAAAAAACCAAGGGAAATTGGAAATGTCCAATTTCCATGTCCTTTTTTTCATGTCCCCCTAGACTTACTGAGGATATATATATAGAGAGAGAGAGAGAGAGAAATTATCCAAATACATCGGTGGTAGAAAGAGAGAAAAGAATGGGGCAAAATAAATACTACTCCCTCCGTCCAATTTTATTTGTCATAATTTGAAAATACACGCCTATTAAGAAAAATTTTGGATATCCAAATTACCCATCTTAATTACTATATTATCATCTTTTTTGTTTTATTTAATCTCCCAACTCTTTCTTGGAACAAAAAAATAGAGGAGAGAGAGGGAAAAATGGGTGTGGTTGTGATTCAAATGTTAAAGTTAATAGTGCTACTTTTTCTAATGTATGTCATATTATTTTAAATGAATTTTTTTTAAAGTTAAATGAAGGTATTATTGAAAAAGTAATGTCAAAAATAGCATTAAAAATGAAAGAGGACAAATAAATTTAAATAAAAAAAATTAGGACCATTAAATTTGGACGGAGGGAGTATTATGTTTCGAAATTAGGAAGATTTGAATTCTTCCTATTCCAACAATTCTAATGTGTTTGAATTAATTGTTACAAATTCTTTGGAAAATTCAAGCATCTCATTCCAAGAAAATGGACTTGAAATGGGATTTGTGGATGAATTTATTAATGATTTGGATTGCGATAGCATATACGTGTTTTCCAACTGGGTTTTGATGATTTGAGGTGGAGTATTCATGGTGTTTATGCGCTTGGAAATTTTCAATGTGTTATCTTGTAAATAATCCGAGGGGAGCTAAGAATATTCTTGTTACTCATGAATGGTGGATACCCAAATGTATAAATTTAAATGGGCTTGATTTTGAAGTGAGCACAATTTTGGGAGTGTTTTTGCAAATTAGTCCCTTGCCTGACAATTTGATCACCCCATTGTCAGGTTTACAAATGTTGGTCAACTATATATTTCTCGAAAAATCACACTGATTTATGGCCTTCATTTGGAACTATTGAAGAAGTCAGAAAATACCGCTATCTTCTTTGAATGAAATGGTATGAACAAACCTGAAATTTTCAATGGTATGAAACCCACATATCAGTCTGGTTTTTAGAAAAACATTGTTGACCAACATTTGGAAACTTGACAATGGGGTGATCAAATTGATCAGGCAAGGAACGTACTAATTTGCAAAAACAGTCCCAAAATTGTGCTCACTTCACTTCAAAATCAAGTGATGTATTTGGATAATTTCTCTCTCTCTCTCTCTCGCTCTCAATATATATATATATATATATATATATATATATATATATATCCTCATGTGGAGGCATTAATTTATATAATTAACATATAGTCAACTGTGACATGCATGTGTCATCCACCTTGTGAACGTTTCTCGCACTAGGGATAATTACTACTTTCCTTAAGGACACATTGAACAAGTTTTGATCTCCTCATATTCGTCATCTCAAATTTAATAAGCATAATTTAATAAGAAAACAATCTTATCTATAGTTTAAATGTTTGACAAAAATGAAATTAATACATTTTATCGTGTATAGTTAATTATTAGAAAAGGAATTAGATCAGTTTGCCAAAGTGATTTCAAAATATAGTTATGATCTGTTTAAATAATCTTGTCCATACGTTATTTAATGAGAACTCTCTCGGTTTGGTTGCGTAATAGATACGGGAAGGTTTAGTGAATCCGTAATCCAACATGTATGAGAGTTTTTTTCGTAGAAATTTATTAAGTTATTATATCAAATTTGAATATTTGTTATAGGTTGTGACATACATGCATGAACCAGGATGGTAACTCGAAAATGCCAATTTATAAAATACCTTGTAAAATTCTCTGCAAGGTTGTTAATGTTGATCTAAAGGTATTTGATCTCTTTATCCACCTCTTTTTACAAAAGGTTTCCATCACGCATATTGCACGAGCTTTTGGCTAAGATGATTTTCATGCTTATTAATTGTAATTTTGCATGTTGAAGCTAAAACTGGTGTTTGCTCCAATTACTCTGTTGCCACTAATAAAGTTTGACAACTAAAATTTGGAATAGATTCAACCCACTAGACATGCTGAATTTTTATATTGTTCTTATTCATGCTAAATGTTTGTGCCATGCATTACACGTGCACGTAATAAATGTAATTATAATAAATATTATATTTTAATGACGTGTTTGCTCAAATTACTTTGTTACATAATATATATATATATATATATATATATATATATATATATACACACACACACACACACACATCCTCAGGTGGGGACATTAATTTATATAATTAACATATAGTCAACTGTGACATGCATGTGTCATCCCCCTCGTGAACGTTTCTCGCACTGGGATAATTACTACTTTCCTTAAGGACATATTGAACAAGTTTTGATCTCCTCATATTCATCATCTCAAATTTAATATGCAGAATTTAATAAGAAAACAATCTTATCTATAGTTTAAATGTTTGACAAAAATGAAATTAATACATTTTGTCGTGTATAGTTAATTATTAGAAAAGGAATTAGAACAGTTTGCTAAAGTGATTTCAAAATATAGTTATGATCTTTTTAAATAATCTTGTCCATACGTTATTTAATGAGAACTCTCTCAGTTTGGTTGCGTAATAGATATGGGAAGGTTTAGTGAATCCGTAATGCAACATGTATGAGAGTTTTTTTCGTAGAAATTTATTAAGTTATTATATCAAATTTGAATATTTGTTATAGGTTGCGGCATACATGCATGAACCAGGATGGTAACTCGAAAATGCGAATTTATAAAATACCTTGTAAAATTCTCTGCAAGGTTGTTAACGTTGATCTAAAGGTACTTGATCTCTTTATCCAGCTCTTTTTACAAAAGGTTTCCATCACGCACATTGCACAGGCTTTTGGCTAAGATGATTTTCATGCTTATTAATTCTAATTTTGCATGTTGAAGCTAAAACTGGTGTTTGCTCAAATTACTCTGTTGCCACTGATAAAGTTTGACAACTAAAATTTGGAATAGATTCAACCCACTAGACATGCTGAATTTTTATATTGTTCTTATTCATGCTAAATGTTTGTGCCATGCATTACACGTGCACGTAATAAATGTAATTATAATAAATATTATATTTTAATGACATGTTTGCTCAAATTACTTTGTTACATAATATATATATATATATATATATATATGTATGGGGACATTAATTTATATAATCAACATATAGTCAATTGTGACATGCATGTGTCATCCCCCTCGTGAACGTTTCTCGCACTGGGGATAATTACTACTTTCCTTAAGGACACATTGAACAAGTTTTGATCTCCTCATATTCATCATCTCAAATTTAATAAGCAGAATTTAATAAGAAAACAATCTTATGTATAGTTTAAATGTTTGACAAAAATGAAATTAATACATTTTGTCGTGTATAGTTAATTATTAGAAAAGGAATTAGATCAGTTTGCTAAAGTGATTTCAAAATATAGTTATGATCTTTTTAAATAATCTTGTCCATACGTTATTTAATGAGAACTCTCTCGGTTTGGTTGCGTAATAGATACGGGAAGGTTTAGTGAATCCGTAATGCAACATGTATGAGAGTTTTTTTCGTAGAAATTTATTAAGTTATTATATCAAATTTGAATATTTGTTATAGGTTGCGGCATACATGCATGAACCAGGATGGTAACTCGAAAATGCCAATTTATAAAATACCTTATAAAATTCTCTGCAAGGTTGTTACTGTTGATCTAAAGGTATTTGATCTCTTTATCCACCTCTTTTTACAAAAGGTTTCCATCACCCACATTGCACAGGCTTTTGACTAAGATGATTTTCATGCTTATTAATTGTAATTTTGCATGCTGAAGCTAAAACTGGTGTTTGCTCAAATTACTCTGTTGCCACTGATAAAGTTTGACAACTAAAATTTGGAATAGATTCAACTCACTAGACATGCTGAATTTTTATATTGTTCTTATTCATGCTAAATGTTTGTGCCATGCATTACACGTGCACGTAATAAATGTAATTATAATAAATATTATATTTTAATGACGTGTTTGCTCAAATTACTTTGTTACATAATAATATAATATATATATATATATATATATATATATATATATATATATATATATTGGGGACATTAATTTATATAATCAACATATAGTCAACTGTGAAATGCATGTGTCATCCCCCTCGTGAACGTTTCTCGCATTGGGGATAATTACTACTTTCCTTAAGGACACATTGAACAAGTTTTGATCTCCTCATATTCATCATCTCAAATTTAATAAGCAGAATTTAATAAGAAAACAATCTTATGTATAGTTTAAATGTTTGACAAAAATGAAATTAATACATTTTGTCGTGTATAGTTAATTATTAGAAAAGGAATTAGATCAGTTTGCTAAAGTGATTTCAAAATATAGTTATGATCTTTTTAAATAATCTTGTCCATACGTTATTTAATGAGAACTCTCTCGGTTTGGTTGCGTAATAGATACGGGAAGGTTTAGTGAATCCGTAATGCAACATGTATGAGAGTTTTTTTCGTAGAAATTTATTAAGTTATTATATCAAATTTGAATATTTGTTATAGGTTGCGGCATACATGCATGAACCAGGATGGTAACTCGAAAATGCCAATTTATAAAATACCTTATAAAATTCTCTGCAAGGTTGTTACTGTTGATCTAAAGGTATTTGATCTCTTTATCCACCTCTTTTTACAAAAGGTTTCCATCACCCACATTGCACAGGCTTTTGACTAAGATGATTTTCATGCTTATTAATTGTAATTTTGCATGCTGAAGCTAAAACTGGTGTTTGCTCAAATTACTCTGTTGCCACTGATAAAGTTTGACAACTAAAATTTGGAATAGATTCAACTCACTAGACATGCTGAATTTTTATATTGTTCTTATTCATGCTAAATGTTTGTGCCATGCATTACACGTGCACGTAATAAATGTAATTATAATAAATATTATATTTTAATGACGTGTTTGCTCAAATTACTTTGTTACATAATATATATAGATATATATATATATATATATATATATATATGTATGGGGACATTAATTTATATAATCAACATATAGTCAACTGTGACATGCATGTGTCATCTCCCTCGTGAACGTTTCTCGCACTGGGGATAATTACTACTTTCCTTAAGGACACATTGAACAAGTTTTGATCTCCTCATATTCATCATCTCAAATTTAATAAGCAGAATTTAATAAGAAAACAATCTTATGTATAGTTTAAATGTTTGACAAAAATGAAATTAATACATTTTGTCGTGTATAGTTAATTATTAGAAAAGGAATTAGATCAGTTTGCTAAAGTGATTTCAAAATATAGTTATGATCTTTTTAAATAATCTTGTCCATACGTTATTTAATGAGAACTCTCTCGGTTTGGTTGCGTAATAGATACGGGAAGGTTTAGTGAATCCGTAATGCAACATGTATGAGAGTTTTTTTCGTAGAAATTTATTAAGTTATTATATCAAATTTAAATATTTGTTATAGGTTGCGACATACATGCATGAACCAGGATGGTAACTCGAAAATGCGAATTTATAAAATACCTTGTAAAATTCTCTGCAAGGTTGTTAATGTTGATCTAAAGGTATTTGATCTCTTTATCCACCTCTTTTTACAAAAGGTTTCCATCACGCACATTGCACAGACTTTTGGCTAAGATGATTTTCATGCTTATTAATTGTAAATTTGCATGCTGAAGCTAAAACTGGTGTTTGCTCAAATTACTCTGTTGCCACTGATAAAGTTTGACAACTAAAATTTGGAATAGATTCAACCCACTAGACATGCTGAATTTTTATATTGTTCTTATTCATGCTAAATGTTTGTGTCGTGCATTACACGTGCACATAATAAATGTAATTATAATAAATATTATACTTTAATGACGTGTTTTCTCAAATTACTTTGTTACTACTGGTAAAGTTTGACAACTAAAATTTGGAATAGATTCAACCCATTAGACATGCTGAATTTTTATATTGTTCTTATTCATGCTAAATGTTTGTACCGTGCATTACACGTGCACATAATAAATGTAATTATAATAAATTTAAAAAAAATCGATTTTTCAATTCGAAAATGTAGGATTAAGTTTGACTTTTTAAGTCGATTTGAGAAATTTTTAAATTCACAATTGATGTGATTCATTTAACTTTTGAAAACAATAAATCTTTTAGTAAGTAGTACTATTTAGATAATTTACAATTTTTATAATTGTATTGTCTAGCAGTAAATTAATTCATTCTAATTTTGACTTCAAAAGTCAATATTGATCGAAGAGAATTTGAATTCCAGAACTGTTATTTCTTTTATTCTTTTTCCTGCAGTCATTATTTTGAAAATTCTTGTGATATATGCACAGCTGAGCATGGAAAAACTGTTGAACCAAATGCTTTTGACAGCACAGCAGCAACTAGATTTAGAATCCTACGTGTTTTAATTTCATGTTTTATCTTATGATCTTTAATTTCTGAATGCATGCTGGCCATGCATACACTGACTGATATGGTTGGACTATTGCTTTGCTTTTTGCAGGCTGATCGAGGAGCCAATTTCTGATCGATGTTGCAAATTTAAATTCTTCATCTCAGCTCCGGACCGGAGAAGTCCTGCTAGAGCATTTAATTTAACATTTAATGAAAACGGATATTTTCACAACAAAAAATGATATTAAATATTTCTTTCCACCCCTGGTAGAGCATTTTCTGAATGATATCATTCAGAAGTCCTGCTAGAGCATTTTCTGAATGATATCTTTTATTTATAGTGAACCACAATGTTATGTTTGCATCTAATTAGGATATATAGGGTTATCTGTTTACCAGTTGAATATATCTGGATATATAGTAACAATATTAGAAAGATTATATTAATTTTCATAGTTTATATCTCGCATCGCATCTCGATGATTATTGCAGGACATGTTTATACTATAATTTTTGCATTGCAGGATAGGGTAACTTATTTTAATTGTCAGATTCCTAATATATCCATCAACTGCTCTTCGAATTAATTTTTCCTCTATATATATATATATATATATATATATATATATATATATATATGTTTAACTAGTTATTGTGTTTTACACGTACGTTGTTGGCTTTCATTTCTGTATGTGAAGTTGTAAACTGTAAACTTGAATGCATGTACTCCTCGATCAATTAGTAGTATTTGAAGGATTAATTGTGATTTGTGAGAGATTGAATATGAATATGTTGGCAGGAATAGAAAGTATGGATTATTTTAAACTTTTAAAATGCATTTGATATGAGGGATTTGGTGAAGAAATCTGAATTGTTATAAAGTAAAAACAGAGTGAATTCTGCACGACGTTTTCCTTGAGCTGCTGCTCCTGCTGACTTCTAGACTAAAATTATGAGGGGGGGTTGATGGGATCTATCTTTGTTGGAGTTATAGTGTATTTCTAAAACAAATTGGGTTAGTCCCATATTGGATAGTTAGGAAACTTTTTCCTTCCTTTTAAGTCTTTGCCCTTTAGTGGGATATTGAACGTGGCTAGACCCAAAAGTGGACTCGCGCGCTCAGGGCACTTGGCCAAGACCGTAGGCAAATTTGAAAAAACTAATCCGAAAACCAATTAACCGGGTGCGTGCAGAGGGGGATGCAAATCTGCCAAAATTTGAACTTCGTGCACTTCTTAGTCCAGCGAAGGTTTTGCTTAAAAAAACGTATATGCTTTTTTACGTTATATTAATGCTTCAGTTTTTTTTTTTTTTAAAAACGTCTCTATATTTATTGGACGAACGTTACTCTTGTTTTTTAAAAAAATCTGCTCCCTCTCTTCTTGTATAAAAACGTCTCCTCAAATCTTTTTAGATATATATATATAAACAGAAAAAAAATGTCTTCCTCTACAGAGTTCGAGCAATAGGTAGAAATTGTGTTTTGTGTTCGTCTTCCTTCAGTGCAGGGAAAGTCGAAACAGAGATCATTCTGGGCTGTTTTATCTTGGGGACGACGTGGTACTTCTAAACTGCTTGCACATTCTGGGCAGAGCCGCGAAACGTCTTAAAGAAAACGACCTAGTCCGCGACTCAACCCAGATTTCAGATTTTGATACAATTGGTAAATCTGTTATTTTCATAACAGACACAAGGTAATCGGTCAATTTTATTTTGATCATTGTTTACAACAATTTTAAGACGTTTCTTCTGCCATGGATTCTGAAATTAAATTCTCCAACACTGATATCAACAAACCTTTTCGCTTTGAGGGTCTTCATTTTAAACGCTGGAAACAAAAGATGTCCTTCTATCTTACAACCCAAAAGCTTGCTGATTATTGTCAATCTGTTATACCTGATGTTGCCGACCCACCTACTACTGAAAACACTAAGGAAAGAGAAAAATGGATAAAGGAAGATTTTTTGGCAAAGAACTATATTTTGAATGCTTTGACTGATGAACTTTATGATTACTATCTGACTTTTGAAACTGCTAAAAAACTTTGGGATGCCCTCCAGAAAAAGTATGACACCGAAGAAGCTGGGACTAAGAAATATGCAGTTAGTCGATATCTCAAGTTTGCTATGGTTGATGAAAAATCCGTGGTTTCCCAGGCACATGATTTACAAAAAATTGCACATGAAATTCTATCTGAGGGTATGTCTTTTTGTGAACAATTTCAGGTTGCTGTCCTTATTGACAAACTGCCACCCAGTTGGAAGGATTTCAAAAGAGATCTCCGCCACAAGTCCAAGGAGTTCTCCACGGAGACCTTAATCGTTCGTCTCCGGATTGAGGAGGAGGCTCAGAAACTTGATCAGAAGGAGGAGGTTCTGTTTGTCTCAAACAAGAAGAATCAAAATTCAGAGAAGAGGCATAACAGTTTGGATGCACTCAAGCCAAATGGTAGAATCACGAAACCAAACCAGAACCGCAAGAATCAGAATAGTAGATCCACTCAGAACAAGAATCAACCCCATTCAGGAGGCCAGGCTCGAGACACAGACGCTGTCCAGTTTGTGTGTTACAATTGTAATAAGCCTGGTCATATGGCCAGAAATTGCAGGAACCCCATGCATCGTGCTGCTCCGCAGGCGAACCTGGTGGATGGAGAACCACTAGTAGCTATGATTTCCGAGATTAATCTGATAAGTGGTTCAGGGGATTGGTGGATAGACACCGGCGCTTCTCGTCATGTCTGTCATGATCGTTCCTTGTTCAAGAGCTATTCTGAAGCAGACGATAAGAAAGTGTTGTTGGGTGATTCCCACACCACTAAGGTTATTGGCGTTGGTGATGTAGATGTGAAGTTCACTTCTGGAAGAACTGTCACCCTAAAAGAAGTGCTTCACACTCCAGAAATAAGGAAGAATCTTGTGTTCGGCTACCTCCTCAATAAAGCGGGCTTTACTCAGATCCTTGGAGCTGATCAGTACACTCTCACCAAGAATGGTACATTTGTTGCTAAAGGTTATGCTACTGATGGAATGTTTAAACTTAATGTTGACATGAATAAAACTGCTATTTCTTCTTATATTGTTTGCTCTGTGAATGTTTGGCATGCTAGACTTTGTCACGTAAACAAGAAATTGGTTAAGAACATGAGTAACTTAGGTTTTATTCCTAACATTTCACTAAATGAGTTTGAAAAATGTGAATCTTGTAGTCAAGCCAAAATCACTAAGAAACCCCATAAATTGGTCACTAGAAAAACAGAATTGCTTGAATTGATCCATACTGATATGTGTGAATTAGATGGAGTCCTCACTAAAAATGCACAAAGATACTTTATCACATTCATAGATGATTACTCGAATTATACATCTGTCTATTTGATGAAACACAAGGATGAGGCATTTGACATGTTTAAAATCTTTCTGAATGAAGTTGAGAACCAGTTTAATAAAAAGATTAAGAGACTTCGTAGTGATAGAGGCTCTGAGTATGATTCGAACAAGTTCATTGCTTTCTACAATTCTACTGGTATTATTCATGAGAAAACTACTTCTTACTCACCCGAAATGAATGGAAAGGCAGAACGTAAGAATAGAACACTTACTGAACTTGTTGTTGCCATTATGCTTAGTTCGGGTGCATCTTCACATTGGTGGGGTGAAATTTTGTTAACTGTTTGTTATGTGCTGAATAGAGTTCCTAATTCTAAATCCTTGATTTCACCTTATGAATTGTGGAAGAACCGGAAACCCAATGTGTCTTATTTTAAAGTTTGGGGCTGTTTAGCTTATGTTCGTATTCCTGACCCGAAAAGGTCAAAACTTGCTAGTAGAGCTTATGAATGTGTTTTTATTGGTTATGCTGCGCACAATAAGGCATATAGGTTCTTTGACATTAATAATAAGGTAATTATTGAATCAATTGATGCTGATTTTTATGAAGATAAATTTCCTTTTAAATCAAGAAATAGTGGGGGTGCTTGTTTACCTAGATTAGAAGAATCTAAAACCATGGACTCTAGGAACACTGAGATAGAACCAAGGAGGAGCAAGAGAACTCGCACTGCGAGGGATTTTGGTCCTGACTTTGCATTTACCTTAGAAGAGGACCCCACTACTGTTCAAGAGGCCTTAACTTCCCCAGATGCTGGATTTTGGCAAGAAGCCATAAATGACGAAATGGATTCTTTGGAGTCCAATAAGACTTGGGAATTAGTAGACTTACCTCCAAGTTGTAAGTCAATTGGTTGCAAATGGGTACTTAAAAAGAAATTGAAACCTGATGGTTCTGTGGATAAATATAAGGCTAGACTTGTTGCTAAGGGATATAGACAAAGGGAGAACATAGATTTTTTTCGATACTTACTCTCCTGTGACTAGAATTACTTCCATTCGTGTTTTGATTGCATTAGCTGCTGTCCATAATTTAGTTGTACATCAAATGGATGTTAAAACTGTCTTTTTGAATGGTGACTTAGAAGAAGAGATTTACATGGATCAACCTGAGGGTTTTGTTGTCCACGGCCAAGAACACAGAGTGTGTAAGTTAGTTAAATCTCTTTATGGCCTTAAACAGGCACCTAAGCAATGGCATGAAAAATTTGATAACCTTGTTTTGTCGAATGGCTTTAAGGTCAATGAAAGTGATAAATGCATATATTATAAGTTTGATAATTCAGTTTGCACGTTGATATGTTTATATGTTGATGACTTGCTAATATTTGGCAATAATTTAAATGTTGTTAATGAGACCAAATCTTTGCTTAATAAGAATTTTGATATGAAAGATTTGGGAGAAGCCAATGTCATTTTGGGTATTAAAATTACTAAGTTTGAAAATGGAATTTTTCTTGATCAGTCACATTATATTGAAAAGATCTTGAAGAAATATAATTATTTTGATTGCAAACCTGCATGCACTCCTTTTTGATTCGAGCATTAAACTGTTTAAGAATACTGGAGACAGTATTAGACAATCTGAATATGCAAGTATTATTGGTAGTCTTCGTTATGCTACTGACTGTACGAGACCAGATATTGCATATGTTGTAGGTGTATTATGCAGGTTCACGAGCAGACCTAGTATGGAGCATTGGTATGCAGTTGAGAGGGTAATGCGGTATTTGAAAAGAACTATTACTTATGGTTTGCACTACTCGAAATATCCCGATGTATTAGAGGGATATGGTGACGCTGATTGGAATACCCTCTCAGATGACTCCAAAGCAACTAGCGGATATATGTTCAATATTGCAGGAGGTGCAGTCTCTTGGAAGTCCAAGAAACAAACAATTTTAGCACAATCCACTATGGAGTCTGAGATGATAGCACTAGCTGGAGCTAGTGAAGAGGCAGCTTGGTTGAGAAACCTTCTGTCAGAGATTCCCTTATGGGAAAAACCTATACCAGCCATACTAATCCATTGCGATAATACCGCGGCTATTGCTAAAGTTCAGAACCGTTATTTTAACGGCAAGAAACGACAAATACGTCGTAAGCACAACACAGTTAGAGAGTTGCTTACTACTGGGGCTGTTAGAGTGGATTATGTACGGTCAGAGGAGAACCTTGTTGATCCTTTGACGAAAGGACTAGCACGGGAGAAGGTGTGGAACACCTCGAAAGGGATGGGACTCAAGCCCGTTGAGAAATAAGTCACTTGTGATGGATACCCAACCTATAGACTGGAGATCCCAAAAATAGGTTCAAAGGGAAAAACGAGTCACATGGTGATATGGTGAGAATCATGCTATAAGGATTTATACTCTAAGTCCATCTCTAAGAAGCATGACATCCTGTAGCGAAAGAGGTTGTGTTATTTTAACACTTAATGAGTTTTATAGCTCTATGTGGAGTGGAGTACCTAGACTACAGGAGTACTCTTGATAGACTCACCTATATGAATGTTGAAGTGTGGCCGCTTCTTGGGAGAATTGGGGCAAATTCTCTAGGTCATTCATGAAACTGGGATACTAGCACATGGCCATAAAGTGCTGGCTTTGAACATTCACAATAGTAGAGTTGTGTGTGTGGTGCACTCAGGTTTAGAGTTCAAGACAACAAGTCACTCTAATTTTTATCTGAAGCACTTTCACTATGTAATGGTTCAAGTTGAAAGACACCTTTACTTATGCGCAGCTTTATACTTTATTGCTCGAATATTATTTTCTTGTTTTTTAAAAATACAAGTGGGGGATTGTTGGAGTTATAGTGTATTTCTAAAACAAATTAGGTTAGTCCCACATTGGATAGTTAGGAAACTTTTTCCTTCCTTTTAAGTCTTTGCCCTTTAGTGGGATATTGATTGTGGCTAGACCCAAAAGTGGACTCGCGCGCTCAGGGGACTTGGCCAAGGCCGAAGGCAAATTTGAAAAAACTAATCCGGAAACCAATTAACCGGGTGCGTGCAGAGGGGGATGCAAATCTGCCAAAATTTGGCTTCTTAGTCCAGCGAAGGTTTTGCTTAAATTAACGTATATGCTTTTTTACGTTATATTAATGCTTCAGTTTTTTTTATAAAAAAAACGTCTCTATATTTATTGGACAAACGTTACTCTTGTTTTTTAAAAAAATCTACTCCCTCTCTTCTTGTATAAAAACGTCTCCTCAGATCTTTTTAGATATATATATATATATATATATAAACAGAAAAAAAATGTCTTCCTCTACAGAGTTCGAGCAATAGGTAGAAATTGTGTTTTGTGTTCGTCTTCCTTCAGTGCAGGGAAAGTCGAAACAGAGATCATTTTGGGTTGTTTTATCCTGGGGACGACGTGGTACTTCTGAACTGCTTGCACATTCTGGGCAGAGCCGCGAAACGTCTTAAAGAAAGCGACCTAGTCCGCGACTCAACCCAGATTTCAGATTTTGATACAATTGGTAAATCTGTTATTTTCATAACAGACACAAGGTAATCGGTCAATTTTATTTTGATCATTGTTTACAACAATCTTGATTGTGAATTTGAGTTTTTTCATTTTGATAAATTTGAGAAGATGAAGAAGAAGAATATAAAAAGGTATTTTGACAAGTGCCAATTTTTTACAAACTAAAAGCACTTTTAATTTAAAGGGCCACCACACAATAAAATTTTTCATAATTACTTTAATTGACTTAGATATTGGTTTGGTTGTAAATTGGATTGGTTTGGATTATTTAGTTAAAGTGCTTTGAATTCTGTCATTAATTATTCACGGCAAGTATTTTCTTAACAACAGCAAAAAAGGACAGGACGACATTTTTACTAAATTAATGTAAAATTTATTTGTATAATACATTACACAAATTATTTATACAAACTACCGAAGAGATCGATGTTGCAATAGATTCATGCTTTCTATTCTTTTCTTTAAAAGGTGGAATCAACCCACCCAGAGAAAGTGTAGAAGCTCTGTTAAAACACATTAATTAATGCGACTCCTCAACCACCGGAACGTTTAATTTGTGTAGCTGCAAGTTAAACTCTCCTCCTCTACACCATTTTCTTTAACCTTTGTCCAGGATATTTTCCATATTTGCAGCAAACTACGCCTGCAATGCAATAAAAACAGAAAATTTATACTGGGAACCTTTTATGCGTGTAACATTGTAAGAAAATTCAAATACGCCAGGAATAAAAACAGAAGTCATAGAAGGTCATCAAAAGGAAACTATTACCTACCTTTCTGTTTCAATACTTCTCTTTGCAAGCATTAGCGTCAAGAAGACAGGAACCATTGCAGCACACAAATGCTTAATAGTGTGTCCACTTACAATATGATGAGTCCATCCGTAAATTGGTTTGTCAGCGGCTTCTTCAACTTTGGCTAGAAGATAAAATCCTGCAATTATGAATTGCAAACTACTCGATATAGCAGAAAGCATCAAAATATGGCAAAGGAACCCACTTGATGGGAATACAAACCTACCTGCAGCCCAAAGCCAATATGTATAATGTGTGTACATTGGAGGCAACAAGATAGCCATTACAGGGATGGCAATGCAAGGAACAAACTGAACAAGTCCATATGGTCGCAGATCATTAAAAAATCTGCAGTAGAATATATGCAATCAACCAGCAGTGGGGATGCATGGTCAAGCTCATACCTCTTTGAAAGTTTTATTTTGCACTGCCCCATTTTACCCCTTGGGCTTCCAAAGCAGACTATTTATCTTTTTAGAAATAAAATCTCAAACAGCATATTATTTCTTCATAATGTGTCTTTGCTAACCCAAATCAGATCAAGCGAAGCATCACAAGAACAAAGGTACCATTCCATTTTGGGAACACCAAGGCTTTGTCATCAGCCAATCTCTTTTTAGAAAACAGATAGATTGTTACACTACCAGCATATGACCGATATACAGGGAGACCACCAGTGACCAGTCTAATGAAAGGAAACATATAACGAGATGGATAAGGGTATGAACACGATACCAAAAAGAACAATGAAATACCCTTCATCAAGGTGGGGAGTTCAATACCTAAATTCTGTAGAGGGAACCTTCTTGTCTGCAATAACATCAAGCATGTTCAAATCTAACTGTCCACCAGATACATCACTGACAAGATGAGAACCTTTGACTGCTTCAGAAGCAACCTGCAAATAAAAGGCATCCACAAACAAAAGCTTTCCCTTAGCCTCGGGCACTTTTAATGTGATATCCCGAAAGTTTATGAGTTTAATAAATCATGATTTTGATTGCAATAATCCTTAGAAAATGATGTTGATGGGTTAAAGAATGGTAATACTCGGAATGTATCGAGTTTAATGAAGGTTATGAAATAAAACCTGTAAGAAGTTGTGGAGGAAATAAATGAACTAGGTAATATAACGCCTATGTTAACACGAAGCGTTAAAATTATTCAACAATAAAGTTTCGAAAGAAGGTAGATGTAAACCGAGTAAAAGAGATTCGGTATTTGTGATTCCGAGGACGGAATCCTTATAAGGGGAAAAGAATGTGACGATCCGAATTTTTGAAAACTATTAAAATAAGAATTTAATAAATAAATTTCTTATTTGACGATATGATATGTGAGATTGTATTGCATAATTGAATACGCGCTATGCAATATGTGATTTTTATGAATAATAAATATTTATTATTATTATTATATGAAAATAAATTATAGAAACAATTTATTTAAAAGGAAATGAGATGGGTAAAATTTATGATACAATTAAAATAATTTATAATATTTTAAATGATGGCATTTAATATATAACCTTCATTTTATTGAAGAAATTATGTAATAATATTACATTATGAGGTGTAATGTACGCATGTTTTTAATGTAGTGAATATATTAATATATTTACTATAGTTAAATAAATTGTTGAAGACAATTTATAGAAAAGGAAAGAAAATAATTGTTTCAAAGGAAAAAGAAATGAATACATGTTAAAATAATTTATGTAATTATTTTAATATGGTGGGATTAGTATATTAAATTTAAGTATACAGAATTATTGTATACCTTAAATGAAGTAAATTGAAGTAATTTATAATATTTCAACATATCTAGTGGATTTATTACAATACATGTAATGTGTAACTTTCATTTTGAGAAGAATGAGGAAATTAAAATTTGTTATACAATATAGATTGTATAATTTAAATAAGTTTTATGGGAATAATGTATAATGTGTAAATTGAATATGTATTTAATATATTAAATAAATTGTTTAAGAAACAATTTATGGAGAGAAGTAAGAAAATCTTAATTGCAAAGCTTGAATAAGCTATTTAATGAAATAAATAATAATTATTGAATAATTACTTCGTTCCATTTTAAGTATTTAGTTTAATTGTATTTGTAATACTCATGCCTTGTTTAAGTCCCACATTGCCCAACTACTAAAGCCCCTCCCCTTCTTTTACCTATAAATATATGATTAACCTTTGTTTTAAACTATGAACAATAAGGATTTTTCTTATTTTGAGAAAACCTTTTTGTGTGAAGTCCTTTTTGGTAAGGACCTCCTTAGTAAAAATTTTCAGTATTGGGGGCGTAGGCAGACTGCGAACTTCATAATTTCGGGTATGTTCTTTTTCTTTCTTTCTTTCTTTCTTGTGTATTAGTTTAATTTAATTTTCTGTATTATTATTTTATAATTTTAATTAGTATATTTTAGTTAGTTTGTTAGTTAATATTGTGGTATTATTTTGGATAAATATTAGGTATCTCAATTATAAGAAAATGTTCTCTTTAATTTATTAATTTAATTAATAATATGGAGGGTTCAATATATGCATAAAAACTATTAATACTAATATTATAGTATTTAATAAAATGTATTATTTTTGTGAATAGATTATATTGAGCGAGTTTAACCAATTGCATCTGTAATTGTGGGTATTGCATTACGTACTCCAGGTACGGATTCCGTACTCCTTCAGCAATACTCTTGTGAAATTTAATTAATTAATTCGTTTTGTTCTGCGTTTCGAATTCCGTTATTATTTCACATAATTGTTTCTTGTGAAATTCATTTAATAGTTTCATTTTGGAATTGATACCCATAACTCGTATTTGTACTCTTTGAGTTTGGATTATCATGTCTAATGTTTATTTTGATATTTGTAGAGCGGTACATGTTACCTTCTTTTTGAGACATTATGATTATGATTTGATCTGGTTCAACATGTACATATAGAATCCTTTTGTTGGTATTATGTCACATGTGTTGTGACATCATATTTCTGTTAGAATATACTGTAGGGTATACTTGAGCTATAACCACCTGTGGGGGTACCACAGGCATGTCGTCTTGGCACGAGAGACATGACACTTTCCGTGGCAGTGTGATTAGTCCACGGCGTCTCTGATTTGTGCTCTGATAGGAGTTGGCCATTTGGTGATTTGTTGTGAGAGGCGTATGGGTCGGCCCTAGTTTTCTGTTCTGTTCTGCGGATTGGTGATGTTGTGCCAAACACCCTTTCCGATTTTGCATGCATTTGGATCTGCAGTCCAATGTGTGATTTGTCTATGTGACATTATTTGACTTGTCTGTGTGGCAAGCTATACTTTTGAGCTCAGTATGAAATAACACCTTGTCATTCTTTTTCAGACTATTAAGTTATTGTGATACAACTTAGTTCAGTTTAGTTGATTTTGTTATTCAGTTCAGTTCATAATTTTGTTCTCTATATCCGTACTGGGCATTTGGCTCATGCTGTGTTTTTCTTCCGGCAGGTACTCAAGGGGATCATGGGCAAGTGTGATGAGAGCTTCTCACCTAGATGATTATGTTTTGATGTTTGGATCTTTGTTTAGAGATGTATTGAACCTTTATTAAGAATTAGGTTGTATTAAACAGTATGTATTTTGAGCCGGTTGGGCAGTTATTAATATCTCGTTAGACTAATCTTTTGCGGTTTATAACTTTGGTATTAATTTATATTTCTGTTGTGCTTTGCACGTGACCTCCATTCCTATTTTTCGGAATGGGGTGTTACAGTATTTGCTTTAATTATGAATTAAATTTCATAATTAGTAATTACACGATTATCCGATCTTGATTTACTATTGGAATGCATATTATCATAAGGTAGGTGTTAAATTGTATAAGAATAATGTAATATATAATATTACATGTATGTATTAAATGAAAAATAGAATTAGTGAGAAGAGATTAACTTATAATAAGTTAATCATTTACTATAAAATGTAAGTGAATTATTAAGTTTATAAAATAATTTAATAGTTAATGTAATAATTAAATAAGTAATTATTTAATTATATAAAGAAGGAAATTATATTGTGTATAAAACTTTAGCATTATATTATAAGCAAGTATAAATCAAGTTAAGCACTTGATTAAGAATTATATCTACATTAAATGAATTGTTTGAAAAACAATTTATGGGATGAAGTAAGTAATTTTGATTATAAAATTTACCTAAGCTATTTAACTAGTTAATGGAGTACCATCAATTATTTAAGTATTGATATATATGAAGAGTACAGAGTGCAGGGATTAACATATATACGTGGATGGTGCATGTATTATTAAGCTATTAACATGGCTGAGTCATAAGTAATTCAAGCATGAGGTGGCAGCATTTGTTCATAACAAGCATGAGCTGTTAATGAATTGTGTAATAAGGGTCCTTAGTGTTTAACTGATAACTTAGAATAGTCAAATAGGAGCTGTTATCCCTGCCATTCTTATTCTTTAAGCTTGTCCGTTCCATTTCATTTCTTCCCTGTCCAAATTGTCAAACATATGTATCTCCCATTCGGTCCAAATGAATTCCATTACTCTCTAAAGTCTCATTAGTTCGGCTGAAAGCAATAAAGGCTCAAAGGAATTTAAAGTTGTAGCTGAATTGAAAGTTATTATTGGCATCAAAGCTAGATTCAAGTGTCATTACACATATAAATTGCAGCAACAAAAGGTAAGCTATAAGTTTTGTGGAATTCATAGAAATTAGTTAGTTTATTTATTGTATTGTGCTATGATTGAGCTGTTGTTGGGCTGTGTTGGTTAAGGGGATCTTATGCAGAGTTTAAGGAGTATTAAGAGAGGAAAAATCTGGGTTTAATCATGTTTAAATATCTATGAATTCTGTCCATAAAACTAGTACACATACTATGTTTGATAAATTTCCTCTGAAAGGCTGTTAATTATAAATAGACAAATTGAATTAAATCTGGGATCAAAGGAGCCTTTATGCATATCATGTGAAGTGATTTAAGTTATTTGGATGAATCAAATTTGGTTTAAAACCTGTTTTGGAACAAATGTTTAGTTGAGGCTCAGCTGAAAAACTGTCTCGAAAGAGCAGTTTTGGCTCCTTGTTAAATCTGTCTAGGATGTCCAAATTTGCTGAGTTGTATTTTAATATATATATATATATATATATATATATATATATATATATGATACACCCTCTATAACATGTTAAAGTTTGGTTTCAGATGTGATTTGTAAACTAGAAATTGGCAAAGTGGGCTGCTTAACATGAGCAGCTGTAGACCTGGCAAAATTGGCCCAGGCCCGCGGGCCGGCCCAGCCCGCCCAAAAAAAGCTGGGCTCTGGGCTTCATTTTTTTAGCCCGCCAAAACTTGGGCCTTTTTGGCCCGCCCAAATTTAGCCCAACCCAACATTGGCCCAGCCCGTGGGCGCCCAGCCCGCTCAATCCTTTGTAAAAATGGCCCAAGCCCGTGGGCCGGCCCAGCCCGCCCGCCAAAAAATGGGCTTTGGGCTTCACTTTTTCAGCCCACCAAAACCTGGGCCGTTTTGGCCCAGCCCAATTTTAGCCCAGCCCAACAATGGCCCAGCCCGTTTGGGCCAGCCCAGCCCAATTGCCAGGTCTAAGCAGCTGCAACAGTTGACTTGACATGGCTTGCTGGGCGTGTCGTGGCTGTTTTGGTCATTTGACATTTAGTTCATGCAAGGTAGAAATATATTAATAAATGTGTTTTAATATATAACTAACCTATGAATTAGATTAATAAACTAACATAGTTAATCACTTAAGATTAAGAGATTAATCTTGAAATATGGGAATTTAATCAAAATTTGTGGGTTATTATACCGTTAAGCTATGTAATGATTTTAATTGCATTACATACATAATACGAGGGATGTTAATAGAAAAATTACCCATAACGAATATAGTTGACTTGAGCTTAAATCAAAGTTAGTAGGATATATATTCATTAACCTATATAACAACCTTATGTATGCTATATAGGTGCGATACGTGATAACATTGCTTCAAGAACGCGATATTCAAGTAGACTCGGTAGCAATTTGCAATAAAGGCAAGTTTCCCAGTCTATTTCTATGTTAACATGTCTTATGCTTACAAGTATATGAATATTCAGGATTTGTTTTATGTTGTTTCTGAATGATTAAAGTCAATATATGACTAATGTGACTTGGGTTATGGAACTCAATATATTTAAAGCATGCAATATATGAATGATGATAGGCTGATGGTATTAGAGGTATACTTTGAGTATGAAACTATGTGTTGCATGATGCATGATAGGCTGTTGGACTTGTTGGGTCGTCGTGCTCATTCTTGCAATAACTGCGATTGATATCTAGCTGTACAGATGATAAAGATCAGAAGCATATGCGCAGAAAAATTATTTTTTTTTCTAGTTAAAGACTGTACTTCATTGTATTGACAGTTTGTGATAAGTGTGTAAATGCAAGTTTATAAATATTGAATTATTTGATAAATAAATAAAGAATGTTGTATTGAGACTTGAATTCTCATATCTATTCCGATAAAGTGAATTGTAAAATAAAGATGATTCAGATATATATATATATATATATATATATATATATATATATATATAATCTTAAAGGTTGCGATTCAGGAAACGAAGGAAAGACATAGAAAGAAAAGAATTTTAAATTATCCGCATTTCTAACTATTTTAACATCAAATGATAATGTAAAGCTAGTGCAAGATAGTATTTAACGCACAAGATTGGGATTAAGATTAGTCCTAATTATGGATTAAGTTGGTCTCGATTTTGGGGACGTTACATTTAACATGACCTCCAAGACAGTAACTAGTCTACTCAATTCCTCAGCTGAAATCCTGGATGTTGTTGGGCTTGTTATGTGCACTGAGCTCAATTACATCTGCTCCCTGTAAGATTATTAACCAGGCCTGGGAAATTGCAGTCTCCACAGACTGAAACTTCCCTACTATTCGAGTCAAATTCAATATACCCATGACAGCATGACATAGGTTTTATGAGACCAGTCTCATAGGCAATTTCCAACTGGAAATGTGGTGCCCCCAAATCCGGGTACTTAAAACCCGTACTTGGTGCTACACGATACCATTCATACAAACTGCTTATAATAAAAGATAATAGTAATTATTACATCAGAGGTATCTATCCCAGGTACGAAGACCTTTAGTATCTTTATTACATGATAGATATTGTATTTCTAAAATAAAAGTCTATCTATTACAGCAGCTATCTATAACTACTCATGTAGCTTTCCCTTGCCTTTATCCTTTCCGGACCCTTCTATGTGTTCTGGCTTAGCTGAAAACATTTATATTCAAAGCAAGAATGAGCATTTGATTGCTCAGCAAGTAATAGTAATTGATAAACACGTATATCAAGAAATAAATATTTTCTTTGAGATATGCTATGATACTAGAATAAATACTGTAAAGCAACTGAACGATTCTTAAATAACAGTACGATTCGTTTGTCTTTTTGAAACGATATACTGAATTCTGTTACTGAGTGGTCGCAAGACCATGAACTTTTAATTTTTCTTTTTTTGAAAAGGTTCTCTCAAAAATTCATCTGTGAACCGTCTGGTCTTACGGGCACGGTGGGTGATCAGCCCGTTATGCCCTGTATTGATCAATACTATCAAATAGAACAACATTTGTGTTCATCGTCACCGTCTCCAGGACGCAATATAAAATTTCCCATGTTAGGGATGTTCTACTCAGTCTGAAGTTCAACCCAACAGCAAAAAGGATGAACAACTTTATAAATTCTGAAACGATTTCAAGACTTAGTATGAAAGAATTGAAATAGTCATATCTGAGGTCTAGCCGGAACAAATGGCTTAGACATTCATCAAACTGTAAATGTATACTTAATTTTATCAAGTACACCTGATCTTACTTTCATGATTTTTCGAAGCTGATTGGAATAAAATTATATAACTTTGTATTATTCATGAATAATTGCAAGTCATTAGTTTGAAGTAACAAGTTTAGTAAAACTTGCTTACATTGAGTAAGGCTAGAACATTTACTCACAATAATTGAATTTATTTGAAAGTAAGAGAATTTGAGATACTTGCCTTGTCAGTTGACTATTGTAATAAGATTCAACTTAATTTTCTTGCACGGATCCTATACAATCATATTCACATACATGAATGTATTAGCCATATATCCATAACATATAATTTGTGTAGTTATATATTAAATAGCTACACTGGCCATATTTATTCATTTCATTCTTGTTTTTGAAACAATTCCTATATTTTTTTCAAAAACACTTTTCCTTTTTACTTACGAGAGTCATTTATCGTTTTAACTTTCTTCACAAGACCTACATGGTTTCACATATATTGGTTACTCATATAGGTCACATAGCATGTACTCCTGTATGTATATTATATTAACTAAAATCTTTCTTTCTTGTCTTAAAAATCTTTTGTGATAATTTTGAATATTTTGCTTGTCGTAACTATTTATGCCAAAAAGGCTTTGACGTAGCATTAGCATATCAAAACGTTATTGTTTTCAGTTTACAGGCCCTTTACGCCATTTTACAAACAGTTCTTACCCTTATACGAAACTTTGAAATTATACGGCATATTTAATTTCATTTACGTATTCATAGTTAATCCTTTGTTTAAATTTTTGATTGAAACTTTTATCTGATTAAATAATTTTAGACTCCAAACAAAATGTTTCAAAACAAATTTTAAGATATTAAAATCATTATCCCTTTAGTTTATACAACTTTCTTGATATACATAATGATTGCTTTATAGTTCGTATACTTGAAGTCTTATAATTCATTCTTAGTTTTATTTTCCGTATTTAAAACGAACTTACATATTCTTTAATTCTTATGTCTTGTTATGCTTTTACAATGATTTATTTTTATAAGCTAATTACCAAAGCCATCAAAATCTTAACTAAACTAAACTAACTGTTCAAAAACTTCATGGCTACTGCAGGACAGCACAGCCAGCTGCGCGCTGCGCGCGGCTGCTGCTGTCTGCAGCAGTTGCTAGCCCAGCGTCCACGCTCCATGATACCTACGTTATAATTTTCTAACCTTAAAACCAAGAATCTGATTACAACGAATTTTTTTTTCTTTTAGTATATTATAGGTGGTATATATCCACATATTGAACAATTTAAACAAACCAAACGAGGAGCCAAACCAGCCCGCCTGGACTGTTGCGGCGCAGCGCAGCACGGCGTAGGCGCGCCTGCTGCTGCTGCCTACAGTAGGGGTCAGCCTGCTGTCTTTTCCTCCTAGCCACTTTGTGATTTTCTAATTCTTAAACCGCAAATTCGCTTGCAACCAAATCCGGGTATGTTGTAGATAACATGGTAGACTACTTTTAGAATTTATAAATTACCCATTTCAGACACTCTAGACAGCCTAAACAAGGCTTCGAAAATGGCATGTCACAACAGTTTGTAACATGTCGTTTCCTTAAAAAAAATAACTTTTCCTCTTGATTTAATCCATACAAAATCTTTTATTAGTTACTTATAACACACATATACGAAATCTTAATCTTGGCTTCACTAGATTTCAATTTTTAAAGTGGAACAGTCCTAATGGGAATTTTAACAAACATAATACGCGCGTTATATTCTTGGACAGATTTCATATACTTTCGTTTGTGTTGTAAACTAAATTCACCTTCCTTATTACTCCGCACGACAACAACTATGTTCCTCGTTTCTAATTCAATCAATCACCAACTGATTACACAATAAAATCACATATAAACTATCTAGTTAACTAATTAATTTCATATCAATTAAAAAAAACATAACAAAAGTAAACATATTACCTTTGTTTGCTATGCTTTATTATAGTTCTGTTATCAACTCTAGACTTAATTTCCAGCTGCCATTTAATTCTTTAAAGCTTTAATTCTCTGTTTAGCTGAGCCAAATGGGATGGAATGGAATTGGAGAGAGGGTGGTGTCGGGTGGAAAAGGGAGAGAAGGGAGCCGGGTGGAGAGGAGAAACAAGGGATGGAATGGGTTTGATTTTTTTTTTTATAGAACCCAATTTCTTGCTGCTCATATCTTTCTCTTGCTCCTTACAAATTTTTTTTTTCCTTGGTTGCTATGTTTGCTATCTTGCTGAGTCATTAACCTATAACTCTAAAAATAAGCCAGCTCCAGCTTCAATTCTTATGATCCTGGCTTAAAAAAAAAATTCATCTAACTTGTTACTTAGTTACTCCCTTAACATCCCAGCTCATGCTTCCTAATAGTAATCCCTTCGCACTTATCGCATAGCATTTAACGGAAATGTACACAAATAAACTTCAAAAATAATAATTAAATATTTTCTATTAATTCCGAAAATAATTTTAATAATTATAGAATATTTTACATAATTATATTCAGTGTTCTAAAAGTCGTTAGTCGGTCCCAGGTCGGTTGGCTACCGACTAGCGACTAGGGGATTAGTCGGGGATTAATCGGGGATTAATTGGCTAGGGACTTAAATGAAAAAAGTGAAAGTATAGGGGCTGAAATGAAAGAAAATAAAACTACAGGGGCTGATATATAACATTTTAGGGACTATTTTAAAATTTAAGAAAACTTTTAGGACTAACATAAGTAACACAAAGTCACAAATCATCAAATAAAAACATTACAACATAACATATAACAGTCAAACCAAATAGTTCGATGCTCTAAGTTCAAAACCAATTAACCAAATGAAACTGAGTAGCACAAAATCAATAGGCAATCACTCCTCCTCCTCTTCTCCATATCCCTCCAAGACTTGCTCTCCATCGGACTCAAACTCATAATCTTCATCTTCGTTCGGTTCGTTGTCATCATCTTCCGACACAAACTCGTCTTCATCTAGTTCTCGTACATTTCTACCACTTCTTCTAGGTAGAAGGACCTCATCCGCTCCCATAGCTTCCCCAACCATATCCCATGTAAGTCCCGAACCCGGCTCAACTTCATCGTCACCACCTTCAACAATCCATCCTTGTGCATTTGTTGCTTCACTAGTAATTAGGACATCCTTCTCCTTTACTCTTCTTTTCTTGTTGACAAGTTTGGCATTGAATTGGACATACACTAGATTTGTTCAACCTTGTTGCATCAAGTCTATTCCTTTTCTTCGTATGTATCTATACATTAAAGAAAATTCTCAAGTTAATAATTCTAATACCCTTATTAAAAAATTACAACATATAATAAAGAGAGGGAATATGTACTTACTTACTCCCTCAAAAGTGCTCCAATTTCTCTCACACCCGGATGAACTCGAAGTCAAAGAGAGAATTCTAATGGCCATTTTTTTCAAGTTAGGTGTATGATTTCCATAGTTAGACCACCATCCAACTAATCATGAAAGAAGCACAATTCAATGAGTAATTTAGTACTAACTATAAGTTACTTGATTAGGGAAAAAAAACTAAGTTACTATCTAAAAAAACTAGAAAAACAATTACTAAGTTACCCGGATCATAAGTGTCATTGTTCTCCTCACATCCCTTTGCGGCCAATGGTCTACCAAATCCACCCTCTTTGTTCTTGTACTTCAACAACTCTTTATTGATGACCTCATTTTGAATTTCAAAATCATCGGGGAAGAAAGATTCAACACAAGTAAAAACACCATCCATGATAATTGGATCATCTTTCATGGTAGGATCCTTGAAGAGGTAAAATGGATTCAAAAAGTAAGCCGTTAAATGCAATGGACTATCAAGCCGACCTAAGCCTTTTGTGTCAATGACTTGTAGTATTGGTCGGTAGTTACCCTCATTTTGTTTGTATGCCTCTTTGATCTCTTCTTTCGCTTTCTTGAGCTCTCCATACACAAAGCCCATTGAGGGCTTCCAATCCCCATCAACAAGACGAAGAACCATCACTAATGGAGCAAACACTTTCAAGCAAAGAGTTACGCTATTCCAAAATGCCGTACTCATCACCGTAGCAAATGCGGCTTTCCCCTTTGCGGTCTTAACCCATGGAAGAGCTCCCCATTCATTGGTAGTACACATCATCTTCAACTCTTGTTTCTTCTCCATCATACTTTGCATTGTCAAGAAGGCGGTTGCAAATCTAGTAACACCCGGCCTCACTATGTCTCTCTTTTTTGTATGTTTTCTCATCAATGCCAATGTTCTATGATGACTATAAATAAATATAGTGAACTTCTTTGCCCTTTCAATAGTGTCTTTGAACTTTTGTTGCTTTCCAATCCCTTCAAGCATGAGGTTTATTGTGTGTGTTGCACATGAAGTCCAAAACATGTGTGGTCTCTTGGCCTTCAACAAATCCGCCGCTGCCATATTATTAGAGGCATTGTCCGTGACTATTTGGATTACATTTTGCGCCCCAACTTCATCAATGCACTTGTCAACATAGTCAAATATATGTTCAGCCGTGTGCGACACCTCTGAATCTTCTTTAGAAGAAAGAAAACAAGTCCCAGTCCTACAATTAACACATAAATTCATGATACTTCTTCTTTTTCGATCGGTCCAAGCATCGGTCATGATAGAGCATCCCGTTGAAGCCCACTCTTCTTCTTGTTTCTTGAGTGATTGTTTGGTTCTCTCCACCTCCTCCTTCAACAACGGCTCCCTTAATTGGTATTGGCTTGGGGGTTGGTACCCCTGGCCAAATATACCCACCGCCTCAACAAATCGTTTAAAGCTATCATTGTCAATACCATGAAATGGAATACCTGCTTCGTACATCCATCGAGCCAAGTACCTATTCACATCATGAGTTCTCTCTTTCCAAAGTGCATCATTCATGTTTTGTTGTCGCATCTTCTTACTTGCACTCAAATCCGGATTGATGGCCCTTGCATATCTATCCATGGGACCAAGATAATGGGGCCTCTTTCTTGACCCTAAAACATCAACTTCTTCGTCTTCATTTCCTTCTGGAATTGCCTGCACTTCCACTTCCGCTCTAACATTCAAGTCATCTATCCTCTTGTCTCTCTTTTTATTTGCTGCCTTGTCAAGTGCCATCTTACACTTTTCTTTATCTTCCTTGGTTGACTTGGAGCATGGTGCTATATTTCCTTTGATATTTGCTATGTGTTGTTTCAATCTATAAACTCCTCCACCATACTCTTTGTCACACAATTTGCATCTCCAACGATCCTTGTTACTAGGATTTACAAGGAAGCCATATTCCCATCCAACATCATCTGAAGCTCTTTTTAATACTGAACATTGAGAAGTAGTAGAGGCTGCCGAAGATGCTGATTGAGATTGAGCCATTGATACTACACTATGCGGCTATACCTATGCAAAATACAAAATACAATTAAACAAACAAAAAAAATTACATTAAGCAAATATGTTACAAGTAAGAGTAAAACAAGTAAACAAATAAACAACTAAACAAGTAATTTTAGTAACTTACTACTTAATTTATACGAATAAAATTATATGTATTTAATATTTATATGAATATTGATATATATTGTTTTCTAATAATTTACCATATTCATAATGCAGGTTGTAGACTATATAAGACATCAAATCACAACAAGAAGGAAGCAAGATGTAGTCAAAATGCTAATTTTATTATAGTTGTAATTTTTTAAACTTGTACCAACTTCAAATTATGTAAATGGTGATACCTTTGTAATATTTAGTTAGTAGAATTCAATATAATTCTTAAATTTATGTTTAGTTTCTTAAGTTTTAACATTGTATATAATAATATAACTATATATAGAATAACATTAATTTCAATACTAAGATACTTCATTCGTTCTTAATTTAAAGACACATTTTTTAGTTTTTTTTATTATAATCCCGAACTTTCCACCATTTAACTATCTACAAAATACAATTAAACAAACAAAAAAAATTTACATTCAGCAAATATGTTACAAGTAATAATAAAACAAGTAAACAAATAAACAAATTTGAATTGTAATATTCCAACCAAATTGTAATAAAACAAATGGTAATTTGTAAATTGTAATAATAAAACAAGTAAATAAACATTATCATGTGTAATTTACAAATTTTAGTTACTTACTACTTAATTTGTAAATTATAATTATAAAACAAGTAAAAAAAATTATCATGCTGCAATTTTTATTTTTTTTAGTTACTTACTACTTATTACATTACTATAATTTATAGTATAAATTATAGTAATGTAATAAGTAGTAACTTAAAAATTTGGAAATATCCATAATAAGTATAGTAGTATACAGTATACACTTTGCAGTCTTTGTTACAAACAATAAATAAGTAGGACTGTAGGAGCCAAGCATCCAAACAAGGAATAAACAATAAAGTCCAACGGTAGCAGCCAACAAAGCACTAGAAGAAAAAAACAATCAGTAGCCCTACATATTGGGCAACAAAGCAGTAGCAGCCAATAACTCATAAATAAAGAAAGAAAAAAATTGGGCAGCATAACCCTACATATTGGACTAAGAGAAAAAAAAAGAGAAGGCCAGTTGGACCAGATTACCAGAAGAAGAGGAGAGAAGAAGAACAGAAGTAGAAGAAGAAGACTAAGAAGTCGTACCTGTGATTGATCGTGAGCTGCCGGAGCCGGAGCAGATTTGTTGAAGTCCAACGGTAGGTAAGTCTCTCCCTCTTGCTCCCCTTTTTGCCCTCTTTGTATGCTCTGTAGGTGTTGTTCTGAAATCTGGAGTCGATCGATGGATTTAGGGCTTAAGCTACACTTTTATTTTTTACCCATTTAAGTTCGGGTCATACCAAACTCACAAATCCAAGTCGACCGCTTCCCCGACCTCGCCGACTAGACCCGACTTTCCCGACTAGTCCCGACTAATCTCCGACTAAGTAGAACAACGATTAATGGAGCCGACTAGACCCAACTCGCCTCGGAAGGCTGCCGACCCCGACTTAGTCGGCCGACTAGTCGGCCTAGTCGCCGACTTTTAGAACACTGATTATATTTTATCACCTTTTACGCGATAATTAACTACATTAAAATAATTAGTATATAATATGCCTCTTATTTTCTTTTCATAAAATATATATCACTCACTAAATAAAATAATTTATTTAATGAAATCATTTTATCACATTAGAATAATTTAATATACTAAATTATTTTAATTCACTTAATCTAATGAATATTCTAATTTAATATTCATAAGTTAATTATTTCCTCTTTCATCAAACATGGAAATAATTCCCTTATTTAATATCCTTAAGACACCACTTCTTTATATTTAAATAATTTAATTTCATAAATTATTTAAATACACTTTGTTTAATCTATACCATAAAATTTGCACGATTAAATAATTCCTAATTTCGTTTTACCTAGAAATTTATTTCAAACAACTAGATACATGTAATAAATATATACCTATATTTATCACATTGCTATCATATACTTCTCATACTGCACATGTACATAGATCACCAATAATAACAAAATAAAAAAAAATTATTCACTAATTTCTTATTTTATTATTATCAGGAAACTTCGAGTTATTACAGGAAATACCCTTTTCATCCCATCTTTTCCAATCAGAGATTCACCACCAAGTTTCTCCCATGATTCAACAAGTCCACCAGAATGTATTGATAAAGAATGCCAGCATGCAATAATATCACTGTTTATATCTGATCCCAATAAATCAATCACTTGGGACATCACAAATGGTATTTTCTTTCATGGGGAACAATAAGAATGTCCTGAAAAATCTTGTATTTCCCATAAAACCATATATCCAATTAAGTCGATTGGTCTTGAGCCATACCGTATTCCATCAGTACGACCCATATCCTTCTCAAATTTTGGGGTCGGATGGATTCAGTCAGAGAAAGTCCCTCCAACTCAATCAATATCAACAACATGTCATGACCGGTTAGGCTTGGTTTATTTTTTAGCACTCCCAGTAACTCATGGGGACCAAGTTTTATTACACCTCTAACGGCAGAGTTGAGAAAGAGAGGCAAATCAATGACATAAGCAGGCTCAGTTTCATGCAGACAACCATGCTTCTTGATATTGATTCCTGATTTCTTCATTAGCTACAAGGCTTCATTGAAAATATTGCTCACATTGCTTCCTAAGGCGATTACCACTTCTTGTTCTTGTGAATGTACTTCCAATTGAGGTATCTGTGGATGAAGGGAAGAAAGTAGGCCATGCTGCAACAAAATCGATCAAACTAACAATCAACACAATATCTAAATCTATCAATATTTCATATCAAAATCCAATTTTGTAAACTTGTTGTTAGGTGTTGGCATGCTGTATTCAGTCACACTACTCTAATACGGAAAATATTAGGAAAATAATTTTAAATTCACAAAGTGATACCTAACAAACTGAAAATTTATGTAAGGTAGTTTTAGCTGTTGAAGTTATAAAATATAAATGTAAAAGCAATTTAGAAGGTAAACTTCAGGACTTTAAAAATGTATTTACATCTATGTCAAAATACTTACTAAAATGTTTTGAAAGTTTTTTTAGAAAGGTTTGTCCAACTCTGTTTTTATTAATTGAATGAAAGCACTTTCTCATACTCCACCAAAAGACTTGGTTTTAAGTATTAGACTTCTCAATAATGTCCTAATTATAAGTATGCTATATACATAAACATACATATAGTTGCTTAACTGTTTCATTAATTAATAATATAACAAGTTTATAGGCCTTCAGAATCTTGTCAATCGAAAATACACAACATGTCTTTAGAATTCACACACACACACACACACACACACAAAAAAAAAGAAAAAAAAAGACAGTTACTCATTCCTCTCTAGTTGAAAAGTATTAAATATATGGAAGGACTCCACTGATATTTACTGTTTGGTGTCTCAGACAACACAAGATTGTCACAGATAAGTAATCACAAAATGGTAGTCACTATTTCTAATGATAAGAAAACAGCAGTGTTGAAATATTACTCCATAACCATGTACAACATCTGATACCCAATGAGATACATACATAATATAAGATCATTCAATTTTGATTTGGATAACCGTAGCATAGAGTACAAAGGCAGATATGATCAAGCAAAAGGAGTTGACTTCCACAAAGAAATCTTTTTGAAACCACAAACAATCATAACAGCGTATATGGAACTCCAAATGTTGTGATATAGAAAAACATGCTTCTAGAAATTTCATGTGGTAAATCGAACCATCTAGTTATCCTACTTAGCTAGTTTAGTACTTCCATTTTTTTTACTTGTAAGTGGTTTAGTAGCTTTTTCTAATATGCTATCGCCAACCAAAATAAAATTTCATCCTTACCAGTCCATATTCATCTATTTGACCTGCACATTTACGAATTTCATAGTTCACATACCTGTCCAAATTATCAATCTATGTACTTAGTGAATGTTCAAGACCTAATAGCCATCTAAACTTTTTTTTATTATTGAGAGTTTCTCTCATTCCTTTATACAACAGAATCGAAATTGTTTGTTGTCATATACAAAGTGGGCAAAGAAACTTTATGGCAAGAATGTAACAATTGACTATTTGTTCTAGTCTTCAGCACAATGTATACATATGCTTACCGATATGGACTGTTATAGTATATATTTAGATGGTGAACACAGTTAACAAGACAAAAATAAGTTGATATAAGATTTTATTTGGTCGACTGTATTGCCTTTAATATCACTATGTTTTGCAATGATAACATGAAGTTGGTATAGATGCTTCAGTTACCTTGCCAAACTACAAAAGGAGAGATACAATTAATAAGAAACATACCTCTCTGGTAGCCCCATGGAGTATAAGCCCAGGGTCCTCCAGTTAACACATGTTTTGGTCTGTTTGTTACTCTCCAGTTGACACCAAACCATCTTGATTCTCTAGTTTTTTAATGAAATATTGCCAGGAAACTTGTCCTTTAACCATATTAATGGTATTCCTGGAAAGTTTTGTCAATCAGCAAAACTCAACCTCTTCTCCATCCCAGATTTTCCGAACTATTTGCTCCATCATCTCTAGTAGGTACTCTATCCAATTGTCAGGTGACTCAATAGCTCATAACATGCGAGGAATTCTTCACATAAGTTATTTTTATCAATCTATCAAATAGAAGGCTAAAAACCAAAGGATAGAGCAGCATTTCACCATCTTAGTCTAAAGGTCATTGTACTTGAAAGAAATGTAGCACAATGTCACCCTTTCTGCTAACATAAGCACCTTCCAAATGATGACCATGAACTCTCCTTGTCATCATCCTGTGGAGATTACGCTTAGCATTGCTTCCTCTATTGATAACCTTCACTATCAACAACATCCTTAGCGCCAATCACAATAAATCCCTTTCTTAACGGCTCACACCACAACCCTCACGCCATCTCTAGACTATATTCACAAGCTGACAATTGTTTATGTAGACCTTTTAATGGCTCTTTCTAAGCCAACCATAATTGACTCCTTAAGAGCTAAATAATGGATCAAGACCATATCCAAAAGTGAAAAATCTCATAACTCTCAACATTATTACAGAAGTGCTGCTTTTGCAACCACATTTACACCTTAATCCTCTCATCATCACTTGTCTGAACCTCTGACTTGAACGACTCGACCTCTATTTCTTCCTCCCCAATTAATCTCTCTTTTCTTACACCTTCTCTAGCAGAAGAAGCAAACTGCTTTTTCCGCACATCAGCTCGGACTTCAATTGGTTTTCTACATTTAACTGCTCTGTTCATGAGATGAATATATCGATACCGCATTTCCATCAAGGGATGCATTTCAACCAACACATCTTTTTTATAGGCCTCTCTCAAAACCACAGTTTGCGTCCTGATCTTATTCGACATATAAAAAATCCCAGGATGATGCAACAATGCCTTCTTAAACCTAGTCCCAAATCCCACAAAATCCCCCAAACAACACACATTCTCTATCTCCGTCTTCTTCGATATAAAAAGATGAAGCAATTCATGAAGCACTGCCACAGTCCACTTCTCTGCCTGATCAGTATTCGGCCCCAAATGAGAAGCATCCTCATAAGGCGAAATATACGGCAACCTTTGCCACTCACTAACCCAATTCTTCACCTTCTTCTGCAAATCAAACCCTCTCGGTAAATTCATCGGAAACCTAATGGGCATTCTTCCCCTGTCCCTTTTCTCTAGCACAGAAACAGCTATATCATTTCTCCAAGAAACCAACACCAATCCAAACAATTCACACGCATTCAAAGAATCTTGATTATCCATACTACAAATCTGAAAATAGTCAGGAAAGTCGGGAAGCAAATCAAGAATATAATTGTAAGGCAAACCCAGATCAAATTTTAACTTATCAATAACAACTAATGGAAGTTTCTTTCTTTTAGTGAGCATTAAGAGCTTTGCAAGCCTTTCTGCAGATTCTCTCTTATACGAAGGTAAATTTATGATTTGGGTTTCTTGTTTGTGGAGGGAGAGAGCTTGTGGGGTGACTCTAATATGAGGGTGTGATAGGGGTTTTGAGGGTAGGTATTGTTGGAAAATGGAAGGGTAGTTTTGGAAGAATTTGGCGACGGTGGTGGGGAGGTTGAGGTGATTTTTGTGGGAGGAGGCAGTGGAGATGGGGAGGGTTTTGGAAGGTTGAGAGAGGATTAAGGTTTTGAGGGAAAGGAGTTGTTTAAGGTTTTTCTCTTTTTGGACTGCATTGTCGAGGTATGGATCTCGGACCCATTTGATTCTAGCCTCCACAAAGGTACGGAGATGGAGGTGCTGGTAGAGGTGGGAGTGGAGACTGCAGAGGAGGTGGTTGGGCTTGGTGGCAGAAGTTGTGAACAGAACCATCGTGGCTATGCGCTTTCAAGTTTTGTCCGTGTATCTAATGGGACCTTATCAAGTACTAGCTCTTTAACCCGTGCCTCCGGCACTATTTACGTATAATCATTTTAATTTCAACAATATTTCAACAATAAATCTACATTTCAAGCCATATAACATATATATATATATAGTTGCCTCTAATAATCCAACACAGTAAATAACTCAATTAATTGTTATCAGTTCAAAACTTGGTATTCTAATAACAAAGGGATTTGCCCATTCCAATCACAGTATAGCACCAACCCAGTTCAAAACTAATGCTGATTTCATCACATTCTTATGCATAAGGGATTTGCCCAAAAATTCCAGCCACATAATAACATTCATCACTGATTATTACTTATTCTAATTTAATAACAAACTAATTAATTGAATCAACACTTTAGCAAATAAATAAATAAATGGGTTTTCACCCAATCAGAATTAGAACAACAAAACTAAGGCCGACAATTGTCTTTGTAAAATTCTTAACTCCGCAATACCAAACTTAGAAGCAAAGAACTTATCAGCCAAATCCAAAAAAAAAAAACAAAAAAAAGTTGGTCTTTTCTTCATCTTTTCTGGACTTGCATCAGAACTTACATACAGAGTTTAATACTGTAAAAATACAAAACATGAAAATACAGAACATGCTAAAATACTGTAATTACAAAAGCCCAAAATCTAGACATAGCTTTACATGAATCCCAATCAGTTTGCTAAAAAAAAACCCTAATTCAATGGAATTTAATGAAGCCAGAAATGAAAAATCACTAAACAACCCATAGCTTTATATGGTTAGGTTGATCAAACTCCCTCATAAAATAGATAGCTTAAATGTAAAATAGTACAATCTCATACACTTACCGTGCACAAATTCGCCGGCGGTTTCGTTGGCTTGAATCTGCAAGCTCTGATCGTTGCCAGTATGAGGAAGGATATGGGCTTGAATTGATTTAAGGTGGTGATGAGAATTAGTTGATTTGGAGAAGATGGAAGAGTGGGGAAGGGGAAGAAACTGAAAGCGGAAGAAGAAGAGAAGGAGAAAATATGAAGAGATACAGACGGAAGGTAATGAAGGGTGGGATTTATCCCAAAGATTTAACGGTCCAGATGATTTTTAAGAGTGAGCGGGAAAACGAATTTTTTTCAAAATCCCTTCTATTTTGTTATATAGATTGCTGCATATTTAAAAAAAAAGGAAAAGAAAGTTAGAATGATGTGCTAAATTGTAATTGGTTGAGCAATTTAGCTACGGATAATTGAAAATATGAAAAGCACATTCATTATCATGCTACAACTACTAGTACTACTACAAAGTTTGTCCAGCGGCGGTGAAGTATATTTTTAAAGTAATTATGAAAAAATTTATTGTGTGGTGGCCCTTTAAAAGTGCTTTTAGTCGGTAAAAATTTGGCACTTGTCAAAATACCTTTTTATATTCTTCTTCTCATCTTCTCAAATTTATCAAAATGAAAACTCAAATTCACAATCAAGATAGATCCCATTAACCCCATTCATAATTTTAGTCTTGAAATCAGCAGAAGCAGGAGCAGCTCAAGGAAAACGTTGTGCAGAATTCACTCTGTTTTTACTTTATAACAATTCAGATTTCTTCACCAAGTCCCTCATATCACATTTTTAAAGTTTAAAATCATCCATACTTGTATTCCTGCCAACATATTCATATTCAATCTCTCACAATCCTTCAAATATTACTAACTGAGGAGATCATGCATTCAAGTTTACAGTTTACAACTTCACATACAGAAATGAAAGCCAACAACGTCTAAAACACAATAACTAGTACAATCTGCATATCGATAAATATAAGTTCATATATAAGTACATAAATAAAGTGAGAGGAAACAAACCTCTTGCCGGAGATTTGACGCCGGCGACCTGAATCACACTCTTTTACGGAAATGTTCGTTGCTCCAGACTCTCAATCGGCATACATGATTTAGGTATTTATTTCTACCGTTTTTTAAATGATCAGTCAGAACACAATAGCAAAGCCTAAAACCTAACTATTAGGTATATATGAATGCTTGGAGGGAGGGGGAGAACTGAAACTGATTCAAGTAAATTACGAAATTGAATGGGTTGGAAGTCCACTGAATGAACAATTCGGGTAATTAAAGCAATTGAAATTTGAAGGATCTAATTGTGAAATTGAGTTTTTATTTGGATGAATACTAGTTAGTGAACCCGTGCCTCTTTGAATATTAATATATACTCCATCCGTTTCAAAATTATTTATAAATTATAATTTTATTATTCACGGTATATTAAATTTTAAATTAATATAAATTTATTTAATTTTAAATAATATAATTATTATAATTATATAATATATAACAAAAACTATTAATCATAATATTTATTTTATTCTAAATTTTTATAAGTTATACTCATTTTAAAATTTAACATACTGTTGTTTGACTTCAAAAGTCAAATAATATTGAAAAAATGTTACTGCTATCAAGGATTGGTAACAATTTATACATGTTATAATAATTTGGAAAATAATAATAATAATTGTTCAAGCATATCAATTTTCAACTCTTCATATTAATTTAAATGATAATAATAATAATAATAAATTTTTATTTTATATTGAGTGTAAATTTGTTAAATTATATATATATATATATATATATATATTATTGACAAATATGTCAAATAAAGTGAAGTTGTGTAGAAACATGCAAATTAAAATTTGTTCAAATTTTAGGGGATAATTTTGTCATTTACCTTAAAAATAAAATAATATAGAATAAAAATATACTAAATTAATAATTTATTATTTATATATAAACATAAAGTAAAATACATTACATTGTCAATATTTACAAAGTACATAAATTAAACTCTTTAGAGGGACGGAGATAGTAATTTTGTTAAAGAAATTCCCGGACCCACTTGCATCAATTTTTCATTCACATTAATTTACCTTCCTTGGTTCCTGTGGTCAAATGAGTAAGGATTTCATTTATATAACTATATCTAATATATAAAATCGAAGTTTGCGCTGGTGTTAAAAAAAAATTAAAACTTTTTGCTTTTATCTAAAATATCTCTCAATTTTTAAAATAATTCCTATTTTGCCAATTTTATATATTTTTTTATTTTTTTTATTTACTCCTTTAAATTTTATAAAAATTTTATTGTATCTCACATAATTTATACACGTAACGCAGGGGCAGATCTATGTGGAGGGCAAAATGGGCACTGCTATGCTAATTTTTTTTTTTTAGGTACAGGGACAAGGGCAAAAATAAAACTTAATAAACTTAAGGAGACAGATTTATGAAAAAATTAAACTTAGAGGGGCAAAAAAAAAACCTAAACTACTACTATTTTAAAAAACACTAAACACACGGTGTATAATGTATTCAAATTATCACTCTTTACTCGCTAAACTTCATCCCAAAAAAAATTTGCCCCTACTGGAAGTATATCTTGGATCCGTCTCTGACGTAACGGGTATATCACCGGATGCTAGTTTGCATGCTAAAGCCGCTTCCCGGCCTTAAAAGAAAAATAAATTTATATTATAATTAATTTTATGTCGAATGTAGGTTTGTATGCAAACTTTGTTATTTAATATAAATATAAATTAATTTATCATCATATATAGATTTACTTTTATTAAAAAAATTCATTTACCTCTCTACATAGAGACAGTTCTAAGAAGAAACGCCATGAAGAAGAAGCTGGCCGGAGACAATGTCGATAACTACTAATTATTGGGAATGAAACTAAAATCTCCAAATCCTAAAATTGATGAAAAATATTCTGCAAAAAAGGCATTACTGGAATCAACGCCTGATAAAAAAGATGGGCGTAAAAATAATCGCTGAAATTGACACATGATTAAGACCATAATCCATTGATTACATACTAATCAACTTTGAGGCGAAAATGCCGAAGGTAGGTTTGTAGCCAATTAAATGACAAAATTAAAAATCTGCAATAACAAGAAAATTATGACATTGTAGTATACAAAATACAGTTGTCACACAAATCCAACAGCCTATGGAGGACACAACATCTCTGCACCCTAGCTTCCTATATAAATGCTGCCCTCATTTAATCTTAATCAGCACAATACCAAAATTAATCATATTAATCAACTCTTGCATATTAATTAGGCTATATATATATATATATATATATATATATATATATATATATATATATATATATATATATATCATGGCATTAATATCAAGAACTTTTTGCCATGAATTCTTGTTATTACTAGTATCTTCATTAGCCATTGTCCAAATAACAATGGCCGGTGATCCGGACATCCTCACCGACTTCATAGCTCCGGCAAACATGACATCATCACTTGACGGCAACTTCTTCACCTTTACCGGCATGAGGGTACTTGTTAATGCTACCATACCACCGGCTTTCAAGGTTCTAAAAGCAAGCATGGCAGAATTCCCGGCCCTCAATGGGCAAAGCGTATCGTATGCAGTCCTTGAGTTCCCCTCGGGATCTACTAACCCTCCTCACACTCATCCTCGTGCATCCGAGCTCATTTTCGTTATCGACGGGACAATACAAGTAGGTTTTATCGATACGACTAACAAGCTCTTTACACAAACCCTACAAACCGGGGACTTGTTTGTGTTTCCTAAAGGACTTGTACATTTTCAGTACAATGCTGATGAAAAGAATCCAGCTTTGGCAATTTCTGCATTTGGAAGTTGTAACGCAGGGACTGTTTCGATTCCTAGCACGGTGTTTGCAACCGGGGTTGATGATAATATATTGGCAAAGTCTTTCAAAACTGACGTTGCCACTATTCAGAAACTCAAGGCTGGTCTTGCTCCAAAACCCTAGAAATGCATGGAAAATGATCCATTCAGTATTTGTACTTTCTTTTTACGTGCATTTACCTTGCTCATTATGATGGGAGAGAGATGATGATGGAAAATATACAAAGAAAAAAGATTCTCCGTTTCATTCGAAATGAGAAGGATCCTAATTCTAAATGTTTGCAATAAATAATGACCTTTCTTCAATGGATTCCTTGTAGGCTTTCTTGTAAAGTGATGTCCCTTGGTTGTCACACATTGTTGTGGAAGATATAAAATCTTGCAGGCCATTTTCTTAAAATACATACTGAGTTGTAGTAATGCTATATCTATCCACGGAGAATAGACAATGAAATGCATGAAAATTTTTCTTCAATATACATTTAACGATAAAAATATTACTTTTAGTGATATCACTAATGACACAATTTTTTTTTTGCAACAAACTGTCACTAAATATAATATTTTTATTACTAATGTGTTGAGTATTTAGAGAGATGATTCTACGCTTTCTTTCTCTGTTTTTAAAAGAGTAAGTGAAGGGTAGGGACGACGGGAGTTAGTTTGTTTAATTCAATAAGAGGTAAGGTCTCGCTTAAGTATTCTGTGGCATCTCCCGATCAATAGATGAAGAGGGTCTCTCGTCGGGGTCACTCTCAATATAAGTAGAAACTTTTTTGTGCACAACTAATTGTGTAAGATAATAGGTTCCTTTTATTCTTCTTAGAGGCGAGAGAAGCATGCTATTCTTTGTCCTCCAAATCTCCTAGGAGAATAAATAGAATATAAAGCCATTTCCTCCATTAACGGGTATTATTTTCCACCTCGTGATTGGGGTTTCACACTTGCTTGTCTGAGACTTTAATAATGTTCGCACTCTCTTTTGTTTAGTGTAAAATCCTAATCCCAGTTAACCCTAAAATCAAAACTTTTTTCAGTGAGACACCGCATAAATGATTCCATTGCAGATTTAAACGGAACCGTCTATTAATACACTCTTGTCATCGCTAGCAAAAGGCGATCCCCGTATGTTCGGATTTCAAGGTGAAGTAAGGTAGGGTTCAAATTCAAGCACTTCATTTAATAAGAGTTATGGATTGAGTTAGTGCTCGACGAGATGATGCAGGCTAGGAAGATGCAAGCTCCACGTCCCAAAGCAAAGAAAGTTCTAAAGCATGCAGAGAAAAATGATAGAAACCCTTTGGATTGATTAAACATAAAGTCAATTTCAAAACACACCCGCTTTAAATCCGCAAATCTTGTGCAGGCGACCACCCTAGCTATTCCATTCTTTTCTTTTCTATGTCTGGAGGAATTTTTCTTCACTTACAACAAGAACTCCGGGTTGAGAAGCGAATGCGGCACGCAAAGTTTAGCTACTACTAGACGACTAGTCTTATGAAAGAGAGCCTTCTAAATGACAAAAAAAGTACTTAGTCTTGTTGGAAAAACCAACACAAATATCATATTGAAAATTGTAAGGTGTAATGGAGGACCATGATCCCTTTCCCTTGCAAAAAAAATAAAATAAAATAAAATACACAATAATAACATCTAACAAACATATCTTCAAAACAATAATTAAAGGCTCTCAATTCTAACTACCATTAAAATTTTAAAAATTACTACAAAAACTTTTTTTTATCGTTTTCAAAGAAAATCTTATATATCATGCAAAAGACTGAAGTAACAGTAGTCAACAAAATAATAAAGAAACTACTACAAATATCAAATTTTAGATGAGAATATAATGCTTTATTTGCATACGTAAATCAAAAGTGTACATTTTCTTAGGTAAACAATTAGCGACATTTTGGACCAACAGACGCATATATAGCATCGGCCCAATTATTAATTGGAACCATGCACTAAGAAGTAAGAATGAATTAATTTACATAGAACAAGCTGTCGGCTTTTGTTTGCCGGAAAATTTAGCTTTAGCATTACAACATGTCGATGCCAGAGTCGTATTATATGGATTTCCGGTATAAGTGAAATCAATATCTGTCAATTCGATGTTTTGACAAGGAACGGTGCTACTACAACTTAGTTGCACTGCAATATTCGATGTCGATGATCCCCTTATGTTCTTAAACTTAACGTCACTTATTTTCACATTCGAACCCTGTCATCATCAAAATATAGATGCATACAAATTAATATAATATAAGAATATTTAATTAATAAAACAAAATTAATATATGTAAATAGATGGATCATATATATATATATATATATATATATATATATATATATATATGTCGTACCCCTTTTTTGTACTGCGAAGCGTAATTTTGATCAATGATGATGGGATTATACACATCTTTCATGATTATATTTTCAAAAGTGATGTTAATTGCTTGGATAACGGATGATTCGCGGAAGGTTTTGATCCTTGCACCATTTGTAGTATTCCACAAGGTACAATTACTCACATGAACTCCTCTCACATCCTTTTCATCTTTGTACCTCCCAAGACTACCAATACTGCAAATAGACAAAAACACAATTTTGAGTTGACTTGAGACGGACTGATTCGCTGGCGAACCGGTCGTCGCTATAGCATATGGTGACACTTGTTGACCTATGACGACGGTTCACTATAGCTACAGAACCGTCGCTATAGCTTTGTAAATCGTCGCCATATGCTATAGCCACGGTTCTTTCCGTCGCTATAGGCCGGTTCGTTTTTGGTCCGTTTTTTTCGATTCGTTGGAAAAAGTTTTCCTATATATATATATATAAAGATGAATTAAAATATTTGTAAAATAACGCACGCACGCATGCATGGAATTAATTTAGGTACGTGCCTAATGCCATGTCCAGGGCCACATGTGACATTGTGAACCGTGATATCGCGGCTACCATCGCCTATAGAAATGCAGTCATCGCCTACTCCGATAACAGAGTTGGTTATTGTGACCTTTTGAACGCGACCAATATGAATTCCGTCGGTGTTTGGGCTATTTCCAGGCGCACATATGTTCATGTTATCAGCAGTGAAATTAACGAGATCAAACACTTTCATTTGGAACCCTTTGCTGTTCACTAACTTAAGATTTCGAATAGCAGAATTATTCGAGTTGGCAAATACAACAGACTACATGCATGGAAAAAAAAACAAATAACATAGTTAGTACCTAGCTAGTTCTATACAATTAATTACATTGCAAATATCAAAAAACAAAAAATATTTTATTAAGAAGCTAGGTGCATGCTACACGTAGGAGTGGGAGGACAATATTGTCCCTGCATATTTGTTTTCCAAAAATCCTCTTTTCCTTGTAAATTTTTGATAAAAGGGATACATACCTCTTATTAATTATTTGTAAAATTATTCTAAATAAATAGGTCAATTAAAGAATAAAAGGCTTCGACTAATGTTGTTGCCTAAAAATATTTCTCATCGATTTTTACTAAAAAAATTTAACGTTCTCTCGTTTTGAAAAGTCTAATTTTGCCATTAAATTAAAAACGTGATCAAAATACTTACATCTGGAAGAGCAACGCCCTTTTCACCGAGAGCCCTAGTCTTCCACACACCTTCGCCTTGTGCATGAAGAGTACCTCCACCAGTCATCGTCACTTGATTAACTCCAATAACATAGATCCACGTGTCCTTAGCGAATGCTTTACAATCTGGCTTTGCCATTAAAGTTCCCTGAATTTCAATAGTTATGGGTTTTGGGGCGCATGGCCCTTTAAACATAAGCTCTCCTGTCAAAAATTTCCCATTAGGTATAAGAAGCCTAGCTGCAGTAGTTGCTTTGCAAACTTCAGCCCATGCCTTCATTACGCCCTGCACATATATACGTGTATGTATATGAAATCACGAAACTCGCGCAAATGTAAGACAACGCTTGGATTTCAAGAATCAAGGTGGAAATGAAAAAAAGTATGTTTCGTTGTGCCATTGACATGAAATATCATACCATTCTCCTTTCTATCAAATCTGTGAATTTTATTTCTTAGAAGATGACATGAGAATTGAAATGACTCATTGCATTTAATAACGGAATGAACCATTCTTCTACTCATTTTATTTCTTCAATTCAAACGTGACATTAAATGTATTTCTTCCTCACAAAATATAAAATACTCCCAAAATTATACATAGATTTTTAAAATGATGAATTTTAAAGAGAATTATATTCATTCAAATATATTCTTATATAACATTTCATTGAAATAAATCAGATATTTTAATTTGTACATGGAATTTATAGAAAAAACTTTGACTTCCTTGAGGCTGACCTGAGTACTATCACTCCGTCCATCTCCCTTTGCACCATACTTTGATACATCAAAGGTTACTGCTCCGGTATTCGTCAGACCCCGACGAGACGTCGTCTTAATATTGAAAGAACCATCATCAGCATTGACGCCGAATGAGAGAAAAATTAAACTCAAAATTTGATATATAGTTATAATCTCAAATTGTCTTTTGAGGCCCATTTTAACTCAAAATTAAATTTGAGATATAACTAAGGAAAAGGTTTGTGAAAGGGTTTGATCAGCCTCAACCACTTTTATACCATTTTTTTGGTGGCATTAACTCTAATTATAGTTGTCTATTAACAACATATATAGATTGTCAACCTCTCGCTTGATATAGTGGTCTTTATATATAGACTCGGTCAAAGAGACATTATTCCCTACAATTTAGCAACAAATAATCTTATTCAGTTTTACATCCCAAAGATACTATTATTTCTTCATGAATAACTAACCAGTCCACCTCCTTATTAATTAATCGTCGCAATAATTTTTATTATTATTAAATGGACTCTCTTAGCTCCGTTCCACAAAAAGAATCCAATTTGAAAAATTTATAAATTTTAAGAATATATATTATTAAGGATAGTGTAACAACAACAGCAGCAACAAGTACTAGTAAAAGCACAAATGTGCATAACAACCACAACAACATATCAATAAGGGAGTGAAACTGTCTATGATCAAATGCCTAAGCATAGCTAATACAGCAACAAGGAATGGAAGGAATGATGATAGAGCTGTTGATACAGCTAGTCCTTATGATGGTGCTGAGAAACACAGGAATAACGTTGATCACATGACAGTGACAGCTAGCTAACTTATAAACTATAGTTAGTTATAATTAGCTAGAGGTTGTTAGGTTAACTTTATTTCTAAGCAAAACAGATGGTATAAATAGAATGATGTAATATAGTTTAGAGAGTTTTTTTTTGTAATAAACTTTTCTGATGATAATGAGTAAGAAGTTCTCTTTTAATTCTCCACAAACTGTTATGATGAAATCCACCATTATTTTCATGGTATCAGAGCGGGAGCTCGTGTAAAGTGTAATTTTGTTTTTCTTTTCCTTTTGTCCTCTACTTATCAAATCTTCAATTCCGGATCATTCCAAAACTATTCCTATTTCAGTCATAGTATTCAATCGATTCAATCTATTCAACCAATTCAATCAATTCAATTTGTTTTTCGTTATTGTCTTTGATCAAAGAATTTAATCATGGCTTCCGTATCAAGTACACATGAAGAACAATGCAGAACACTGAAGACGCTTGTGTTTTTGAATCTAATTCGCATCCGTTGTTCTTACACAATAATGATCATCCAGGTATGATTTTAACCTCAAAGAAACTCACTGGTGCTGAGAATTTTGCTACATGGAAAAGACCAATTAAAATTGCTTTGTCTGCTAAAAATAAGATGACAATTATTGATGGTACATATCCTACACCAGCTGAGAATTCGTCTTTGTATAATCAATGGATGTGTGTGAATGATATGATAATAAGTTGGATAATGAATACCATTAGTGATGAAATTAGTGACAATATGAAATTTGTTGAAAATGTTTTTTCTTTATGGATTGAATTGATTGAGCGATTCTCAAGCATTGATGGCCATAGAATTTATGAACTTCAAAAGGATATAAGTACTCTAGGGTAAGAAAATCATTTTTCCTATCCTGAAGGGGTCAGTACTACAAAAAATTTCCTCATAACTCTCTCTTAAGGATATAAGTACTCTAGGGTAAGAAAATTTGCCACTATTCAGAAACTCAAGGCTGGTCTTGCTCCAAAACCCTAGAAATGCATGGAAAATGATCCATTCAGTATTTGTACTTTCTTTTTACGTGCATTTGCCTTGCTCATGATGATGAGAGAGAGATGATGATGAGGAATATACAAAGAATGGAGATTCTCCATTTCATTTGAAATGGGGAGGATCCTAATTCTAAATGTTTGCAATAAATAATGACCTTTCTTCAATGGATTCCTTGTAGGTTTTTTTGTAAAGTGATGTCCCTTGGTTGTACACACATTGTTGTGGAAGATATAAAATCTTGCAGGCCATTTTCTTAAAATACATACTGAGCAGTAGTAATGCTATATCTATCGACAACGAATAGACAATGAAATGTATGAAATTTTTTCTTCCAATATACATTTAATGACAAAAATATTGCTTTTAGTAATATCACCGATGACACAATTTTTTTTTGCAACAAACTATCACTAAATATAATATTTTTGTTACTAATGTATTGAGTATATGGAGAGATGATCCTACGCTTTCTTTCTTTGTCTTTAAAAGAGTGAGTGACGGTAGGGACGACGGGAGTTAGAATGTTCAAGTCAATAAGAGGTAAGGTTTTGCTTAAGTGTGATGTGGTATCTCTCGAGCAATAAATGGAGATGGTCTTTCGCCGGGTTCACTCTCAATATAAGTAGAAACATTTTTCTACACAGCTGATTGTGTAAAAGAATAGGTTCTTTCTATTCTTCCTAGAGGCAAGAGAAACGTGTTATTCTTTGTCATCTAAATCTCGTAAGAGAATAAATAGAATATAGGGCTATTTCCTCCATTAATGAGTGTCCTTTTCCCCCTCTTGCACTTGCTTGTCTGAAACATCAATAATGTTCACACTCTCTTTTGTTTAGTATAAAATCTTGATCCCAGATAACCCCAGAAAGAAATACTAATAGAAGAAATACTACCTTGATTAATAGCTAACTTTTCCTTGGATTGATTAAAAAGAAAGTCGATTTCAAAACACACTCGCTTTAATCTGCAAATCTTGTGCAGGCGATCACCCTAGCTATTCCATTCTTTTCTTTTCTCTGTCCAGAGGAATTTTTCTTCACTTACAGTAGGAACTCTAGGTTGAGGAGCGAAGGCGGCACGCAGAGTCTAGCTACTACTAGACGACGAGTCTATTAGTTTATGATATTTTAGTTTTAATAATGACAAGTTTGCTTTGTAGTGTGTTTTATATTTTCACAAGTTTGGACTTTGATTAAAGACATGAAGGCTTGAAAAAATGATTGAATCTTTAGAAAATTAATGTAAGATCCTAACTTTAATTATATCTCGATCAAGGCTCTATTATTTGCATTACATGAAAATAATCATGAATTAGTTAATTAAAACAATTAACTAATGAGGTTTTATAATTGTGAAAAGATGAAGTTTTTCCGATTGGTTCCACTAGAATATGTGGAGCCATGGTTATTTAAGTATACTGCCCCTAAAGAATAATGCAGACATAAGCTACCTAGTATGTTTTTCTAAATCAATTTAATACATATTAAAGTTGTCCACTTCATCTTCTTTATTACCCACTATTCCTTACTTGATTCTTTTATGGTCCCTACTGCTCCATTTTGTCAAAAGTATGAATTGATTTATATTTTAATTCCTTTATGGACCAAATGCTTTCAAACGGTAGGAAAATAATGGGCAGCATTAACTCTCTCTCTCTCTCTTTCCGTACATGACTGGCACCATCTTGAGCAGAACAATTTTTACTTAAGAATATTGTTAACCATCATCATCACATGATTCCCTATTCAGTTCATTCATGGACCAAGCCTTATTGAATGGGAAAATAATCTTCAGTAATCCATCGCTCTTTCTCTCTCTCCATACATGATTCACTGGGCATTACTCTCTAATCTCAAATAAGTATTTTGTTGCCCATGAAGCATTCTAAAAAAGCTGAGTATTCAACCAATTAAAGTATTCTGCTGAAGTTGCCCATCATCTGAATCATGAGCATGACCAACACTACAAGAAAAAGGTGTATTTCCGACGGAATATTCCGTCGGAAATAATTCTATTCCGTCGGGAATACTATATTTCCGACGGAATAATCCGTCGGAAATTCGACCGGAAATAACGTCCTCGGAATTAAGTTCGTCGTAATTGCCGTCAGAATAATACTATTTCCGACGGACTAGTTCCGACGGCTTTTCTGTCGAAAATAAGACTTTCTCGACGAAAGTGAGTCCGTCGAAAATAATTCCGTCGGTGATATTGTGCCACGTGGCGCCTCCCGGGACGTCTATTAATAAGTGAATTCCGACGGAATGTCCGTCGGAAATAAATTGTTTCCGTCGAAAATACAAATTTTTTGAAATAAATATTAATGCTTAATTCCGACGGACAATCCGTCGGAAATACCTTATTCCGTCGGAAATAACGTTTTTTTTATAAATAAATTATTTGTTTTTTTAATTTATCAGGTTTTTAAACCCTATTTTTGTACCTGTAACCTGCTTTATCCCAACAACACATATATTACAATACCAATAGCCTCTTAACAAGAACAACATACATCATAATCAACTTATAACGTTAAAAACTATAAAAATTAACTCATTATGTCCCGAAATACATTCAAAACTAAAGAATATTACATCGATTTACAAAGAATAAAACTAAACTTTACAATATATGATTTACAAAACAATTAAGTAGGTTTTAAATACAAAACACCTAAGCAAACTAAACTACATATATAACATGGGCATGAACTATGGTGTACGCAAAGTAACGTCATCATCCCCTCTGTCGCCATCGCCATCGCCATCGCCATCGCCATCGCCATCGCCATCGCCATCGCTACCCTGTTGATACAATTAAAAATATAAAGCATTAGTCCGTATGAAAGTATTATTTGAATAACATCCAGATTAAATAAGTAAAAGTAAATATAATATACCTGAGTAGGCGGGGGCTGGCTCCCAATCGGGCCAAAAACCTCCGATAGTAATGTCACCATCAATCGGAGCACCTCATCGCGTATCGCGACGAACTGCTCCTGCGGGATACCCGTACTATCGACAGTGGCCCCTGCTGCAATATCCTGGGTGAGCTGATGAAGGCGAGCTCGGCTGGGCAACTCCTGAAGACGGATGACCGGATCCGTACGGAACGTCTCCGACACCGCCGCCATGACCCTCTGGAAAATCTAGTCGTCCAGGCCAGCGCCTGTATGAGATGGTCCGACAAAAGCTCTCGGGCGCTGACGCTGGCTAGAGCCTGCGCAAATAAATATACCATTACTAATAATATATGCAGTTACCTAATCTTAACTAATTCGAAATAATATTACCCAGGTAATGTATACGCTGGTACCCTCGGCAATCCCAGCGTTCGATATCTGCTGGTACTGCTAGTAGGGGGATCCTGAGCCGCGACCCATAGTGCCAGCTCCTCATCCCGAGATAATTCAATCTCGGGCGGAGGAACGGTGGAATCTAACATCTCAGAATCCCCCCTAGCCGCCTGCAACTCAGCTACACAATAGTCCCGACTAGCCTGAAATCGGTCTTGTAATTTATGGCTTATACGTAAGTTAAGTATAATATTTTATGAACTAACTACTATTAAACATTACGTAAAATTACGATTACACTTACCCGTATAGCTAATGTTGCGGGAGACATGGTAGAGTCCTTTGGTGTGTGGGCGGGCTCTATTGTTGCCTCTTTTTTTAATCTTTAGTAAAAGAGCTCTAACTCACGCAAGTATACGTGGCCAACAAGTAATACAGAGGAAGTAGAGTATCGTCCCACAAAGAAAGTGCTACATTAAACTACTACGCATCAGTCCTATTACTATATTTATTTGCCTAAACTAATGACTTGACTGTGTTGACAGAATTATTTCTAAATCAATTAACAACTAAAGATGCAAATACTAACGGAATATATCAAACTTGGAATTAATGGGATCCTAACTTCATTTAATAGTTCATCTAACTACCACTATCATGCTAGTAAGTTCACATATCACAGAAAAGTAGCCAAGGACACTAAAATAGACATAACCATTTGTCAATGTATTATGACCTACTTACATAACATCCATACTCAATAGACACCATGTAATCACCACTATAACCAAAATCACTATATTTCTATGTGATATTGCAATTATATTGATTTAAAGCACAAGCCCTTATTTTGACTCTTATAGTGAAACAGTATATTTCTATCTGATTCACAAAATATTAAGTTATCCAATTAAGCCTCATATTCGCAAGCTATCATGACTACATTCCATACTTATATGTTATTTTTCAATTCCATACAAGCACTGAGAACGAATGGTGATCAAGCATTCATACATGCAAAACAATCATGATATAAATTCCTTATGATATGCAAAATAATCTAACAGTCAAGCTTATAATTAGACTACATATTAAAATCCGTTAGAATCCCATAATGGAGATTAGTTCATGACTGAACCAAAAGCCATTATGGGATCAAAACTACACATAGGAAAATAAACAATCAATTGAAGTAAGAAGAAGTAGATTGATCAAACCCAATTGAAGAATAAAATCCAAAATAAAGTTCAACCCACATCAATATCCAGCACTTGAACAATAATAATCCACGGTAAAACTCCACAAAAACTAACTCTAGAAAAGTAGAATAATCATAATAAAAATCTCCAAGTTCCCTCTTAAGGTTTCCTTCTCTAAATCTGATCAATAATAATCTCAATCCTCTTCCAAATCAGCTTCTTTTTCCTCCTCCAGCCGCAACTCAGCATCAAGTCTCGTGACCTAGCGCCTCTGGCGCTAGCTTAGTACTAATCCTAGCGCCTCTGGCGCTAGGTCATGTCCTCATATTTACAAAAATGCCATCAAGTGTCCTTTAAGCTCCGAATTTACCCTTTTGCCCCTCCAGCTCCAATCCTACAATAAACAAACACAAAAACGAATAAAACAATACTAAAAACACTTAAAGACCACAATAATTAAGTCTAACAAGACCTGATTCGTAGGTATAAAACCCACTCATCATCTATCCCAAAACTCTAACATAGACGGAGGTCGACCTAAGTTCTGTCGCATGGCCTAATAAATACATTCATAAAGTAGTTATGAAGTTTACTTGTGAGAAATGAGTAACTAAACAACTAAGTATATGTCACTTACCGATTTCGCCTCCTCAAAAGACTGCGAGCCAGTAGTGTGTACGACTCGGAGCTGACGACGGTTCTTCTTCACCTGCTTTGACTTCTTCTTGAAGTCGTCAGCATCCCAGTGCGTACACATAGCCTCCCACACTGCATCAGAGACTATGCGGGGCTGGTAATCTCTAATCGTGGTCCCGGGCTGGTCGTCAACTGCCCGGGCTGCCCTCTGTCGCATCTCATACAGCCAGCCAGCGTAGTTCTTGGCGATGTATGCAATAACAATATCATCGCTGGCTGCCTGAGAGATGCCCTCATCATATCTAAAATATTTCTATAACAAAATTTTAAAAGTTAGGAACCATTAAATTATTGGGCAACGACTATTTACGTATAATTTTCAAATTTATAAGAAAATGAACTTACGTGAAACTCCCGCAAGAAAGTGACCATAAACGCGGGATCGTAAAGGTTGTACTGGCTGAAGCGCATACACCCAGTCGGGAGGTGCGTCAGATAGATAACGTGTATGATCGCCTTAGCGACCGCGTCTAGAATACTACAGTAAAAATAATTGAATATTGTTACGTTAAATGTTTAATGCAACAAATTATATAAATTTAACTCTTTACTTTTAAGTCATAGTAGAATACTTACTGGGAAGAGCCGACATCCACTCGGACTATATGTGGAACTGCCGGTGGACGACCGAAGAGACCGAGGTTAGTCTATCGGTCTCGTCGACGACGAGCATATGTAATTATATTATAAAACTTTAGTCAAAATACATAAACTAATGCATATTGAGATATATTATACGTTAACACGAATCAAACTACTTACTAGCTCCTGAAGACGAGCCTCCAGCCTGACTCGCGTCTTCGGATCCTGATCGGCCCCGCCGCGACGACCGCCACCGCTATGTCTAGCCATAAATGTGCTACTAAAATAACAAAAATATAATATATTAATATTATTTAAATCTAATATATTAATATTAAATTATTTACTAATTTGAAATACGTTTAGAGGTTGTACGTCGTCAAACCCATCAGATTCAACATCAATATCATTATCGGATTCAGTCTCTTCCTCCTCATCATCATCGATATCAGATTCATTGTCGTTATCATCTTCAACGATAACGTACTCATGCACAACCTCCAAATCATCGACTTCCTCATCGTCGGGTACGTCAACCACATCATTTGTCATCACATCTTCATCATTTAGTTGCACCTGTCTGGGATTGCTAACATCTTCTTGCAACACCTCATCTATCCCCAACATATTAGCACTATCAAATGCACGTGTTTTCGTTGTGACAACTGTATACCAGGGGCTTCTACTATTTACGACATTAGGAGTGTAGTACACTTGAGTCGCTTGACTGGCTAACACGAAAACGTCATCAGATTTGAGTTTTGACTTGATATCTACTGTGACGATTCTATTACGATCAACTTTAACACCTTTTTCAGTATCAAACCAGCGACACTTAAATGTAACTACCTTTTTACCTCCGGGATAATTAAGCACAAGTACATCCTCTAGACGTCCATAGTAATTAGACTCAGAATCATTGTAACAACTTCCCAACACTACAACCCCAGAGTTGACGGATGTGAGTTCATTCAAGTTGTCGACCTTAAATCTGCACCCATTCACGATGCATCCAGAAAAAGAACAAACTACCTTGGCAGGACCAAGTATGACATCTCTAAAACGCTCAGAAATGTTCTCTACATCAACCCTTGTCTGAAACTAATGTTGGAAAGTTGCAGTAGTGAGTGCTTCCAACTGGGCAACAGTTAAATCCGGGTTAGAAGCATACGCTTCCTCTTCGAATGAACTGAAATAGTAAAAAAATAGCTTAATATATAAGTTGATTACGCTTATAAATTATATTAGATGTGACATATAACAATCCATACTTTATGTATGACGATACTTCTGGCATATTTAGAAGCACATATGTGGATACTATCTTCAATTCTTTGTCGCTTAAGTAAGTCATCGTCTTATGGCCAAATGGTTTACTCGGATATGTGAATATAGCTAACTCATTGTCTGCATGAGATTGGGGACCGATTACCTCATTCCTACTTAAACGGTTGTGCTTTGTTGAGACAACATCGTTAAAATACAATGAGCAGAAGTTGACAAGCTCTTCCTCCGTATAGCGTTCGGCAATAGAACCCTCAACATGAGCTTTGTTTTTCACTTTCTGCTTTAATCGACGCATATACCTACAGATATTGCATTTTAATATGATTATTATTATTATTAATATGAGTATATGCAATTTGTAGATTATATTACCTCTCAAAAGGATACATCCACCGATATTGCACCGGACCGCCAAGTTTAAGTTCATACGATAGATGAATAGGCAGATGTTCCATCGAGTCAAAGAACCCTGGGGAGAATATCATTTCGAGCTTGTAAATGGTAAGCACAATATTGTTCTCCATCTGCTCCACATCACTATACCTTATTACAGTTGAGCATAGATCCCGAAAGAAATTTGAGAGTTCGGTCAATGCATCCAACACCTTTCTGGGTAACATCTCACGAAATGCAATTGGCATCAACTTCTGCATAAATACATGACAATCGTGACTTTTGAACCCATTAATCTTCAACTGCTCAACATTACTGCAACGAGATATGTTAGAAGCATATCCATCTGGAAGCTTCAGCCCACCAACCCACTTGCACACGTCTTCAACTTGTTGCTTAGTAAGACAGAATTGAGCTTTAGGTTTTGAATTGTTAGCGCGAAGCCACAACTCCGACCTGATGTTCAGTGCCTCTAAGTCTTTTTGGGCATTGTCATTGTCTTTTGTTTTACCACTCGCATCTAACACGGTGTAAAACAAATTCTCAAAAACATTCTTTTCTGTATGCATGACATCAATACAATGACGGACTGAAAGTGTGACCCAGTACGGCAACTCAAACCATATGGGGACGTGTGTCCAATTATGAGTCTTCCCGTACCCAAATCCTCTCAGTTTACTGTGCCCCTTGCCTGGCGGTGGAAATGTCAACTTGTTCAGCCAGGTCAAGACCTCGTTGTCCGATAGTCTACCAACAACCCCCCTCTTCTCTGTCTTTCTGTTGAACTGTGCAGACATCTTTCTGTAATTATGATCAACAGGCAAGAATCTATGAGCTGTTCCAAAGAAACTACATTTTCGCCCATGCTGCAACCGATGACCTTGCACATCCCCCATACACACTGGACATGACAGCTTCCCGTGAGTCGACCAACCACTAATCATCCCAAGAGCCGGAAAGTCAGTGATAGTCCACAACAAGGCTGTATTCATCAAAAAATTCTCGCCGATCGATTTATCATACGTTTGGACCCCCGTCTCCCATAGCATCTTTAGTTCATCGACTAACGGCCTGAGGTACACGTTTATGTCTTTTGTAGGACTCTTATCACCCGGTATGAGTAAAGTCAAGAACAAATACGGATCCCTCATGCACATTGACGGTGGAAGATTATAAGCTACCATTATGACTGGCCAAACTGAGTAAGGCTGGTTAAAATTATTAAAAGGGCAAAATCCATCCGTAGCCATGCCGAGCCTCACATTCCTAACTTCCTCCGCAAACTGTGGAAAATTTTTATCAAATTTCTTCCATTCATCTCCATCTGCAGGATGTGTCAGTTGACCAGGCACGACGTCTCTTGTTCTATGCCAACGCATATGATGAGCCGTTTTCCAAATTACTAAACATGTTTCTCCTTTCCCCCACGTTTTGTCACCTTGTACCAAGGTAAGTTACATATAACACACTGCACCTTATCTCTGTCCGTCCCATAGTATAACATGCAGTCCTGCTCACAAGCATCGATCTTCTGATAACCCATATTCAACCCCTTTACCATCTTCTTCACTTCATAATAGTTCGAGGGCAAAGTATGATCCTTGGGTAAGAACTCGCTGATAAGAGAGAGCAAAGCATTGAAACCTCTTTCACTGCAGTCATGCTCATTCTTGAAGTGTAAGAGCTTTGTAACTGCAGATAGCCTGGTGTGCTGATCATTTCCGGGGTACAATGGGACCCCCGATTCAGATAGCATTTTGTATAAGGCAGCAGCTGTATCATTTGGCTCTTGTTGAGCACTACCTGAAGAATGATCGTTTTTAGTCCAATTGATATTGTTAGGCCCATAAGCATCCACCAACATCTCCACAACATCATAGTCATCGGCGTTTGAATCACCGTGAACTGGTTGGTCTACTGAGCCGGTCAGTTCACTCAACTCAACTGATTTCCCGTGATGGATCCATACAGAATACCCATCCACAAAACCACAAGAGAATAAGTCGAATTTAATCTCGTCGGCTTTCTTCCAGATCAAGTTTTTACACTTGACACACGGGCATCTCATCTTCCCGTTCGGATCATCAACATGTTCTATGGCTTTGTCCAGAAAGTAGCACACCACTTCACGGTAAGCTTCCACTAATCCCCTCCCGTCAATGGGTATCCTACGGTACATCCAACTCCGGTCGGCTGACATCTTTAACTGAACAAAAGACACATTTAAGTCAGGGATATTCATTCATGTGGTCCATGCATGAATTATATGTTCCTAGTATCTCCACTCTATAGGGGTTAGGCTTCTATCCCGTTCCTGGATGCGTCTCCTCACTAGTGTCAACACGTTCAGGACGTTTCTACCTGTTTCAAGAAAATTTCGACAGCACCTCCCCATGGTCTCCAAGTAGACGAAATAGACTAAGATAAATTAGTCTAAGTATGCACTCGAAGAACATGTAGAGATAACCGTCGAAAAATCATCAAAACAATTAAAAACGTACTGAACTCATTGACACTGGCCTAAGTGAGAGACATAACATCCAGTCACAGTCCCAAACTGGAGACTATTCGACATTCACTCCTAATGAGTGAATGTCAAACGGGTTTCTAAGCTCCAAACTATACTACATGCGTATTAATTATATGCAGTTTATTGTAATTGTGGAAAACTAAGCAAATGCTACTTAGTTTATTTTTCCAATGATAAACTAAGTAAGTGCTACTCAGTTTATGATAAATATTATTTGAATATATTATACTATTTTTATATTACTATTTTGTATTATATTATATTATAGTATTTAAATTAATTAATTAATTTATTTCATTTTATTTTATTTTCTTTACTTTAGTTTTTATTATTTTATGTTATATTAATTATTTTATTTTATTTTATTTATATGTTATTATATTTAAATTTAATTTAATTTAATTTAATTTATTCATTTTATTTTAGTTTATTATATATTATTTTATATTATATTAGAATGGATATTATATTATTTAATTTAATTTAATTTAATTCATAAAATTAAATTATTTTCTTAATTTATTTTGTTAGCTTATTTATAAGTTATTAAATTAATTGTACTTTATTTTTTTTATTATATTGTATTATATTATTTAAATTAATTAATTAAATTAATTTATTTCCTTTTATTTTATTTTCTTTACTTTATTTTTTATTATTTTATGTTATATTAATTATTTTATTTAATTTAATTTATATGTAATTATATTTAATTTAATTTAATTTAAGTTATTCATTTTAGTTTACTTTATTATATACTATATTATATTATATAATAATAGATATTATATTATTTAATTTAAATTAAATATATTAAATTAAATTATTTTTTTAATTTATTTTGATTTCTTATTTATATGTTATTAAATTAAATTAAATTATGTTTATTTTTATTTATTTATTTTGTATTATATTATGTTATATTATTTTTATTATTTAATAGTGGAGAACTAAGTAAATACTACTTAGCTCATTTCATTTTATTTTATTAATTAGTAGGTAGGAAACTAAGTAAATATTACTTAGTTTATTTTAATATTGACAAATTGAGTAAACTATATAAATAAAATAAAGTATGGCCCACATACATTGTAAGTGTACAATTCTGATGGAAATTTCGCCAGAAATTTCGTCAGAAATTACCAATATATCAAAAAGAATAACTAGAGGATATTGACAAGAACACAAATTCAAATAAAATCAGCCCCAAAAGACACAACTTTAGTCTCAACTGAGTCCAGTAACATATATTTGAACAATTAAAACCACTTAGAATGATCAGTCCAAACACGATCAGTCCCAAAATGAGCATTTACCAAAATCATATATAATGCAGTCCCAATTCGTAATAACATATATATGATCATTTACCAAAATCATATAGGCATGATATATTTTGGACATAACAGTAATTAGGAGATACAATTTATTCCCTAATTTTATCAAAATTTCTGTTAATAACATAAATTAGGACAACAGAAATTAGCACAGTAAACTGGTTAATAATCAATGCTCTAAAGTGATTATCACTATTTTATCAGTCCAAACACACAGAAGATTTTTATTTTCTAATTAGCATAGAAGAATTTTAAGGAACAATAAATTCATGAACTAAATTAGAGAACAACAAATTTCATGGACTAAATTAACTAAATAAAAACTCACTAACCTTTAAAAATCTTCTTATAAAGTATAAGCTAAATTAATGGCGGTGGGTGGCGGCACCAGTGGTTCCTTAGCCTGTGGTGGCGGTACGGCGGTTCCTTTCACTGTGGTGGCGGCACCGGTGGTGGCGGTGGTCAAAGGAGGAGGAGTAGCAGTTTCGGCCGAGAGAGAGAGCGACGAGAGAGAGAGCAACGACAAATATGAGAGAGAGGTGAGAATAAAATGCATGGAGGCGGCGACTGAAACATAACATAATTTAGGTTTTAATTAATTCCGACGGAAATTCCGTCGCAATTAATTCCATCGAAATTAATTATTATCGACGGACGTTCCGTCGAAATTATACTACAATCCGTCGAAAATATTCTTGCCGCGAACGCGAAAGTTTGGCGCCAAGGATTATTCCTATCTCCGACGGAATTCCGTCGAGATAATTATATTTTTGAAGGAATTATTTCTGACAGAATAATCTGTCGGAAATAGGTTTATATCGACAGAATAGCTTCCGTCGGAAATAATTCCGTCGACTTTAACCTATTTTCTTGTAGTGGCAAGCTTTACTCTAATGGGTATATCATTCTTAGCTATTCTCTTGTTAGTAACGAACTGTTATGATATCTCTTCTCTATAAATCTGTTCGAGAAAGGCTTAAGAAGACACAGAAAAACAACCGCAAAAAATCACATTATGATATTCTCTTCACATACGTTTTAAGAGCAGTTAAATTTTTAACTGTGAAGAAATTATTCAAAGGCTGTTGTGCACTTCAATCCTGTTACTAATTTCAACCTCAAATCGTTGTGCTTAAACTGGTGATATCTTTATCCCACTCATTGATCATTGTATATTAGTTGAGCCTTGTATTGTTGATATAATTATTGCTTTGATCATAGTTTATCTTGTATAATCTTCTAATAAATTCTGTAAACTGTTGAAAGACTAAGTGATTAGTCTAGTGTTTCTAATCCAGTTAGAATTAGGGGTTTTTACAAGCAAGTTCAAGGGTGCATAGGTGCACAGTGAGCAGTAGTGCTCGAGGAGTATAAGTACTCAAAGTTTGTGTGAATTTGTGTTGTAAAGATGTTAAAATAATAATCTAAATTTAATAATAAAAGAGTCTCCAATACCATTTGGTATTGGACGTGGATTAGGCCAATATTAGACTAGAAGTTAAGGGTCGAACCACATAAAAATCTTGGTGTTTGGGATTTACTATTTATCTTGTTTCAATTCTGCATCTAAACACTATATATACACTGCACTGTTAAATCAAAGTAATAGAAAATTTAAAATTGCCATTATTAATCAGATAAAACACATACACCTATTTAACCCTCCTTCTAGGTGTGCACACACGGAATTTCATTTGGTATTAGAGCTTGGCTCTACTAACGTTGTCTTTGCAGACCGTAGAGTAAGATCCTATGACATACCTTAATTTTCAAGAAGGACAGTCCACGAGCAGGCCACCATTATTACTTGGCAGTGAGAACTTTAATTTCTGAAAATTCAAAATGAAGATATACCTCAGCAGTAATACATGGGAAATGTGGGTGGTTGACAACGGGCCCGTCATTCCAAGGCATGATGATTACGAACCAAAAACACTCAAGGAGATGGATGCTAATGAATCATACATGGTGTCTTACAACTTGAAAGCCATGAATACTTTGTTGAGTGAGATGGTCCAACCAGAAATTGACAAAGTCTCTGGTTGTAATACAGCGAAAGAAATCTGGGATACTATCATCATGAGTCATGAAGGAACGTCCAAGGTTAAAGAGGTGAAACTAAGTATGTTGATGCAAGAGTATGAAATGTTCAAACTAGAGAAAAATGAGATGATCAAAGAAGCTCAAATAAGGTTCCTTACTCTAATGAATTCTTTCAGTATGCTTGGGAGGAAAATTGATCAAAGAGAAATCAACAAAAAGCTGCTAAGAGTTATGCCCAAACGGTTCGCTCTAAAAGTCACCACTTTACAAGATTTATCAACAATCAGCATCATGGAAACACTTACATTGTTTGGAGAACTTGAGGAGTATGAGAACCAACTAAAAAGATACGATGAAGAAGATGAGACTCCAAAGAAGAAGACCTTAGCTCTTCAAGCCGAAAGCAACAATGAAAGAGACTATGACGACTCTGATGAGGAGATAATCATTAATGACCAGGAAGTTGAGAGACTTGATCAGAAAGAAAAACCAAACAAAGTTTCAAGGAAAGAACTTCAACAATAAGAAAAAGTTCAAATAAAAATCCCAAGAAAAAATCTGTTTTAAGTGTGGAAAGCCTGGCCATTTCAAGAGGGACTATTTTCTACTTAAAAAGAAGAACAAAGGCAACACTTGATGACATGGAGCGATGACGAATCATAACATGAAGCTGAGCAAGGTGAGGAAACTGCTCAACTATGCTTCACCGGATTAGACAACCAAGAAAATCCAAAGTAAGTAATGAAAATCTTGAAGTTACTGTTTCTGATAATATTGTGTTAAAAAATGAGAACCTACGACTTAAAGAAAAAATTGCTCATTTAAAAAATTGGATAAAAGATTTAATGAATGAAGTAGAAAAACTTATTGAAGAAAAACAAGATATAGTGAAAGATTATACATCAAGTGAAATATCTAAATTAAATGTTAAGAATGACTATTTGGATAATTAAAATAAAATTATGCATAATCGTGCTAATAAATTTCATGAAGAAAATACTAGTCTTAAGAAGGAAAATGATATTCTAAAAGAAAATCTAAAAATGAGAGATATTTGCATAGATGCTTTTAATGATGAAAAAATAATGAGCATGCAAAATGATAATAATAAAAAAATAATATCATTGAAAAAAGATCTTGCAAGATTTGTTCAAGGAGAAGAGAATTTGAATATAATGTTGGGTGCTCAAAGATCAAGTCTTGATAAACAAGAAATTGGATACAATCCTATCAAAAACATAAAAAGCACCACTAATAAAATTAAAATAATCAATAATAAACCAAGGCATAAGCCATTGTATTGCTCACCTTTTGTTACTTGCAAAAATTATGGTTTAAAAGGACATTTTGATATAAACTGTAATAAAATAAAGATAAAACAAGTTTGGGTAAAGAAAAGTGAATTAATTGCTGCTAACAAAAGTGGACCAAAACTGATTTAGGCACCAAAAGGATGAGATATCTTTTTTATTTTGTAGGTATGTTTGAAGGCTAAGGTTCCATCAAATAAATGGGTATTGGACAGTGGGTGTTCTAGACACATGACAGCTGATAAGTCTATATTTACCTCACTTATCTCAATGAAAGGAGGAACTGTTACATTCGGAGATGACAACACATGTCAAATTATCGGTAAAGGTAAAGTTGGAAATGGTAAATTCTTTATTGATAATGTTCATTATGTTAATGGCCTTAAATATAATTTGATTAGTGTACGTCAACTGATGGATAGTGGTCATAAGTTAATATTTGATAAAGATAAATGTGCAATAATACATGCCTCTCACAATGTTCCTCTAGTAGCTAACAGAGAAGGAAATATATATACAATCTGCTTTGAACATCAAAATGAAGATGTTTGTTTAACTGCTACTCAAGATCAAGCTACTTTATGGCATAGAAGGTTAGGGCATGTTCACATGGAGCTGATTAGTAAGCTAGCTGCAAATGACCTTGTCAAAGGCCTTCCAAAGTTAAAATATGAAAAAGAAAGGTATTTGTAATGCATGCCAGTTAGGTAAACAGGTAAGAAATTCATTTTCAAGTAAAAATCAGGTATCTTCTTCTTTACCATTACAATTATTGCATCTTAATTTATTTGGTCCTAAGAGATATGCTAGCCAAGGAAATAATCATTATGCATTCGTTATTGTTGATGACTTCTCAAGATTTACATGGGTATTATTCTTGAAAACTAAAGATCAAGCTTTTGCAGAATTTGAAAAGCTCATAAAGAATCTTGAAACAAAGCATAATCTTAAGCTAATCAGGATAAGAAGTGACCGTGGTGGTGAGTTCGAAAAAGACTTTATTCCCTATTGCAGTGAGAATGGTACTATTACACATGAATTTTCTGCACCAATAACGCCACAACAAAATGGGGTGGTGGAACGGAAAAATCGAACACTCCAAGAAACAGCAAGAAAACTTCTTCAAGAAAGCAAGCTGCCAAGAAAATTATGGGCAGAGGCTGTAAGTATTGCATGTTATGTTTTGAATAGAGCATTAATTAGACCTATTTTGTTAAAAACACCATATGAGTTACTAAACAAAAGGGTACCTAATATCAGCTATTTTAAAGTGTTTGGTGCTAAATGTTTTGTTTTAAATACTCATGGTAATCTTGGTAAATTTGATGCTAAATCAACCGAAGCTATATTTCTTGGTTATTCAGTGCATAGGAAAGCACATAGAGTCTATAATCTTGATAAGTCAAAAGTTGAAGAATTTGTGCATATAATATTTGATGAATTTAACCATGATCTGTCAAAAGATGAGGATTCTGTAGGAAATGACAATTGAATCGTGAAACCCAAATAGTTAAATCTGGACAACCTAAGCCATCTGCATTAGAAGGAAAGACAGATGAAATCAGACAGCCTGACACGTCCGTTTTAGAAGAAAACTCAGACATGCAGACACCTAAATTTAGACAGCTCGACCTGTCTGCTTTAGAAGAAAAGTCAGACGAACAGTCAGATGCAGAACTTGACATTTCAGAGCCTAAACCTGAAGAGCAAATGACTGCAACAAGCCTTCCTAGATCATCTAAAACAGTGAGAAATCATCCCCCAAATCTGATCATAGGTGATCCCAATACTTGGATGAACACAAGGAGGAAAGCAAGGAATTATTGTGCTTTTTCAGCCTTTCTTTCACAAATAGAACCAAAGAATGCCAAAGAAGCAATTAAAGATGAAAATTGGTCTATTTCCATGTAGAAAGAATTAAACCAATTCGAAAGGTGTCAGGTATGGGAACTTGTTAAACCTTCTAAAAATGCATCTATTATTAGTACAAAATGGATTTTCAAAAATAAACTTGATGAAAATGGCATAATCACGAGAAACAAAACTAGATTAGTAGCTCAAGGCTATAATCAACAGGAAGGTATATATTATGAAGAAACTTTTGCCCCTGTTGCAAGGTTGGAAGCAATAAGAATTTTATTAGCTTATGCATGTTATAGAAAGTTTAAACTATATCAAATGGATGTAAAAAGTGCTTTCTTAAATGGTTATTTGAATGAAGAAGTATATGTTAAGCAACCACCAGGGTTTGAACATGAAAAATATCCTAATTATGTTTACAAGTTAAAGAAAGCATTGTATGGTCTAAAACAAGCTCCAAGAGCTTGGTATGATAGGCTCAACAAATTTCTTCTAGATAATGGTTTTAATTGAGGTAAAATTGATTCTACTCTTTTCATTAAAACCAAAAATAAAGATTTTCTTATTGTTCAAATTTACGTTGATGATATAATTTTTGGTGCTACTACTAACTCTTTGTGCGAGTGGTTTTCTCAATGCATGCATAGTGAATTTGACATGAGTTTAATAGGTGATTTAAATTTATTCTTGGGACTTCAAATTAGACAATCTGAGGAAAGAATTTATATTCATCAATCAAAATATGTAAAAGAGCTGCTGAAAAGATTTGGTTTTGAGAATACCAAATCAAAGGCAACTCCAATGAGCACTACCATCAAGATAACTACTGATATTGCAGGTAAAGATGTTGATGTAACTAAGTAAAGAGGCATGATAGGGTGCTTGCTTTATTTGACATCATCTAGACCTGATATTATGTATAGTGTCTATTTGTGTGCAAGATTCCAAGCCCAACCAAAAGAATCTCATCTTAATACTGTAAAAAGAATATTTAAATATTTATCTGGTACAATCAATCTTAGACTATTTTATCCTATATCTCCTATTTTTGAACTTATTGGATACTCAGATGCAGATTATACAGGGTGCCAAGTAGACAGAAAAAGCACAAGTGGTGCTTGTGAATTTCTAGGACAAATTCTTATATCTTGGCACAGTAAGAAACAAACATTAGTTGCTTTATCTACTACATAAGGTGAATACTTGGAGGCAGATAGTTGTTGTTCACAAGTTTTGTGGATGATTCAAACTCTACATGATCTTAATATTATATGTGAAAATGTGCCTATTTTTTGTGACAATACTAGTGCAATAAACATTTCTAAAAATCCAGTGCTTCATTCTCGTACTAAACATATTGAGGTTAGACATCACTTTTTGCGAGATAATGTTGCTAAAGGATTAATTAAATTAGTATTTTATCCAACCGATCATCAATTAGCTGACATTTTTATAAAACCTTTAATTAAGTGAAAAACGTTTTTGCAGTTTAAGAAGAGAGTTGAGCATAACTATCTGCTGTTGATTAGTCTTTTTGATAATGAAAAAGGGGGAGAGATAATCTATCTGGCTATCTGGTTTTAAATCAACTTGTGCTTAATGATTAAAAACATGATTTTCAGGGGAGCCATATATTTAGGGGGAGTAAAATATATTATAGGTTGTCATCATCAAAAAGGGGAAGAATGTTAGTTTATGATATTTTAGTTTTAATGATGACAAGTTTGCTTTGTAGTGTGTTTTATATTTTTACAAGTTTGGACTTTGATTGAAGACATGAAGGCTTGAAGAAATGATTGAATCTTTAGAAAATTAATGTAAGATCCTAACTTTAATTATATCTCGATCAAGGCTCTATTATTTGCATTGTATGAAAATAATCATGAATTAGTTAATTAAAACAATTAACTAATGAGGTTTTATAATTGTGAAAAGATGAAGTTTTTCCGATTGGTTCCACTAGAATATGTGGAGCGATGGTAATTTAAGTATACTGCCACTCAAGAATAATGCAGATATAAGCTACCTAGCATGTTTTTCCAAATCAATTTAATACATATTAAAGTTGTCCACTTCATCTTCTTTATTACCCACTATTCCTTACTTGATTCCTTTATGGTCAAAACTTCAATTCAGCAGGAGAAACTTCAACAAACAATTCAATCACTCACACTCTCTCTCTTTCCCTCTCTCTCTCTCTTTAAATAGCTAATGGGTTGGCACATGCAAATTCTCTAATCAATTAACTATGTGGTTGTGCACTATATTGGGCATAACATCCCATTTAAGTAATATTCTCATGTTCCCCGTAACTTCTTCCCATACATGACAAACTTTATATATATATATATATATATATATATAGAGAGATATATTACAAAAGCAAATGGGCAAATGTGTTGGGCAGCCGTCCACTGCTCTATTTTGTCAAAAGTATGAATTGATTTATCTTTTAATTCCTTTATGAACAAAATACGTTCAAACGGTAGGAAAATAATGGGCAGCATCAACTCTCTCTCTCTCTCTCTCTCTCTTTCCGTACATGACTAGCACCATCTTGAGCAGAACAATTTTTACTTAAGAATATTGTTGCCCATCATCATCACATGATTCCCTATTCAGTTCATTCATGGACCAAGCCTTATTGAATGGGAAAATATTCTTCAGCAATCAATCACTCTTTCTCTCTCGCCGTACATGATTCACTGGGCATTACTCTCTAATCTCAAATAAGTATTTTACTGCCCATGAAGCATTCTGAAAAAGCTGAGTATTCAACCAATTAAAGTATTATGTTGAAGTTTCCCATCATCTGAATCATGAGCATGACCAAGCTTTACTCTAATGGGTATATCATTCTCAGCTATTCTCTTGTTAGTAACGAACTGTTATGATATCTCTTCTCTATAAATCTGTTCGAGAGAGGCTTAAGAAGACACAGAAGAACAACCACAAAAAATCACATTCTGATATTCTCTTCACATACATTTTAAGAGCAGTTGAATTTCTAACTGTGAAGAAATTATTCAAAGGCTATTGTGCACTTCAATCCTGTTACTAATTTCAGCCTCAAATCGTTGTGCTTAAACTAGTGATATCTTTATCCCACTCTTTGATCATTGCATATTAGTTGAGCCTTGTATTGTTGATATAATTATTGCTTTGATCATAGTTTATCTTGCATAATCTTCTAATAAATTCTGTAAACTATTGAAAGACTAAGTGATTAGTCTAGTGTTTCTAATCCAGTTAGGATTAGTGGTTTTTACAAGTAAGTTCAAGGGTGCATAGGTGCACAATGAGCAGTAGTGCTCGGAGAGTATAAGTACTCAAAGTTTGTATGAACTTATGTTGTAAAGATGTTAAAATTATAATCTAATTAAATTTGATAATAAAAGAGTCTCCAATACTATTTGGTATTGGACGTGGATTAGGCCATTAGACTATAAGTTAAGGGCCAAACTACGTAAAAATCTTGGTGTTTGGGATTTACTGTTTATCTTGCTTATATTGTTTCAATTCTGCATCTAAACACTATATATACACTACACTGTTAAATCAAAGTAATAGAAAATTTAAAAGTGCCATTATTAATCAGATAAAATACATACACCTATTCAATCCCCCTTCTAGGTGCACACATTTCAGAGTCTTATGAAAGAGAGCCTTTCGAATGATAAAAAAAAGTGCTTAGTTTTGTTGGTAAAACCAACACAAATATCATATTGAAAATTAGATGTAAGGTGTAATACTTTTCCTTGCAAAAAAAATAAAAAATAAATAAAAAATACACAATAATAACATCTAACAAACATATCTTCAAAACAATAATTAATGGCTCACTACAAGAAATTAGTCTATTTCCGACGGAATTATTTTCGACGGAAGCAATTCCCTTGGAAATAGACTAATTCCAACGAATAATTCAGTCAAAAATCATTCCAACGAATATATATTAAACTCGACGGAATTCCGCCGAAATTAAGGCTTGTCAAGTTTACTGTCAGCGCTAAAGTTATTTTCGACGAAAAATATACACTTTCTACAGAAATTCCGTCGGGGATAGTTATTTTTGAGGAAATAATTTTGACTAAAATTCCGTCGAAAATAATAAAGATTAAAACCTAATCGCTTTCTTTCAACGCCGCATAGAACAGAAGCCTAATTTTGTATAGCCTCTCTCTACTATCTCTAACCTCACCCACCGATGACATAATCTCACCGAAGCCCTCCATCTCGCCGACGCCCTCCTTCCTCCTCCCTCATTCCTATCTCCTCCCTCCTTCCTAGCCGAACTCTCCGGCGTGTACTGTGGTGTTTGATTTTCCGGTGTGTACAGTTCCTCCATCTAATTAAGGTTTGGATTTATTAGTGTTTACTAAAACTTTTCCAAACCATTTATCATCTGGTAATTTCAATCATTGAAATTTTTGTTTGCTCAAATTATTTGTGTATTAGATTTTTCGTTTTAGACTAATTTGTGTATTATTATTGTATATTATAACATTACTAATTAAACTTGAGCTTTTATTTATGTATTAGTGATAAGTGCATAATATTCATTTATTTTCATTCCTTTATATTTAGTTTATTACATGTTTTATTGTGTATATGCACTTATTAGATTGTTTATTGATTTCAGGAGAATTCAGAGTTAAAAGTGGAGAAAGATGAAAAATCAGAGCTAAAACGAGAAAAAGTTGAAAAGTTGGAAAATCTGAGGTTCTCGCCCCGGCGAGAACTTTGTACTAGGATTTCTCGCCCCGACGAGAAGTGCTCTGCCCGTTTTCGCCCCAGTCGATCCAGAGTTCGCCCCGGCCCAGACTTCTCTGGAGTTTCTCGCCCCGGCAAGAAACCCAGTGCAAAATCCTCGCCCCGGCGAGAAAGGCGGCGTTGACCAAGTTTGACCAGCTTTGATTAATTTTTGAGGATTTCTATTTCAGATTGGATTCTTAATTCTTAGAGACTTAGGATATTATCTTAGGACTATAAATAGATGTTTTTAATTTATTATTAGAGAGATCTTGACAACTACAATTGTAACCCTAATTGGAGGAGATTGAAGGCATGTCAGGCTAAACTCTTACTTTCAGTTCTAAGGGATGTTGAACCTTATTCATAATTAATGGTTTAATCAGGTTTTATTTATTTATTCCTTCTTGCATGAGGTTTATTCTAATAATCTGTTTTAATTGATTATATGTTATTTAATCTTTTGATTTGATTTGGCCAATTGAATTAATTTGATTAATATCATCTGCTAGATTAAGATATAGTATTAAGTAAACGATATTATATCTGATCATAGGTAGCAATTAATAGTATTTGATTGTGGACAAGCTTTTAGATATTGTTAAGATTATTAGAAGGCAAGTTAAATAATTCCTGATTGTGTAATTGTTGCTTGGAATAACCTAATTCTCTAATTCTTCATGCTGCTGTTATATTAAATCTAGACTGACATTTCTAGGTTATATGATAGTTAGGGTCTCTTGAGACGATTGTCACATTTGATTTACACATAAGGAGAATTTCGGATAATTAACGATTGCAGATATCTAGGGTTATTAATCTCATTGAAGGATAAATATTGTTAAACTTGACTCTTCCATAATTGTGCTAAGGTGATACTGAACTGAAGAACTGAAGCTTTTTATTCATTGATCATTCTTAATTACTTTTGTTAGCTTAGTGAATCAAACTCAAAACCCCCCATTCATAGAAATAATAGGAATATTAGAATAAATAAAAGACTAATTCACTTCTCTGTGGGATCGATCCTTACTTGTCATTATACTAAGTTTTGTGCTAGTAGATTTTTAGTAAGGTATTAATTTTGGAGTGTAAAACGACAGCTTCCAATTAGTATTGCATATTTGTGTATCATCTTTTCTGAAATTATTGCATTCTGCTGAGCATTACCAATTATTTGTTTTAAGCTTTTATAATTGCTCAATAACTTGTATAGTGACCTATGAACTCATTTGGCTTGAGATATGTTTATTCTCTTCTTTTTCTATAGTGATATTGTGCTAGCTATATCTATAAAATAATTTTTAGCCCACCAATGCATAATTTTTCGATAATCTGATTTGGGAACATATTGTGAATATGATAATTTGATAATATATTGTAAATCTGATACTTTGGGTGACATTTTGTGACTGATTTAATATTTTTGGCATAAGTTATATACCTGAAATTTAACAGTTATCAAAAATAGTTATAATGTGTATTAAATTGAACTTTGGTATATTTGTTATTTCCGACGGAATTTATATAAAAATTCTTCAATTACAATATTTATGGGCCCTACTTTATTTTATTTATATATTTTACTTAGTTTTCTAATATTAAAATAAACTAAGTAGTATTTACCTAGTTTCCTACCTACTAATACAATAAAATGAAATGAACTAAGTAGCATTTACTTAGTCTTGCACTACAAAATAAAAAAATATAATATAATATAATATAATATAAAATAAATAAATAAAAATAAATTAAATTAAATTAATTTTAATAACACATAAATAAACAAACAGAATAAATTAAAAAAATAATTAATTTAATTTCAAATAATTAAATTAAATTAAATTAAATAATATAATATCCATTATTATATAATATAATATAAAATATAATATAATAAACTAAAATAAAGAAATTAATTCAAATATATTAAATACATTAAATTAAATATAATAACATACAAATAAAATAAAATTAAATAAAATAATTAATATAACATAATATAATACAAAATAAAGTAAATAAAATAAAATAAAATAAAATAAAATGAAATAAATTAATTATATTAATCACATTAATTAAATTAATTAATTTAAATAATATAATATAATATAATACAAAATAAATAAATAAATAAATAAATAAAATGCCAATAATTTCATTAAAATAAATAAATTAATTTAAATTAAATGAAATTAAATTTAATTACATTATAAATTAATTAAATCATTGGAAATAAATTAAATTAAAATTAAATATTATAATATAATATAATATAATAAATTAAGTAGCATTTACTTAGTTTCACTGCTACATAAAGTAAAGTAAAAATAATATAATATATTCGTATAATAGTTCTCATAAACTGAGAAGTATTTACTTAGTTTATCATTGAAAAAATAAACTAAGTAGCATTTACTTAGTTTTCCACAATTACAATATAAACTACATATATACATATGTAGTATAATTTGGACCTTAGAAACCCGTTCAACATTCACTCATTATGAGCTATTCTAGGGGGTTATGGCGGCGGCGTCGGAGACGTTTTGTACGGATTCGGTTATCTGTCGTCAGGAGTTGCCTAGCCGTGTTCGCCTTCACCAGGTAGCTCAGGATATTGCATCAGGAGCCACCGTCGAGAGTACGAGTATTCCGCAGGAGCAGTTTGCCGCGATACACGACGAGGTGCTCCGGATGGTGCATGGTTACCCTACTATCAGAGGTTTTTGGCCCAATGAGGAGTCAACCCCTGACTACTCAGGTATTCTATTTACTTTAAGTTGATTATTCTACTTGTTATTTAATTTTCATTTAGCCGTCTCTTTAATTCTCTCATACGGACTAATGAGTTATATTTTTAATTATATCAACAGAGTGACGATACCGATGTCGTTGGTGATGGCAAGCAGGCTGGTAATGCGCAGATTGCTAGCGGGGGGATAATGACGAGGATTTTCAGACACCAGAGCAGCGACGTCGACCCCCTGCCCAATGATTCTCCTTCTAGTGCTGGTACTACTAGATTAGGTTGATATTTTGTATAACATTTACTTTGATGTTTTGTAAAACATTGTATAGTTGCTTGATTTTATGTAAATTATTGTACTTTAGCTTGATTCTTTGTAAATCAATGTATTTTACTTTAGTTTTGTAAATCATTGAAGTTATCGTTATTTTTTGTAGTTTATAGGATATATCATTTGTAGTTTTGCTTGATTCTTTGTAAATCAATGTATTTTAGTTTAATTCTGTAAATTATTAAAGTTACTCTGTAGTTGATAACTTATCGTATATATACACGTTATATGTTATTAGAAAAGTAGTTATATATACACGTTATATATCGTAATATAACGTTGTTCTTCAAAGTAGTTACGTTGTATTATGGGTTGATTATGATATATGTTGTTGGATGTAGTTATTGATTGATTACTGTATATATTGTTGGGATAAAACATGTTACATGTGTAAAAATGGAGTTTAAAAACCTGAAAACTGCAAAAAGAAAAAAAATTATTTTTTTAAAAAAATAAGTATTTTTGACGAAATAAGGTAAACCCGACGGAATTTCCGTCGAAAATAAGATTTACAATTTATTTTTAAAAACACATATTTTCGACGGAATATCCATTATTTTTTATGAATATTTTGTCGGGATCAGACCTCAACCAAACGGAGAGTTGACACGTGTCCACCCTTTATATTCGACGGAAATAATCCGTCAACCATAACCAACTTTCGACGGTTAATTCGTCGGTCATAATTCCGTCGAGAATATTTATTTTCGACCGAATTGTCGACGGACTTATCCGTTGGAATTAACTGTCGAAATTAAGCTTATTCCGACTCCGACGGATAATTCTGTCGGAATTAAGCCTTTTTCTTGTAGTCAGTGGCAGAACCAGGACCATATTAAAGGGGGGGTCAAAATCTCTCAGTAAAAAAAAATTATTTATTGACGCTTGAACTGCTTTTTTCGACTATACGACTGAGAGGAGACAACTGTATTTTGCGACTCTTCATAGCTTGAAAATTTGTTCGTTTTCAATTGTTGAAAAAATATCTTTCTCAATATAAACTATCAGACTGTCATTCATTCACTCGTCTCCCATTTTATTACGCAAGTCAGTCTTGACAATTTTCATCGCAGAGAATACTCTTTCAACAGTGGCAGTCGCAATTGGTAAAACCAAAGCCAATTCGATCAATCGATATATCAATGTAAAAGTCACGTTTCTTCTTGTTTCAATCAGCTTCTTAGCAAAATTTCCCAAACCTTTGATCCCAAAAAAGTGATTATCGCATCGCATATCATAAATATAATTAACAAATTAATCCCCAAGCATCATGCGATTAGTCACAGAGAAATCTTCTGGATAAAGCTCAGCAAGACGGAGTAACTTATTTTTGTCAAATTAGAGAATGAATCACTTGGATCAAGACATGATATGTATAAAAGTAACTCTGTGCTTGCTTCTAAAAACGATTGTTCATCTCTTGAACAATTGAATCAACAACCTACACTGTAATAATGAAAAATCAACAAAAAAAGATAAATTGTTGGATAGGAATTAATGAAAAAAAAGATTTAAAGAGATTATACTTATACCTGACAAAAAATCTCAACACGATAATGATGAAAATTAATAATAATTTGTCCATTACGCCTGCTACGACCGCGAGATCTCATGTTGTCTTTCATATTAATTATTGGGATCATGTTCTTCTTGCAAAAAATATTAACTTCCTTCAAAAAATTCTCTCATTCCGTCTCCCTAAAATCTTGTAGTCGAGCTTTCATTACCCCAATCAATCTCACAGCATGTACAATGTTTTGATCTTTTTGTTGTAAGGCAAGTGACAAATCATTTGTGATTACCAATAAATATTTCATTAAATGCATCACAAATACAAATTCATAATTCTCCATCTTATCAATCAAAACTTATGGCTATATCATTATTATCATCAGAAGAACCATCATCATGCACATTTTCAAGCACTTGTAATACGGAAGTCCACATAGACATAAGACGGATTATAGTTATGTCATGTGACCCCCAACGAGTATCTCCTGGCCGTCTTAAACTCGTTTCTTGATTTTTTCCTTTACCACTAACTATCTCTTCCTTTTCCAAACACTCTACGATCCTATCATGTTCAAGCTGTCTAAGTTTATCTTTCCTTTTACATGATGCTCCAGCCACATTCACAATCATAATAACATATTGAAAAAAATCACTCACAATACGGCTGCTCTTGGCAACAACAACAGCAACTAATTGGAGTTGGTGAGAAAAACGATGGACATACCTTGCATATGGATTTTCTTTTAGAATAAGAGCCTTCAATCCATTGAACTCGCCTCGCATATTTGAAGCCCCATCATATCCTTGACCTCTCAATCTCGATAATGATAATTTATGTTTTGCAAACAATTCATCAATAGCATTCTTCAAAGAAATAGATGAAGTGTCAGACACATGTACCACACCAAGAAACCTTTCAATCACCTCTCCATGGTTGTTTACATATCTCAAAACAACTCCCATTTGCTCTTTTATTGAAACATCTCGAGACTCATCAACCATAATAGAAAAGATGTTGTTCCCAATATCATTGATGATGGCAAGTGTAGTTTCCACAGCACAAGCACTTGCTAGTTCTTTTTGAATTTTTGGAGAAGTCATTTGATTGTTTCTAGGAGCATTCTCATTAACTACCTTGCCTACCTCTTCATTTCGTCGGTTGTACCACTCAAAAAACTCAAGGAAATTACCCTTATTTGATGAAGCCGATGACTCATCATGTCCACGAAAAGGCAAACCTTGCTTCAAAAGAAGGCGTGTGACATCCAAAGCCGTCGTTAAATGGGTGCGATAAGCAACCTCCATCTCTTGCCCTTGTGCTAGTAGTATATGTGACACACTCTGCCTTTGATTTTGAAAACCTTGAAGTTGTATTCTAGCATCATTATGAGCACTATTCGAAGCACCCACATGTTCATGAAATTTTTCATTTGCCTTTTTCTAGTTGTTGAACCCCTTTTTTGTAAAAGCATTTACTCTGTTTGAATTGCTAAATAGATAGCAGCAAAAGCAAAAGGCCGCATCCTTTGAAATGCTATACTCCAACCATTCAAAATTTTTAAACCAAGCAGGCCGAAAGCTTCTCTTCACATTAGAAAAATATTTTTGGGGATAATTATGGGCAATTGGTTGACATGGACCTCTAGTCAAATACTCCCTTCGAACTTGATCTCTAATCACAATATCAAAGTCTTCAATTGATTTACGTAACCCCGGATCACTAACAATATCATTCATATTGAACTCCACACGTGAATTATTTATACCACCACTTGCTTCGGAACTTGGTAATTGATTATTAGAAGAATCAACAGTTCTTGGTCGCTTAATCAAGTATTTATCCATAATCTAAAATAAATAAAAATATCAATTGCTAATCAATAATGTCATCAATTTAAATATTTCATAATAATTTCATCATTCATCAATTCAATTATTCAAAAATTTCATCATAATTTCATCAAAACATCAACTAACCTTATTCAATAATTTCAATTATTTCACAAACAATATATCATAAATATACCATAAATTGATAAATATACAATATTAATTCAAATATTCAATGAAAATAACACAATCTCTAATTCATGGCATAAGTAACAAATTCTAAACATCTAATTTAAATATTTAATGGCAAAATTAAGCACAAAGAAATGAAGAATTAAGAAACCTGGAGAGAGAAAGGGAGTCCGCCACCGCCGGACCGTCGACCGAGTCAGCCAGCCACCAACGTGCTTCAAAAGAACTGCGGAACAGCGGAAGCCGGAAGGGATAGTGAGATTTGAGAATTGAGAGCACTGGGCAGTCTAGCAGAGGCGGAGGTTGTAGTGTAGTAGGTTAAAGAAAAGGATTTTTTTTAAACCTTACATGAAACGACGTCGTTTCATGTAAGTTTTAAAAAAAAAAACCTAACTTGTTGTCGTGTTGCAGTTGCAACAGCCAGCGCCGAAGAAGAAGGCTGAAGGCGGCATGAGGTGATCAGGCCATGACTGGCTGCAATGCTGCTGCTTGACGCCTGGACTGGGGGCGCAGTGGATAGTGGGACGACGCGGGAAGGCATCAAGGCAGCGCTCAGCGGAGGTACCAAGGTCGTTTGCCCCCCCCCCCGACCCCCGACCCCCCTAGTTCCGCCACTGCTTGTAGTGTCTCTCAATTATAACTACAATTAAAATTTTAAAAATTACTACAAAAACTTTTTTTATCGTTTTCAAAGAAAATTTTATATATCATGCAAAAGACTTAAGTAACAGTAGTCAACAAAATAATAAAGAAACTACTAAAAATATCAAATTTTAGATGAGAATATAATGCTATATTTGCATACGGAAATCAAAAGTGTACATTTTCTTAGGTAACTAACTAGTGACATTTTGGGCCAACAGTCGCATCTATAGCGTTGGCCCACTTATTAAATCCATGCACTAAGAAGTTAGAATGATCTACATAGAACAAGCTGTAGGCTTTTGTTTGCCGGAAAATTTGGCTTTAGCATTACAACATGCGGATGCCAGAGTCGTATTATATGGATTTCCGGTATACGTAAAATCAATATCGGTCAATTCGATATTTTGACAAGGAACGGTGCTACTACAATTTAGTTGCACTGCAATATTCGCCGTGGATGATCCCCTTATGTTCTTAAACTTAACGTCACTTATTTTCACATTCGAAGCCTGTCATCATCAAAATATAGATGCATACAAATTAATATAATATAAGAATATTTAATTAATAAAACAAAATTAATATATGTAAATAGATGGATCTCATATATACGTAAATGTCGTACCCCTTTTTTGTACTGCGAAGCGTAATTTTGATCAATGATGATGGGATTATACACATCTTTCATGATTATATTTTCAAAAGTGATGTTAATTGCTTGGATAGCGGGTGATTCGCGGAAGGTTTTGATCCTTGCCCCATTTGTAGTATTCCACAAGGTACAATTACTCACATGAACTCCTCTCACGTCCTTTTCATCTTTGTATCTCCCAAGACTACCAATACTGCAAACAGATAAAAACACATTTTTGAGTTGACTTGATATATAGATATATATATATATATATATATATATATATATATTAAAATGAATTAAAATATTTGTAAAATAACGCACGCACGCACGAAATTAATTTAGGTACGTGCCTAATGCCATGTCCAGGGCCACATGTGACATTGTGAACCGTGATATCGCAGCTACCATCGCCTATAGAAATGCAGTCATCGCCTACTCCGATGACAGAGTTGGTTATTGTGACCTTTTGAACGCGACCAATATGAATTCCGTCGGTGTTTGGGCTTTCTCCGGGCGCACATATGTTCAAATTATCAGCAGTGAAATTAACGAGATCAAACACTTTCATTTGGAACCCTTTGCTGTTTACTAACTTGAGATTTCGAATAGCAGAATTATTCGAGTTGGCAAATACAACAGACTACATGCATGGAAAAAAATAACACCAATAACATAGTTAGTACCTAGCTATATAGTTCTATAAAATTAATTTCATTGATTCAAACAAAAATATCAAAAAACAAAAAAATAAATTATTAAGAAGCTAGGTGCATGCTACATGTAGGAGTGGGATCGGAGGACAATATTGTCCCTGCATATTAATTTGTTTTTCAAAAATCCTCTTTTCCTTGTTAATTTTTGATAAAAGGGATACATACCTCTTATTAATTTGTAAAATTATATATTCTAAATAAATAGGTCAATTAAAAAAGAAAAGGCAACGACTAATGTTGTTGCCTAAAAATATTTCTCATCGATTTTTACAAAAAAAAAATTAAGGTTCTCTTGTTTTGAAAAGTTTGCCATTAAATTAAAGACGTGATCAAAAGACTTACATCTGGAAGAGCAACGCCCTTTTCACCGAGAGCCCTAGTCTTCCACACACCTTCGCCTTGTGCATGAAGAGTACCTCCACCAGTCATCGTCACTTGATTAACTCCAATAACATAGATCCACGTGTCCTTAGCGAATGCTTTACAATCTGGCTTTGCCATTAAAGTTCCCTGAATTTCAATAGTTATGGGTTTTGGGGCGCATGGCCCTTGAAACATAAGCTCTCCTGTCAAAAATTTCCCATTAGGTATAAGAAGCCTTGCTGCTGTAGTTGCTTTGCAAACTTCAGCCCATGCCTTCATTACGCCCTGCACATATATACGTGTATGTATATGAAATCACGAAACTCGCGCAAATGTAAGACAACGCTTGGATTTCAAGAATTAAGGTGGGAACGAAAAAAAGTTATGTTTCCTTGTATTATTGACATGAAATAGACCATTCTCCTTTCTATCAAATCTGTAAATTTTATTTCTTAGGAGATATTGACATGAGAATTGAGATGACTCATTGCATTCAACAACCGAATGAATCATTCTTCTACTCATTTCATTTCTTGAATTCAAATGTGACATTAAATGTATTTCTTCTTCACAAAATATAGAATACTCCCAAAATTATACATAGATTTTTAAAATGACGAATTTTAAAGAGAATTTTATTCTTTCAAATTTATTCTTAACATTTCATTGAAATAAAGCAGATATTTTAATTTGTACATGGAATTTATAGAAAAAACTTTGACTTCCTTGAGGCTGACCTGAGTACCATCACTCCGTCCATCTCCCTTTGCACCATACTTTGATACATCAAAGGTTACTGCTCCGGTATCCGTCAGTCCCCGACGAGACGTCGTCTTAATATTGAAAGAACCATCATCAGCATTGACGCCGAATGAGAGAAAAATTAAACTCAAAATTTGATATATAGTTAAAATCTCAAGTTGTCTTTTGAGGCCCATTTAAAAAAAAATAAATTTGAGATATAACTAAGGAAAAGGTTTATGAAAGGGTTTGATCAGCCTCAACCACTTTTATACCATTTTTTTTGTGGCATCAACTCTAATTATAGTTGTCTATTAACAACGTATATTGTCAACCTCTCGCTTGATATAGTGGTCTTTATATATAGACTAGGTCAAAGAGACATTATTCCCTACAATTTAGCAACAAATAATCTTATTCAGTTTTACATCCCAAAGATACTATTATTTCTTCATGCATAACTAACCAGTCCACCTCCTTATTAATTAATCGTCGCAACAGTTTTTATTATTATTAAATGGACTCTCTTAGCTCAGTTCCACAAAAAGAATCCAATTTGAAAAATTTATAAATTTTAAGAATATATATATATATATATATATATATATATATATGTTTTATTCCCCAACAATATGAGAGTACAACAAAGGTTCACTCGATAAAAAAAATTCAAAATCAAAAAGCTAGCCACTACCAGGAAAGTGGGCATTTGAGACGGATAATTCCGTCTCAAAATATCAAAAATGGGTCTCAAAAGCCATCTCTAAAAAGAAGGTCGCTAAATTTGAGACGCCTTAGTATCCGTCTCTAAAATTTAGAGACCGATTTTTCTGTCTCAAAGGCGTCTCTAATCTCTGTAATAATTACATGTTTGAAACGGGTATAATCCGTCTCTAAATTTTGGAGGCTATTTTTGGCATTAAAAAATATTTTTGAAACAATCCATAACCGTCTCTAATCCGTCTCAAAATTACACTGTTATTTATATTTTTCATAATTTTGTACTTTTTGAATGTTACAACACGGAAAGAAATTTTATAAACAAATTTTTTTAAAATAATAATAATACTAAAACACAATAATGATACCACAAATATTATTTTAGAACATTAATTAGTACAAGTTGTCTTGAAATATTAAAATTAGTCCAAAAAACTTGTTGAAAATCAAACATATACATCACTATCTACATCCTCGCCGCCCCTAACAACTAACATCGTACCAATTGCCATCTAACGTGCACCCATTATCGTCGTTCCTATCAATGTCGTTTCTCTATCACCATGCGTCTCTAATAAGGTGATTACATACATCATTTGTTAAAGATATATTATATTGGAACGTGTTATTACATAGAATAAATAAAATTAATTTTAATCATATCATTAAGTACTTACATGAATTAAGAGAAGACATCTTGTATGTGTCACGCTTTCGCTGCGCTTAAGGGTGAAAGTCTTCAATTGTCTCTCTCAATCTTATGATGAATGTATAGGTGTGTATAAAATTCTTGAGACAACAATTGAGACCAAACCCTAACTGTTTTATTTATAGAATGGCTAAGGATCAAAATCGTCCATCAAGATTATGAAACCCTAGGACCCATTATGCCAAATACTATTAGTAATATTATTTATAAGCCACACAATTAATTACCAAACCCATAAATAAAGTGATTAAATTAATACAATATATAAGCCCAATAATTACATAAATAGTAGAGGCCATATAAGGAAATAAAATATTCTAACATTCTTCCATTTGGCCGAAATACTATTTATACACAAAACATAACGCTTACAATCATTAATTTGGCCAATTATTAATTTAATGTCTACATCCTGTTCAAATAAAAATACCAATGCGAATTAATACAATCTTTGTGTCACTATCAACACAAGATCTCCATTAGTTACACAATTAGTACTTTTATTAGAACAAAGATTAACATTAAGCATAACAGGTATGAATAAAGTTTACATAAGTGGTAATAAATTAAACTCATTCATATGGTCCAAACATAATTGTTTGCTAACAAGTTCTCAAGTGAGCACAATAAAGAGAATAGCAAACCGTAAACGTAATGTGAAGTTCAAAACAACGAGCTCAAAAATATTGTCTTACATCTAAGTAATTCACTAATTAAGACTACCAGTTAAACCTATGCCGATAACATACTCTAAAAAGAGCTTGGGTGGTAAGCCTTTCGTAAGTGGATCCGTTAACATATCATGCGTACTAATATACTTAATGATAACGCTTTGATCTTCAACTCTTTCCCTGACAAATAAATACTTAGTGTCGAGGTATAGTCCAACGCCACTCGAACTGGTGCTGTTGGAAAAACTAACATAAGAATCATTATCACAAAATAATTTTAACGGCCTTCAAATGGAATCTACAACCTTAAGTCCTGAAATAAGATTCCTCAATAATACAACATGACAAGTAGCATGATAACAAGCCACATATCGTGGAAGTGGTAGTTAACTCCAGCTTATGACTTCTCCATGAAATAGGGCCTCCTAAAAGCATAAAGATGTACCCTGATTTTGATTTCTTTTCGTCTTTACACTTAGCAAAATTAGAATCAGAATAACCAACAACTTCAAGGTTATTTGTTTTCCTGAATGTAAGCATAAAATCCTTAGTACCCTGTAAGTAGCGTAAAACCTTTTTGGCTGCTTTCCAGTGATCCAAACCTGGATTTGACTGGTAACGTCCATGCATACCAGTTACATACGCTATATCTGAACGTGTACAAACTTGAGCGTACATAAGACTCCCAACCACAGAAGCATAGGGAATAAGATTCATTTGATCAAGTTCCAACTGATTCTTAGAGCATTGATATGAGCCAAATTTGTCACCCTTAACAACAAGGGGCGACAATAGGAAAACAATTTTGCATGTTGTATTTGTTAAGAACTTTATCAATATAAGCTCTTTGGGACAATCCTAATATCCCACGAGACCTATCTCGATGAATTTCAGTACCTATGACATAAGAGGCTTCACCGAGATCCTTTATATCAAAATTTCCAGAAAGGAAACGTTTAGTCTCATGAAACATGTCTAAGTTATTACTTGCAAGTAGTATATCATCAATATACAAAACAAGAATAACAAATTTACTCCCACTGACCTTCAAGTATATGCATTGATCCACTATATTTTTCTTAAAATCAAAATTACTCATTACCTCGTGAAACTTAAGATACCATTGTCGAGAAGCCTGTTTTAACCCATAAATGGACTTTTTTAGTCTACATACCATATGTTCCTTGCCTTTAACCAGAAAACCTTCTAGTTGTGCCATATAGACATTCTCATGCAAGTTACCATTAAGGAATGCAATTTTAACATCCTTATGATGTAACTCTAAATCATAATGAGCTACTAGAGCCATGACTATTCTAAATGAATCTTTCCTGGATACTGAAGAGAAAGTTTCATTACAATCCACACCTTCCTTTTGAGTGAAACCTTTAGCAACCAATCAAGCTTTATACCTTTTAACGTTCCTTTTAGGATCTAATTTGGTTTTATAGACCCACTTGCAACCAACAGGTTTAACACCTTTTGGTAATTCTTCAAGATCCCAAACGTTATTAAGCTCCATTGATTTCAACTCATCATTCATGGCTTCAAGCCATTGAGTTGATTGAGTACTCGTAATGGCCTCTTTATAAGAGATAGGATCATTAATCTTACTTGAATCATAGTCACTCTCATTAAGATAAGTTATAAAATTATCAAAAATAATAGGCTTTCTAGGTCTTTCGGACCTACGTAAAGGCTGCACAATTTCAGGAATATGATTTTTAATAATGTGAGGTTTAACATTAGGTGGTGACTCAGCTATCTTAAGTAGGGGCATCATTCGCCTCAATAGGAGGTTGTTGTGCCTCACCCTCTTGAATTACAGGATTAGAAACATAAATCATGTTTTTTTCAAGATCAATTCTCTAAGCTCACCACTCCCACTTAAATCACCATTCTCTAAAAACTCTGCATGCCTAGTCTCAACAATTCTAGTGGTATGTGAGGGACAGTAAAAATGAAAACCCTTAGATCTATCAGGATATCCAATGAAATGGCAACTAATGGTTTTAGAATCAAGTTTTATTTGTGGATTAAAAATTTTAGCCTCAGCTGGACAGCCCCATACCCGTAAGTATTTTAAACTAGGTTTTCTACCTGTCCAAATTTCATAAGGAGTGCTAGGGACAGATTTGCTAGGAACCGAATTTAAAATATGGACAGCTGTTTTTAAAGCCTCAGTCCACAAAACATAGGTAAGTTGGAATTGCATAACATACTACATACCATATCCATAAGGGTACAATTTTGCCTCTCAGCTACACCATTCTGCTGCGGTGTACCAGACATTGTATACTGAGTGACGATGCCATTTTCTTAACAAAATATGGCAAATGGACTAGGACAATGACCTGTATCGGAGTGTTTACCATAATACTCTCCGCTCTATCTGATCTCACTATTTTAATTTTACGGTCAAGTTGATTTTCAACTTCAGCCTTAAAAATTTTAAACATATTTAGTGATTCAGATTTTTCATTAATTAGGTAGACATAAGTATAACGAGAATAGTCATAATGAACGTAATGAAAGATTTATGTCCATTAATTTCAGGAGAAAATGGTCCATATATATCAGTGTGAATCACCTCAAGAAGTGCACCACTTCTAGTGGCTCATTTCTTACTTCCTTTCACAAATTTTTCTTTTATACATTCAATACAATGGTCAAGATCAGAGAAATCTAGTGAATGAAGAATTTCATCCTTTATAAGAAGTTGCATTTTATCTTTTGAAATATGGCCTAAAAGTTTATGCCATAATTTTGAAGAATTCTCATTGTCTAGTTTTCTCTTATTTTCACTTTTAGAGGTACTTTCTGTCACATTCATTGTTAACAAAGATTCAACAAAGACATTATTCAAATTTATCTTATAGAGGTTTCCCTCTAAAGAGCCAGAACCAATAACATGAGAGTAATGATAAATAATTATTTTATTATTCCCAAACTTAAACAAAAAAACCATCAATGTCAAGTTTAGATACAGAAATTAAATTCCGTGTCATACTGAGAACATAAAGAGTATCATATAAATACAAGGTGAAACCACTCTCCAAAACTAAAGGGAGAGTTCCTACAGCTTCAACTTGTATAGACTCTCCATTGCCAACTTTAATGGTTCTTTCTCCTTTTTGGAGTGTCTTCTTTGAAATGAATTGTGACGCCCCCAAATCCGGGTACCTCAAACCCGAGTTCGGTGTTACACGGTACATCCCATTCCATACAATATAATAGACATGAATGTAATTACTATATTATTACAACACGTCTTACTCTCAATCCCAGGTTCTATTACCATAACATCATTCCAAATATATAATAAGTCTTAATATTACAACATTACTAATACAAATAAACTACGACGCCATCTAGACGTTCATCCTGCCCTTTCCCTTGTCCTTACCAGAACCTTCAACCCGCTCGGACTTAGCTGCAATGTTTAATATAAAGCAAAGATAAGCATTCAATTCCCTAACAAGTATAACAACAATATCATCAATCATATCATTTCTCTTCGACAACTGAACAATAGTTGTGAAATATTCTGAATAAACAGGAATAATACTTTGCTTTCGTTTTAAAAATATATTTTTGAAACAACATTGAATGGTCATAAGACCTTGAACTTTCTTTTGCTTTCTTGAAAAGGTACACAACAATATAACTGCAAACTGTCTTGCTTACGAGCACTTCTAGGTGATCAGCCTATTGTAATCTATATTGATCAACACTCTAGCTGAAAACGACTATATGCGTTTGTTTAGGCGTTCGATGCCTTGTCAGAATAACTGACTAAAAACTACCCCTAATATTAGGGTTGTTCATCTCATTCATGTCTCGGAATCCTAACCAAAACAATTCGGTTGGATAGCTCTACTTAATCATCAATAACATTTCAAGGATTTATTATCAAATCAATAAAACATTTTAATATCTGTCTAGCCGAAACAAATGGCATCGACGTTCTCTATAACAGTTCATGTATATGTGAACTTGAAAGCTTCAATAATTTATGTCATAATATAGCTCGAATACTTGTGCAAATACTAAAAAATTTACATAAGTAAGGAATTCACACAACCATATATGTATTGCGTAAATCGGAACTTCAAACATCGCATAAGAGTCATGAGAATATAATCAAATGAATCAAATAAATTTGCCCAACACAAGGGTTAGACAAGCGTTAGAAAACTTGCCTTAAGCGCCTGCTACTACTTGACGTTAATCGTCCTTCAAAAGTCCTACACATTTAAGTACGTATCCACATACCAATTTGCCACATAATTGATGCCAAATATTGGTTTACATTACACTATAATGTTTCATTCTAATTAGAAACATAATATCAAACAAGGTTACACACAGTTGATACGACGTTTTGACGTTCGCACAACGCACGCCCGATTTGCCTCATATGCATAAGTTTAGCATGCTCGTACACTTGTCTAATTCATCATTGATTAATGCTAAGAGTCATTATAAACTATGATGTACAAGTTTTAGAACTTAAAATAATAACTTTTAGCATTGGAAACATTACACGTTACATACGTGCATGTACGACACCCTCTTTTTGCTTCCTAATGCACAATAGTCCTAAAAATGGCCAATTTAAAAATTGATCAAGGCATTAAATTATAGTTATAATATTGGAGGATGTAGTTCTACTTCTTAGCTTTCCAAATCATCTTGAATCATCCAAAACGGAGTTCGTATGAGAAGGTTACGCCCATTTTAGTAAAGGAGGTAAGAGCTGTCAAGCCCATGCGCCCAGCGCGCGCGCCCGCCTGCGCCCAACGCCAAGCATGCCCAGCGTGCCTGCGCAGCGCCCCACCGCGCCCGCGCCCAAGGCCTGGCCCCAAGGCTTGGTTTCCTACTTGTTTTGGTATTTTGACATACAAACTTCAAACCTTTATAACGTTTTCGTTATAAGTCGGAATTAGGTCATTCCGGAGGCTATGGAAAGCTTATAACATTACTACAAAACCCTTATGGATTCATAATTTTATAGACTCTTTAATAAATCGAAAGAGTGGCTCCAAAGAGCCTAGTCCAACTAATTTTCAGCGAAACTCAGAGTTAGGCCAATTCATTCTTCCTCTTTATGACTTAGCTATTATACAACAAGTCAATATGACTTAAGACATGTTTTTATTACTGAGATATGCATCACAACATTCTTTTCATCACTTAATAACACCTAGTCCTCATGTTCTTAGAGAAATTCCTCTCTTAGACATTTTATCAAACGGTTTGTGGGCATAGCCTTAGAATTCAGAACTCATAGCTTTGCCAATATATGGGTGCCCCAGATTTCACATTGAAATCATTTCTTACAAACCTCTGAACACATAGCAATAATTCTCAACCATCTAACACAACCAATACTTAGTGATTACATTATTAACAAAACATGATTGTCCATAACAGTTCATAATGTCCATCACAGTCCATGTCTTGTTCCTTATGCATAGGTTCGATTCTCATTCATTGTTCCACTTTCACATATCATTAACAAGGTTTCTACAGAGTTAATAACATTTATATATGTTCATGAACTAACTAGCAAAATCAGCAACATACTCCGACAAAGCAACCAAAGCAAAAAAAAACCATAACTTGAAACTATTGTGGAAATAAGTTTGATTAATCATTGCATACCTCTTGGAGCTTCTTCTAAGGATGCTAAATGGATTAATACTTAGCTGCTACACCACTCCTTCTTCTTCCTCAATCACCCGTGAACACTCTCCTCACTCTTTTCTCTCAAGTTTCAGATTCTAACTTAGCAACAAATGAAAGAAATGGAAGGCTTGCAATGGGGGAGTATTTATAGAGGGATGAACTGAGCTCCTTTGGCTGGGTGGAGGAGACGAGCGTGCCATATATGGCAGCTCCCCATGGCTGGGAGAGTGAGCTTTGCTCCTCCCCATGCTCGGGTAATCCCCCTCCCTTCTCCCCATTTGTTCTTCCTCCCTTTTTCCTCTACCAAATGTATAATTGCTTCTCCCCAAATGCTTCCACCTCCTTGATTCTCTTCTCCCTCTCATTCTCCTTCTCCCGTACTCTTCTCCTTCCTTCAAATGTGTTCAGCTGATTCTATAACCCATTTCCCTCATGGGTCATGGGTTGTGGGTTATGGATTGCGGGTTTGGGTCATGGACTCGACCCGTGGGTCTTGGGCTACTATTTGGGCCACTATTCAAAATCTATTGGGCTTCAAATCACCAAATGCAATTGGACTTCTAATAAAAATTTAATTGGGCTCAAATAAAATCCCACACTTGGATTATTAACCCCTCTCATTAACGCTTTGACGAAATTATGAAAAGTCAAAAATCGGAAAAGTCGTTTATCGCGTAAACAGTATTTTAGCGCTATTCCTCAAATGACGTAATCAATTCCCATGAAATAATAACACTCAAAATTATTACACACACATCATATGTTATAATAAACCTTCAAACACATAACATAGAATAATTTTAATAAAACTTCAATTTATTCAATAAAATCCATAGGCTCGAATTACAATGCTACCCACGATCCGCGGTCGTTACATCCTCCCCCCTTATAAGAATTATATCCCCAGAATTACGACATAAGGTTAAACAAAAAGATGGGGATAATTTTTCTTCATCTTATCTTCGATTTCCCACGTCGCTTCTTCGGCGTTGTGGTTCCTCCATACTACCTTCACAGAATATATCGTCTTACTTCGTAAGACTTGCTCTTTCCTATCAATTGTCTGAATAGGAATTTCTTCATATGTTAAGTCTTTCTCAACCTGAATAGGTTCATACTCTATTACATATTTATAGTCTTGCTTATAGGGTCGTAGTACCGACACGTGAAACACGTTATGGATGTGTTCTAACTCAAGAGGTAAGGCTACCTCATAAGCCACTTCCCCTACCCTTCTCAACACTTCAAACGGTCCTATAAACCTCGGACTCAACTTCCCTTTCTTCCCGAACCGTATCTTCCCCTTCCAGGGAGATACCTTCAAGAATACGTACCTACCGACGTTGAAGTCTCTCTTCTGGCGATACTTGTCTGCATACTTTTTCTGTTGGTCCTGGGCTGCAACTAGTCTTGCTCTTATTACCTTGACGATCTCTGCAGTTTGCTGTACCAATTCTGATCCCAACAATTTGCGGTCCCCTACCTCATCCCAACACAATGGCGTTTTGCATTTTCTCCCATACAACGCTTTATAAGGCGGCATGCCTATACTGGCGTGATAACTATTATTATAAGCGAATTCAACTAAAGGTAGGTGGTCGTCCTAATTCCCTTTAAAGTCCATCACACATGCTCGTAGCATATCTCCTAAAGTCTGTATCGTCCGCTCGCTCTGCCCGTCTATTTGAGGATGATACGTTGTTCTCAACCTCAACTGTGTTCCCAATTGCTCTTGTAAACTCTTCCAAAAATTCGAAGTGAAACGCGGATCCGGATCTGACACAATCGAAATTGGCATTCCATGTCTTGAAATGATTTCCTTAACATAGAGTTTAGCTAGTCGGTCTAATTTGAACCTAATTCTGATTGGTAATAAATGCGCCGATTTCGTCAAACGATCTACTATGACCCATATAGCGTCGTATCCCTTCTGCGTTGTCGGGAGTCCTGCCACGAAATCCATCGTGATATGCTCCCACTTCCACTCTGGAATCTCTAAGGCTATGTTTGTTTGCAAGGATTACACTTGGGATAGGACTATTAATCCCAAGTGTCTTGTTTGTTTTTAAATTTGAGCTTGGGACTATTAGTCCAAGGATTATAAAATAGCTTAAGATGAGGGATTATTTAATACCATGTCTAGCTAGGTATTATAATCCCATCATGAAGGTTTAAAACATAACATGAGATTATTTTAAGTTATCCCATGAATAATCCCACGAAAAACAAACATGTGATTAGGACTATTTAATCCTAGGATTAATAGTCTTGGGATTATAATTCATGGGATTATAATCCCGGGATTATAATCCTTGCAAACAAACATGGCCTAAGGGTTGAAGCAACCCACTTGGTCTCTGATGCTCGGCCTTAACTCTCTGACAAGTCAGGCACCTACTAACACATTCTGCGACTTCTCTCTTCATGTTCGGCCACCAAAAATGTAGTCGGAGATCTTGATATGTCTTTGTACTTCCCGGATGAATCGAGTACCTCGAACTATGGGCCTCTTGCAAAATCTCCTCCCGTAACTCGGGCACAGGCGGTACTCAAATTCTTCCTTTAAATCTCATCACTCCCTTGTTATCGAGTTTATACTTAATTTCCTCCCCTTTGGAAATTCTCTACCTTATTCCCTCACACTCCTCATCGCTGAGTTGTGCTTCTTTTACTCTGTCTAATAAGATTGGGCGAGTCTCTATCGTAAACAACTTCTCTCCCGATTATATCGGGAATCTCACTTCTATTTCCAGTTTAGTTATTTCCGTTATTAGCTCATCTTGAGCCGTTAACATTGACAACTTCCCCCGACCCTTCCTACTTAAGGCGTCGGCCACTACATTTGCCTTTCCTAGGTGATATAGAATCTCATAATCATAATCTTTGATCAATTCTAACCACCTCTTCTGCCTCATATTCAACTCCTTCTGTGTGAAGATATACTTCAGACTTTTGTGGTCCGTATATATCTCATATTTCTCGCCATACAAATAATGCCTCCAAATCTTCTTCAGGACAAACACAACTGCTGCCAATTCGAGATCATGATTAGGGTATCCCCTCTCATAATCTTTCAACTGTCGTGACGCGTACGCAATGACTTTACCGTGCTGCATGAGCACACATTCAAGTCCCTTGTGTGACGCATCGCTATAAACGACAAAATCACCCGTATCATCCGGTAAGGATAATACTGGCGCCTCACTCAACCTTTTCTTGAGCTCTCGGAAGCTTTCCTCGCACTTCTCCGTCCATACATATTTTACCGCCTTCCTCGTCAATTGGGTTAATGGGGTTGCTATCTTTGAAAAATCCTGAATAAATCTCCAATAGTAGCCCGCTAACCCTAAGAAACTACGCACTTCTGTCAGCGTCTTCGGCTGTTCCCAGTTAATAACTGCCTCCACCTTCGCTGGATCTACGGATATACCATCTTTGTCGATCACGTGTCCTAAAAAGTGGACTCTCTCTAGCCAAAATTCGCATTTCGAGAATTTCGCATACAACTTCTCCCTCCTCAAGGTTTCCATCACTATTCTTAGATGTTCAACATGATCTTCTTGGGTCATTGAGTAGACTAGAATATCACCTATGAACACCACTATAAATTTGTCCAGATGCTACTTGAACACTCTATTCATTAAATCCATAAATGCGGCTGGCGCATTCGTCAACCCAAATGACATCACCAGGAACTCATAATGGCCGTAACGAGTTCTGAATACTGTCTTAGGTACGTCCTCTCCTCTCACCTTTAACTGGTGATACCCCGTTCTCAAATCTATTTTAGAAAAATATTTTGCCCCTTTCAACTGATCACACAAATCATCGATCATGGGCAATAGATACTTATTCTTGATCGTTACTTTGTTCAACTTCCGATAGTCGATACAAAGCCTCAACGATCCATCCTTCTTCTTCACGAATAACATTGGCGCTCCCCATGGAGACACGCTTGGTTGGATATACTTTTTATCTAACAACTCTTGCAGTTGAACCATTAACTCTTACATCTCTACTGGCGCCATTCTATATGGTGCCCTTGAAACTGGTGCCGTTCCAGGCACTACGTCTATTACAAACTTGATCTCCTTATCTGGTGGAAGTCCTGGAAATTCGTTTGGAAATACATCAGCGAATTCATTCACGATAGGTATCTGCCCCATTTCGGCTCCCTCTCGTTGGGTATCGACAACATGGCACAGATAACCTACACACCTTTTTCTTAACAGCTTCCTGACTTGCATCATTGATAGCAAACTCGAACGTCTAAGAGATTTACTACCATAAAATACCACCTTAAACTGTTTCGAAGTCTGAAGGTTTACGCTCTTCTTCTGGCAATCGATCACTGCCACGTGGTTAAACAACCAATCCATTCCCAGTATTACGTCAAATTCTCCCAATTTAATCGGAATTAAATCTACTGATAACTTATGCCCTCTTATCTCGACGCAACAATTTCTATGGACATATTCAACAGGGATTACTTCCTTATTCGCAACTTTTATGTTCAAGGGAGACTCTAGTTGCTCTAGAGGTAAGCATAAACGTTGAGCAAATTCACATGATACAAAAGAACAGGTCGCACTCGAATCAAACAACACATATGCATTAATATTATTGATCGAAATGATACCTGAGACTACGTCTCCTGATGTCACTACATCTTGGACCGTCATATTAAAGGTCCGGGTTGTTGGTCTACTCGGTGGAGCTGGACCAGTCATAGTCAGCTTTCCACTGCTATTCCCATTACCTCCCTCGTTTGTCCCCTTGTTTGAGTAATTCCTTGCCATTTGTCCTGGTGCCCCGCAAACGAAACATCCACCGATCTTCTTTGGGTTAGGGCAGTTAGGAGAGATGTGTCCCTCTTGCCCATAGTTGTAGCATGTCGTCCTTCCCTTCAAGCAGACCCCCAGGTGATTCTTCCCGCAGGTCTTACACGGCTCTACCCTCTTCTTTGGGTCTCCTTGTTTATTCCTGGTATTCCCCGAATTGTTCCATTTCCTCTTCTAGTTACTTCCACTGGCTACATCAGTCTTATTTCCTCCTTCGTTCCTACCCTTATTCTTCTTTTCCCTATTGTAGAGGCTCAGCGCCTCACTTCCCCCTTTGGCTATAATAGCATTTCCTAAGATTGATCCAAAAGAGTCAATCTGCAACACACTCACCTTGTTGTAGAGCTAGGGTTTCAGGCCCTGTTCAAACCTCCTCGTCTTCCTTTCCTCGGTGTCCACTTGGTGTGGAGCAAACCGAGCCAACTCGTTGAACTTGGCAGCATATTGGGGTACTGTCAGGTTATCTTATTTTAGTTCTAAGAATCGCATCTCCATGCCACTCTACATGCTCTTGGGAAAGTAGTTCTAGAAGTACAACTCCTTGAACCATTCCCAAGCAATGACTCATTCTTCAGCCCTATTCTGGCTTGCTTCCCACCAAAAATTAGCTTCCCCTTTCAGTAGGTAGATAGCAAAAGTGGTCTTTTTCTCCTCTCCAACTCTAGCAATGATGAATGTTTTCTCCACCTCCTTAACCCATGATTGAGCCTCTATAGACTCGGTGGTCCCCTTAAATTCGGGCGATCCCACACTCTTAAAGTCCTTAAAGTTGGCAACACGTGCAACTGGAGGAACGACAGGTGGTACGATTGGAACTCTGTTCAAAGCCCCTACTAGTAAGTCTATGAATTGCTGCATAGGGTTTTCTGTTTCCCTAGTCTCACTCTCATTATCGGATTCTCTATCCCCATTCCTCCGTGTTCCCTGTCTTCCTCTTCCTCTCCATCTCGGCGGCATTTTTCTGTTAAACAAATTATGCCACTATTAATCTACTATTCATCCTCAAGTATTTTATTAACACAACATGTGATACACATACTCATCACCATGCACATTTAATAAACAAACTTATATTAATATGCTTCATATTTCATACATCTTGTAACACATAGCTTCTACTATTCGCATATAATATATCCCTCTATTACTAAAAAGATGGGATTTACACCAGATAATCCATTACATATACAAAATTTAGGATTTACATCCTTACAAGGTACACATCTAGACCTCGTCTAATCACTGAACTAGACCACGCCTAATGGCGTCTGCATACTCGTCATCTGTTATGGCCATCACCAGATCCCTACTAATGGTGTGCCTGGTCTGGCCCTCCTCTGCGGGGTAATGGGTCACCCTACGCTGAAATCTCCCATGTGACGACCTGAATGCATAGTTAGACCTATTGGTCCTCACCTTCTTAACCCTATCCTTTTCTTCCAGGTCATCAGCCCGATCTTCGTCCCTGATCCTATCATCAATCTCTGCCTCCCAATAGGCCTCTAACTCATGCCTCTCTTCCAGGAGTTCTTGAACCCTCGCCTATAAGGCTTGAACTCTACCCCTCAGTGCCGCATTCCTGTCTAGTACCACCGTAAACAGATTATTCATGTCTGATGGTGCCACTTCCTCCTCTGAGGGTACAGCCTTAGATGTCGTATCATCAGCCACTTCAATTGGCTCCTCACTGGGTCCCCTCCCAATATTCGGACGGATCCTCATCAAGTGAAAGGTTCATCTTTGGTTCCTCCTCCGGATCCTCTTCTGGGTCACTATCTACTTGAGCCTCAACCTCTGCTAGCGGCTCGGGTGTTGGCTCGGGTGGAGCGATCAGCTCCTCGCTTACTACATGCATATCTCTATACTCGGGCTCTCCTCCAGACATCTACAAACCAATTTAACTAACTCGATCAGTACATAGCAATAACATATAATATTATAACACATAACAAATATAGTTTATCTTAAGTATACTTTTAGTTCTTGTGATGAATTTTCTCAATCCATCCCTTAATAACTCTAGTTGAGTTCATTTACTAACTCTTCCATTCTCTCTATGGTCACATTCCTAAGGTTTTCCCCAACCTAAGGTTTAAAACCTATCAGCTCTGATACCAACCTGTGACGCCCCCAAATCCGGGTACCTTAAACCCGAGTTCGGTGCTACACGGTACATCCCATTTCATACAATATAATAGACATGAATGTAATTACTATATTATTACAACACATCTTACTCTTAATCCCAAGTTCTATTAGTATAACATCATTCCAAATACATAATAAGTCTTAATATTACAACATTACTAATATAAATAAACTACGACGCCATCTAGACGTTCATCTTGCCCTTTCCCTTGTCCTTACTAGAACCTTCAACCCGCTCGGACTTAGCTGCAATGTTTAATATAAAGCAAGGATGACCATTCAATTGCCCAGTAAGTATAACAACAATATCATTAATCATATCATTTCTCTTCGACAACTGAACAATAGTTGTGAAATATTCTGAATAAACAGGAATAATACTTTGCTTTCGTTTTAAAAATATAGTTTTGAAACGACATTGAGTGGTCATAAGACCTTGAACTTTCTTTTGCTTTCTTGAAAAGGTACACAGCAATATTACTACAAATCGTCTTGCTTACGAACACTTCTAGGTGATCAGCCTATTGTACTCTATGTTGATCAACACTCTAGTTGGAAACGACTATATGCGTTTGTTCAGGCGCTCGATGCCTTGTCAGAATAACTGACTAAAAACTGCCCCTAATATTAGGGCTGTTCATCTTATTCATGTCTCGGAATCCTAACCAAAACAATTCGGTTGGATAGCTCTACTTAATCATCAATAACATTTCAAGGATTTATTATCAAATCAATAAAACATTTCAATATCTGTCTAGCTGAAACAAATGGCATCGACGTTCTCTATAACAGTTCATGTATATTTGAACTTGAAAGCTTCAACAATTTATGTCATAACATAGCTCGAATACTTGTGCAAATACTGAAAAATTTACATAAGTAAAGAATTCACACAACCATATATGTATTGCGTAAATCGGAACTTCAAACATCGCATGAGAGTCATGAGAATATAATCAAATGAATCAAATAAACTTGCCCAACACAAGGGTTAGACAAGAGTTAGAAAACTTGCCTTAAGCGCTTGCTACTACTTGACGTTAATCGTCCTTCAAAAGTCCTACACATTTAAGTACGTATCCATATACCAATTTGCCACATAATTGATGTCAAATATTGGTTTACATTACATTATAATGTTTCATTCTAATTAGAAACATAATATCAAATAAGGTTACACACACTTGATACGACGTTTCGACGTTCGCACAACGCACGCCCGATTAGCCTCATATGCATAAGTTTAGCATGCTCATACACTTGTCTAATTCATCATTGATTAATTCTAAGAGTAATTATAAACCATAATGTACAAGTTTTAGAACTTAAAACAATAATTTTTAGCGTTGGAAACATTACACGTTACATACGTGCATGTACGACGCCCTCTTTTTGCTTCCTAATGCACAATAGTCCTAAAAATGGCCAATTTAAAAATTGATCAAGGCATTAAATTACAGTTATAAATATTGGAAGCTGTAGTTCTACTTCTTAGCTTTTCAAATCATCTTGAATCATCCAAAACGGAGTTCGTATGAGAAGGTTACGCCCATTTTAGTAAAGGAGGTAAGAGTTGTCACGCCCATGCGCCCAACGCGCGCGCCCGCCTGCGCCCAGCACGCCCAGCATGCCCAGCGCGCCCGCGCGGCGCCCCATCGCGCCCGCGCGGTGCCCCACCGCGCCCAAGGCCTGGCCCCAAGGCTTGGTTTCCTACTTGTTTTGGCATTTTGACATACAAACTTCAAACCTTCATAACTTCTTCATTATAAGTCGGAATTAGGTCGTTCCGAAGGCTATGGAAAGCTTATAACATGAACTACAAAACATCTGCAGAGCTAACCCCTGAAGTGACTGCAGGCCCTTAAGAGTACCCTTTCCTCCAACTGCGCTTAGTCCTTCAAACATCTGCGCATCAGATTCGTTCACTCCTCCCCGACGGTCTAAACCAGGTATGGTATGAACTCTCTCATTGATTCATAATTTATAAACTCTTTAATAAATCGAAATAGTGGCTCCAAAGAGCCTAGTCCAACTAATTTTTTGCGAAACTCAGAGTTAGGCCAATTCATTCTTCCTCTTTATGACTTAGCTATTATACAACAAGTCAATATGACTTAAGACATGTTTTTATTACTGAGATATGCATCACAACATTCTTTTCATCACTTAATAACACCTAGTCCTCATGTTCTTAGAGAAATTCCTCTCTTAGACATTTTATCAAACGGTTTGTGGGCATAGCCTTAGCATTTAGAACTCATAGCTTTGCCAATATATGGGTGCCCCAGATTTCACATTGAAATCATTTCCTACAAACCTCTGAACACATAGCAATAATGCTCAACCATCTAACACAACCAATACTTAGTGATTACATTATTAACAAAACATGATTGTCCATAACAGTTCATAATGTCCATCACAGTCCATGTCTTGTTCCTTATGCATAGGTTCGATTCTCATTCATTGTTCCACTTTCACATATCATTAACAAGGTTTCTACAGAGTTAATAACATTTATACATGTTCATAAACTAACTAGCAAAATCAGCAACATACTCCAACAAAGCAAAAAAAAACCATAACTTGAAACTATTGTGGAAATGAGTTTGATTAATCATTGCATACCTCTTGGAGCTTCTTCTAATGATGCTAAATGGATTAATACTCAGCTGCTACACCACTCCTTCTTCTTCCTCAATCACCCGTGAACACTCTCCTCACTCTTTTCTCTCAAGTTTCAGATTCTAACTTAGAAATAAATGAAAGGAATGGAAGGTTTGCAATGGGGGAGTATTTATAGAGAAATGAGCTCCTTTGGCTGGGTGGAGGAGATGAGCGTGCCATAAATGGCAGCTCTACATGGCTGGGAGAGTGAGCTTTGCTCCTCCCCATGCTCGGGTAATCCCCCTCCCTTCTCCCCATTTGTTCTTCCTCCCCTTTTCCTCTACTAAATGCATAATTGCTTCTCCCCAAATGCTTCCACCTCCTTGATTCTCTTCTCCCGTACTCTTGTCCTTCCTTCAAATGTGTTCAACTGATTCTATAACCCATTTTCCTCATGGGTTATGGGTTGTGGGTCATGGGTTGCCGGTTTGGGTCATGGACTCGACCCGTGGGTCTTGGGCTACTATTTAGGCCACTATTCAAAATCTATTGGGCTTCAAATCACCAATGCAATTGGACTTCTAATAAAAATTCAATTAGGCTCAAATAAAATCCCACACTTAGATTATTAACCCCTCTCATTAACGCTTTGACGAAATTATGAAAAGTCGAAAAATCGGAAAAGTCGTTTATCGCGTAAACAGTATTTTAGCGTTATTCCTCAAATGACGTAATCAATTCCCATAACATAGACATAACATAGAATAATTATATGTTATAATAAACCTTCAAACACATAACATAGAATAATTTTAATAAAAGTTCTATTTATTCAATAAAATCCATAGGCTCGAATTACAATGCTACCCACGATTCGCGGTTGTTACATGAATCCATGCAATGAATTAGTAATGTGAACCATAGCACCAGTGTCAAGCCACCATGTATTATAAGGAACATCAATTAGAAAGGATTCATAAGTCACATAATTGAAGGACATGATAACTTTCTTTTCAAGCCATTCTCTGAACTTAGGGCAGTCTTTCTGAATATGTTCATGCTTCTTATAGAAGCGATATTTAGGGCCTGCCTCAAAGTTGTTACCTGAATAATTTGCCTTATTTATTTTGGTAAAAATTGGTTTATCCTTATTCTTAAAACTTTTGTCATTTTTATAAGCCTTCTTCTTATGAGATCTAGTGGTAGTCAAATGAGCAACATTAGGTTTTTTTAAAAGAACCCTTAGATTGTTCCTTGACTGAAGTTAAGTACTCTTTAGCATTCTCAGAGTCAGGAATGGCTCCTTGAATAGTTGTCGTGATAGAGTTTTTCAGAATCATAAGGGACATGCGGTTGTATCGCTCCCACTTTTAGTAAATAGCCTTTTGCTCAATTGAGCTTGTAGCTATAAGTGGAGCAGGAGGATCCACTCGTAATGCATAGTCCAGATCTATAACGCCGAGAACAATTTTCACTTGCTCTTTCCAAACAGTAAAATTAGTCCCATTCAAGGCTTCAATTCTAGAAAGATACCTAGAAATATTAGTTGGAGTCAATGTTGAAACATAATCAAGCTCATAAGCATGCTTACAAAAACTAAAAGAAATCCACAATGTACAACAATAATTAATAGTTAATCATAATAAAACCAACTGTAGGGCAAGCAGTTAGTTACATAAAATCTATTTACAACACCCAAAAATAGATTTTAATGAGATGTTGGTGCATAATTATCAATCTTTCGTTGGTCTAATTAATAATATGCTAATAACATCCCCATAAAATAATGCACAACACATTTATCCACGCATCACCGTTGGGTAGAAATGAAATAAACATGTTACTTATGCAATAAAATTTCATTTAATAAATTCTAATTCTAATTTTTCCGTTGGGTAAAATTAGAATCTTCATTTATTAAATATAACATTATGTGACTTTTCTTAATCTTTAATTGTTTCAATTAATAACCCTCCGTTGGACTGATTATTAATTTTAACAATAAAAAAGTCACGCATACATGTAAATTATTATGATCAAACTCAATTTTCTTTAAACAACATATTAATCAAGTTTGAAAATTAACATTATTTATAATTTACATGTAACAACTTAAAAACCCTAATAATATATCACATCATGTTCTATAATCTAAATTACGATATATAATTATGAACATAAATTGATTATAAAATATTCACATTAATTTTATAACTGAGTACATACTGACATGATAATATTTTATAGACAAAATGACTAATAAATTCAATACATATTACTGATGGTTTCAAGAATACAAGTCAATTAATACCATCATAAAAACTAGTAATGTATATGTTTAGTATGTTATGAATTAAAAGGTAATCATAAAAAATATTAAACATCATTCAGAATACTTAATACATCCTTAATCATGTATCATGCAGCATGCCAATAATAAAGGATTGGTCCATAAACCAAGTAAGTATGCTGCCATATATAATATAGATATTTAATAAGGTACAAGAAAACACGGTAGGTATGTAACCTTTATGTTGTTATTTATGATTTATGATTTATGATACGTACACCAAACGGCTTATTCTTTTCATAAATTCCTCATATATCGAAGCATAATTATCAATATTAAAATAAAAACGTAATTACATTCTGTTCGAAAATTTCTCTTCATGGGAACATACTAAACAATTCTATATCATACCAATAAAGACAATATGTAGAATTAAAGAAAAAATTCTAGCATAACAACATAATTAATTTATTCTATGTAATAGCGTAACCATGCTCTTGATACCAAATGATAAAGATAAATTATATTGGAACGTGCTATTACATAGAATAAATAAAATTAATTTTAACCATATCATTAAGTACTTACATGAATTGAGAGAAGACATCTTGTATGTGTCATGCTTTCGCTGCGCTTAAGGATGAAAGTCTTCAATTGTCTCTCTCAATCTTAGGATGGATGTATAGGTGTGTATAAAATTCTTGAGACGATAATTGGGACCAAACCCTAACTGTTCTATTTATAGAATAGCTAAGGGTCAAAATCGTCCATCAAGATTATGAAACCCTAAGGCCGATTATGCCAAATACTATTAGTAATATTATTTATAGGCCACATAATTAATTATCAAACCCATAAATAAAGTGATTAAATTAATACAATATGTAAGCCCAATAATTATATAAATAGTAGAGGCCACATAAGGAAATAAAATATTCTAACATCATTTTGAATGAAGATTGAGGTAGACTGGAACTCATTTGCTACCATAAGAGTTGTGTCGGGGTCTTCATTTATTCCCACGGTAAAACTTTGATTCACTATGCATGCTTTCTTCCCGGCCTACTTGAAATCCATATAATAATTAAGAGCAATTCTTTTGTTATTTTTTTTAATATATATTTTCAGAAGAAGGCATGTATGTCAAAAAAAATTGATTATCTTACTAGGTACAAACTGAAATATATTGATACCGATTTTTGATATTTTGAGACGGAATTATCCGTCTCAAATGCTCACTGTTCTAGTAGCTAGCTTTTTGGTTTTGAATTTTTTTATCGAGTGAACCTTTGTTGTACTCTCATATTGTTGGGGAATAAAACACACACACACATATATATATATATATATATGAAAACAATGGAGGATTTCATCATAACAGTTTGTGGAGAATTGAGAGAAAGCTTCTTACTCATTATCATCTGAAAAGTTTATTCCAAAAAAAACTCTCTAAACTATATTAGATCATTCTATTTATACTATCTGTTTTGCTTAGAAATAAAGCTAACCTAACAACTAACTCTAGCTAATTATAACTAACTATAGTTTATAAAGTAGCTAGTTGTCATTGTCATGTGATCAACATTATTCCTGTGTTTCTTAGCACCATCATATGGACTAGCTATATCAACAACTCTATCATCATCCTTTCCGTTCCTTGTTGTTGTATTAGCTATGCTTAGGCATTTGATCATAGACAGTTTCACTCCCTTAGTGATATGTTGATATGGTTGCTGTGTACATGTGCTTTTACTAGTACTTGTTGCTGTTGTTGTTACACTATCCTTAATATCCCCCAAACAAGTTGAAGGTGTGCAAGGATTGCATATGTGCAACTTGGAGATAATAGTCTAGTGAGAATATCGAGCCAAAGGTTTGGTGAAAATGCCAGCCAGTTGAGCTGTAGTGGAAATGAAAACTGGTTGTATAATGCCTTCAAGGACCTTATCTCGCACAAAATGATAGTCGAGTTCAATATGCTTGGTGCGAGCATGTTGAACTGGATTAGATGCAATGTTGATGGCAGCACTATTGTCAACATGAATAATTGTTGGCTTGGAAACCATGATCTGTAAATCAGCTAACAAACCATGAAGCCACAATAATTTACAAGTAGTCATGGTTAAGGCTCGGTATTCTGATTCAGCAGATGAACGAGAGATAACTGTCTGTTTCTTAGCTTGCCAAGAAATAAGAGAACTACCAATCAGGAAACAATACCCGATGATCGATCTGCTTGACTACTTACAAGTGCCCCAATCACTGTCACTATAGCCAACTAGTTGTAAAGAATTATCTGCAGAAAACCATAAACCTTGACCAATAGTGAACTTAACATAGCTGAGTACCCTGAGTAGTGCTTTGAAATGAGGCACAAATGAGATATCGGGCCTAATGATGGTTAAGTACATGAGTTTGCCTTATAATCTTCTGTACAAAGAAATTAAACATTAACATCAGATAATGAAGTACCTTCACCAGTCTGTAGTCATTTATTGGTATTCATGGAAATACTCAAAGGTTTAGCAATTAATAGATCAACATCTTTGAATAAATCCAAAGCATATTTCTTTTGACTAAGAAACATGTCATTAGGATCTCTGAATACTTCAATACCCAGATAATAAGATATCAATCCAAGATCCTTGATACTAAATTATTTGTCTAGAAAAGCTTTTCATTCTGAAATGTGATTCTCATTGTTTCCACAATTAAACCAAGATGTCATCAACATATACTAGTACAGCCGTGAAGGAATCTGAAGTATTAATGGTGAACAGAGAATAATTTACATTAGATTGAGTATACCCCAATTGCAACAGTGTTGAAGTTAACTTCTCAAACCATTTTCTAGATGCCTGCTTGAGTCCATAGAAAGATTTGAGTAATCTACAAACAGGTCTAAAAGTTGAAGAAGAAGTAAAATTAGGTGTATAACCCTGTGGTAAGTCTATGTAAACCTCTTCATCAAAATCACCATGTAAAAAAGCATTGTTCACATTAAGTTGATTCACATGCCATTATCTAGTTGTGGCTAAGGCCAAAAGAGTTCTGATAGTTACCATTTGTGCTACTGGAGTAAATGTCTCATGGTAATCAACTCCTTTAGATTGAGTGAAACCTTGTATCTTTCAATTGTTCCATCTGCATGGTGCTTAATCTTATAAACCCATTTACATCCTATAGATTTTTTTCCAGAAGGAAAAGTTTGAACTACCCAAGTGTTATTAGCCTCAAGTGCTGCTAACTCCTTATTCATAGCTTCAATCCATTGGGGATTATACATAGTTTGATGATAAAAGGATGGTTCTGTTTGTGCAGAAATAGATGCCAAAAAATGCTGATGATGAAATGTCAACTTATCATAGGTAAGAAACTGAGATAATTCATACTTGCCAGGTATGTCAAAGACAGTGATGACATTCACACTTGGAATGCCAGAAACATGATAATCTTACATTCATATAGGAGTAGTTTTCTGTCTTAAAGATGTTCTTAGTGGAATAGGTCGATCATTGTTTTGTGGGGATGGATCATTATGATGTAAAGGAGAAAAAACAAGTGACTCAGAAGAAGTAGGTGTGATGGAAGAATTGACATTAGGAGAGATAAAGTACTGGTATAAGGATTGACAGTTGAATGCCACTAAAGATCATTTAAAGAAGTGGAAACAAGATTTGAATCTGAATTGAATTTAGATGTTTTGAAAGGAAAAATATGTTCATGAAACAAAGCATGTCTGATAACAAATATGGTTTTATCTTTTAAAGAATATAATTTGTATCCTTTTTGAGTATGAGGATATCCTATGAGAACTGTAGGAATAGGTCTAGGAGCTAATTTATCAGTATGATGTATTGAAGCAAAACACAAGCACCCAAACACTTTCAAATGTTAATACTCTGGAGGTTTATTAAACAACAATTCATAAGGTGTCTTAAAATGTAAAACAGATAATCTATTAATAATGTATGTAGTAGTTAATAAACAATGACCCCAAAAGTGTTTAGGAATAGAACTTTGAAAGCATAAAGCTCTAGAGATTTCAAGTAACTGCCGGTGCTTCTTTTCAACTCTCCCATTTTGTTGGGGAGTATGAGTACAAGAACTTTGGTGAACAATACCAAGACGAGAAAGCAACAATTTGACATCTTTCCACATAAACTCTGTACCATTATCAATTCTCAATGTTTTAATTGTTGTGTCAAAATGATTTTGAGCATACAGAATAAAATTTGTAAGAATAAAGCAGACATGTTGCTTAGTAGTCAAAAGAAAAGTCCAGGTTGCTCTAGAATAGTCATCAACAAGAGTACGAAAGTATTTGCATCCATTAACAGTAGAAATTTTATAAGGCCCTCATAAGTCACAATGCACAAGTTCAAATGGACTGGTAGCTCTAGAATTGCTGATAGGAAATAGTACTTTGGTTTGCTTGGCTAAAGGACAAATCAAATAAGGAGTTTTACAATCGTTAGACAAAGTGTCTGATACAACAGGAATTTTAGCTAGAACATTATAGGAAGTGTGACCTAATCTTTGGTGCCAAACAGAACTGTATGCAGTGGCAGCAGTGCAAACAATCTTGCTTTTATTAGAAGGTATGTCTAGGTAATATAAACCATCTTTGCATTCACCAGTTGCCAGTATGCTCATCTAATACTGGTCCTGAAACTCACAACCATGCACGGAAAATTTGACACAACAATTAGTATCTTATGTGAGTTTACTAATGGACAGAAGATTATAGTGGAAAATTGGAATGTACAAGACTTTTTGTAAAACTAGTTTAGAATTAATCATAACATAATCAGATTTTGTAACTGCGATACATAATCCAGTAGGAAACATAACTTGAATAGGAGCACTGAGCATGATAGAAGTGAAAAGTTTAATGTCACAACACATGATATGTGGCTCCACTATCAGTGATCCACTGAACACTAGTTTTAACAGAATGATTGTGTAATGAAAAAGTAATACCTACTAGATGTTCATCAGGAATAGAAAATTCTTTGTATTTTCCTTCGTCAATAATGTTGAGCAGGTGATCAAATTTTGCTTCTAGTGTAACGACCCCAAAATCGGGACTATTCTTCAATCTCGACCTTGTGTGTTAAACATAACTTATACTAGTTTTACATCATCGTTTGATACTAAAACTAATAAAAATGCAGATAATTTAAAACTTTTCTATCTATCTTTCTTTCGTTCCCTGAATCGCAACCTTTACGATTATCTATATCTTAGAATCATACTTATTCTATGATTCATTTTTATTAGAGTAGATATGATTATATGTAACCCAATCCTTCTTACAAGTTATTTCTTATATAGTATTATAACTATATCACTTTACATTACAAAGTAATTACCGCAAAACATTCTCATCGTAGAACAAACATTCTTTTGTATATTAAAACATCTTGAGGATTTACACAACTTTCATTTACAACCATTACAAACTGTCGTCACAACGTAATACAGTTCCTAATTCAAAAAAAAAAATTCATGCTCATATACTTCTAGTCTTTATCACCTGAATAACAAGAGATTTCATCGTAGTTGTAACCTGCAAATTATTGTAAGAATGAGCACGACGACCCAACAAGTCCAACAGTCTATCATGCATCACGTAGCACATAATTTCAGATTCAATTTATACATTATATTCTTCTTATTTATGCATATTACAGATGCATCATCAAACTTATGCAATAATAGTAACACACATTTCATGCATATTGTATCCTTTCATCATACCATATAAGCTATCAACATATGTTATCTACCACATATAAATTGAGTTCCATAACTCAATTAGTAGTTAGTCATAATTTGACTTTCACAGATCATAGTATAACAACACATGTATATCAACAAATTACTATAATGGTTATACAACTAATAATAAGATCATGTAAGTAGACTGAAAAACTTGCCTTCACAATGAAACGCTTTCGGGTTAATTTGGTTCTGTGTACTCGAAGCGTTGAAATCACATATAGCACCTATAAATACAAATAAGGTTGTTATATAATTTTAATGATTTGTATTTTTTTTTCAAGTTTAATTACTCACTTTTAACTTTACTAAATTTATTAGATTAATTAATAATTTTATACTTTAATTTCTACAAGTTTTTCATATTTCATTTTCGTTGCATCCTTATACACATCAAAATAGCTCATCAAAATCCACAACAGGGCTGCAGTCGATGCTTACTGCCAGCAGCTGATGCTCGCTGCTCACTGCTGAATTGCAGTCCACTATACCTACCAGCCACCTTTATGATTTTCTAACTTACCAACCATGCATTCGATTAACTTCAATTTTTAACATGTTATATATGGCAATCATACTATTTTCTAAAAAAAAATATTAACCATCCAAAATAGGCCCCCTAGACCAGTTTTACATGGCCTCAAAACTGGCTTGTTGGACAATTTCTCCAACTGAACCCAAATTCATCATTTGCTCCAAAACAGTTTTCAAATTCAATTTAACTTACCCAATTTATTTAAACTACTTCAATATACATATATATAACCTTCCTTGATAATAGCTTTGCTCAATTATTTCTTTTTAAGCTAAATAACTCTAAGAGGAATATTATCAAACATGATATGGGCATTAGTTTTATAGACAGATTTCATTAGCTTTTATATATGCTTTAAGCCATAATCTCCTTCCTTATTACTCCGCACAACAACAACTAGTCTCCTTCTTGCTAACTCATAGATATCACATCCACAATTTATGTTGTACCACATATAAACTAACCAATTGATATAGACTATTATGAAACTCTACTTACCTTCTATTTGCTGCAGATTTTGAGTTTAATAATGCTTGAGTGTAGCTTCAATGCCAATTCTAAACTTTACTCCGGCTGCAAATTTCAGTTCCTTGAAGCTTCCAACCTCTTTTCACCGAACCAAGAAGCATTAAAGAGTTATAGAATTGCTTCGGCCGAAGGGAATGTGTATGTGTTCGGTAGTTAGAAAAAAAAAAAGGAACGGAGCAGGTGGAGTACTAAACAGAGAGACAGGATAATGACTAAGGTTTGTTAAAGATTCATATACTTAGTGGATTTATTATTTTATTTATTATTATTTTTTTACTTAGCCAAGCATATGACATCTCTCACCTAATTTAGCTTAATGGCACACTAAGACGCCACATCCTGCTTTGTTGACATGACTCAGCACTATGTCCTACTATTTAATTCTAGCATAACTCTTAATGGCACATATATAAATCAATTATAATCATTTAACAAACCAATACTCCAATACTTATATACATTATAATCACAATACTATAATATATGCATCTAGTACGTACAATACATATAATATATAGTGGTCATATAATACACACATATAATATAGTACTTATACATACATATAATATATAGTACTTACAGTACATTTTATATATATATATATATATATATATATATATATTTCATAATTAAAGTAAACACTTGAATTGGAACAAATTATATAATTAATATTTATTCCATTAATTATTTAATTAGCTTATTTAAGTTTTATAACCAAATTTTCTCATTTTCTCTCATAAATTGTTATTAAACAATTTACTTAATGAATATAATATATATTTACTCATTAATCAAATATTTAATTTGATTTACACTTACTTGGCATATTTACATATATTGCCATAACATCATTACATAATACAAATTACTTATAATTAAATAATTTCTTATTAAATTATTACTCTATCAATTACATTGCTTTGTGAAGCCTAATATTTGGCTACACTTAGTTATTTATTGATTTAACTAATATAAATTAATCAATCTCTCGACTCACCTCCATTTTTCAAATAATTACATAACATTAATAATACCACATATAGTTCAGGGTGAATTAACTCTCTTATTAAAACAAAATACATATATTAATTCACTAATTTTCAAATAAGTGAATTAATTATCTTGCTCATGAAATATAATAAATCCATTGCTATACAAGGCTTAATATTCAAATTATATTATTTCACACTATAATTTCAATCTAATCTCAACTAATTAATATTAACTGATTAATTTTCCTTACCTCTATATCCCATTTCGCAATTAACTCAAGTTAACTAACTCAATAGTTAAATTCACTATTAAATCTTACTTTTTCAATAAATGTATATATTTCATACCTATATGTACATTTTAAAATCTACCACTTAAATCACATAAATATATATAACACATATATATTTATACATTTAAACACATTATGTCTCACAATAAGAATTTTATGTATTAAATTCTTATTTTAATATTTTCTGAAAGTTCGGGTTATCACATCTAGTTGCTGATCATACCTGCCAGAATCCTCAGAAGAAGCTTCCTCAAAGTGAACTTGCATTGCTTTTGACCCAGTATAAGCAGAATTCTTTTGAGGAAGATTGCTAGTATAAATAGAATTCCTATAAGAGAGATTGCCTTTCTTAGTCATCCCAGGTGTGTTACCAGTTCCAGTAAATTGAGTCTTAGGTTTGTTATGCAATGGATGCCCTTTAGGATATCCATTAAGCTTGAAACAAGTCTCCTTAATGTGATTCTTTCCATGGCAATAACTGTACTCTATACCTTCCTTAGGAACATAAGGCTTAAACTGAGAATTATACTGAGCATTAATAAATTTCTTCCTGTTTTGAAAACCAGAACTAGAAGCAAAAGCCATAACATTAGTGTTAACATTTCCAGTCTAATATCCCGATCTCTGTTTTTCATCTTGCTTGATCAGTAAGTATGCATGAGTCACTATAGGTAAAGGACTCATCATGACAATTTGGCCTCTTGCAGTTGCAAAGCTATCATGTAGCCCCCATTAAGAATTGTATTAATTTTCTGTGGCGCCCCCAAATCCTGGTACCTTCAACCTCGAACTTGGTACGTCACGATACATCATCTTCATACATGTTCTATAACTAATGCAAAAAATATAAACATACATTGTTTATTTCAGAGTATTCTACAACATTTTCCAAGGTCTACAACCTTTCTCTTGATACATTCCTTTAATAACCTACATAAAGTTTACATAAGTAACTTACATCCAAATAACTTAATAGTTAACGTGCATATCAATCTAATCTTGTATTTTGCCCTTGTCTTTGTCTTTCTTCGAACATTCGTCTTAATATGAAATTGTTATCATGATATAACAAGAGTGAGTAACTACTTTGCTTAGCAAGTTTAAATACAATAAAGATATATCATGATTGAAAGAAAGAATAAACTTTCGAATTTTTTAACAATATAATAATTGTGAAAGAACATGAATCAGAATTTTAATAATTGAATAACTGAACCAATAATGTTGGGTGTCAACAGTGACCATGAACAAATTTAACTGAACCTTATGGTAATGAAGGTGATCAGCCTTTCATACCTGATGACATATGCAATATACACTAAATGTGAATCAATAATCATAGATGTGGAATAATCAACAATAATTATCCACTAACATGCTTTGAAATAATAACCCGAGTTTGAGTTAGGGAACTTGCCTTGGTCTTTGTTCCATTATCTACCTCAGTTATACCCAATACTTCTTTCCTTTCAAATGACGGACAATGTCTTGACATTTTTTTCAAATACCTCATCCATGCTTATATGTGAATCTTTTATCTGTATTTCATTGAATACAAGGATAAACAAAAATAATTATACCTTAGGTTCAAGCAAAACTAGTTTTATAATAACATTTGTCTATATCCGTTTTTGAAAAAAAAAACTTTTAAATTCCTTAAGAATTTTCGTGATTTTGGCCGAGAATAGCCATAAGCTTGCAAAAGTTCCAATATGACTTTTAAAATGCCAATATAGTGCATTTACATGCTTAACATGCATCTGTATGTAAGCTTAGTGCATTTATACCTTTTATAGATTAACATTGCTTCCATGAGTAACTTGAACTCCGTTTGCGTATATCTTGTTTTGTATTTCGAAAACCGTTTAGTTTCAAGTAAAATTTTAGAACAGCTTTACACATTGTCCACATATTCCTGATATATGTAAACTTATGTTTACATATCGCTTTTATAGATTTTAGAATGCTCCGAATGGATATACGCGTCATATGGTTGATAGACTGCGTTTTTATATCTGTCTTGGGGCATCAGGACATGCTTTAACTTCCTTTCACAACTCTTAATAATTATATTTACATATAAAAACATATTAGTTATGCGTCCATATTGGTCACATCCTTAACTTTAATTCTCGTTTTTGAAAATTTCTTATGTTCTTTTCAAAAACGTTTATTCTTTTACTCACGATAATCTTTTATCGCTTTAATAAACATTGACATGATTTTAGTTCATGAATACCTCACACTTTTAGTTATAACTGTAACGATCGCGAATCATAATACCTTTGTAATTTGGGTTTTATTATTATTAAATGAATGAATTAAATTTTTATTTTTATGTGATGTGATGTGTTATAAGGTTATTTAACAACCTGGATGATGTGAATGTATGATTTTTATGTGTTGTGTCTCGTGGGAGTGAATAAATTGATTTCGCGAAAACTCGTAAAATCACTATTCACTGGCACGTTTCCCGAGGCACTATTCACGCTCGAATATTTTTGCGTCTTTTTCGATTTCTATTAATTTCGTTAGGACGTGTATGCGAAGGAATAATTTTTTCAAGTGTCGGGAATTTTATTTGAGCTGATACGTGATTTAATCCGTATCCGAAATGTATTATATGGGTGTTCCGAATAAATGAACAAATCGCATAATAATTATTTTTACGCATTCCAATATTTTATGGGAGTACCCATTTTAATTTTGGGGAGAGTTATTTACCAAATTTGGTATAAAAGTGGGAGTATTCGAATATATTTTTGTGTTATGTGGTACCTATTGGGGAGCATTGGAGCAATGAACCAATGATAATAAAGCACAGTCAGCAACTTGTGTCGTTGTCGAACCACTAACCAAACATTCTCCCTCAATTTCATTTTCAAGAAGCTCGGTTCTTGCTGCTTCCTTCTCCCAATTCATTCCTTTCCTTCTCATTTTTCCAAGCTGTTCATTGAGAGAGAGAGAAGACAGAGTTGCAGACGGAAGAAGGAGAGAAGAAGGGAAGCCATTTGAGCCAAACCACTCCCTCTATTCTCCCGAACCATCTCCATTTCTCCTTCACCAAGCTGCAGTTCAGAAGATAGATAGAAAGAAAGAATAGAGAATGCAGAGAGAGAGAAATATAGAGAGAAAGAAGAAAAATTTGAAAGAAGAAGAAGATGAAAGTTCACGGGCGAAAACGACGAAGACGAAGACGAAGAGAAGAGAAGAGAAAGCGAGAAGAAGAGGAGAGGACTAGCAAGGCCCCATAACACCCTAAGCAACGAGAATCAAGTGGTAAATAAACCTCAATCCATCTTATTTCCATTTTCTAGCTTTTGGTGTTCTTGAGCTCAAACCGATGGGTTTGAGCTTTTCTTGCAATTTTTGTTGTTATTATTGGTTGTGTTTGATTTAAATTGTTGCCAAGACACCTTGTAAGCTATTAATACCTTTAAAGTGGAACAAAAACGAAGGATGATCCAAACCTTAGCATAAAGGATGAAACTTTGAACTTTTTGGACAATAAGAACATTCAGACGGTTTAGAGGACTGTAAAGTTATGATTTCGTGTTTGTTTGAATTATTTGTTGTTGTGTTATTATAGTTCCATGGGTTATCTTCATAACCCAGTTGGAATGGATTAAAAAGGTGTTAAAACAAAGATTTGGTGATGATTTTAGTGAAGAACAGTTAGAACACCTAAAACAGAGTAGGCCATATTAATGTTAATGGGTAGCTATGAATTTTAGATATGTTGTAGCCCCATGAATTAGGAGTCCATAGAGTCCGAAATGGACTGATTTGAACATGTATAAAAGGAGATATGAAGATCGGAGTGAGAAGAGGTCGGATTTTCGTGACTGCAGAACTGCTGCATATTCTGGGCTGCATGAATGGCGCAGCTGCGCCGGACACGTGTTAGGCGCAAATGTGCCCAAGTGGACTATTTTGACCTATTGTAGTAAAATGGGCATAACTTTCTCATACGAACTCGGATCGGGACGATTCAAGATGATCCGGAACGAGAAAGAGTAGACCTATAACTTTCATTTAATAAGTTTTGAGATTTGAGGTCGGGAATAATTCCAAAATTGGTCATCTTTAGGACTGTAGTGCATTTGGAGGCAATCGGATGGCGTCGGGCATGCACGTGTGCAACGTATAATGCTTTCAACGCTAAAAGTTGTTGTTCTAAGTTCTAAAACATGAATATTATGTTATATAATGATGTTTAGCATTAACCAATGGGTATTAGATAAATCAAATGGGCGTACCAAGCGTGTGCAAATGCATGTCGCTTGGACATTCGAGTAGGCAAGTTTGGCGTACTTTTATACGAGGGTCGTAACGCCGTAACAAGTGTGTACAACCTTGTTTAATATTATGTTCCTAATAAGAATGAAACATTATGGGGTATTATAACCCAATGTTTGGCGTTGACTATGTGACTAATTGATGTATCTATGTGCACTTAAATATGTAGGATATTTGAAGGACGTGTATTATAATTTTGTAGTAGACGCTCGAGGAAAGTTTTCTAATTCAACTCAATTTATATTTGAGCGAGTTTCGTAAACCATACAACTCTTATACATTGTGCGAGTTTCCGATGTTATATAAATTCTAAGCTTTCACAATTTATTTATTGTGCAAGTATGCTTACTTTTATTCAAGATATCCAGTTATGCTATAATGCATGTTATTGAAGCTTTAAAGTTCTATATTCCATGAACTGTTGAGAAGATTGTCTAAGCCATTTGCTTCAGCTAGACCTATATTGAAATGCTTTATTAATTTAAGAATGATTCATCAAGATATTGTTGATATTTATTGTAGTTATCCAATCAAATTGTTTGACTTGGATTTCCGAAGGTAAAGCTGAGAAGAACAACCCTATTATTGGGGAATTATTTTTGGTCGGTAATACTCATTGACCCTATATGGGTGATAACTTGACGCTTAGACGTTAAATAGGTGTTGTACAACATAGGGTATGATAGGTTGATCCCCTAAAGTGCCCAGATGAAAAATGTTCGGTTTGTAGCTATAGAACTATTAAACCGTTTGATGAAAGAAGAAAGTTCAAGGTCATTTGACTACTCAGTATGTTGTTCAGAAATGTTAATAATATACAGGAATACCTTATCATTGTTCCTATTTATTTGAAATGTGTTCTCAACTATTGTTCAGTTGTAGAACTGGAAATATGATTCCTGATGTTGTTATATTTACATGTTATATTTGTCGAGCAATTGAATGCTCATTCTTTCTTTAAATTACATGCTTTCAGCTAAGGCAGAATAGGCAGAGAGTTCCCGTAAGGACAAAGGCAAGGGAAAAGCTACTGAGTAAAGGATATTATATCATATCCGCTTCTGTAATAGTTTGTTAGGAATGTGTGATCATTCTGGATTGTATTAATTATCTTAGATATTATGTACTTATGTCAAGGTCTTAGAACCTGGGATTTGTAGTGTAAGACGGTTTTAATAATTAGTAATTACATTTCTGTCCTTAAGATTGTATGTATGGGTAGAATAGATGATGAATGTGTAGTACCGTGAGCACCGAATCTGTGGATAAAGAGACATCGGATTTGGGGGCGTCACAATAACCCTCTTGTAATATCCTAGATATTTCAGAAATTTAAAATAAGAATTTAATAAATAAAATTCTTATTAAATGATAAAGTAGATTTGAACATATATGTACATATGTGTTTCATATATATAATCCCAAGTATGTGATTTTATGCAATGGACTAAATGTATATATAGATGTGAAATATATACATATATTGGAAAAAGGAGATTTAATATTTAATTAAATCATTAAGAAAAATGGATGAAATTAATTAAATAATATTAATTAGTTGAGATTAAATTAAAATTATATTATGAGATAATATAATTTGAATATTGAGCGTTGGACGACGATAGAAATAATTATGAACTAAATTTCATATACGAGTTAATTAATTCACTATTTGAAAATTAGTGAGTTAAAATATTTGTTTTAACTAATTGAATAAAGAAATTTATTTAGTTAATGATGAGAATTTTATTTATATTACAAAAATTATATGTAATATGAATAATGGTATGATATTTAATGTGAATTAATAGTTGGTTAAAAATAATTAATTTAATTAGAATGAACTAATTAAGAAACGAATATTTGCATATAAGACGAGAATAGTGGTAGAAAGCTCGAATTTGAGTTCAGAGTGGAATTTGAAGAAACAAATATTCCCATGACATTGAGAACGTCGAAATTAGTAGGAATCGACTACAAGATCGAAAACGTTGATTTTTAGTAGCCAAAATGGTTAAATGGACAATTAAATAAGTAATGTAATTAATAAATGCGGAGGAATTAAATTAATGTGTCATGGGCCCCAAGTGAGCTGTTGAATCTTGAAATTTGAAGGAGAGAGAAATTTTAATTTTGGGCAAAAGGAGAAACAACTCGTAAGATTAGGAAGTGGTTTCTTCATTTTCCATATACTTCCAATTCTTTCCCATTTTCTTACCAACCTCTCCTCTAATTGGTTACTTGGTTATTTAACTATAAAAGAGGGGCCATATGAGATATGAAATCTGATGGCTTAGAAAAGAATGGATGATAATTTCCATGTGCATCCAAAACTTTCCCCAATTCCCTCACATTCCCTTTCATTGATTGGTTAATTCATTTGGGTGGGACATGGAGATTTTGGCTAAAATAATTGTGGATTGTTAAAGTAAAATTATCAGCCTTCTCCCTCATTCTATACTCCCGCACCTCCCCAAATTGATCAGAGAAAGTAAGAGAGAGAGAGAGAGAAGGGAGAGAAGAAGGAGGAGGAAGAAAAATTAGAAAGGTAATTCCTAAGTCTTAATTAAACTTTTGATTTTTTTGTAGATGTTAATTTTTATAGAATTTATGTAAGGAGGATATGTTTAAGTTGACATGTGATGGTTTAGCCATGGATTAGCAAGAATCTAACAAAAGAATTCAAGAAAAGAAATGAAATGAAAGAAGAAGAACAAAAACAGTTTTTAAGCTCAAAATTCCTAAATTTCAGTCCACTTTGGACTTTTACCATTTGAAATTTATAACTTCTTTTTGTGATCCGTCAAAGAGTGGTGTTAGATCTATGAGTTATCTGATGAACCCAAGTGGAATTAATGAAAAAGATTAAACGGATAAACCGTGGTGTAATTTTTCGCAAAACACTTCCTGCCGACAAAAATCTGGAAAAATGAATGAGTCTCCTAGCTAGTTTCTTTCGTGGGCTGTTTTGGCCATTTTTATTACTCTAAAAATTCTGGTATTTTGTGTTATGTTAGTATATCAAGTTAACTAGATTCTGTCCAAAGATGAGAATTTTTCGATGTCCTGAGAGAGAGTTATGACTTTTATAAGAAAATACGATTTTAAAAGTAAACTGTTATAACGCAGCGAATACAACCCAGAAAATTATGAAAATTTAACTGGGATCAGTATATGGTAGCATGAGTCTACCGTATAAATTTCATAATTTGTGAACAAACGGATAATTTATGATAAATGTAGCCATTTTGGACAGTTTTAGCCTATTTAAAAATAGGAAACGAAATTGAAAAATTGTAGGAAAATTATTTTCTAACTAAAATACCATATACTGATATTCCCCAGAAGATAAAAAAATAATAAGTTGTTTTGATATTTTTCATATCTTTAATCAAGTTAAGAATAAATGAGTAAATTAAGTTATGTTAAGTTGAAAAATGTGTTGATGTCATTTTATTGCTTAATGACCTTTAATATGATATGTTAAGATTTTATATGGGTAATTTGGTCATTTTTAATAAAATATTATGTGCATGGCCAAATATGTATGTTAACTAAATTAAATAGTAAGGGATAAACAATTAAATTAAATTGTTCATGAGTCTAATAAATGATTAAAATATTATTAAATAATTAATAATATTAGAATAAAGTATTATTCGATGATTAAAATATTATTTAATGATTAATAATATTTGTAATGATTAAGACATTAATAAATGTTATTAAGTGATCAAAATATTATTAAAGGGTTAATAATATTTGAAAGTGAATTAAAATATTTTTTTAATGATTAATAATATTAGAAAGTGAATAAAATATTATTAAATGATTAATAATATTAACAAGTAATTTTGAATATTATTAAATGATTAATAATATTAAAGTGTGATTAGAATATTATTAAATGATTAATAATATTTCTAAGTGCCTAAGATATTATTAAAATATTATTAAATGATTAATAATATTAGACGAGAGTTTTAAGATGTTGATTAAGTGATTGAAATATTATCAAAGGACGATAATAATATTGATGGTTTAAGGTGTTATCTAACATGTGATTATGTGGCTAAATGTTAGATGATTTATTTATAGAAGTAGCAGTATTATGTGGTATGATATGATATGCTGATTGAAAGATCAATCTTATAAATGATAGGTCTTTCATAAGAGATTAAATTAGATTGTGTAGCAGTAATCGACGGACGAGGCAAGTTCCTAACCTTAAACTTCTTACGTTATTGCAAGTTTCCTAACTCAAACTTGAGTTAATATTTTCAAGCATGCTAGTGGTTTAATTATTGGCAATTATTCCACATCAATGAAAGTTATTGTTTAATCGCACTTAATGCAAGTTGCATATGTTTACCTGGTATGAAAGACTGATCACCTTGATTACCAAATTTGTTCATGGTCATTGTTGCCCACTCAGCGTTATTGATTCAGTTATTCATTTATTGAAATTTGATTATCGTTCTTTCACAATTATTATATATTGTTGAAAATTCGAAAGCCTATTCTTTTTCAATCATGCTATATCTTTCTTGTATTTAAACTTGCTGAGCAAAGTAGTTGCTCACTCTTGCTATATCATGATAATATTTCAGTTAAGCTCAAGTGCTTCAGGAAGGACAAAGACAAGAGGAAAAGTTCAAGAGTAACTTAATATGCGTTAACTATTATGATATCTTATGAAAATGATTATGTAAACCTTGTAAGTTATTAAAAGAATGTATCAAGATAAAGGTTGTAGACCTTGGAAAATGTTGTAGAATACTCTGAAATAAACAATGTATGTTTATATTTTCCGCATTAGTTATAGAACAGGTATGAAGATGATGCATCGTGACGCACCAGGTCCGAGGTTCAAGGGACCCGGATTTGGGGGCGTTACACCTCTTGTATCATAATACATGGGTATTCCATCTCTCTTATATCTCACTTAAGTATTCAAAGTGAATACAAAATATATTCCATATATTGTTCTTGATTATATAATATATGGATAAATTATAGCTTTTAAATATTTCATAGAATAACCTATAAACTGCAGCGAAAACGTAATCTATACGAACCAAAATATTTGCCAAAACAGCCCTTGCTGTTGCGAATTGAAGACTGCTGCCGCCAATGGCAGTAGCTCCTTTCTTTTAGCTTCCACTTCTTTAATTTTTATCTTACAATTTAATCACTTTAATAAGCTAAATTCTTGGGGTTAATATAGGTGATAGACTCACCTATTTAGAAAAATATTAGCTAACTTATTTGGACAGCCTAACTGTGCCAACTGAGAGCTCAAAAAGAGCCCCCCTTCACAGCCCATTTTGCTGCTACTACTGCTGCCATAGGCAGCAACCCTGTGCCTATCATGGCCACTTCTCTATTTTTTTGCTTCTAATTCATATTACTGTTTACATCCATTTTTAGATATATTATACAAAACATATGGGAGTATTTTTAGAAATTATAAAACCTCTATTTCAGACTCAATAAGCTGCCCAACACAACAATCAAAAATGGCTTGATATACTAATTTCTAACTTTTTGTTTTAGTTCAAAATTGTTTTTCGTTCTAATCTAGTATGCTTAAACTCTCTAATTATCATCATATGCAACATATGAATCAATCTCAATCCTTGTTCTCGTCTAATATTTGGTTTTTAGTCAAAACAGTCTATTGGGGAATTTTGTCGAACAAATGGTGTGCGCTGTTTTGAAATCTTTCTTTCATAGCCATTTGTTTACTCTACAATCTCATTTTAGTCTCCTTATATCACCGCACAACCAACCTATCTCCTTGTCTCTAACTTCAACATCCCGCGTCATTACTCAGTCAAATTTATGTATAATCAAATAATTAGTAAACCAACTAGTTTACTCTTTTTCTCATTTCACATAATTTCACTTTCTTATGATTCAAACATAAATAATAGGCAATAAACAATTACCAATACTTCAGTTAAGCATACTTAGTTAACCAACTCATATTACTAACTATCTTCATTACAATTTCTTCAATCAACCAACTAATTTACTGATTTTGCAAAATCAACTATAAACATAATAATTGAATTGTATACCTCTTGCTAGCTTCCACTTAGCCTCAATTAACTCTCCTTAGCTTTGATTTAAGGTTTGGCTAAGCAATTTTGGAGAGGGATTTGTGAGGGGCTCAATTTCTTTGGGACTGTTTTGGACAGAAATTTTTTTGGCAGGAACAGGGGAAGGAGAGAGAAGTTTCGGCAGCAGCAGGAAGCAAGAAGAAGAAGAAGTCGGGTTGTTGGGTTCTCTCTTATAGGATCCACACTTTTGGCTCCCAAGAAATTTACTTGCTCCCCCACGAATTTGCTGAGTTCTCTTGTTTCTGCCGACTTGCTTCTCTTTAATCTTGGCGTATATTCAGCATATCTAAGGAAATCCTTCCATATCTTGGGAAATCCTTTACAAATCTAATAAAATCATATGTGCTTCATTTTCTCCCCCTTTCACCCGGCATATCCCTATCAATCTCTCAATTTGGATTTTATTTTACTTGCTTTATTTGGCTAATTAATTCTCTAGAAGGTAAAAAGCAAATTGGGCCAAAGCATGGGCCATTTTAATTATTGATTGGGCTTCCTATTAAATTATTTGGTCCTTAACAATAATATACAACAATTAAAAAATATTTACAAAAATAAAACATCCATAAAATAATTACAAAAATAACGCAATCTACATTAATAAGGAAACCTAAAATTAAGGAGAAATAACTGTCATAATTAATAATTCAAATATCTGGGATCTAACCACAAAAATAAATTCAAATTAAAAATAATAATTCAAATTCAAATATTCAAATTCAAATATTCATAGGAAAGACTGCACAAATTTTGTACTTCGGAAGAGGTGGCAGATGCAACTTCAGAGGAGGTGGCGGTGGAAGCTTCGGAGGAGGTGGCAGTGGTGGCTTCGGAGACGACGGTGAAGGCTATGAAGGAGGTAGCAATGGTGGTGGTGGCGGTGGCGACGACGGTGATACAAACCAAACCTTCGTACCAAGGTAACCAAACTTTTAGACCAAGGTAACCAAATGTATTACTTTTGTAACTAACCCTTAATACAATGGTAACCAACCCTTAATACAATGGTAACCAAAACCTAATACAAAAGGTATCCAACCTTAAAACAAAGGTATCCAACCTTAAAACAAAGGTAACCAACTTTTAATACAAAGGTAATCAAACCTTAATACAAAGGTAACCAAACCTTAATGCAGAGGTAACCAACCTTAATACAAAGGTAACTCCAAAAGGTCACGATAACCAACTCTGTTATCGGAGTAGGCGATGACTGCATTTCTATAGGCGATGGTAGCCGCGATATCACGGTTCACAATGTCACATGTGGCCCTGGACATGGCATTAGGCACGTACCTAAATTAATTTCATGCGTGCGTGCGTTATTTTACAAATATTTTAATTCATTTTAATATATATATATATATGAATTTTTTTTCCACCGAATCGAAAAAAACGGACCAAAAACGAACCGGCCTATAGCGATGGACAGAACTGTCGCTATAGCATATGGCGATGATTTACAAAACTATAGCGACGGTTCCGTAACTATAGTGAACCGCTGTCATAGGCCAACAAGTATCACCATATACTATAGCGACGACCGGTTGGCCAGCGAATCAGTCCGTCTCAAGTCAACTCAAAAATGTGTTTTTGTCTGTTTGCAGTATTGGTAGTCTTGGGAGGTACAAAGATGAAAAGGATGTGAGAGGAGTTCACGTGAGTAATTGTACCTTGTGGAATACTACAAATGGTGCAAGGATCAAAACCTTCCGCGAATCATCCGTTATCCAAGCAATTAACATCACTTTTGAAAATATAATCATGAAAGATGTGTATAATCCCATCATCATTGATCAAAATTACGCTTCGCAGTACAAAAAAGGGGTACGACATATATATATATATATATATATATATATATTAATTTTGTTTTATTAATTAAATATTCTTATATTATATTAATTTGTATGCATCTATATTTTGATGATGACAGGGTTCGAATGTGAAAATAAGTGACGTTAAGTTTAAGAACATAAGGGGATCATCGACATCGAATATTGCAGTGCAACTAAGTTGTAGTAGCACCGTTCCTTGTCAAAACATCGAATTGACAGATATTGATTTCACTTATACCGGAAATCCATATAATACGACTCTGGCATCGACATGTTGTAATGCTAAAGCTAAATTTTCCGGCAAACAAAAGCCGACAGCTTGTTCTATGTAAATTAATTCATTCTTACTTCTTAGTGCATGGTTCCAATTAATAATTGGGCCGATGCTATATATGCGTCTGTTGGTCCAAAATGTCGCTAATTGTTTACCTAAGAAAATGTACACTTTTGATTTACGTATGCAAATAAAGCATTATATTCTCATCTAAAATTTGATATTTGTAGTAGTTTCTTTATTATTTTGTTGACTACTGTTACCTCAGTCTTTTGCATGATATATAAGATTTTCTTTGAAAACGATAAAAAAAAGTTTTTGTAGTAATTTTTAAAATTTTAATGGTAGTTATAATTGAGAGCCTTTAATTATTGTTTTGAAGATATGTTTGTTAGATGTTATTATTGTGTATTTTATTTTATTTTATTTTATTTTATTTGCAAGGGAAAGGGATCATGGTCCTCCATTACACCTTACAATTTTCAATATGATATTTGTGTTGGTTTTTTCAACAAGACTAAGTACTTTTTTTTGTCATTTAGAAGGCTCTTTTTCATAAGACTAGTCGTCTAGTAGTAGCTAAACTTTGCGTGCCGCATTCGCTTCTCAACCCGGAGTTCTTGTTGTTGTCGACGCCGGTTTCTCGCCTCTGATGCGATATTAGTCCTTTTCCGATTTTAGCCTTTTGATTAGATGATTTTTGGAAAAGGGTCGGCTTTGATGTCGACGGGGGTTTTGAAAGATCGTTTTTTATGATGAGCCAATTAACCAGAGTCGCCAGTTGGTATATTTGAAATGGATGTACCAACTCATCCGAGTTTTCGTTTTTTATAAATCGCTGGCTCATATGTGACTCCGAATTAATTGGTCTGCGAATCGAGATTCATAGAGTTTGGGGGCTTGCTTAAGCGAGGGGAAGGTGTTAGGCACCCCCCGACTTCCGTGAAACACGGTTACCGCAATCTTGATGCTTTCCTATCCTTTAATTCATGAAATGTGTGTGTGCGCGTGTGTGTGTGTGTGTCTATGTAAATGTTGTGGTGAGTTTGCATGAAAGAGTCATTTGGATTTTTAGGGAAAGTCGTGCTTTAATTTGAGAATGCTTCGGAATGTCTTTTCGGCATACACAAGAAAGCTTTATGAGAAAGATTTGATTTTAATTGTCAAAACTATGAGATTTTCATTAGGTGTCGTTTTGGCAAAACAAGAGTTTTAAACCTTCGTCAAAATAGGAATCGAGATCTATACGTTGCCTTCGTAACTCACATGATGGGCAATTTCTAGGATCTCTTTAACCCTATGCACAACGGTTTAATAAAACGTTACTTATTTATAAAATCATTTTGTGTGATGTTTGAAAACGATTTTCTTTAGCTTTCTCGTTTACATAGAAATCGACATTCATTAGCACTTCTCAAATTTTTTAGCTACGTGATGCTAACCTCCTAGTTTGCTTGATTTTAAGGAAAAACCTTCCTCGTTTAATCTTTGAAATCATTTTTCCGTGTTCCGAAATCCAATCAAGCATAAACACGCGTCGGGGCTATTCATGGGCATGTAAGCCATCCAAATAACCCCAACGCCCACAATCACATACTTCAATATTACGGGGCCTTAAACCCGATTCTCGCCTTGGCGTCGTTTTAAGGCCCGACGATTACATATTTACAATGACGGATACATCCACCCGATTACATACATTCAAAAATGTCCATCATCGGATTTGGACCACGGGGTCGCGTTCCTAGGCTCACATCCGAACTTATTGCACAAACAACCAAATGGATATAACGAAAATAAACAATAACGGGACGCCTAACACTCTAGGATGTCTTACAATGACGATCGAAATACACTATGAATGATACCATACCATAATAGCTAAGATTTGCACCAAACGGATATCATCGGGCTATTAGGGGGAATTTCATTCCGATGAGACCCTCACTAATAATCCCTAACCCATGGCTTCACAATAACATATAAGAAAAAACTACATTTAAGTTAATTCGGATGACCAAAAGATTAACAAAATGATATAACAAAATGCTAAGAACAAAGGGTTTTTCACCTTGCAATTAATCCCCACAATATGTATGAATTCGTGTATTGAGTAGAGTAGAGAATATGGAATATAATCTCACAAATTTGGTACAATTCCTCACTCTTTTTCACTCTTTTTCTCTCCTAATTGCTCTTGTTTTGCTGCTGTTTTTTGTTCCTACCGAGCTGCTGCTGCTGCTGAATCCTTCTCCCCCTCTCTCTTTTTTCTTCCTGTATGCGAACTGGCCTAATATAGCACTGCCAAGGGCAGCCGCAGATCTATCTGCGGCTGGCCGCAGATAGATCTGCGGCTGGCCCTTGGTTCTCCCCCCAGCCGCGCTCGAGTCCCGTGCGCTTCGAGTCCCGTGCTGCCTCGAGTTCCGTCCTTGGCCGCGAATTGATCTGCGGCTAACTGTGCTGATTTTCTCGTTTTCCGTGCCTCGTCTCGATTTTCGTGTCGTACCGTTGGTTTCCGCTGACGGGTTTGCGCTCGGCAGTCCGGAACCCGTCGGGAAACGTGCCACGTCATCCGGGCAAGCACAGTGATCAGTAACTGACTCTCGACATTCGTTTGTTGTCGTGTCGGCTTCAATATCATCCCGTCGTGGTGGTTTTGAGGGTTCGTCCTTACGTCCACCCTTTATTCTCGTGTGCCGGGTCAATTGACGATTTTGCCCTCCTGTCAGGGTTAGTATAGGAAATGCAAAAAACGGGTGTCTACAGCTGCCCCTCTTTATCATGTTTATGAAATGATAAATGGAATGAACAGGATAAAGAATAGACACTCGATGCATGAATGACAGTGCACAAGAATGACAATGCATATGTGATTTGCTTGGATCTCCGCCCTTCCCAGGGTTGTTGCTGGTTTGGATCTTAGCCCTTCCCAGGGTTGTGGTTTGTTTGGATCTTAGCCCTTCCCAGGGTGTTAGTTTGGATCTCAGCCCTTCCCAGGGTGTTAGTTTGGATCTCAGCCCTTCCCAGGGTTTTTGATTTGGTTGGATGCCTTCCAAGGTTTTGCTCACCACTCTGTCGCGGTTTGCTTGGATCTCAGCCCTTCCCAGGGTTTGTTGTTTTTTGTCTTTTTCTTTTTGTGGATATCAGCCCTTCCCAGGGTTGCTCACCATCTTGTTGTGGTTCGCGTGGATCTCAGCCCTTCCCAGGGTTTGCTCACCACTCTGTCGCGGTTTGCTTGGATGCCTTCCCAGGTTTGCTCACCACTCTGTCGCGGTTTGCTTGGATCTCAGCCCTTCCCAGGGTTTGTTGTTTTTTGTCTTTTTCTTTTTGTGGATATCAGCCCTTCCCAGGGTTGCTCACCATCTTGTTGTGGTTCGCGTGGATCTCAGCCCTTCCCAGGGTTTGCTCACCACTCTGTCGCGGTTTACTTGGATCTCAGCCCTTCCCAGGGTTTGTTGTTTTTTTGTCTTTTTTCTTTTTGTGGATATCAGCCCTTCCCAGGGTTGCTCACCATCTTGTTGTGGTTCGCGTGGATCTCAGCCCTTCCCAGGGTTTGCTCACCACTCTGTCGCGGTTTGCTTGGATGCCTTCCCAGGTTTGCTCACCACTCTGTCGCGGTTTGCTTGGATCTCAGCCCTTCCCAGGGTTTGTTGTTTTTTGTCTTTTTTCTTTTTGTGGATATCAGCCCTTCCCAGGGTTTGCTCACCACTCTGTCGCGGTTTGCTTGGATGCCTTCCCAGGTTTGCTCACCACTCTGTCGCGGTTCACTTGGATCTCAGCCCTTCCCAGGGTTTGTTGTTTTTTGTCTTTTTTCTTTTTGTGGATATCAGCCCTTCCCAGGGGTGCTCACCATCTTGTTGTGGCTCGCGTGGATCTCAGCCCCTCCCAGGGTTTGTTGTTTTTTGTCTTTTTTCTTTTTTTTTTTTTTTTTTATGAATTTTGAGGGATTTCTTGAAGTGGGCTGTGTGATCGGCTTTTGTCCCGGATCTCCCACCAACATCGTCCACGTACTACGCCGCAAAAGCCATCACTCTGATCATTTGTGAAGTTGAGAGCGACGTGCTTGTACTTTCCTGAAGATTTTCATTTTGATCGTACCTGCATGCATGAAAAAGATGTTATGCATGATCTGGCAGATATATTATGGACAGATGCATGTGCACAACATATGTTTAGATAGAAATGACCCCTGTTCAGTCAAATGATATGATTCGACAGTCGTCGTTGTTTGCCAACATTTGATTGAATCACGCCTCGTCGTGAAGTGTAGTTTCTAGACTTCAACCTGGTCTGGTATTCTGTCTGCTCTTGGTCGTCTTCATTTCATCAAGTTGAGGCAGTCTGTTTCGCTCTTTGTGATGATCGACAGCTATGTTGGCTCCTTGACTTTTTGATCATTTCTGCTGGTCGATATGCTGTTGTCCCGCATTATATCCTCCTTGTATATGCTCATGCACGTGGATCACTTGGATGTCGAGGCAGTGATAGACAGGATTGGGGAGAGGCCCAATGATGAAAAAGCTCTGTGCAGCCTCAGCTTCCTTCCATTTCACGATTCTTAACTGCCCCTGCCTTGGCACGTGTTGTTACCGAGGATTTCTATCGAAAACTCGCAATGTTGATCGTGCTGAGTTTTCCACAGCTCTGTAAGATCCTGCATATCAGATGACTAACAAATGCCAAAACTTGAAGGCTTGGGCCGTTAGTGTTAGTTCAACACAAAGATAATATGATCTCGATAAAAATGCAGTCAAAGCACATGAAATTGAATATCTATTGATCGCACAATCTAGCAAGTTGTGAACCGTGAATGTACTAGATTGGAAGTTTTTTCTTTTCTTTTCTTTTCTTTTCTTTTTTTTTTTTTTTTTTTAAATCCCACGTGAGTTGATGATTTTCTATTTGACGAGTTATGAAATCGTAAGAACACCTTCAAGCATTCATGGTCATTGTACGTGAGTGAGGTCGAATTCAAAAGAACTACCTTCCCTCGTCATTGGCACTCTGTCTCCATTCTCGACAACGTCCTTAGCAGGATTGACGTCATATGACAAATGCACTATGCGATGCAGCATTCAGTAGGGGTTTCTCTTCCATGACCTCTTGTTTAAGGCTAAGAGTTTTTTTTTTTTCGTATTATCTTTTCTCTTTATTAGCCCACTTCACTTGTCTCGTTTTCTTAGGCTATTCAAAGTTACCCATTTAACGAGTTTTGGACCAATGACTCCCGAACCAGACGGTTTTGGGGCATTAGGTGTACAGACACCCCTTCGAGTTTATTTACTCAAGTAACAAAGGCCACGGTTCGAGACAAGCTGGTGGTCTGCCCCATTCATTCTTTGCTTGACCTTGCGCAAGATTCGTTTTCTCAGGCTTGAGTTACCCATGTAGCGAGTGTTAGGCCGGTGACTCCCAAACCAGACGGCTTTAGGGCACCAGATGTAGAGACACCCCTTAGGCTTAATTACTCGAGTAGCCCGTGCCACGATTCGAATCTGCTCGGGCCTCCTCTACTGTAATGCTCGTTTTCTTAGGCTCTGAGTTACCCATGTAACGAGTGTTGGGCCAGCGACTCCCAAACCAGATGGCTTTAGGGCACTAGGTGTAGAGACACCCCTCGGGCTTAATTACTCGAATAACAAGGCCACGATTCGAGACATTAGCTTGATAATCATTTATCGCCTGACTTCTTGATATTGATCATTATTGACTGTCTGACTACGTATTAATGGCCATCAACATCGTCATAGTTTTATACCCCACAACTGAAAGTTTGTGCAAATGCAAAGTGAAGGTTGTCATATGAGGTCGATTCTGTCGCAAACGTTACTTTGAATTAAGGCTTTGTACCCGATCAAAAGGTTGAATAGCCTTCTTCGTCTAATCATACTCACGATCGTGCTCCACGGTTGCTTGTCAGAATTAATCCGATTCCTATCAAGCCAAATGAAATCCCCTTTCACGCGGATCATCGTATCCCGGGAAAACTATGTTTGACAAATGCCAGATGATCGTACCGTTGAAGATTGAATTGACATGAGGTAGCATTTGATGATGATGGTGCATGTTGATGGGATTGTTGCATGGGTGCCAATTTGCACGTCATCATTTCCTGGGTAGTTGACAAGTGCCCCAGTGTTAAGTTGCTTTTCTTGTGATCTTCCTCGTACCGGTCGCATCGGTATCTCACTGGGCTTGACAAAAGATCCGGTCCTTTGACTTGTTGCAAGGTTTGGGGGATTTTTGATTTTTTTGGATTTTTTGATTTTTTTTTTTTTTCTTCTTTTTTTTTTCTCTTTTTCGAATATGCCCCTACTCCGGGTTCCTTGTGATCGTTATGTCATGCTTTCACGGCTCTCTCAATCTTATCCTGCAAAACAAGGTCAGTGTTTGATGACAGGATAATATTTAGAAGTTTTAGAAAACCCTGGTTCGTGGCACGGATTGCCTTCCTGCAAAACCATGTCAGTATTCTCTTTATATGTGCAGGTGATGTAATCACGTGATACAGGACATATTTATTACGATGATGTCGGTATGACAGTTGTATGTCATTTACATGACATTTATTTATTTGACTGAACGATAAAAGAGCATGAAGAAGCTTCCCTTTCGTTAGGTTTATCAGAGGCTGACCTACCCTAGGTTTACTCTCACGGGCTTTTCGGCATGAAGGTCCCCAAATCTTCGCAATCTACTCGTCTGAATCCTTTCGATTGGAGCGGATTTGGGTGGTGCGTTTCCTGAGCCATCTCCGGGGAGCAGCCCCTTCGAGTCCAGTAATAAGCAACCGACAGGTTCGCCTCAGGAGGAGGTACTCTCTCAACATCCATTCTCATTCATCGTCCTCACCGTATGCAAATGATTACTTTGAAGTAAAGCAAACCCATTCAATCATTCATTCATTGGACAACAACACACATTCACATAACAATAAAAGAAGTCAAAATGTCGCACGCACATACACATTTATAAATTTTAAAGGATAGGATAGCATCAAGATTTAAACGCGGCTTAAGCCCTCTAATGTCCCCAGCAGAGTCGCCAGCTGTCGACGCCGGTTTCTCGCCTCTGATGCGATATTAGTCCTTTTCCGATTTTAGCCTTTTGATTAGATGATTTTTGGAAAAGGGTCGGCTTTGATGTCGACGGGGGTTTTGAAAGATCGTTTTTTATGATGAGCCAATTAACCAGAGTCGCCAGTTGGTATATTTGAAATGGATGTACCAACTCATCCGAGTTTTCGTTTTTTATAAATCGCTGGCTCATATGTGACTCCGAATTAATTGGTCTGCGAATCGAGATTCATAGAGTTTGGGGGCTTGCTTAAGCGAGGGGAAGGTGTTAGGCACCCCCCGACTTCCGTGAAACACGGTTACCGCAATCTTGATGCTTTCCTATCCTTTAATTCATGAAATGTGTGTGTGCGCGTGTGTGTGTGTGTCTATGTAAATGTTGTGGTGAGTTTGCATGAAAGAGTCATTTGGATTTTTAGGGAAAGTCGTGCTTTAATTTGAGAATGCTTCGGAATGTCTTTTCGGCATACACAAGAAAGCTTTATGAGAAAGATTTGATTTTAATTGTCAAAACTATGAGATTTTCATTAGGTGTCGTTTTGGCAAAACAAGAGTTTTAAACCTTCGTCAAAATAGGAATCGAGATCTATACGTTGCCTTCGTAACTCACATGATGGGCAATTTCTAGGATCTCTTTAACCCTATGCACAACGGTTTAATAAAACGTTACTTATTTATAAAATCATTTTGTGTGATGTTTGAAAACGATTTTCTTTAGCTTTCTCGTTTACATAGAAATCGACATTCATTAGCACTTCTCAAATTTTTTAGCTACGTGATGCTAACCTCCTAGTTTGCTTGATTTTAAGGAAAAACCTTCCTCGTTTAATCTTTGAAATCATTTTTCCGTGTTCCGAAATCCAATCAAGCATAAACACGCGTCGGGGCTATTCATGGGCATGTAAGCCATCCAAATAACCCCAACGCCCACAATCACATACTTCAATATTACGGGGCCTTAAACCCGATTCTCGCCTTGGCGTCGTTTTAAGGCCCGACGATTACATATTTACAATGACGGATACATCCACCCGATTACATACATTCAAAAATGTCCATCATCGGATTTGGACCACGGGGTCGCGTTCCTAGGCTCACATCCGAACTTATTGCACAAACAACCAAATGGATATAACGAAAATAAACAATAACGGGACGCCTAACACTCTAGGATGTCTTACAATGACGATCGAAATACACTATGAATGATACCATACCATAATAGCTAAGATTTGCACCAAACGGATATCATCGGGCTATTAGGGGGAATTTCATTCCGATGAGACCCTCACTAATAATCCCTAACCCATGGCTTCACAATAACATATAAGAAAAAACTACATTTAAGTTAATTCGGATGACCAAAAGATTAACAAAATGATATAACAAAATGCTAAGAACAAAGGGTTTTTCACCTTGCAATTAATCCCCACAATATGTATGAATTCGTGTATTGAGTAGAGTAGAGAATATGGAATATAATCTCACAAATTTGGTACAATTCCTCACTCTTTTTCACTCTTTTTCTCTCCTAATTGCTCTTGTTTTGCTGCTGTTTTTTGTTCCTACCGAGCTGCTGCTGCTGCTGAATCCTTCTCCCCCTCTCTCTTTTTTCTTCCTGTATGCGAACTGGCCTAATATAGCACTGCCAAGGGCAGCCGCAGATCTATCTGCGGCTGGCCGCAGATAGATCTGCGGCTGGCCCTTGGTTCTCCCCCCAGCCGCGCTCGAGTCCCGTGCGCTTCGAGTCCCGTGCTGCCTCGAGTTCCGTCCTTGGCCGCGAATTGATCTGCGGCTAACTGTGCTGATTTTCTCGTTTTCCGTGCCTCGTCTCGATTTTCGTGTCGTACCGTTGGTTTCCGCTGACGGGTTTGCGCTCGGCAGTCCGGAACCCGTCGGGAAACGTGCCACGTCATCCGGGCAAGCACAGTGATCAGTAACTGACTCTCGACATTCGTTTGTTGTCGTGTCGGCTTCAATATCATCCCGTCGTGGTGGTTTTGAGGGTTCGTCCTTACGTCCACCCTTTATTCTCGTGTGCCGGGTCAATTGACGATTTTGCCCTCCTGTCAGGGTTAGTATAGGAAATGCAAAAAACGGGTGTCTACAGTTGTAAGTGAAGAAAAATTCCTCCAGACATAGAAAAGAAAAGAATGGAATAGCTAGGGTGGTCGCCTGCACAAGATTTGCGGATTTAAAGCGGGAATGTTTTAAAATTGACTTTTTGTTTAATCAATCCAAAAGGTTTCTATCGTTTTTCTCTGCATGCTTTAGAACTTTCTTTGCTTTGGGACGTGGAGCTTGCATCTTCCTAGCCTGCATCATCTCGTCGAGCACTAACTCAATCCATAACTCTTATTGAATGAAGTGCTTGAACTTGAACCCTACCTTACTTCACCTTGAAATCCGAACATACGGGGATCGCCTTTCGCTGGCGAGGACAAGAGTGTATTAATAGACGGTTCCGTTTAAATCTGCAATGGAATCATTTATGCGGTGTCTCACTGAAAAAGGTTTTGGTTTTGGGGTTAGTTGGGATCAGAATTTTACACCAAACAAAAGAGAGTGCGAATATTATTAAAGTGTCAGACAATCAAGTGTGAAACCCCAATCACGAGGTGGAAAAGGACACCCATTAATGGAGGAAATGGCTTTATATTCTATTTATTCTCCTAGGAGATTTGGAGGACAAAGAATAGCATGCTTCTCTTGCCTCTAAGAAGAATAAAGGAACCTATTATCTTACACAATTAGCTGTGCACAAAAAAGTTTTTACTTATATTGAGAGTGACCCGATGAGAGACCCTCTTCATCTATTGCTCGGGAGATACCACAGAACACTTAAGTGAGACCTTACCTCTTATTGACTTGAACAAACTAACTCTCGTTGTCCCTACCTTCACTCACTCTTTTAAAAACAAAGAAAGAAAGCGTAGGATCATCTCTCTAAATAGTCAATACATTAGTAACAAAAATATTATATTTAGTGACAGTTTGTCGCAAAAAAAAAATTGTGTCATTAGTGATATCGCTAAAAGTAATATTTTTATCGTTAAATGTATATTGAAGAAAAAATTTCATGCATTTCATTGTCTATTCTCCGTCGATAGATATAGCATTACTACAACTCAGTATGTATTTTAAGAAAATGGCCTGCAAGATTTTATATCTTCCACAACAATGTGTGACAACCAAGGGACATCACTTTACAAGAAAGCCTACAAGGAATCCATTGAAGAAAGGTCATTATTTATTGCAAACATTTAGAATTAGGATCCTTCTCATTTCGAATGAAATGGAGAATCTTTCTTCTTTTTATATTTTCCATCATCATCTCTCTCCCATCATAATGAGCAAGGCAAATGCACGTAAAAAGAAAGTACAAATACTGAATGGATCATTTTCCATGCATTTCTAGGGTTTTGGAGCAAGACCAGCCTTGAGTTTCTGAATAGTGGCAACGTCAGTTTTGAAAGACTTTGCCAATATATTATCATCAACCCCGGTTGCAAACACCGTGCTAGGAATCGAAACAGTCCCTGCGTTACAACTTCCAAATGCAGAAATTGCCAAAGCTGGATTCTTTTCATCAGCATTGTACTGAAAATGTACAAGTCCTTTAGGAAACACAAACAAGTCCCCGGTTTGTAGGGTTTGTGTAAAGAGCTTGTTAGTCGTATCGATAAAACCTACTTGTATTGTCCCGTCGATAACGAAAATGAGCTCGGATGCACGAGGATGAGTGTGAGGAGGGTTAGTAGATCCCGAGGGGAACTCAAGGACTGCATACGATACGCTTTGCCCATTGAGGGCCGGGAATTCTGCCATGCTTGCTTTTAGAACCTTGAAAGTCGGTGGTATGGTAGCATTAACAAGTACCCTCATGCCGGTAAAGGTGAAGAAGTTGCCGTCAAGTGATGATGTCATGTTTGCCGGAGCTATGAAGTCGGTGAGAATGTCCGGATCACCGGCCATTGTTATTTGGACAATGGCTAATGAAGATACTAGTAATAACAAGAATTCATGGCAAAAAGTTCTTGATATTAATGCCATGATATATATATATATATATATATATATATATATATATATATATATATATTATATATATATATATATATATATATATATATATATATATATATACATATATGAGTCAAGATCAGGTCCGGACTCCCGGACCTGATAAAATCCGGACCCGAAAATTATTTTTTTTTTTTTTTTTTGCAAAACAGTTAATAAAAAATATATAATGATTTTTGGTATTGAAAAAAATTATTAAAACGGTATTTTGTGTTTGATTTGGATACATATAACAAACAGTGTTGTACCGACTGTATAACAGTGTTTGTTATATGTATCCAAATCAAACCCAAAACACCGTTTTAACAATTTTTTTCAATACCAAAAATCATTATATATTTTTTATTAACTGTTTTGCAAAAAAAAAAAAAAAAAAAAAAACAAAATTGCCGGGTCCGGATTTTGGTCAGGTCCGGGAGTCCGGACCTGATCCGCGCGCTATATATATATATAGATAGATATAGCCTAATTAATATGCAAGAGTTGATTAATATGATTAATTTTGGTATTGTGCTGATTAAGATTAAATGAGGGCAGCATTTATATAGGAAGCTAGGGTGCAGAGATGTTGTGTCCTCCATAGGCTGTTGGATATGTGTGACAACTGTATTTTGTATACTACAATGTCATAATTTTCTTGTTATTGCAGATTTTTAATTTTGTCATTTGGCTACTAAATTTTTCGTAAAAAAATGAAGAGTGTTTAATATGTGTCTTGTTCCATTATGTTAATATATCAATTCTTGGCTACTTGAACTGTTATGCTGCATATGTTATGTTGGTACATGTTAATTGGGAGATTGCATTTTACTGTCAAAGACTAAGATTGTGCTCTGCTTTGTATACGATATTCCCTCCGTCCCAAATTAATTGCATTTCTAGGACTTTTTAAAGTTAAATTGACTATTTTTAAAACTAATTTTTTTACTATTTTTGCTAACATATAGGTAAAGATATTATAACCAAAAGAAAGTATATACAATTTATTACTAATTTCAATTTTTATAATTTTAGAAATATATTTATATATGCTTAATTATTAATTTTAAAAATAGTCAATTTGACTTAAAAAAAGTCCTAGAAAAGCAATTAATTTGGGACAGAGGGAGTACTAATTATTCATCATCGTCATAGTCGGCTATAAAGTTATATTCAATTAATAGATCAATAACGCAATTTATTTAAATAATTATTATTTTCACAAGTAAAATTAATATTTTTTATTCTCCATAGGGTTGTTGGATTTGTGTGACAACTGTATTTTGCAAACTACAATGTCTTGATTTTTCTTGTTATTGCAGATGTTTTATTAATTTAATTGTCATTTGGCTACTAAGTTGTTTGTTTCAAAAAAAAAACTTAAAAATTAATTGGAAAGAGTTTAATATGTAGATCTTCCTTTATTTTGTCAATGTTTTCTGGTTGTTTAAACCGTTATAATAGAGATGTTATTATCTTATCTAGATTATGGTAACTAGATTAATTATGTTTCTCTTTTTAAAAATTCTACGTGAATAAAAATATAAATAAATAAAATTTAAATACACTCACAATTAATTTTTTTGTTCGTCTAAAATAACTCTTCTGTTTCATGGTTAGTTATATGACATGAGTTTAGGTGATTTAACTAATTATAAGTAATAACAAAATATGGAAATGAAAGATTACATATACAAGGTGTCCAAAAAGCATATCCTGCAGCACCTCGAAAAGCTGCAACTGATGATCCCAATGATTTTTAGAAGTTTCCTCTCAAATGACCTATCTATTACTGTACTAATTAAAATATAAATAGAGATATATTTTTTTCCTTCCAAATTATAAGGTTAATTTAATATTATTTTTTTAAAAATTAATTTTAAATATGTTCAAATATAAAATTAACATGAATTCATTCAGTTTATGTCAATTGATTTATGAATATCATAAACTATTTAAAAAATACTGTTAATTATAAGATTTATTGTTTACAAAATTTAGATGAATTATATCAATTATTTAAATTTAAAAATATATCAAATTGACTTTTAAAAAGTTAACATTGATCTCATAATTCAAAGAAGAGGGAGTATTTTTTAATCAATCTCAAAATTCAATACAAATATATATAAATATTAGGAATATAAAGTGATATGATATTCTTAATCTACAATTATATTTTTACTATTATTTTGAATATCATTCCATTTGATTACTTTTGGTTACGGTAATTATGATTACGATAGCAAACAAAGATATATTTATCTAAAATAAAATAATTATCGGTCCCGTAACTTTAGTTGTGCTAAACTGCTAATATAGACTTCCTTTAGTTGTTTTTTTTTTCTTATTTATATTATTTGACTGACCGGACTTATAATGGACTGAGCTGCCTTTTAACCAAAGTAATAGAAAATTCAGGATTATGATTCCCACCATTACACTTATTCTGTGAATTCTCCTAATACACATTTAACGATACAAATATTATATTTAGTGATATTTTCAGTGACATAATTATTTGCGATAAAAATTTTTGTTGCTAATTGTTTGCATCGGATTTTGCTTTGTCGTTAATTGTTTGCGACGAATTTTGCTTTGTCGCTAAATGTCGTATTTTGTGTCGCTAAATGTGTATTGATTGGAAATCGAAAAATAAATATAATATAGAGGATTCTAATCTCAAAATTCATTTTGGGCTTAAATTTTCTATGCGCATCTCAAATTTTGATGAGATTTTAATAGGCCAAAAATTGGGCTCAGCCTTTCCTGGCCCAATTCACAGTTCTGTTCTATTTCAAAATATTTCAGAGTAGACTTTCAATCATTAACTAGGACTTGATTTATATAATACAAGTACTTATTCTTTATATATATAGTTATGAATTATGATGTTATATATTACGATAAATTTACGTCGAATTATAATTGTGAATTTTATTAATATATAAAATTGATAGAAATTATAAAAAAAAATCTACTTACATATATTTTTAACAAAATTACTATTAATACCTATCATTCACAACTAAAAAATTGAAGTATAACATTAGCGATATATAATATTACCGAATATAGTTAATTAGTTACCATGTAGTATTTTATAATTCTCCATATTTCTTAAAGACCCATTAGTCTACCAAAGTTGAATCAGGCGGCTCCTATACTATCCAAGTGGGCATCTTTTGAAAACACAACTTTTTAATTTTTTTAAAACACGTGTGCTACAACATGCACCGTCTTTCTTTTTTCTTTTAAACATTAGAAAATTAGTAAAATGATATTATTTGCAATGCAGAAATCACTATTTTCAGTATAATGTATGTAATACAAATTATAGTTTTAAATATTGATGTATTATATTAGAAATGATATATAACCTTTGTACTAAAAATATCACCTTCTTTAAAATAAAGCAAAATTTGAAGTTTATGCACGTAACTCTGATTTAAACCAATATAAAAAAATCACCGATACTAATAATATATGCCATGAATAATTATATCATGTCTATTTAATGTTGCCATATTTGATATTTTTATTATATTTTAAAAATAATTATGTCGTTCATTAATTTTTCAGATAAATTCTTCTAGTTTTATATGTTAACTATTTAGAATTATTATACTTGTGTTGTTTTTGTCTTTATAATATCCATTGTAATAGATTTCTAGATTTAATATATTTTTTTATATTTTTTAGCTGATAAAAATTAAAAAAATAAAAATAGTGGTTTGTGCACAAGAAATATCATCTCCCTTTAAAATAAGACAAGTTTTTGGAATTTAGGCACCTAACACACACCAAAATAGAGACCAATATAAAATGACCAAATCTTCAAAGTCCAACTTGGCTAACTGACATATTCCCCAGCACCCCTCTTATTACTTCCTGGGGTTTACTCCACAATTTCATACATTTCTTTGAATTCTCTCTCCAGAAATTTGAGCTTGGATACTCAAATTTCTGGGCAAAAAATCATGGATTACTCCTTCGATTCAGATGTCTCAAAGTCACCTTATGTTCTATTGCTCAAAGTGGCCACTCTCATACCAATTTCTCACTACTTTTTGGGATTTCTGTTCATTTTTGTCACCTTTTTGTACAATTTTCTGGAGATCCATTTTCTTCAAGATTTTTTCAGTGGGTTTAGAGGGCAATCTGTGTTGTTGACTTTTAATTCTTGCTCAGAGCTCTACGAGGAAGTTGCCTCAAAATGTCAAATTCTTCATGGAAGGTGAATTTTATTTTATTTTTTCTTTTGGGTTTGAATTGAAATTTATTAATTTTATAGAATTATCTCAAATGGGTTCGTGTATTTGAATGATGATCGCAAAAGTTTTGAAATGGAGTTTAATTTTTTGGGCTTACACTAGTCTAATGAGAAGATAATGTAAAATGTATCCTGGTTTGAGGGAAATAACACAATAACTGCTTATTAGATACTTTGAACTTGTCGTTTCCAAAGAAGAATTTAAATGGTTTGCTATCTAGAAAAACATGACTTTCTATAAGTTGTAATTGTTGGCTGTAAATGTGTCTTTCATATTTACTGTGAATAATTATGATATTTAAAAAATATTTTGAAATATTTAATGTTAAATTTATTATTATTATTAGAAAAATAATATATGTTTAAACTGACATTTCAATGCAATTATTTGGTTCTGGGATGTTACGAAGAAACTAGAACAATTATGAACTCATTGGACGACCGGTGTATATTTAATCTTGAAGTTATGTTTATACATGGTTTTCAGTATGGCCTTTTAAATTCCCCTTGAACATTGTGAGAGTGTATTTCTGAAGCTGGTTGTTGTCCTAACTGAATTTGACCATTTATTATTTTTTTGTATTAATAATTTAGATTAGTTTTGCTAGAAGTTTTAAGTTTAGAGCTTTCAAGATATAACTTGAAATTGTCACTTTAACCAAGAAAAGAAATTTCAATGCTATCTTGCAATCGTGCAAATATTTCTGTGTGTTGGACTTATAATTGAAGAGAAAAGGTACACGGCCTTGCGCTTCTGAATAATCATGCCCCTGCAGACAGGCATTTTCTCATATATAACAGATTTATTGTCAACTGCTTTGAAGCAGAATCCCTTAATTTGGAATCTGAATGCTTAGTGTGTGATTGCTTTTTCTTGTTTGTAATGCAGGTATTTGGCAACGCCCTGGCTATCTAGTCCTCATTTTCAGACTGTTTTCTTAAGTTTCTTTGGGAGGGCTCCTTCTCTCAGATACAAAAGGTAATGATTTGCTGCATATGTCTCTCTCTGTACTTCGTTATTCTGTTTATTAGGAATACGGATGGATTTCAACTTACCATCATATATACTTTTTTATTGTGATAAGTAAAATTATTACTTGGCAAAATAAAAAAGTAAATTGGCAATAGTAGTTTGCAGTCCTCCTAAACTTCTTTCTTTTGTCTTCCTCCTCAAACTTGTGTATTTAACATCTACAGTTACATCATAATGTTGGACGGTTTTTTGAGATGTCTTTTTTAAAATCATGAAGTATTATTGTTATTTTGGCCAGCACAATTATTATTTTGATGCAAAAGCATAATTGGACTTTCCTAATTTACATTAAAAAGTTATTTTGGCCAGCACTGATGTATTATTGTTTCCAGAGAGCTATTTAGAACGCCTGATGGTGGAACGATAGCTTTGGATTGGGCGATGAATCCTGACGGTAAAGTGCTCTCTTCTTCTTTTCTTGATTTAAGTTTTTACATTTTATATTCAGTCTTGTTAAGTACTAGTTTACATGGGTTCGATACAATGTGGTGCATTTGTTTTGGGATATCAAACGTTTTCAAAATTTAACAAGTGTACTACAAATATAAAGTGAATGATATAGTAAACAGTCTAACAACATTTCTTTTTCTTTTTCTGTTTCTGTTTCTTATTATTTTAATATGTAACATTAGCATGTGAACCTCTGATTTGTATGATGGTTAAGTTTGTTGGTAAGTAATTTTAGCTATATGTATATGTGTGTGTGTGTGTGTGTGTGTATGTATATATATATATATATATATATATATTCTTAACAATCTAAGTCACATTTTTATTTGGTAAAAATCATACAATGTTCCGCATAAGACGGGAGATTATGTTTTCTTACACATTCTTTGGATCATTTTAATTATGAAATCAGGGTTCCAAGTGGATGGTGGAGTTCATAAAGATGATAAAGGTCCTATAGTGGTGGTGGTTCCTGGCTTGACGAGCGATTCAGATGCTGCTGTGAGATTCCTGTCCTCAATTTTGGTCCTTTTATGAAACCTGCGGTTAATTATAATTTCTGAGAGAGTTTTCAAAATTTCTGAGTGTTTAGATGAAGAATTTTCTTAATTTCTGAGAGTGTTGCAAATATGTGGCCAGTTTTCAGGATAAATTGAAAGTAGCAAAATTCATTCTAGTTTATTTTAACTGAGCTCTCTTTCTGATTTACTGCTAACATTACTTTCCCCACAAACTGTATTTTATGTATGACAGTATATAAAGCATTTAGCTTTCAAGATGGTAAAACGTAGCTGGAAAGTTGTTGTAAGCAATCATCGAGGGCTTGGAGGCATATCAATAACTGTAAGTATAAGCCATACCTTATTATCCATTCGATTTCTTTTGAACAAGTTATTTATTTTAATGAATAAGAAATCCTAGTGAATATATATTCTGCAAATTCAGCTGCTGTGTCATCTGTCAAACTTTTATTTTCTCATGTAATTGATGTTGATAGAATGATATTTACTTCATTCAGTGTGCTTTAAATATTGTTATCCTTATGGTACTTAATTTATGATTATTACGAGCTACTTGAGTACCTTTTTAGGTGGAATATGCATAAAGGGTGGGGAATTAAGAATAGGTAAGAAAAGAGAAGAGTAAGAATGGTGATTAGATATTACTCATCCCAACTCAAAGTATTATTCAGATATAAAAGGACGTTTTATTGTTACTTCGCAGAGCTACACCTACCCTTGATGAATTTGAGAGTTTAAAGTGTCATTGATTATAATGAAAGGATAAAGATGTGAGAGCAGTAAAAAGCTGTAATGATCTAGAGTAATCTCATAGTAGTGGTATCTACGTTCAAGGCATATAAAACCGATGAAAATTTTATTTCTTGCTAGTTGTATATTTCATACTTTCATGTCAGTTCATTTGTGCCAAAAATGACGGGAAGTTTATGCATGCCATATAACTTTTGTGAATACCATTAACAATGAAGGTTTTGTTGTTCGTGTATCTGGCAGTCTGATTGCTTCTATAATGGTGGATGGACAGAGGATATACGTAAAGTCGTTGACCATCTTCACCATCGTTACCCAGAAGCTCCTCTATTTGTCATCGGAACCAGCCTTGGTGCCAATATTGTGGTAAATCATTTCATTAAACTCTTGTCTCCTTTCTATATATAAAAAACTAAGCATACAACATTCTTAAGTAAAAGTCCTTAATCTTTTTTATTATATATTTTTTATGTCATCTTAATCGTAGTAATTGGAAATTAAAAGCACAGAAGGCTAAATGAACATGTCTTTATTAAGAAGTCAAACTATTTTGAATGAAGTACCTTGACTTTGTTTATAAAACTATTCACTTCTCCAGTCTTCTCTGTATGAAGAATGTATTTTTGCATGTTTAAAATACACATGACAAGGCATGTGTCTGCAGTCTTTGTATTTCTCTGTGTATTTTTCACCTTTACAGAGGACATCAAAGGAACCTATTCCAAATATAAAATCGAACCTTGGTAATGGACTTAATGGTTCTTTTCGTAGACACAGGAAATTTTAAACTACCTCAAAATGGAATCTGGAAAAAAGAAAGGGAAAAAAAATAAAACTCCTAACACGTTCCTTCAAAGGAATTTAACTTTTGATGTGCTATTACTTAATCTGATACTATAGATTTGTGCACAACTCGAAAAATTGTAAAAAATTGCCGAAAAACTTACAAAATCAGATCTAAAAGTTCTGTTAAACACGTTTAAGAAGTATTTTAACCTCACTTTTACATAATGGTGATGTTGACATGAAATAGCTTGTCTGCATATTCTTCTCTTCCATGGATAGCAAGTACTCCTGAGCTTGCCTACTTATTCCTCTTAAGTATCACTCGTTATTCTTCAATGTATTTGAACATTTGTGAAAGTGGACCTTTGTCGTAATATGGCGTGGGTTGTGGGAAGCTGTCAAGTCAAATCCTACTTACCTGACTTAATCGAATCTAAAACTAGCAAATTAACCAACACATGGAGTTAGTTATGAAATGATGCAGAAAACAGCAGGAAACAATGATGATTTAGAACAGTTTAGGAAAGAAATTAGCTAGGAATTCGAGTGAACTTGGAAAGAAGATAGCAAAAGCATGGATAGATATATTTTCCGATTTTTTCACACATTAAGTGCTCCTACTATTTATCTTCCACTACATAAACTAACATGAACCACTAACTTACACTAGGGTATCTTGCACCAAACTTGGGAAAGAAGGAAAAAAAAAACTACCAACATATCTAACTACCATGCGCCTTCTAATTCTAGAAGTTTTTGAATTGACAAGCAACTCCTAAGCTTTATATGATTTTCCCTTAGGGCCCTAGCCCTACAGGAACATATTCGGATTTCTATGCTGATTAGTGATTAGTATGGTGAGACACCCAAAAATATCATTTGGCTTAACTTAGAGTACTATTAAAAAAAAAATTAGTTTCTCATCCTAAGTTACCTACTGCATGCTTACCTACAAAAACTTATTTACTTGTGAGAGGTTTCAGCCTCAGCATTTTTCTGGTGATTTAAGTGCATATTAATTATGTGATGCCATAATTTTCTTTTAAAGTTTGTATAAGTGTCAATGAATCACCAGTATCTAATTGTTTTATTGCTAGTGTGAGTGATTGTGTATGATTGCTAGTGTTTGTTTTTCTTCAATTCTCTAGTTCAATTCTTTCAGGTTAAGTATCTCGGCGAGGATGGGGCTAATATCCCGATTTCTGGTGCTGCTGCTATCTGTTCTCCTTATGATCTTTTGGTTAGTATTTTGGAGAATTATTTGATAATTGTTATTGGCATTTTGCTTCACCATAAAGTTTTCAATAATTTTCCAATACATCTATAGCTTATTGACTCACCCTTAAGATCAGTCAGTTAGGCCAGTGCCTATTGTTGGCTTTGTTTTATATAGTCCCCCACTGCATGTTTTTGATGCTTTAGTTTTGCTCAAGTGGCTTCCTTGTTTTGTTCGTGTCAAGGCCATCATTAACTTTGCAGCCTAAATCCTCATATTTAGGCAAGATTTTCTGTAGTGAACTGGTTAGAAGTGTAGGAAACCTCAGTCTGATAATATTTCACATGAAAATAATAATCCTGAAGTGGTTGATATAAAAAGTCACTTCATTTTTCTGTATAAGTATTTTCTTTTCCGTCCCTTCCTTGTCTTCTTGTCTTCTCTCTTGTTAAAATTATATCCCTTTTAATTTCGTCAAATAGTTGGAAGAATTTGAAACTATCAGTAAGTTCTTATTGTTTGTCTAGTATTTAACATTTTTTCCTGCTGTTAATGGGGAAAAAAAGGAGAAAAAATTATTAGTCCCTGCAACCCTAACCTTACTACTTTTGAACCCCTCCTTCATGTGGCAGATAGCTGACAGGTTCCTCAATCGCGGGCTTGTCCAGAAGTTCTATGACAAAGTTCTAACACTTGGCTTAAAAGATTTTGCTCAGTTGTATGTTTGCATCACCTTCTTTTCCTGTCTCTTAATTAACACTGATTGTTGCAAAATGGTCTTGCTTTAACAACTTAACATCCCAATATTCCATTAATCCACATAATTGCTTTATTAATGCTGAATTGCTGATTATTTTTGCATTATCTTCTGTGCCTTTAAAAGATTTACTTACTTAATGACCAACTTTAAATTTCTTGTAGGCATCAACCCATCCTATCTCGTTTAGCAGATTGGGAAGGCATTATGAAGGTCATCTATGTTTTCTTCTTTCTTTCTTTCATTTGACTCACCTTTTCATGTAATTTAAGCACATTAAAAGTAATATATAAGTTAATGAGCTAAGATTGTTTCATTGGCTTTTATGCCAAATTATTAAGTAAACTAAGTCGCATGTTGCTCATCCATTAGTGGTTTGATCCAGTCTACGGGTGTCTGTAATGTAATGGAATTATATGTGCGCTCGTTGTTTCATAAATATTGGAATTATAAAACCATTTTATTAATTTGTAAGCATCCTTCTTATCTTTCAACTTCTCTAAGTACACATTTTATAGTTTTAGGAAACAAAGTTGTTAGTCTTTCTCTCTTTACTCTCAACATTCTAATAAATCACCTCTCTTTTTTAATATCCTCGGTCATTTTTTGGTCGAAATTTTCTACCTTTGTTAGCATACTTCTGACGACCATCATTCTAAGTTTTAATATTCATTTAGCCGCCCTCTTTCAATCATTCTTGCATCCTCAAATTGCCTCTTCCTCTTAATTCATTAACACATAATTATATGTTTGATAAGAGATTTATATAAATATTGTTTGTCTAATCCAAATTCTTTTTTATAAAGATTTTTACCTGTTTAGAAGTGTCTTGTAATCGATAAGGTCAAGGATAAGCCTGTTACTTGCATGTTTTTAGGTACATAATTTTTTAATGTTTTTAAAGTCTGCTATCTTTCTTGCAGTCACGTTCTGTTCGAGACTTCGACAATTATGCGACTCGCATTGTTGGAAAATTTGAGGTAATAATCTTTGCTTTACCCCCGCATTATCCGCTGATTTACTGAAGCTAATTCTATGGTTTGCTAGACTGTGGACACATTTTACAGGCGATGTAGCAGTATTAACTATGTGTGCAATGTAATGGTGCCACTTCTCTGCATCAATGCTATGGATGATCCAGTCTGCACGAGGGAATCTATTCCTTGGGATGAATGCAGGTACAAAGACTTAAGAGTCCTTTTTGCTTTTTGATATTATTTCCAAAATCAAAGAAAGATTAGTTTTTTAAAAATCTCAGAAAGAAATGCATTCACTCTTATTGAAGAGCTAAGACATGTTCAGAAGAATGACTTAACAATGTTTTACTTTAACTTACTTTTATCCTTGACATTCTCTGTTTATTAAGTATGATTATCCTTGACACAACCTGATTTGAATCATTTATAGGACGAATAAAAATATTATTCTGGCTACGACCCAGCATGGAGGACACCTAGCTTATTTTGAGGGGATGAATGCAGAGAGCCTGTGGTAATTTATGTTTCTCTCTTCAAATTATTTGGATTTAGTGGTTAAAATGCTAGGTTGACCTCTAATAACTTATGTTACCATGGTGCCTCCATCTCTAAATTGGATCTTTTATAAATCAAGGGCATACATTCAAACGGTTAGAGATATTTTGGTTTTGTTAAAAGATAATTGTTAAAAAATAATGGAGATGACAAAGGTTGGAATGTTTGAACTAAACTTGGTGACTCATATTTCACTTTTTCTTTCGTTGCTGCACTATGAATTCCGCCCGTGATGTAAAAATATATGAGAAGCCTTTACCCAAATACACGTGTGCATTAATCATACATGTACGGTATATATGAATTTTCTATTGTACAATCATATTTGTGCACAATTACAATTATATTCTCCTCTCTTTTACAGGTGGGTGAGGGCCGTTGACGAATTCTTAAGCGTACTGCATTCTAGTCCGTTGATGCACAAGAAAAATGAGGTAGGTGTAGAATTATTTACAAACCTTTAGTTGGATAATGAAACAAGTAGGCACGTTATAAATCAATTATAAAAAGCTAAAAACAAAAGCAGAGTCATGTATGCCTTTGTTAAGTTGTAAAATAAGCATGCAGCTTTTTAATCTGAAATTAACTCAGCTCAACTTGATAGCAAATTTTATCCCAAACTAATTGGGGTAGACTGCAAATAAATTGCATATATAAGCGTAAAACTAGAAAGGTAAGGGAAAAAATAAAGAGATAAAAAACAATATAAAAGGAAAGAACAGAAAATAATAAATAATACAAAATAAGATAATACAAAAGAATGGGAAAAAATATTGGGGAAGAAAAGTTAAATGTAGCAAAATATGCATGTATATATGCAACATGAACTCTCAAGCTCCGTATTTCTGAACATATTGTTCGATAGCTCTATTAAATATTTTGAACAAATGTTGTAAGTGTCTATATCTACAATATAGTTGGCTTTATGATCTTATAATCTTGGGATTCTTAAATTATTAAATTGTATTAGGTCTCTCCATCACATTTTTGCTAAGTTTAATACTAGTTAACAATTATGCATTTTTGCTCAATATATGAATGCTCCAAGGTGTATATATATATATAGGGTATGCATCCATGGCAACCGGTTGCTGGGGGTACTATTCCAGCAACCATCATCTCCACCATTGATGAATATAATGAATGGCTGAGATTTAAAATAAAAAAATAAAAGAGCTGCCGCTACAAGTTGTAGCGGCAGTAAAAAAATTTATTGCTGGAATATTATAATATAAACATCACATCATTATATAATATAATAATATAAAAAAATATGTCTTTGCCGCTACAACATGTAGCGGCTGACTCTTTTTTTTTTTTTTGCTTTGTTTGTCCCATTTTGTTTGTCCACATTGGTTTTATATTACTAATTTTATTATTAATAATAATATTAACTAACTAATATTAATATCAATACTAATATTAATTAACTAATATTTTATTGTCCCAATTTTTTTTGTCCTTCGTCCCAATTTATATTAATAACTAATATTAATATTAATAATAATATTAACTAACAAATATTATTAAAATTAATAGTAGTTGGTTAATATTAATATTAGTTAGTTAATATTAATATATACATATTAATATTAACTCACTAATAATTTTTTAATAATATTTAATTTAAAATTTTAAGATAATAATTTTGTAATAATATTTTATTTAAAAGTTTAAGATAATAATTAGCTAACTATTAATATTAACTGACTAATAATTTTCTAATAATATTTAATTTAAAAGTTTAGGATAATAATTTTGTAATAATATTTAATTTAAAATTTATAAGATAAAAGTTTAAATTAAATATTATTACAAAATTATTATCCTAAACTTTTAAATTAAATATTATTAGAAAATTATTAGTTAGTTAATATTAATATAATTTTGTAATAATATTTAATTTAAAATTTTAAGATAAAAGTTTAAATTAAATATTATTACAAAATTATTATCCTAAACTTTTAAATTAAATATTATTAGAAAATTATTAGTTAGTTAATATTAATATGTATATATATATTAATATTAACTAACTAATATTAATACTAATAATATTAGTTAGTTAATATTGTTATTAATATTAATATTAGTTATTAATATAAATTGGGACGAAGGACAAAAAAAATTGGGACAATAAAATATTAGTTAATTAATATTAGTATTGATATTAATATTAGTTAGTTAATTATTATTAATAATAAAATTAGTAATATAAATCCTATGTGGACAAACAAAATGGGACAAACAAAGCAAAAAAAAAAAAGAGTCAGCCGCTACATGTTGTAGCGGCAATGACATATTTTTTTATATTATTATATTATAATGAGCCATTCATTATATTCATCAACGGTGGAGATGATGGTTGCTGGAATAGTACTCCCAGCAACCGGTTGCCATGGATGCATACCCATATATATGTACATATATATATATGTACTCCCTCCGTCCCACATTATTTGCAACTCCTTTTGTAGGGTGTGCAACATAGATCTTAAGACATGTTGAAAGCATATTTAGATCTTATATTAATAAATGTATTTGTATATTTTAATATATTGTTATATTTTTAATTATATTATAAATATTTTTATAAATGATATTTATGTGTACCTTTGGTATGTCTGATAATCTGTGTCACAAAGACCAAAAGAAGTGTTGCAACTAATATGGGATGGAACAATTATATATTATATCCCATTCCATGAAGGTCGTGCTTGGCGCGATGGTCAAGTGCTCATTTGTTGATTGTTGGTCACGGGTTCAAGTTGCGGGAATAGCCTCTCTAACGGGTTCTAATAATTTGGTGTATAATATTAAATATATCATGTCTACTCATATTAGCCATTGGATGGTGATGTTGACATTCCATGAATGGTTATTGGCACTGCATATTATATAAGATAGACAACTTATATATTTATTGTCAAAAATACTTTTTGCTCACATACGGAAATTGCTTATATTTGATATTTCACCAAAATGCCTATCTTTAACTTTTTCACCTGAGCATTCTAGTGGGTTTTCTCTCTCTTCTTACTAATAGATAATAACAAAAATATATTTATAAATGCTACCTCCATTCCAAAATATAAGTTGAAAAACCTGTAACACCAAACCAACTCAAATATAGAATGAAAACTTTAATTTCAGTAGTTCATAACTAGAATTCAGAATGTAGAGGTGCAATAGCCGTATTAGTATTATTATCTAAAGAATAGTGAGAGCAGATGGTGAAATAGAAGGCGGGTTATACATGGGGTAGAATTTCTTTCTAATCCATGGTGAAGAGTTGCGGAGATTTAGGAGTGTTTTCTGATAGCAGGGCGGGGGGATTGAAAATGAAATTGTTGGCGATTTAAACACTTTTTTGAGGGTCTCGTTGCAAATAGCATATACTCGATATAATTATTCAATTGTTTCTATCAAACAAATAATATTGTTCACTTGTTACCACGGGCTCAAACAAATAATATTGTTCAATTGTTACCACGGGCAGCTGCCCGCACCTGCCCATTATATAGCTCCTTACATAATCCTTTCCTTTCTCTTTTTCATGAAAGCGAAAAAACTATGAAATATTGAAGCTTGATACTCCAGATACATCTAGCAACGGAATCTTGTATTTGTTTGTTTTATAGGTACAATCCATTACAAAAGAAATTTAAGGTAGCTTCTTGTCAAGGTCATTGAAGAAGGGTGATCAAACATTAAGTGTGTCAAATGGCCATCTTCATCATACTCAACACATGAGCAAAATCACCTTGACCAAATTCTTCCAACAATGAATTATTTGGGAGGCACATTAAGCTTTTTTTCAGATTCCCCCCCCCCCCCCTCATTTGTAAACATTTCTACATATTTGTTGAATTTTGGTTTATCTTACCAAAGTGAAGATAAAATTTATCACCGTGGTACACCGGCCAAAGTCATTTCTTTTAATATGTAACATATCTACTTTCAAAGAATGAGTATAATATGGACGGCTGCCCATGTCACTTGATGATTCATGGTTGTGCGATGTCTTTATCTCCACGTTACAAATCTCATCAGTTTTTCTTTCTTCAAATTTTCAAAGGACAATTTATAAGACAAGTCCTTTCTCCACTAAAAACATGAATACAAAGATATTTACCTCCTATCACAAGATTCACAACTAATGATACATATCCCTGTACTAAAGCCTTAGTACAAACACTATTAAGGAGCCCTTTTAGTATCTAGAATTTTTTTCATTCCACAGTTAGAAATTCATTGGATTCAGATTTCCATTACTCCTAGAATTTCTGTTTGGAACATTTCCTTATCTGCTAGAAATAAGGAATTGACATCACATTATATTACACATATGTTGTGACTTGTGAATGCGTATGTGTGTGATTAGAGGGAGGGGGTTGTATTAACAAGCACAGAAAAAAAGGGTGGTAGCACTCATCAACTACAGAAACAATCAAACTTAAGTCTTACTAGCCCTCCAATCACAAAACAGTAGAGAAGAAAATTGAAAAACTAGATTTACCACTATGCCAAGCGTTGGAAGGTTTGACCGTTTGAGTGATTCATGAAGTTCTGAAATATCCTTTACTTTGCTCTGATTAATTCAAAAAATAATATCATTCAACTCAGACTTTCCTTCATCGCTATAATCTTCTTCCATCTGTGTTCTTTTTATAAATCCCTAGTTGAATCTGTATCTGTGAGAGATAACTTGTTAGAATGGTCTGTTGGGAATTCTATAGATGGGAAAATTGCTATTTGAAGGGTTATGTATGTAACTTACAAATAAAGGGTATTGTTGTTATTTGAAGGGATTTTTAAATTAATTTATGAAGGGAAGGGTATTGTTGTCTAGATAATGAAATGTGGAGTTCCATACCCTTTTCCATCATAGCAAGCTAAATTTTGAACGATCTTCTCTTCAAAGTTACTACTTATAGTAAATAAATAGGAGTATTCACTAAGAACAAAGCTAGTTCCTCTTAAAACTAGAAAGTATCACTTTATATAGATTCCATTGATTGTGAATTAAGTGCACTTCATTTTTGAGCTTATTGTCTCAAAAAGATTATACATTGTTAGGTAGAGAATCAAAGCTGAGTGGTGGTTTTCTTGAATTTTCTTAAGAAAGCTAGGTAAATTGATATTAAAAGTTGATTTATCGAGCATACAAAATATGTGTGCAACAGAAGAAGAATTCTTCTAGGTTTGCATATTTCTTGTTTCTAGATTATCTCTTGTGGATTTGATTAGGGATGGCAAAGGCGCGGTGCGGTTCCGGTTTTTCAGTGATTTGGAACCACACTGGTCTTAAAAAATCTTGAACCTGGAACCGCACCCCGCACCAACATCGGTTCAAGATTTTTTTATACCAAAACCGCACCTGTCAGTTTATATTTTGAACCGTACCGCACCGACTTGCATCAGTCAAAAATTATATTAATTTTTGACTTAATTTTTATTAAATTAGTTTAAAATTTTTACAACACACATTATAATAACATTAAAAAAAATAGCTTAATTAATAAGTAATATAAGAATATATGTTCAATTACAACTAAAATAACACTGCTATAATTTTAGCACTATTATAGTTTTGATATATATCAATTATATATAAAAATATTCATAAATTAACTTTTGATATGCAAAAGTAAAAATTAGTAAAAATATATGTTTGAGTAACTTTATGATTATATATAATACTATAAAATATAAAGATATATTAAAATACAGGTATATATAAAGCGGTTCAAGGATCGGTGTACCGCTGATTCAAAAAGCGGTGAGGTGCATCGGTGGTTCAGAGGCAAATACCAAAATCACACCGGTCCCGGTTTAATTTTTTTGCACCAAAACCGCTTGCACCAAAACCGCACTGGCGAGGACAATGGTTCGGATAAAAGCTAATCGGTTCAATACGGTTCGATCGGTTTCAGATTGGTTTCGGTTTAAATTGTCATCCCTAGATTTGATGAAGCTTTAGTTATATTAGAGTATATTATTATTAGGTAAGGAATTTTTCATAGTTGTTTTTGAGTCTTTTATTTTGTTACGTAACAAATTGTAAGTCGTGATATAAGACTTCCAACTTAAGAGGGAGTATTAGAGTATATTATTATTATTACTTGGTCACCAAGTATACTTGGTGCCCACACATACTTGGTCACTACTCAAGTAGTAACCTATATATAAGGCTTTAGTACTCTTTGTAATAACATAATAACAATATATTTCAATACATCTATTTTATCTCTAACAAAAAAAAAAAAACTACTACGAAGGACCTCTAGTAACTTTCTTCATATGCATTTTCATGTCCAAATTAAAGTCAATTTACTGCCAGTTATAAACAGGCTTGTTATCTTCTTATACAGGTGGAAATTTCTCCGCAGATCAGTCCTTTAGAATCTTCAATTGATCAGGGTTTCTTTGTAAATGTCGTGGAAGATGGTTTGGTGACTGCAATGACAAGTGAGCCGACAACAATAACAGAAGATGTACAGAATGAGCATGTTGTTCAGAAAAATCTGGATGAAGATGCGATTTCAAACATACAAATGGATGATCACACGAATGAGAAAACGAATTCGCCAGATGACATTGTCCAGCCCCAGGGACAAGGTGTCAGTAATATAGTTGTTCCTATTAGAAAATGTCTGAATCAGCTTTCGCGACATACCAGGAAATCGATCTGGCTTCTGGCTTACATTGCGTTAATAACAAGTTGGCCACTCCTGGGGTCAGGTCTTCGATTTCTCTTTAACAGGAAGTTCAGAAATGTCTTACAAGTATCTAAAAAGAGATAAGAATCCCATACTTAATAATCCCTGTTGTTATATCTGAAAGGTTTACCTATGCACAATAATTTTAGAATCATGTATATTTTCCTTGGCAAAGATAACAGTGAGGTAGATCCTAGAAGATCCCTAGTGAAGAGCAGAAGAAATGTTATGTATGGAAATTGGAACATGACTATCATTAACATGTTCATCAGATTATTTGTATTGGATCAGAAAATAGACCAATCTCAGCTGTTGTATAGGAACCGTAAAATAATCTCATTTTCTACTTACGCTTGAGCTCAAATACCAGATGAGAGTATTTTGCGAGCGTGACTGATAGAAATTCCATCTCTCTAATTTCTCATTTCCATAATATTAAGAGTTTAATATAGCTGCAAGTTGGGACTAATTCCATGGTGCCTTGTGTTTGGCTTGGTTGCTTTCACCGTTTAACAGGTGACCTATGGTAATCTATACTTGTGTAGAATGGCTCAGAAATTCTCTCCTGCAGGTTTGAGATTATAATAAAGGGGATGAAATGCTTACTGAGCAAGAACATGATTTCATGGAGCTTTGTACAGATGTAATGCTTTACACAGGTTTACGAGAAATGTACTCCCTTGTCTTGCAGTGAGAGAAACAACTTGACTTCATTATGCATATTGAGATTTGTCAACCTGGACATAATTTTTCAGATGATTTTTTCTGCAACATTCAATTTGGCTATAATTTGTGACAAAGAATCTCAACTGCAGTTTGTAGCTGAAGAAATATGCTAAAGTGTGTCGATGACAACACAAGATGTGCCAAAAGCGATGTATGACTTTCACTTTCGGACAGGAGTACGCGAACTTGATTAACTGGCCATGTGACCAAAATATGAGCGAATACATTTCAATATCCATTAAGAGACCTGATTCCTCAGGTAAACCATATCAAAAATTACAGTAGCACCAAATTTTGTTCCCTAATGGAATGTAATTGCCAGCCAAGAAAAACCTACAAATGTTCCCACATTCTAAAATGCACCAAGTTGAACTGCATCATTCAGAAACCACAAAGATGTCTGGTAGTCTATAAACTTCATGTTTATCTAAAGTACATAATCAAATACAGTATCAAGTTATCCTTTTTAATGAAAAGTAACCTCAAGTGATCTTTTACCCGATATGATAAGAGAAATCGACTGGAAAATTTAGTAAGCTAATCTAAGATCAAACTAACAAGATGCATGACAGTTGTGGAACTTCAAATCTAGTGAGCCCGGGTCATCTTCACTTTTGGCATCCCCTTCTTCAATTGGCGTGCACGCTCTTTTGCCTCTCTCTTGCGAAGAGCCTCTGCATTGAGCTTTGCCTCGGCCTCCTCCATCATCTTCTTACGATCAGCTTTCTTTCGCTGCAACTCTTCTTGCCTGGCATATTGAAATTCTCTATATACTTCTTGGGCAAGCTTATTCCTGGCTGCTTCTGTTTTAGATCGAGCCTGCGTTGTAATATCACAGTTTAATAAAACATTAAAACATTGTAATGCTTCAAGTCTTGCATTTTTGGTAGAAAATGTAATTCAGAATATGACCCACCTGTGAACTTAACTTGTACCGCCCAATTAAATCAATGTAATAGGGTACAAGAGCCACCAATCTAGTCATATCAGCCATGTGATTGGCATCAGGAATAGCAAACCTGAACATCAGGATCTTCTTATGTGAGCCCGGGTATTGATCAGAGAAATGCATTGAGATGAAACCCTTTCCGAATTTCTCAAATGCCTTCTCGCCAAACACCTGCAGATATAAAGAGAGCGTATATTGCATAAATGGCAGCAACTTTCCTCAGAAAACACTCATGGATGTTAATAATAAGACTCTGTAAGACCATCAATGATACCAAACTCCATGCATAAATGAGGGCAAAAGACAAAAATGATCTAGCCTAAGTTTAAGGATAAAAGCAAGAACAGGAATGAGAAGATCAATGTGTATACAATGAGGTACTAGATCTCAAAAGAATAGAAAGGGAGCATTAAGCAGGAGCAATCTTAACAGAATGATAATGCATGTATAATGATTAATGAATGACTGATAATTTCTCCCACTACTGCTGTTTATGCATTTGAATATAATTCACTTTGAGAATCTGGGATTTTCTTATGCATATGATGCATTTTTCGACTTTTTCTTTCATATGTACATAGTTTCCTCATCATTAGTCCAATTTCCTCCTTATTACTGGAAAATGGAAACTAGTTTCAACTTTTCTTTTTCTTTTTTTCCTGATAAAAAAGAATACTTTATTGATTATTGATTAGAAGAGAAAATTACAACTCATTACGAGAACAAGAAGTACTCCCAACAGAAAATAAAGAAAACAAAAATGAGAAAAACTTAATATTAATGAAGCACCGCCCACCAATCTCTTTGAAGATCGGATAAAAAAATTCCTCCAAAAGCTCCCATTGCATGAGCCCAAAGAGAAGAAGAAAGATATTTTATACCAAAATAACTCAATATTTGTACTCCGATCACAAAAAATTCTAGCATTTCTCTCAATCCAAATCCCCCACAAAATAACAAAACAAGCACATCTCCAAAGGATCCTCCTATCGCTTGTATGACCAAAACCCTTGAGTTTGCATAGTAAAAGATCTTCCACCAAAGAGGGGCATATCTAACTTTCCCCCGTCACACTAAATAAACAGCAGCACAACTGCCAGGCCATCGAACAATGAAGAAACAAATGAGAACGAGACTCGCTATCCTTCAAACACATTACACACACATCTGGGGATACAGATTTGGAAGGCCTTGCGCCTTTGACGCATATCATTAGTATTAAGCCAAGCAAGAGTTAAGGACCACATAAAAGCCTTAATTTTTTAGAGAGCCTTTGCTTTCCAAATATAAGAGGCTAGAGGAAAACGATGAATTGAACGATAACTCAATAAGTGAAGAAAGAACGACACGAGAATATTCCCGAAGAATCAAAACACCAAACACACGCCTATCCAAGGACTGAGAAAAGAAAGCACAATTAAGAAGTTCAATAAATAAAGAGAATTCCTCCGTCCCCCTGTCATTTAAATGACGGAAAAAATGAAAATCCCAAAAAATTGAATCTCCCTCCCAAGTATAGAAGTTAGAAATAGGAGAGTTATGCTCAGACAAAAGGTAAAAAAGACGAGGAAAAACTATTGAAAGAGGAACATCTCCTATCCAAATATCCTCCCAAAACCGAATTTTCATGCCATTACCAACTTGGAAATGAACAAGAAAATGAAAGGAAGTATAACCTTGGAAGATAAATTTCCAAGGACTAGAATAAGTAACACAAGAAGAACAAGGATTTGAATCCCACCCATTCTGCTGAATTCCATACTTGCTTCTAATCACCTGATGCCAAAGAGAGACAGGTTCCAAAGGAAAGCGCTATAGCCATTTACCCACTAGAGATTGGTTCTTAGATATCAAGTTCCCAAGACCTAAACCCCCTTCCTCTCTAGGACGGCACATAGAATCTCAATCAACCAAATCGTCCTTCCTATCCTCGCTATCCCCATCCCATAAAAACATGTACATAATACATTCAAGAGATTTGACTACCACTACCGGGACCTTAAACAACGAGAGATAATAAAAAGGAATACTCGCTAAACAAGCCTGAATAAGAGTAATCCTCCCACCCAAAGAGAAGTAAGCACATTTCCAACAATCAAGTCTCTTACCCACTCGCTCTACTACAAGATCCCAAAAAGATTGAGATCTCAGGTTACCACCTAAAGGGACCCCTAAATAAGTCATTGGTAAGGACTCGACTTCACACCCAATTAGTGAAGCATAAGAAACAAGAACATCCTCCTCCATATTAATACCAATGAAACTACACTTTGAAAAGACTACACTTTGAAAAATTAATCTTCATACCCGATATAGACTCAAAAATTTGAAGGAGTGACAAGACATTCTTAAAACCTGCAACACCTTCAGCGAGAAAAAGAATGGTATCATCTGCAAATTGAAGATAAGAAACTCTAATTTCATCTCTACCTACCAACTACGCAGCCATTAACAAGACCCTCCATCTCGATTTTTTGAATCATCCTACTCAAAATATCCACCACAAGAGAAACAAAGAGAGCGGATTCCTTTGTCCTTGAACCAATATTTAGGCTCACCATTAACAATAGATGGGAAGAAGAAAAGCAACCCTTAATCCTCATTCTCCATTTCGGCCCAAAACGTTTCCTAGTTAAGACCTTATCTAGAAAACTCTAATTAACCCTGGGCTTTCTCAAAATCCAACTTTAAAATCAAGGCCCTACTACCTCTTCGTCTCACATCTTCCACCACCTCATTAGCAACTAAAGCCGCATCTAGAATTTGTCTACCACCCACAAAAGCACTCTGGTTAGAAAATATATTACCATCTAAGACATCACCAATGCGCTTGGAAAGGACCTTAGTGAGAATCTTATACACACTAGTCACTAAACTTATAGGTCTATAATCTCTAACGATCTAACCTTCTTAGGAACTACTAAAGTAATAAAGGTAGAGTTGATGCTCTTACACAAGACTCCATTACCATGAAACTCTTGGAAGAAACTCAAAAGATCATCTTTGATAGTACTCTAACACTATTGAAAAAAAAACTAAGGAAAATCCATCCGAACCTAGAGCCTTGTCACCCTCCATCCCAAAAACGGCCCATCTAATTTCCTCCTCAAAAGACCTCTCTAACCACAAACTCTTATCCCCTTCAATAGTATCCCATTGTAGCCCCTAAATCATAGGCCTAGCACAACTATCCTCCATATACAAATCTTTAAAAAAATTAGTTATATCATCAGCTATCAAGTCATTAGACCTATGAACCTCCCCAGACTCCAATTCAATTTCTTTGACAAAAATTCGCCTACGCTTTCCACTCGCAACTTTATGAAAAAGCTTAGAATTACAATCCCCATGTTTAACCCACTTAGCTTTTATCTTCCGTCTCCAACAAACCTCTTCTTTCATGACTAATTCCTCAAACTCCTTCTTAAGCATTACCCTCCTACTAATAAATGACCATCTTCTTCTAACCTGTCAATGTCTCTCACCTCCCCCGCTAATGTAGTTTTCCTTAATCGTAAGTCACCAAAAATCTCTTTATTCCACTCCTTCAACCCAACTTTGATGTCTCACAACTTCTTCACAAATACAAAACTCGGCCACCCTCAAATTGGCACTCATCCCACCACTCCTTAATCAGCCCTTCAAAATTATTATGAGGAAGCCACATATTCTCAAAGCGAAAAGGAATAGGCCCCCACCTGATTGGATTAGATTCAATAACCACGGGAAAATGATCTGAAGCCATCCTAGGTAGCACCTCTTGAACCTGATTGATAAATTCATTTTCCCAATCATTGGTAAACAAAAACTTGTCAATCTGTGTAGCTACCCGCTGCCCCTCAGATCTAGACCAAGTAAATTGAGCATTAGAGAGCACGATATCCTTCAAACCACAATCCCTAATAAAAGAGAAAAAAGGAAGGTTATTTTGAGAATTGTTTGATACAACCTAATTAGTATCACAGAATAATCTAGTAACTCCCTCCTTATAGATCTTCTCATTCATGAGCATCCTCCCAAAAGTCCATGCATGTACCTCACCAACTCCCACGAATGATGCACCAAGATAGTGACTTCCAAGAACCAACTTTTCCTAACGTTCATAGTAACTCCAAAAATTACACTATTCGAACCATGTCTCATTGACAACCCTCTAATCCACTTGCATAAATATTGTTAGTATATGGCACTTGGCTAATTGGTGGTAAACAAGATGAAGAAACACTAAGATAAGATTGATTATCCAAGTTTGCTCTACATAAAAAAACTCCCAACCCTCCCCCCCCCCCCCACACACAAAAAAAAAATTACACTGAACCCAGCACTATAAAAATGCCAGCAAAATTAGGATAAGATACACATTCTCAATCAAAAATGATTTGAATCCCAATTATCATATGATTAAACTCGAGCACAATAGGAAAATGGTCAGATGCAGGGATGAATTCCCTTAACTCTTCCCCCCTCATCAGATTAGAAGAAACATCCTCCCACAAGATTATAAAGTTCTTTCAGTCACATCTGTTGCAATGCAGGCTATGTAGCTGTAGAATAACTTCAGTTGTTAATACCTAAAAACTTTAGAACCACTTGGACTACCTTGATGAATCATCTCACACATTCCATATAAATAAAACAGAAACTAGGAAGTATTGTTCACCACACAATATCAACCCTTAGCATTAGATAAGTCAAACAGGAGTACCAAACAAGCAATCATAACTCCAACTATATTGAAGAATTAATTGATCCCTCTAACCTAATATGACCCAGAGTACTTACAATCCACAGTGAAGAATATGCACTATGTTCAACAAAGGATTTGACACTGCTACACTAATATGCTACTATTCAACATTCAATGTATATCTAAATTTAAAACATCAAATATATGTATATAGATGGTGCCAACTTCTTCTCATGTCTGAATTGTTATAATAATTTCATGAGGACTACAATTCTTATATACCCAAACATAAGAAAACAAAAGAAAAAAAGAAACCAGAACATACATCCTCATATTTCTTCTTCGCTTAAACAATGGGGCGATGGTTATTTCTTTCTTTTATCCCCCTTTTTTGGCGGGGAAAAAAAGCTTGATTAGCTTGAATTTCAATGTAAAACAACTAATTAAAAAAAGGCATGACCCTTTTTGCAAGCTTCAATATTTCCTAAAAATTTCCATAATGCACTTGTTCCACCAACTCAAGTGCCAATTGACTACCCCTCAAGTCAATAATCATCATAACAAATAAATCCAATCCTGTAACACAAATAGTACTATATGTTGTTTTCCTTAATTACAATGTTACATCCTTCATCCTCCAAGGAAATATATCATAGTAAATAGGGGCATACTTATTGAGAACGGTACAGCTATGTTTTGCCTTACCTAGAGTATAGAAATAAAGAACTTCTCTAAAACCAAGCTATCTCTCAATTTAATGTTATTGATGCAGAGTTCCTTGCATTTCTGGTATAACGAGTAATACCCTACATGTACAGGATCCTATCATTTGTACAGTTTTTTGGGATTTTTCTCCAAGGCCTAAGTCTGTGCCTGCCTGTGGTTAGCTTAGTTTTTTTATTTATTTGTTTTTCAAGAATGTTATTTCCTTGGCCAGTATACTTTGTGTACAAGTAGGTAGGCTTGCCATCTGTGTGGAGAATTCTGATGTAACATAACTTATCAAAAAAGATAGGTACAATTCCTTCTGTTGAGGGGGGCGAAGATGAGATTTTGGAGCATAAATATTCTAACTAGGTTTGATCAGCTTTAAAGCACAAATCAGAAACTAAGGAACTCAATCAACCAATTTAAAGTCATCAGTAACCTCATTCTAATTAATTAGAGTACCCTAGACATTTCATAAGGCAACACAGAATCAACATAAGAAGTAAAAGCACAACTATGCAAGTGAAATAGCAAACACATACTTAAGTAAACATTATATTCCCAACACAAAAAACCAAACAAACACCATAAAAAAAAGTAATCAACTGTTCAAAAATATAAAATATACAGCTCAACCCACATACCTGATCAAGCACAGCATCTGTGATCAAATCTCCAGCAACCTCCTTCGACTCTGAAACAACTCCAAAATCCTCCACAGCCCACTTCCTATTACTTGGCGGCGAAACCAAATTCGCAAACCTCTGAAGATCCCTCTCCTCCTTCTGCATAGTTTTTGCCGCCTTCTTCTTAGCTAATGCAAAAATCACATTATCCATTGCATCATCATTCATATAAACCTCAAAACTAATCTCATCCCTACAAGGCACAACCAAATTATACAATCTCGATATCAAATCGTGCCGGCTCTTAAGCTCCATTGTTGCCAACAACCCCTGACAAAATCTCCTTCCACTAGCATAAAACTTAAACACATTTTGCCCTTCTTTCAACAACAAAGGTGAGTCCTCACCATCCCCCACACCCAACAAACTAAAATTCTTTTCAAAAATAGAGTCTTTAGTGGCAAATTTCGCCGCCCAAGCCAATGCAAGATTCTCATTTTCTTTCTTACCAGTAAAATAATTGATCAAGAACATAATTAAGAAAGCAACACAAACGATCTCAATCGTATAAGATCTAGGACCCATTACAATATTCGATTTTGGTTTGGACTCTTTTTCATCTTTTTCAGCATCAGTGGCATTTTCAGTAATTTGGGCTGGTTCCGGGGGTGTTTGTAGAGGCAAGCCTTCGAATTCATCTTCATCCCAGTAATCGAAGGAAGTGGGTGAGGGTTTCGTCGGAGGGAGATCGGACGGCTGCTGAGATGGATTAGGTTTTGGAGAAGAAGGGGCGGGATTGGGTGGGCCATGGTGCGATTCGGGATCGGAGAGAGAAGTCAAGGTAGTGGGAGGAGGAGGTGATCGGAGGGGAAGATCGGAGAGAAGGGAGTCGTCGGAATCGAGGGGTTCATCGTCTTCGGCGTCGAAGCCTTCGAAATGGGAGGCGGCGGAGACGGTGGAGGGAGAGAGGTGGTGGATGATGAGAGAGAAAATGGAGAGGAGGGCTATGAGGTAAAAGAGAGAATCGCCGCTTCTTGGGAGGAAGAAGGAGGAGAGAGGTGAGAACCAGAGGGATGAAGAGGAGCTTCGTTTCGCCATTGACGAGTAAGAAAATGCAGACACTGGAGTGGGGGATATCAATGATTGATGGGAGTTTGTAGTGTATAAGCCAAGAGGCGACAATTTCAATGAAACTTTTGGACTTCGGAGGGACTAGAATGTAAAAACTTATAAACTAGTACTTGTAATAGAGATTTTACATATTACGAATCCATCATAAAAGATATTTTACATACCATGAATAAAAGATTTTTTTTTTATTAAAAAATAGAGAGAAGAGGAAAAAATAACTTGTAAATGCATTTCACTTTTAATAATTACACTTTATTGTAAATAGATATTTCATTTACTTTTATTATAGAGTGGTACGGTGAAGAATAGAGTGTATTTTTCATATTCTAATTCTTTTTAATTGTCACCGTTTGAATTTTACTTTATTCAGGTAGTAAAATGTTAATTACGTGAAAATGCATTTATCATCTCTTTTAAAATAATTATCTATAAGTATAAGAAATAATAATATCTTAAAAATTAGTTCATAAAGAGTTTTTTTTAAAAAATTGATATTTTTACATAAAAATATAATATTTTCACGTGAGTCTCTCTCATATAAATGTGAGATTTACTCACTATTCAAGTAAAAAGAATCATGCAAAAATATAAATTCCCTTTCTTTATCACGGCGAACTAAATTTATTTGGCCAGCAAAATGTAGGTGTGGCTCATGAAAGAGTTGAATAAATTGATTGAGTATTGAGAATTTGAGATGCGCTAAAAATCGAATATAACTTAAAAAAAAAGTTATAACTTAAAAGGAGACTCTTGTGAAAAGAAGGAAACTTGAGTAGCTGAATACACTCATTCGGCAAGGGATGGAGGGAGTATAAGTATGTTAGTAATTGTCTTATTCTTAAATGTCAATTATATATGGATTAATATTGAAGTATGTTAGTAATTATTGACTATTGAGAAAAACAGAAATGTCAATTTAGAAAAAGAGTATTTTGGTCAATTATGGTGGATCGAAACTCATAGAATTTGTACTCATTTTGTATTTGATCATCATAACAAATTATGGTGCATGTGAGACCCACACAGCTGCTTCCACTTTCATTTGCATGTTCCTATAATTAAAGCACCGATCGATCAACCTTCTTTCTCAATTGATTAATCAGTTCTCGTTTGGGACTATTTGGGACGTAAGATATTTTGATGTAGATTCAATCCATCATCCTTATAAATCCATCTGTTTGTAAATTGGAGTAGCCACTTCTTTTCTTAATTTATCCTTCAATTTCTTCGTTTGTAATGTTACGTTTGAATAGTAAAAATAAAGATAAAAATAAAAAGACCAAACGCCATAACCTAATGATAAAAATTTATGTATTTATTGTGCGAAATCTCATATTCGAATCAATCTCTTAACATAAGTCAAAATTCGACAGACGTTATAAAATTAATTAAATGTAAGTTTTGACTAGTTCTAATTTTGTTTCACATGAATGAACCATCACCAAATTTATGAATTTTATTTGTTAAGAGAGAATATAAAATCATCGATTTCAATCGAAAACAAAACTAATAACTTTTTTTTTCTCGATTTCATTCTTTTCTATGTTCTATTCTATTGTTTCATTAATTTCGTACCTCCTATCCAATCCAAAGGTAGGATAAATGCTTTAAAAATGTTATATAACTTCTTTCATGGGCCAAAGTAGTTGACCTGTCTACTTCTTCCTCCTTAACCTTCAAACCACAATATCTCACCAGCCACCAAATCTCCAAATCCCCTCAACTTTTGAAGTGAAAGCAAAGAAAACTCAAACTCAACTCATATCCATCATCATCAAATACTTTCATAATATCCCTTATTTCCCTCCACCACCCGTACTTGATCATCTCTTTTCCATTTCCCTTCCCATTTCCACCACCATGGAAATCATCCAAACACCTCCAACCAACCCACCCAAAGACTACCACTCCAACGTAGACACCTCCCGTCCCTTCTCCTCCGTCAAAGAAGCCGTCGCCATCTTCGGCGAACGCTTCCTCACCCCAGAAGTCTACTCCCCCAAGCCATTTTCCTTCCCCAAACAAGAGAAAACAAACTTTTCCTCCTCACCTTCATGGAAATATATCTCACCATCACCAAGTCCTCCCCATATTTACAACAACAATACACTTGTAGACGCTCTAAAGAAGCTCGAAAACGAGCTCGAAGAGACGAAAGAAGAGCTCAAGTTGCTCAGAGAGAGAGAGTCTGAAAATGAGGTAGCTTTGGCTTCATTGAATGCTGAGCTTCACAAGAACATGTCGAAGATTGCGCAGGCCGAGGCAACGGCGGCAGGGAAGGCGGCGGTGGAGGAGGAGGGGAGGAGGAGGGATTTGATAGTGAGGATGGAAAGTTCACCAACTTTGGCTCAAATACTTAGTTTTTCTCAAGAGAAAGAAGGGGGTGGATTTGGAGGGAAAAAGAAAGAGAGGAAGAGTACTATTGGGAGGAAAAAGAAGCCTATTATACCTCTTGTGGGAGATTTGTTTTGGAGGAAAAAAGGGTCATCTACTACTCTTCATAATCCTCTCTTTTCATCTTCTCATGTTCATTGGAATTGAGAACATGATATATATGTGCATGCATGCATGGGTTGTTTAGTGTGTATTCAGTTACCAAGCATATTTGGGAGAAGAAAAAAGTTTATGGTGTCATTGTATGATGAAGAGAGAGTTCAAATGTTTAGTTTGGTTTGATTTTCCGAGTGTTGGTGTATAATTAACTAGGGTGTTCATTCAAACATGTGAAGCATTTTCTTGTGATAAATTTGTGTTTTAGTTTTTTCTGATCATACTTATTCTCGAACTCAAGCTAGGTCAATCTTTAAAGGAGTTCGTCATTTTTTTGAAGTGTTATTATATACAATGATAAATTTATGTTAATATTATGAGAACACATGAAATAATGAAATAAGATGCAATAGATTAGGAACTCAAATATTATTATTCTACTTAATGCTTACAGCTCCATTGTTAGTGGCAATCCACAGATGACTAAAAGTTAAAAACAAGCCAACTTGTAACCAATAAATAATAGATAAATTTTTGATATTACATGCAAAATTGTCACCTTTGAAACCACACAGATGAGTAGATGACTAAAGTCTAAAAAACATCCTATATTTATTCCTCTTTTTTTTGTTGGGCTCCTAATTTAAGCCCATTTAAGTCAAAATGTGTGGCCGAAGCAGACCCAAAATCGCATTACAATGCAGTTTTTCTTTTTTTTGGCTGATTTGAACACATTTATACACTCTACCTTGACATGCCAAAACTCGAACTTCTAACCTCATGGTTAACATGAGTTAGGTAATACCACTCGGATTGAAGGCCTTCAGTTTTACAATGCAGTTTACTCTCACCACTTTGCCCGTAATGTTGCACTTCTCTATAAATTCTCTTCACCAAGGTTGACAAACCCAGTTCTAGCTGAAATTTGACCTCTAAAGTTCAGCGACGATTTTGTTTTAGCAGTGGCTTGCTGTTTGATTTTCTTAATGGCAGAAAGCTTGATAACAGAATCAGCACCTGCAGTGAATAACCAGGGCTGCCTCGGATGGAACTTACAATCCATCACTCCTAAATACAGCACAAACAATTTTAAACATAAATCAGCTAAAGTTTAACATGCTTTTTCTATTAAAAAAATAAACAAATAGATAAATCAGAACACCTTCACCAGGAACCAAACCTCATCCCATATTTCATTACACCCATGAGATATTAGAGCATAAACTAAAGACGAAAAAAAAAAACCCTAGTAAATTGATTAGTTTAATTCTATAATTTTGAAACAGCATTTTCTTGCAGTAGTGGATGTATATTGGAGGGGTATGAATGTATCATCGAGATTGTAAGACTAAATATTCACGTCATTCAATTTGGAACATAGAGATCTTAGACACGCAACAGCTGGGAAAAGATGGAAGAACATGGCAAAGGGCTGTCTATCATTTAAAGTAATTAATCTTCCCACGTATCTTCATTAGGTCTAGGTCAAGCTCTCAAAATTTTAACTTGTTCTCATCCAATACTACAAGTGGCTTTCATCACTGCCATAATTCGGAAATGACAAAAAGGTAAAAATCAAAGCACTGACCTCTTCCATTTGTGGTCGCATGCCCGCGAAGAATTTCCAGTGGAACAATAAGGGGGTTCTGGTTTAGATCTGAATACACCATGCCATGAAAAATATATGCTGTGCCATCATCAGAACACAATGCAAATAAAGGGTAGGACCGATGGAAGGCTACGTTGGTTACGTCTTTTGGATGACACCTGTTCAAACAACATTAGCACAATTATATCAGACTGAACATGAGATAGACAACTAACAGAAAATAGAAATGTGTGGTAGTTTAATTCACATGTTCAACTTGACAAATAATATGGCTGTTCAGCACAATCTAAGTCATAAATTTGATATAACTTATTTATTTTGCATAAATGCATTGCATGTTGTTAGCATAGGTTCAATATGAACACTTGATATAATGCTGATCCAAGGGCATTCAGCTCTCTCTGTAAAAGCAGCTGCAGTGAGAACCAAAAGAGCCTCACTATCTCCTTTCAGCGTTGGAACCCTGGAATATATAGAGAATAGGCATATACGCGTGAATATTTTAAAAGATGGGCAGAACAGTTAAGGCCATCATCGGCTTAACGGGATAAACAGTTTACTTCCAGTACAGGAAGTTTCTGAAGATGCACTACTAATTATTGGTCTATTGATAGAAATATTTTATTTACACGAAAATCTAAATTGTACTTCGAAATTTTCAATGTGCATGAAATTGCTAGTTTTGAACATATTCAATGAAGGAGGGAGAAAACTCAAGAAATCTTTGATAACATAAAGTACTTGCAGTTGCATACTTGAGAATTCTGTAAGGTTGAGAGGAAAGGTCCATGTCAAACCAACACAATTTTCCTTCTCTGCTCCCAACAATGACATTATCACCTGCCAGAGAGAGAGACCCATATTTAGCAGATTCATGAAACAAAATGATATTCTTATACATGAACAGAAGATGAAAGATTAGAGAGTAATGAAATTTATCAAACTTTCTTTCTTTTTCATCTTTTTGACAGAGAAGCAAATCAAGCAATTAGAAATGAACTGCTGCAAGTTTGTAACATACCACCAGGATGAATGGCAATAGAGGAAACTTCACGGACCCCAGTTTCAAGCTTCTTAACGAGCTTTTGCTTCAGCAGATCATACACACGAACATTCTTTTTCGTTGAGATAAAGAAGATGGATCTATTTGGATGAAAAGCTGCTGATACAGGAAGCCCATGAAGTTTGAATGGTATCCTTTGGGTAAGTTTCTTTGAGAGCTGGTGAATTGATATTGCTCTCGATTCGCTTAATGAAACAAGTTAAAGAATGTAGAATTGAAACAACAAACAAACCAAGTTCAACGCATTTAGATAAACCTCGCACAAAAGTCAACCAAATCATGGCAGATGGCAAACTGAAAGATACTCCTGCTTTAGCAATACATTATGCTGTTAAAGCAGTGACACCGTAAACATTACATCATAATTAAATAAAATAAAGAAGCTGAATATGCATTTCAGGTAACTGAATATGCATTTCAGCTAACAAAAAGGGGTATAAATCCTCACTTTTTCTCTCTTTTCTCTCCTCTCCCGCTGCTGCTTGCTGCTGCTTTTCTCCCTTTTTTTTTCTTTCAAACTCCCTGTCTCCGGATGAAAAATGAAGAAATGCATTGATAAAGGCTGCCAGAGGCAGCCGCAGATTGATCCGCAGCTTGGCCGCAGGTTGATCTGCGGCTAGCCTCGGTTCCCCCGCGCCGCGCTCGACTGTCGTGTCGTCAGTCGCCCCATCATTGGCCGTTGATTGATCTGCAGCTGGCTGGGCTGATTTTCTCGATTTTCGTACCGCACCTCGATTCTCGTGTCGTACTGTTGGTTTTCGCTGTAAGGCTTGTATTTTGCAGTCCAGGAACAGCTGGGAAACGTGTCATATCGTTCAGGAATGCTCATTTCGAATAGCTGGGACATGACACAGGATTTGTATTTGGAGCTTGGTTTCCAAGGGGCGCTGCCCCCCGACCCCCACCAGCTCACCGGCGAGCAGGTAAGCGTAGTGGCCATTAGTCGATTCCTGATATCCGCTCGTTGTCGTGTCGGCTTTGATCGCAAGTCGTTGTGGTGGCTTTGAGTGTTCGTACTTATGTCCACCTTTCGTTCTCGTAGGCTGGGTTAATTGACGATTTTGCCCTCCTGTCAGGGTTAGTATACGAAGCGCAAAATTTGGGTCTTGTTTCCGGTTGATCGTCTCGTAAATCACCTCGTTCCTGCCGAGTCCCGCCCCGACAAATCGATTCGTCGTGTTCCACACCCGATCGGTCGAAATCTCGTATTTTATTTTCACATAACAAGTCAAATGGGTTTTAAAATTGATCAATTTTGCAAAGGAAAAGGGGGGAAAGCATCGGCCCCAGCCGCAGATTGATCTGCGGCCAAGATCGGATTTTGTAAACCGATCGCCCCTTCCCAGATCTGTCGTTCTCAGCCCTTACCCACTGTTGCTTTTCGCGATTTTGCACCTTCATACGTCCCTTTTGCCGATTTTTTTCCACCTCGCAAAAACCGCTCCGGTTAGATCGATTTACATGCTACGGGTAACATTTTGACCGATTGTTTTCTCATCTCGTCAATGTTTCGCTATATATTTGCTATTTTGAATGTTTAGAGTTAGAAATGCATGCTTTGAAATGCTATGCCATGTGTCATTGCATGTATATGTTATGTCTCAACTGTGCGAGTCATATTTTATGCTCATGATGCGGGTCACACATACTTGTCGTTTTTTTTTGAAAGAAAGCATGCATTATGGTCATTTTAATGTCGTAATTAACCATGTAAAATGCAATTTTGATCTGTTGTGGCTTGGGTTAATTGAAAACATGCCTGGCTGTGCATGGGACGCTCATTTTATAGACGAAACTCTGCCGAAATTTTGAAAAATCTGGAGTCCCACTAAAATCTAATTCATGCATATATAGTAACCATGCATCATGCTGCATTAATTCTACGATGAAAATAGGCAAATAAAATGTTTGTGATATAATTCGAAATAGAATATACCTCCCTCTTCGACTGTTTCGTTCCACCTATGGATCCTGACGCTCCCAGCAGCTCCACTGCGCCTCGTGCCTCAGGTGTTCGCCGTCGTAGGGCTGTACCTGCCCCGGTTTCGACTCGGACTCGCCAGGCTCGCCGACTGGCGGAGGCTGTCGTCCGGCCTGATCATCCTGAGGTTGATGAGGCCGTTCTTCCGGACATTGAGGCAGAGGGGCCGCCCTCCGGCACACCAGCTCCCTCTACTCGTCGCGTTCTACCCGGTGCCTCTGTTCAGGTGCACGATCTGTTGGATCGAGATCTCAGTCGTCACCCCTCAGCATCTCTTGTTGCTAATGAGGTATATTCATTACTCCTCTGAATTCATTCCCAATCTCTGTTCGTATCTGGACTGATCCATTAGTGATTGCCACAGGTGTCCGAGTTCACTCAGCCGAGGGGCAACTGGTTTAACATCTACTCCCTCTACACAGCACTGCACGCCGATTACCGCACGGTGGTGGACTCCTGGGGTTTCCGTTCTTTCTTCACCATCATTCCCCGTCAGTGCCCATGGGGTTATATGAGGGCTTTGTCTGAACGATGGTTCCACCAGACCCAGTCCATTCATCTTTTGGACTGCGAGGTTGTGCTGACTCCTTGGGATTGGAGGTACATCACCGGCATCGAGTTCACCGGAGTCCGTGTTCCCCTAGATCTCGATATTACTCCAGCGGAGGTCCGATCTCTATTGGGTTTCACTGCCGAGGACCGGGTCTTCAAGGCCCGCAGCATTGGCTGTTGATACTGTTGGAGGTATCTATGCGACGCCCTTCCCTGCAGACCGAGCTACTCGTGACATTCTGCTCCGGCGTCTGTTCCTGACTATTATGAGGGGTTGTTTCCTAGGGAACAAATCTTCTACCATTCACTTCAGCGTTGTCGGAGCTATCAGGGATGTGGATCGGATCGGTGATTATGACTGGGGGTCCTTCACTTTCACCTATTTCCTCCATGGTCTCCGTCTTCGGACAAACAGACGCTTGGCTTGGGTTTTACCCCTTTTTGCTAGTAAGCCTTCTTTTCTTACTGCACTTCCTATCATTTCATTTCCCTTCTCTGCATCTGCCGGTTACTCATGTCGTTTCTTGTCTCTGTTCACAGTTCTGGGCGTACGGGCGACTCCCATGCCTGAGGCCTGTCACGACTCTCGGTCTGGATACCTATCCCAGGGGTCGGCGGTGGCACGACAGTACTTTGGAGGAGGTCCCGGTGTCTGGCAGCTTCGCCCACTGTCGTATTCAGTTGGAGTTGATCACCGCCGCTGAGGTTGTCTGGGCTCCTTATCTTTCTGAGCATCTGATTGTGGAGTTTACAGACGGATATCCCTCCGGCCCAGAGTTCGCACTTTCCACCCGTCGCCTTACTTTGCAGAGTGTTGGAGGATGGGTGATGTATTTGGGAGAGTGCGCATTCAGATGCGTAACTGGAGAGATCCGTATTCCACACTCCCTCCCCTTCACTACATCCTGGCCGGTGGACTCTTAGCCCTTAGAGATTATGCTGGAGGGAGAGGATGGCCTGACACTTTCTTCAGGTCCCAGCACGAGTGAGTCTTTCCGTACCTGGTGGGTGCCCCGCACTATCGGTCCTCAGACTCGGGCCACATTTTTCTCGGAGATATGGTCTCTGGATCGGTGATGATGACTGATTGGGCTACCTGTGTTCGGGCTCCTACCCATGCTGAGCAGATTGCTACCCTGACCCGCCAGGTGGACCAGCTATCCTTATATCTTCGGGTGTTAGGCCGGACCCCAGAGGATGCTTATGCGTATGACCCTGACAGCGCGGGTTTCGATGCAGGCCCGAACTCATCTGATGCCCCAGTGCACCCATATATCCCAGATATTAACTTCGGGGCTTCGACTTCGACTTCTACTCCAGGGGATCAGTTTGAGAACCCCGACTTCATAGACGATATTACTTTTGAGTAGATCATGATAGGATAGGGCTTTTTTGTACTTGAACCTGTTCAATTTCTTTTTCCATTTCACGCACTATGTATTGAACTCCTTTATTTATTTATGCACAGTTTTATCATTATGATAATTCAATTGCCCTATTATTAACAGTATGATTCATGCTTTTTATTCATGGATAGATAATGACCCTTGCACAGTCTTTTTGACACTATTTTTCACAGATGTCGTCACCAGACGCCGTGGTACGTTTGGATCTCGGTCCTCCCACAGGGTTGGTTGGCAGGCTTTTCCGTTGGTTGGACAGTTTGTCGCCGGGCGACAGGGTTATTGTAGATGGTCTTCTGGGACATTCCTGGTCCTTATTATCCTTTCAGGTGTCGACGGGCTTTGCGGAGGGTATTCTGAGCTATTGGGCCCCTGCCCGTCAGGTGTTCAGATTAGGGACAGTGGAGCTGACCCCTACTCTCGAGGAGTATGCCCGCTTTACCGGCTTGTCTTTGGATGGTCCTTGTGCCAGGGTCACAGCTGGTCCCATGCGCCGTCAGTTCTTGACTTTTACTGGGTTGCGGAGGACAGTTCTGTTATCGGTGATCACATCAGACCATCTAGTTCCCCTTCATTTCCTGATTGACCGATTCAGCTCACCCGACAGTTTTCATCTATTCTCTGATGATTTTTCCGTATCTGAGGAGCGTTGGGGCGCTTTGAGAGTAGATGTTTTGATGGCTTGTGTTATCTCAGTTTTGTATCTGCCAGGCGGATCCGATCTGTTGGATATGCGAGTTATTGCGGCCACTAGAGCCCTTCAGGAGGATCACACCATTATTCCCATGATACTAGCAGACACCTACATGTCAACCTCATATTGTCAGTCTTTCCGAGGCAGAGTATTCAGACGGAGCTCTATTTTGTTGTATGTATGTTTTATGAGTCATCTCAGCCCCATCGGTCATTTCCGTCGCCATGGGTTTTGCTTCAGCCACGACATAGCCATGCAATTTTCGTTCCGTCCCGTGAACTGTACTGATGCGGCTTCCTGGATAGAATTCTTATCGGCTATTGAGGAGCCTTTTCATCTCTTGATCTATTCGGGTTATTGCTTATTCATGAGCTTCTCGACTCATGTGCCCACCTTGGATTTCATCCCTATTTCTGGCTTGAGTGGCGGTTATGGGGCAGTTTGATCAGATACAGGATTTTCACCCTTCCACGGGCGCAGCCGACTACCGATTCCTCGTATCACCCCAGACAGAGAGATCTACTGCGGGTATATGATCTTTAGTCTCGCAGGATCTTTGCCGAGTCTAGTGAGAGTTGCCCATTCAGACATCTGCTTATGTGCAATGGTTGCACGGAGACTCTGATATGGTTGGTTTGAGTCAGACTGGAGTATTTGATGACTCTCAAGTGATCTTCACAGATGATACCACCCCAGAGGTATTTATTCCTCCTGAGTCTACAGAGATGATGTCCAGATATGATTTTGAAGGCTTCTCCACTCTCGCCCATATTCCTTATTCCATCTCAGCTGATTCTGCCTCTAGTCGGATTACTGAGGATAGCCGGATACGACTGGCCTTGATTACTACTAAGGCTGAGAGGGACGCTGCTCTTCTTGAGAGAGATGCTGCTATTTTGGCCAGAGATGCTGCCCTTACTGACAGAGACGCCATTGTATTGCAGACTAGGGCAGTTATAGATGCTCACTCTGAGACTGTTAGCCGAGCCACTGCTTTATTGGATCGCATCGATATGTCCCTCTCAGCCTCAGTAGTAATCAAGGCCAGTCGGATCCGGCTATCCTCAGTAATCCAACTAGGGGCATAATCAGCTGAGACGGAATAAGGAATATGGGCGGGAGTGGAGAAGCCTTCAAAATCATATCTGGACATCACCTCTGTAGACTCAGGAGAAATAAATACCTCTGGGGTGGTATCATCTGTGAAGATCACTCGAGAATCATCAAATACTCCAGTCTGACTCAAACCAACCATATCAGAGTCTCCGTGCAGCCATTGCACATAAGCAGATGTCTGAATTGGGCAACTCTCACTAGACTCGGCAAAGATCCTAAGAGACCAAAGATCATATACCCGCAGTAGATCTCTCTCTGTCTGGGGTGATATGAGGAATCGGTAGTCGGCTGCGCCCGTGAAAGGGTGAAAATCTTGTATCTGATCAAACTGCCCTATAACCGCCAAGGGATTGATAAGTCGTCACGCCCCTCAAGCCAGAAATAGGGATGAAATCCAAGGTGGGCACATGAGTCGAGAAGCTCATGAATAAGCAATAACCCGAATAGATCAAGAGATGAAAAGGCTCCTCAATAGCCGATAAGAATTCTATCCAGGAAGCCGCATCAGTACAGTTCACGGGACGGAACGAAAATTGCATGGCTATGTCGTGGCTGAAGCAAAACCCATGGCGACGGAAATGACCGATGGGGCTGAGATGACTCATAAAACATACATACAACAAAATAGAGCTCCCTCTGAATACTCTGCCTCGGAAAGACTGACAATATGAGGTTGACATGTAGGTGTTTGCTAGTATCATGGGAATAATGGTGTGATCCTCCTGAAGGGCTCTAGTGGCCGCAATAACTCGCATATCCAACAGATCGGATCCGCCTGGCAGATACAAAACTGAGATAACACAAGCCATCAAAACATCTACTCTCAAAGCGCCCCAACGCTCCTCAGATACGGAAAAATCATCAGAGAATAGATGAAAACTGTCGGGTGAGCTGAATCGGTCAATCAGGAAATGAAGGGGAACTAGATGGTCTGATGTGATCACCGATAACAGAACTGTCCTTCGCAACCCAGTAAAAGTCAAGAACTGACGGCGCATAGGACCAACTGTGACCCTGGCACAAGGACCATCCAAAGACAAGCCAGTAAAGCGGGCATACTCCTCGAGAGTAGGGGTCAGCTCCACTGTCCCTAATCTGAACACCTGACGGGCAGGGGCCCAATAGCTCAGAATACCCTCCGCAAAGCCCGTCGACACCTGAAAGGATAATAAGGACTAGGAATGTCCCAGAAGACCATCTGCAATAACCCTGTCGCTCGGCGACAAACTGTCCAACCAGCGGAAAAGCCTGCCAACCAACCCTGTGGGAGGACCGAGATCCAAACGTACCACGGCGTCTGGTGACGACATCTGTGAAAAATAGTGTCAAAAAGACTGTGCAGGGGTCATTATCTATCCATGAATAAAAAGCATGAATCATACAGTTAATAATAGGGCAATTGAATTATCATAATGATAAAACTGTGCATAAATAAATAAAGGAGTTCAATACATAGTGCGTGAAATGGAAAAAGAAATTGAACAGGTTCAAGTACAAAAAAGCCCTATCCTATCATGATCTACTCAAAAGTAATATCGTCTATGAAGTCGGGGTTCTCAAACTGATCCCCTGGAGTAGAAGTCGAAGTCGAAGCCCCGAAGTTAATATCTGGGATATATGGGTGCACTGGGGCATCAGATGAGTTCGGGCCTGCATCGAAACCCGCGCTGTCAGGGTCATACGCATAAGCATCCTCTGGGGTCCGGCCTAACACCCAAATATATAAGGATAGTTGGTCCACCTGGCGGGTCAGGGTAGCAATCTGCTCAGCATGGGTAAGAGCCCAAACACAGGTAGCCCAATCAGTCATCATCACCGATCCAGAGACCATATCTCCGAGAAAAAATGTGGCCCGAGTCTGAGGACCGATAGTGCGGGGCACCCACCAGGTACGGAAAGCCTCACTCGTGCTGGGACCTGAAGAAAGTGTCAGGTCATCCTCTCCCTCCAGCATAATCTCTAAGGGCTAAGAGTCCACCGGCCAGGATGTAGTGAAGGGGAGGGAGTGTGGAATACGGATCTCTCTAGTTACGCATCTGAATGCGCGCTCTCCCAAATACATCACCCATCCTCCAACACTCTGCAAAGTAAGGCGACGAGTGGAAAGTGCGAACTCTGGGCCGGAGGGATATCCGTCTGTAAACCCCACAGTCAGATGCTCAGAAAGATAAGGAGCCCAGACAACCTCAACGGCGGTGATCAACTCCAACTGAATACGGCAGTGGGCGAAGCTGCCAGACACCGGGACCTCCTCCAAAGTACTGTGGTGCCACCGCCGACCCCTGGGATAGGTATCCAGACCGAGAGTCGTGACAGGCCTCAGGCATGGGAGTCGCTTGTACGCCCAGAACTGTGAACAGAGACAAGAAACGACATGAGTAACCGGCAGATGCAGAGAAGGGAAATGAAATGATAGGAAGTGCAGTAAGAAAAGAAGGCTTACTAGCAAAAAGGGGTAAAACCCAAGCCAAGCGTCTGTTTGTCCCTTTGAGCGAAGACGGAGACCATGGAGGAAATAGGCGAAAGTGAAGGACCCCCAGTCGTAATCACCGATCCGATCCACATCCCTGATAGCTCCGACAACGCTGAAGTGAATGGTAGAAGATTTGTTCCCTAGGAAACAACCCCTCATAATAGTCAGGAACAGACGCCAGAGCAGAATGTCACGAGTAGCTCGGTCTGCAGGGAAGGGCGTCGCATAGATACCTCCAACAGCATCAACAGCCAATGCTCCGGACCGAATGCTGCGGGCCTTGAAGACCCGGTCCTTGGCAGTGAAACCCAATAGAGATCGGACCTCCGCTGGAGTAATATCGAGATCTAGGGGAACACGGACTCCGGTGAACTCGATGCCGGTGATGTACCTCCAATCCCAAGGAGTCAGCACAACCTCGCAGTCCAAAAGATGAATGGACTGGGTCTGGTGGAACCATCGTTTAGACAAAGCCCTCATATAACCCCATGGGCACTGACGGGGAATGATGGTGAAGAAAGAACGGAAACCCCAGGAGTCCACCACCGTGCGGTAATCGGCGTGCAGTGCTGTGTAGAGGGAGTAGAGGGAGTAGATGTTAAACCAGTTGCCCCTCGGCTGAGTGAACTCGGACACCTGTGGCAATCACTAATGGATCAGTCCAGATACGAACAGAGATTGGGAATGAATTCAGAGGAGCAATGAATATACCTCATTAGCAACAAGAGATGCTGAGGGGTGACGACTGAGATCTCGACCCAACAGATCGTGCACCTGAACAGAGGCACCGGGTAGAACGCGACGAGTACGACCAATCAGAGACGAGAACCGATACAGACGAGTCGACCAATCGGAGACGAGAACCGATACAGACGAGACGATCAATCGGAGACTAGACCCTACATCTACGAGACGACCGATCGGATACGAGACCCGACAGTTATGAGACGACGACGATTCCAAGACGACGGCGATTACGAGACGGAGCACGACATCTGCGATAACGATTATAGCAACGACCTGTCAGAGACGGAACCCGACAACAACGATGCGATCAGCGATTGAGTCCTGTTAAGATCAATACTCACAATAAATTTACGATTGCATGATGCATTGACACCTTTACGAATGTTTTGCATGCCTTACATCTTGTGTTGCATCATAAGCTATATGTGTTGCATCATGTATGTACTGTCATTCTTATGCACTGTCATTCATGCATCAGGTGTCTACTTTATCATGTTCATTTCATTTAACATTCCATAAACATGATAAAGAGGGGCAGCTGTGGACACCCAAATTTTGCGCTTCGTATACTAACCCTGACAGGAGGGCAAAATCGTCAATTAACCCAGCCTACGAGAACGAAAGGTGGACATAAGTACGAACACTCAAAGCCACCACAACGACTTGCGATCAAAGCCGACACGACAACGAGCGGATATCAGGAATCGACTAATGGCCACTACGCTTACCTGCTCGCCAGTGAGCTGGTGGGGGTCGGGGGGCAGCGCCCCTTGGAAACCAAGCTCCAAATACAAATCCTGTGTCATGTCGCAGCTATTCGAAATGAGCATTCCTGAACGATATGACACGTTTCCCAGCGGTTCCCGGACTGCAAAATACAAGCCTTACAGCGAAAACCAACAGTGCGTCACGAGAATCGAGGTGTGGTACGAAAATCGAGAAAATCAACCCAGCCAGCTGCAGATCAATCAGCGGCCAATGATGGGACGACTGACGACACGGCAGTCGAGCGCGGCGCGAGGGAACCGAGGCTAGCCGCAGATCAACCTGCGGCCAAGCCGCGGATCAATCTGCGGCTGCCTCTGGCAGCCTTTATCAATGCATTTTTTCATTTTTCATCCGGAGACAGGGAGTTTGAAAGAAAAAAAAAAGGGAGAGAAGCAGCAGCAAGCAGCAGCGGGAGAGGAGAGAAAAGAGAGAAAAAGTGAGGATTTATACCCCTTTTTGTTAGATTGTATCACATACACTTTCTACTCTATTTAATATACGAGTTTATACACATCGTGGTGTTATTTGCAAGGTGAAAAGCCTTTTTTATAGCATTTTTGTTATATCATTTTGTTAAACTTTTTTGTCATTCGGGCTATATTAAATGTAGTTTTTCTTGTATATTATTAAGGATCCATGGATTAAGGACTATTAGTGAGGGTTCCAACGGAACAAAATTCTTCCTAATGGCCCGATGATATCCATTTGGTGATTTTTAGCTCGTTATGGTAATGTATTATGCGTAGTGTATTTAGATTACTATTTTAGGATATTGTGGTGTGTTAGGCAACCCGGTGTTGTTTATTTTTGTAGTATCCATTTTGTGGGTGTGTAGCAATTTTGGGTGTGAGCCTAGGAACGCGACCCCGTGGTCCAAATCCGATGATGGACATTTTTGGGTGTATGTAGTAGGGTCGATGTACCCTTTATTGTAAATATGTAATTGTCGGGAAATCGGGTTTAAGGCCCTATAATAGTGAAATATGTGATTATGGGCGTTTGGGGTTATTTTGATGGCTCACATGCCCATGAATAGCCCCCACGCATTTTAATGCTTGATTTGATTTACGACACAAAAATTGATTTCAAAGCTAAACGATGAAGATTTCCATAAAATCAATCAAATTAGGTTATTAGCACCACGAGGCTTAAAATTGGAAGTGCTAATGAATGTCGATTCCTATTTAAACGAGAAGGCTAAAGAAAAAATCGTTTTCAAACATCACAAAAATGGTTTTATAAAAATAAATAACGTTTTATTAAATCTTTGTGCATAGGGTTAAAGATATCCTAGAAGTTGCCCGTCATTTTATTTACGAAAGAAACGTATAGGTCTCGATTCCTATTTTGACGAAGGTTTAAAAAAACTCTTGTTTTGCCAAAACGACACCTAATGAAAATCTCACAGCTTTTGACAATTAAAATCAAACCTTTCTCATAAAAAAAAATAAAGCTTTCTCGTATAGGCCGAAAGATATTCTAAAGCATTCTCAAATTAAAACACGACTTTTCATAAAAAAACCAAATGGTTTTTTCATGCAAACTCACCACAACATTCACATAGGCACACACGCGCGCACACACACATTTTAAGAATTAAAGTATAGGAAAAGCATCGAGATTGCGGTAACCGTGTTTCACGAAAGTCGGGGGGTGCCTAACACCTTCCCCTCGCTTAAGCAAGCCCCCGAACTCTATGAATCTCGGTTTGCAGGCCAATTAATTCGGAGTCACATATGAGCCAGCGATTTACGAAAACGAAGCTCGGATGAGTTGGTACATCCATTTCAAATATACCAACTGGCGACTCTGGTCAATTGGCTCATCATAAAAAACAATCTTTCAAAATCCCGTCGACATTTGTGCCGACCTTTTCCAAAAAATCATCTAATAAAAAGGCTAAAATTGGAAAGGGTAATAATTAGCATAGAAGCGATTTTCCCGGCGTCGACAGCGGCTTAGGATACGAGGCAATCAAGGCTGATCGGTCAACAAGATTTGGTTTGAGTACCATTACCCGACGCCTACTTTCCTCTTGCTAGACTCTAGCATGAGCCTCTCTTAGTGATGGAAAAGGTGTCTGACCAAGCAGCTGTGCTCGAATTTGATCAAATTCTATATTCAACCCAACCAAGAAATCTACAACCCTATCTTCATTAATAAACTTTTGATAAGCTGCTGCATCTTCCGAACATTTAACTGAGAAAACCCGATAATGATCAAGCTCCTGCCAGAGTGCATTATCGGGTTTTCTCAGCTAAATGTCCGGAAGATGCAGCAGCTTATCAAAAGTTTATTAATGAAGATAGGGTTGTAGATTTCTTGGCTGGGTTGAATATAGAATTTGATCAAATTCGAGCACAGCTGCTTGGTCAGACACCTTTTCCATCACTAAGAGAGGCTCATGCTAGAGTCCAGCAAAAGGAAAGTAGGCGTCGGGTAATGGTACTCAAACCAAATCTTGTTGACCGATCAGCCTTGATTGCCTCGTATCCTAAGCCTGGCTTTCTCATCTCTGGTATCAGAGCCTACTGCATAATCTATTCTAGCAGTACGAAAAGTTTTTCTCCTTTTTGCCTTCCGCGTCGCTACTGCTCCTATTTTTAATCAGAAAACTAGTCCAACGATTAGATATTGAGAAATTAACATCATAATTGAGCTACCTGTTGCCGGGCGACCAAGCCGGAGTTTTCAGTTTTTTGACCCACCGCCGCACGCGCCGCTCACGCGCCTCGCCGCCGATCCCACGTGCCGGCGCGTGACCTGTTTTCCGGCGACCTTCTCGGTCGCGGCTTCTTCCAAGGCGGTCGCCTCTCTCTCCTCTTCCTGCCCATAGTGGTCTTATAGAGAGAAAATCAGGTTTGCTTGGATTTGGCTTAAATTTGGTTCGGTCGGCCCTTTGGTTACTGACTGTTATATCTGTTGGCTGCTAATTTGGCCTGTTTTCAAACTATGATATACACTGCATAAGCCCTTATGGAGATTGTCTCTGTTATGTTGCTTTAATGACCTTGTTTTCTCTGATATACACTGTTTTCTCTGATTGAACCTAGATTTCATTTAAAAATCAAAATCAAGATAGTTACTTAAATTGAGTTAGAAGCTCAGTTTGTAAATTCAAAACCTTTTTTAAAATGCATGAGTTTTTCAAAATCCAACTCTCATTGGGATCAGGGGAAGAACATATATACACACACATACTTCCAAATATATAAAGCAATACATTTACCCACATTAATAAAGAGAACAACCAAATGTGAGTCGCATACTAATAACTAATACCTCAACTTAGAAATTAAATGAATTATACAGCTTTCAAAATCTATACTGGATAACCAGTGTGAAGATAATCAAAATGATAGTAAATTAAATAATGAATTATTTGTAAGCTAATATTGAACAACCCAATATAAAATTATGGCTGGGAATTACGGTGGATACCTCATCGTCAGCATCAGAATCAATTGGAAGCTCGTCTTCTACTTCATCTTCTTCATGCTCTTTACTTATACTTTGTTCTATATTCTCTGGTTCTGACTGTGACTTTGGCTCCTTCATTCTCTCCCTTCTTTCTCTCTCTAAAAGTAAACAGCACGAGCAAGGGGAAGATAGAGAAAGAGATCGATAGAAGAAGACTAGGGTTTATCAGAGGTTTAAGACGAGCAAGAAGACAGTGATTGTTGCAGGGTAATACATCTGGATCCCGAATCCGGATATGGGCCAGGCAGTGAATTATGGACCAAATTTTATAAAGTTCCAACTTCCTAATCACAAAAAATAGATTTTAAAAATTGATGTGAATTTATTTAATTTTAATTAATTTAATTAATTAATATTTATTTTAAAAAAATATTGAATATAAATTATTGTTTAAAAATTAAAATAAATTTATATCACAATTTCATCAAAACTAAACTCTTTTTCTATTTTTTTGTTGGAGTAATTATTGGCTCTGGTCTCGCTCTAAAAATCAAATTTGATGCTTTCATATTGCTGCTTCCACTTGTGTGACCTAAACATATGCAAGTTTTGTGAATTTTATAACAGTTATATGAATTTATTATTTTCACTTTTATACAAAAATTTTCTTATCTTTAGGATGAGTTTATTGATATTGTAATTATATCTGCATACTCGATTTTGAAATTTCACTCATTTACTGTACCTTATATTTGGAAGGGAAAAAAAAAACCTCTTATATGAAGTAGGAATCATTATTTCTTCGTCACTAAAAGATTAAAAAAGTAAAATATATTCCCTCCGTCCCAAATTAATTACATTTCTAGGACTTTTTAAAGTCAAATTGACTATTTTTAAAACTAATCTTTTTACTATTTTTGCTAACATATAGGTGAAGATATTATAACCAAAAGAAAATATATACAATTTATTACTAATTTCAATTTTTATAATTTTAGAAATATATTTATATATGCTTAATTATTAATTTTAAAAATAGTCAATTTGACTTTAAAAAGTCCTAAAAAAACAATTAATTTGGGACGGATGGAGTAATCAATTTGTTGAGCCTTTGTTAGTTTCTAAGATTTTACACACGTGAAAACTGAGAAGTAAGCTTGTAAACTATAAATTGATTGGATGCTAGAAAAACAAATAGGTGGTTTAATTTGATTTGATAAAATAATTGCCTAATCCATCAATAAAATCAAAGTTTATTCATTAACCAAATATTCGAAGCATCAAATAATTTATATGCAACGTTACTCTTTACTTATTATAGTTCGTCCTACCTACTGTACTAGTCTATAGAATTTCCAAAATGGAGATGAAAGGAGAAATTGATGAATCCTCAGGCTTCTTTAATATTAGCACACACATATAACAAGGCTAACACACAAATATACTCACAAACATACTCCAGCCTAATACTTGAGTACTTTTAAAATAGGAGAAGGGAAAAATACATAAAGTAAATATAAGTTTTGAATACCAATATTCGAAAAACAAAAATATAGAATAATACAAGCACAATGCTAAATTTAAATGTAATGGATAGTGAAGAAAACTCCAATAAATTTTACATCACCTTTTTTTTTTCTTTTTCTTCCTAGAATTTTCAAACCTCCGGACATTCCTAAGATTGCAGCATAACCAAAATATCATTTCAAAATGACATTTCAAATTTTGCGACCAAAATCGCATATCATTAGGTTCCTCAATCTTATGGTGGACCATATCTGGTAAATATAGCTATTGAACAACCAATGTAACTATAACATCTATATTTAGGACGCTAAATTTAAAAGTGCATTTGGAAATCTAGAGTTTCTCTTTAAAGTATATAAAAACGTAAAATCTACCATAACAAGGCTGCTATATATATATCACCAACACTAACTGCAGCCCAAGATGTAGAACAAACTCTCTACTCAGTACAAAATAAGTTTCACTTTAAATATACCCGAATTCATTTTAAGAAATTGTCGGTTCACCCTAACTCAATTCAGATATTCAGAATCACATTACATCATGAAATTCTAACAAGTTACCCAAAATTTTAAAAAATCTAGCAATGGCGCATCTCCTCTTTAGAAGTCAATGCCACTGTGGTCCCCAAATGCGACATAACCATAACGCTAATAAGTTACAACAAAGAAATCATATTCGAGGAAGGTGATCATAAAAAAGTTTCTTCTAAAAATGCATAAAACAATCTGCGGAACAAAACATATTTAAGCAAGCATTACAAAGTACCAAAAATTTTCCAGCTGTGGGATCTCTTGCCGAGGAGGATTGCCTCAAATTTCATCTCCCAATCGTTTTCACTAGATGTAATGACGAATGCTTAAAAGTACAAAGGTTTCTAGAACCCCAGCTTTGAAAGAAGCTCACGCCATCTTGGAGTTTCTTCATCAAATATGTAGGTCAAGGGAGAAATCAGGACCCCACTGCCTCCAATCTGCAGAAGAATGATGTGTTAAAATTTTACAATTTAATAAATTCGGAATATAGCTTGAGATCGACAAACAGGTGAAACAAACTAGCAACGAGACCGAGTATTTTTTTGAGAAGAAGGTGGTGATACTGTTGCTTCCAAAATGTAAATTACAATGGAACAAGAGACCGTGTTAACCACCACTTACAAGTTTTCAGTCATTACTTGACATAAGAATTGCTTTACAAAAAAAAAGTAAATTATATCCCCCAATTTTATTAATATCTTCAGTATTCTATTGCAATCAGTTCTTGAGATTCCTGCAGAACATAGACATGGTAAGGTGTTCCCCCCAAATCAAGTGCAACATCAACAAAGGTGTCAACACTGGAATCAAAGTACCCATAAATATTTTAGGTGTCCAACATGTAAAACGTATAAAAAGATTCAGGTATCCAACATTCTCAAATGTTTGGCCCTGGGCTTCCCTTGAAGTGCAGGCATCCCTCTGTGTACGTTATAATTTTTTCTTTTACTTTTTTTTATTATGGGTTTTATTATTACTTTTTCTTTTCTTTTTCTCTTTTTTTTTTTTTTTGGGTGGGGGGGGTGGGGGGGGGTGGGGGTTTGATGGAGGAAGGTGTTTGGTGGGAATGGATTCGCAACCTATAACCAGTTTGTATTTCTACAATTTCCTCGTAATATTGTCTACGAGAAAGAGAATGCTCACTGCTCTCAGCTGCTTAACAGACTTGTAGAGTGACTTTTTGGGTACACATATCACTATGGCATAGTAATCAGCAGATACTTTCCCATCACGTTTGCAAAATACTGGACTTACAGTTGGTCCCTGCACATAAACATGGAAAGCATCAAAGAAGCTCTTGAAAGTGAGAGAAACTACGGAGTGTCTGACCAATACTCCCTCTGTCCGGATAAAAGAATTCTACCTTTTTTTTTTTTTTTTTTGGGGGGGGGGGGGGTGTGTAAGTTTCATTTAAAAGGTACTCTCTTTCCAGGACAGAGGGGGTACAAGTGTACAACATAAAACACTTCGATATTGCATTTTGATTTGCAGGGAGTGCGACTGTGCCAATCAGAAGTTTAACAAAGTTTCCCCTTCTCTTATTATATTGTAAAAAGTCTTTGGACCATAATGGGGGAAAAAGTTTCACCTGTAACCCAGATAATGATGTTTGGCTCAGTATTCGTTCAGCCACTTCCTCTGCACTGCTTCCCCTCATGTTTGCAACCACCTGCCATGAAAAAAATGAGAAACCAAATAGGGGCGGACGCAAGATTTTCGACCAAGGGTGGGCACTCTTATAATTAAATAAAACATTAATAAAATTCATCAAATATAAATTTCAATTAAAAATATATAAAAGTCACTACAAAATCATTGTTCAAGACTTTATTTCTTAGATTGAGACATAACTAATTGAATCTTGAGTAGTTTCATAAGAAGAATATTCGGATCGATGACATTTAGTAGCGCTAGATCTTGAAAAAAAATTATCCATATATCTATTTATCCGGATTCAAAATATCAAATACAAATTCACAACATAATAGAAAAACTAACTAATAAATTTAATAATATGAACAAATCAAACACCCAATGGTATGGTCCTAAAACAAAATTATATATTCACAATTCATGTTTTTATTGATTTAATACAAACATCAAATGACACAAAGCCGAAAACTTCAATATATACTGTAAAATTAAAAAGCATGTACGAATATACTAATTAGCATGAATAAATAAAAATAAATAAGAATCAAAACTAAATAATTAATTACTCATAGATAATTCCTAAAATTAAGATAAAATTTAATTATATTTAATCTTAACCTTAAAAATTAGGAAAAATTAAATAGACTCATGAAAACAAAATTGAAATTTGAATTTTAAAGAGAATATTAAAAATATCTAGTTGTCGATAAGTGACCTAATGTTTTTTTAAGGGGGGCACCACTTTATTATATTACCCCTTTAATTACAAAAAATTCCAAAAACCAAGGGCCACTTGCCCCCATTGACTCTGTGCATCCACCCCTGACACCAAAGACTACAGAAAACTGCAGTCATACAAATTAAACAAATTACACACACCGTGAATTGACCATCTGCCATCAAGTGTGCCTCGAATCTTTCAAGAATTTCATGTACAGTGTCCAGCACACCTTCCCTTTGAATCAATGACTTCTTGCTCGCAACAAGAACAGCCTGACAAAAATGTACATAAAGGTAGATAAAATCAAATTAAAGTGATGATAAATTTGTTTTAAAAACTTTTAATATTAACATCCTAAAAGACTTGGAAGTGCATGCTTGATAAGAGATCATCTTCATGAGAAAACAGATCACCTGACTTTCCAAGATGATTCCGCCTTCAATTTGTTTCAAATTGTTTTCTCGCAAAGTGGTTCCACTACTTACAAGGTCCACAATAGCATCAGCTATGCCCATCTAAATAGAAGAAGAAAAGACAATCAGTCAATTAAAATCTCAGATAGATGTAGTTATATATATATCCACCAATTCATATTGATGTCAACATGCAGGCATGAAGGTCTGCACCACGAAACCAGCAAGTAGCATTCAAAATTTTATAGAAAAGAGGAATAGAACAGTGGGAAAACAAGACCCCCAAAAGAAAGAAACGATTTAGTTAAATGAGGGGGGAATTGAACTGGACAAAATATACAAACTTGATGAAGGAGAGTCCTCAATTTGTCTGAATATCAGAGAAAGATATAGCATGCAATGTACCGGTCACATAGGCCAATAATGGAGCAAGAAAAGATACTCAATCCCACAATATTATTTTTTTATCGGCCCCACAGTATATTTAATGCCAAGCAAAAACAATAAATGAAAATCCAAGCATTTCCCTCAACCTAATAGTCAGAAAATTGTAAAATACCAACGATTACAATAAATCTGTCTTGCCCTACTGAAGGCCTGAAACCAATTAGGAGCAATGCCTCCATTGACTTCAGGCAAACCCAAGTTTCTCCAATGCTCCATGCCTACACAAGTAGTTCAACGAATTCCTAGTTGTAGGTCTGTGCATAAACAAATGAAGCTGGGTCTCACTAGCAGACTAGCTTACAAGCACATCACACAAATTTGGGTAGAAAATAATCTGAATGGCCATTACACCTAACACTTGCCGTTGGTGTTGAGCCTACTTGTGGAAATGAATGATCATAAGGGGGCTGGGTTCTCGATATTAATGACAAAACAGATTCCCTGAACTTAAGAGGAGCTTCAGCCTTCCAAGGCTAAAGAAAAGCAAACAAGAGAAATATGCTTTGTGGAAGAAAATCCCTGAACAGTCCAAACCAAGACTGTTGGCCTGGGGCAAAAGCTAAAGGACAAGAGCTTAGAAGAATGAGACAGGAGACAAACCTTCGGTCTCCCCCTATCAATCAATCTGCAAAACGCATAAAAGTTGCACAAAGTAGGAATCCCTTCACCAATAGAGAAAACCAGGGATCGAATTTGTGAGCATTGTGAAGGGAACAAAAATAGAGCAAAGATTGAAAAGCCAAAAATAAAGGAACATTGCCGACCAAAACATCCTCTTGAAAAACCAGATGAGACTGTCATTCCTGCTCTAAAAGGGAAACGAGGAAAAATGAAGAGAACCCTTGAAACATGGACTTCAAGAGACTAGATAAGTAATTGATGATGAAGTAGGACTGACATCCCACTCATCTGGCTGAAGGAGAAGATTTTGCTTGAGATCAGTAGATCACACTATCCGACAAAGGGGTAGGCTCCAGAGCCAAATGCCGTAACCACTAATCCACTAGGGAAAGGATATTATGCATTAGATTCCTAAGCTCCAAGAGCGTTCAATACTAAATTAATGTAGTGAAGCACGTAAGTATAACAAGGTAACGATAACGTATTAATCATATCGTAAGAGGCACCAGCTCCTTTATTCCTCTAGAGGTGGTTCCTAAACAACATTTTTGGGTTCAACAAGGGCCATAATATTTATAGTGGCATTTTGTTGTACCTGAAACACTTTAGTATAATATTTTTATAAATTATTTTTAACAAGACTCTGGGAACTCCTAAAATTGATGGTCCTAGAACCTGAATTTCAATGCAAAACTCGTATATATCTAACAGAATATTAGGAAAGGGATAGCATAACCATGTCAACAATAAGGATTAACTCTCACCGCAGGAGCTGCCTCCAAAGCTCCATCAGCAGTCGAAAACATAACATGCTTCAGTCCATTTTCTTCCATAAATTTTGGACCTAGCTGTAAATAGAAATACAACAGAGATATTTCCAAGTTAAAATTTCTGAATAATTAACTCCAGAAATGGTTTGAGGGAAAAAAAATTACAATAAATATGATGGGAGAGAAAACTAAATCCATCATCATCATACATAAGCGAAGCCAGTTGCAACTCGAAGAGGTCTATCAGCAGTCCATTGAGGCATCTCTGCTAGCTCCCTCAACGAATTTATATTCTCGAAAATTCCATATTGGGGTATCTGAGGAGAATCATTAAAGATAAATTACAATGATGATCAGAACAAATTATGAGGAATCCATAGTCTCCAGTTAAGTATGCTAAAAATAGAAAAATCACTTACTGCCAGGGATAAATGACAATCTCCATATCCAAGTGCTTCATGAACAATAATAAGATCTTCATTTCCCTAACAAAAGTAATTCAAATGGGAAACTTTTGATGGTAATATTTTCATATGTCCAAACAGAACAACAAATTGGGAAACAAGCTTATAATTAAAACTTCTACAAGATTCAAGCATCAGGAGGCTCCAAGCAACTTTTTCTTTAAAACCATAAGCAAAACAATGGAAGATATTTGCAAGTCATGTCGTCAGACAACACTGCACAGTTCGCCACATGAAGAATGTAGCACAGGGAAACCTAAACTAAGTTGAGATGGACAAGAACCATATCCTTCTGAACAGCATTTTAGACACTAGAGGAGGAAGAGCATAAGTGACTCTGGAACCTCAATTCTAAAATCAAGATACTTGTTGCAAGATATGGGTATTTTAAAAACTCTATCAGGATAGGAACTTGCAGTTGATGCTATATCATCAATGAAGCTAATAAAAAATATCTAAACAGTGCAGGAAGTTAATAAACAAATGAGGATGTAACTGAATGAGAGTCCCACTCATAATAAAAAGCCACTCTATCCTTGGATGACGGAGGAGGATACTGCAAGGCACAAGCTAAAGCTACTGCTGAACCAAACTTTGAAAGGGAAGACGTGCAAGTCTGGTTCCGACCCTTATCCCTTAAAAGTCCCCAACTTAAGGAAGCTTACTGACAACACCATACAACACCATCAAGTAACCATAGACCACATATAATCTGTTCAGCAATCTTCAAAGTTCAGCCACAAGCATATTAGACTCATTTTGAAAGTTTCAAAACTGGCGTTAGTCATACTGATCAACCCAAATAATCTATAATGTGAATCTACTCATATCCTGCATACATATTGAATCAGGTAGGTGTGCTTACGCCATTACACCACTTTGTCCCACAATCACAAAATGATTAGAAGTTATATTATTACGTCACAAAAGTTAGGTCTCCTTAGATGCATTATCATCAAATCCAGCTTCGTTATGCTAATAGCAAGCTCTCTATTTTCGATATCGCGTTCCCTGAGGCAATTATTCCTTTTATGAATTTTTGAGTGCGCTAATTAAAAATTATTTTGCAACTCTAGTTTATGCTTTTATAAAAGCTTTTGGGGGAATAGTTCATGCAGATTATAGGTTGTCTGTCTAGTTTCTCTTTCTTTTTGAGTTTTTATATACATTGGATCTACACAAGTCCCTAACAACACTTCCTAATATGCGTTACTAATGCAAACGACAATTATGCGGGGGGGGGGGGGGAGTATTAATCTACTCATATCAGGCATCACTAAAATGCTTATTTATAAAGTCCACTACCAAATTCCCATTGATCAATATGGTATATTGGTATGCAAGAACATGTAATTGGGTTTTAATTCCTTTTCAGTTCTTTTTCTTGAAGGGAGGGAGTGGAAATGAAAAGATAGGTGAAAAGTTCATCAACTTAGAAAAATGCAATGTTGTGAAAGACAATTGCACATGAGAAGAGGTTGCATTTCATCATTTACTTTTAATCATGGTACATTGAGAGAGTAAACATCCAATTTAAATAATTAAAAAGGACATTTATCACACTAATTAAAGAACGTTGATGCAACAAAATCCTCTTTTCTCTTTATAGTATGAGTGGGACAATATTTAAAAATTTTGGGCATGGATTATTCAGAAATGAACATACACCAGTTATTTTCTTCTCATATTTGACTTAACTTACCACAAGGCCCAAAACTTTTCCCTCAAATAATTCAAAATGATTCATAATACCATGTCTCAGTTCTTACCTGTCCATACTCACTAACCGTATCAAGACCCACAATACCAATGTCTAAATCTCCCGACACCAATTTTCGAACAACGTCTTTAGGCCGTTGAAACCAAACTTCTAGGTTTGCAATCTGCAACAAACAATAAAGCAGTCATATTCATCCATACAAGATGTAAACAAGTGGCAGGAAATGACGTATACTATGAAAATTTACAAAATGTTAAACGCATATTTCAAGTGTACGCTAGATGGTACAACCAATCGTTTCCGTTTAACCTTGAGATGAACATAAGAAAGATTATGAGCTTTTTAAGAATGAGAGAAATGGTTATTGTGATGATGAAAGAGGAAACAGTAGACATTGACCACAGTCAAAATGATACCAACTAGAAAGATTGCAATGTATAGCTTTTTATGCGATTGTTTATGCAAAGAATGTGTGCCAACAATAGAGTTCAGTTACCGACATTTGCAAAAACCACTCAAAACAAACAGATAGACTTACATACAAACTCCGGTGGAAAACCCTAACAGCCATAGTTAGAAAAATGGTTGCAGGGTGTAGAAAACCATAAGCATTGCCTGATTTAGAAATGCAACCATTACCAGGTACGTGCGTTGAATAAACCCAAACCCTTTGAAGCACCAATTATATTTTTCCTTTAGTTTTATAATTTTCATACATTCACAAACCTTAAACTTCTAGACGAACTACACAATTGAGGTCTTTTCTGGCCTGACTGATCTTCAAAATTGTCACTAATGACATCCTGATTCCGTAAAAAATTTAAAATGTGATGCAATCTTAAAGCAAAACTAAGTCCACTCTTTGCTAAGAAGAGATTCATTGACCGATTTTGCTAATACCAGTACTTGATAATAGTGACTCAAACAACCATCTCAAACCAAAACTGCAATCCAAACAAACTTATTTGTTATAACGTCTAACTCGTTAATTACTTGTGCTCAAAAAGGTACTTCATTTTACCCCCCTCTTGTTTTTATGGAACCATACATATATAAAGAAATCATATAGCAATACACAAGTTAGCACTTAAGAGAACGGACCTGTGGAATTTCTGCAACATACTGCCGAGGATTCACCTGCTTCACCGATAATTGACAATCCTTCACACAAAACAATAATCCAATACAAATTAGTGATAAATAACTCAATGACTTAATACAAATAATATATATATATATATATATATATATATATTAGACTGAGTCAAATTAAGTAACTTCTAATAAAATGAATAGCAAAAGTGATAACATTAGGTCAATAAATCATAAGAATTAATCAGAGAGTGTGTATACTTTGAGAAGATCGAGAGTATCTATAGCCATTCGACCTTTACTAGGTAAACCGAGGCGAATTTTGTTCCTATCGGAAGCTATTTCGTCAGGACGTCCATTAACGACGGTGAGCGGAGAAGCCAAAGAGCAACGCAAAACGGTGAATCTCACAGAAACTGGAGCGGCAATCGGCGAATTATATGAAGACGAGAGAAATTGAGAAAATGCCGAGGGGCACTGTTGGGGAAAAGATTGAATCAGAACCATTATCGATCAATTCTCTCTCTACTATCTCTATCTCTATCTCTATCTCGAGATTACAGATAGATATAGAGAGAGAGACAGATATATTTAGTGTGAAGAGATTAGTCGCCGCCGCAGAGGAGCAAGAAGATATATGTTCAGTGAAGACATCAGGGACACGGGGCATATACCATGTGGATTCCAGTTGAGAGAGGAAAAAATTAAGTAATAACACGTGGACGTGAATGGGAATTTGGAAATATCTCCATATTTATTTATTTTACAAAATTCCAATTGGAAAATGCGAAGAAGAAAAGAAAAATAAATATACATTTTAAAATAAACTATCACAACGAATATAAATTTAACCGGTTTTATATTTAAAAATCTATATAACAAAACACAAATGATTTTGAATCTAAAATTTTTCCCGCTCAACCTCTTAAATCATCCGAACCGTCCAAAGTTTCGGATAAATCTAACCCTTATTTATATTTCTACCCTCCTTCCCCTTTCTTCTCTGCCTCTTTCTTTTCCTCCTCCGTTCCCTTTCTTCTCCCCGCTCTTCGTAGTACCGGAGGCACAGGCGAAGTGCTAGTTTTAATATAAGGAACAATGTTACACATAGTGTAAAAACTGTGATAAGTTTTTTTTTTACCCTTCCGTTTCCCTCTAGTTTCTCAAATTTCAAACGGTGACCTAAACTATTTAGTATAAAAAAAGTTAGTAAGAGTGACTTGTGCATATATATTTTTAATTTAGGTTTCTTGTGGCACATGCTAAGCACGCAAAATAAAAGATGGGGTTCACTAAATATTATTTGTTTATGTATTTGTACTGAATTCAATGCATAAAAAAATAATATGTTAGTGGACCCCATGCATTGAATTCAGTACAAATGTATAAACAAATAATATTTAGTGGACTCCATCTTTTATTTTTCGTACTTAGCATGTGCCTTTATGACACATATTAGGAAGACCCTTTTAATTTTTATTATAAAATTATGTTGATTTTACGTGAGTAATGTAAATATATTTAGAAAAGTATTATTTTCACATATATTTTAGATGATCCCTACTCACATAAAAAGAAAAAACATATGAAAATATTAAAAACACGTGTATAAATATCGGTTGTCATATCTTTAATACAATCAAATAGTAATTGTACATACATGTTGTAACAACCCGGGTCAAATCCCAAGTTCGAATCGAATCAAATCCATCCAAACAAGGCTTTAAATTACTGGCCCAATAATATCTTTTTGGGTCATCTTAGTCCACCACGGGCTCACCCAAAAGGTCATGACTGAAAGTACTATTGATAGTAACTCAATTCCTTATATACAGACAAACTTTTCCCTTGTCTTTCGATGATCTTTGCCTCTCTAGCCATTGTGGGATAATACCAGCTGGCTTCGTGTCCTCACGACTCCGGACCGCTTCGTGTCCTCACGACTCCGGACCTCCTTCTCTCCATTGTGAGATAATACCACCAGCCTTCGTGTCCCCACATCCGGCAACCTAGTCGGATGACCCGACCCCGAGCTTTCGAGAGTCGGCTCTGATACCATATGTAACAACCCCCGTCAAATCCCGAGTCCGGAATAAATCTTGGGTCAAATCACAAGTCCGAATTGAATCAAATCCATCCAAACAAGGCCTTAAATTACTGGGGCAATAGTATCTTCTTGGGTCATCTTAGCCCACCACAGGATCACCCAAAAGGTCATGACTGAAGGTACTATTGATAGTAACTCAATTCCTTATATAGAAACAAACTTTTCCCTTATCTTTCGATGTGGGACTGAGGTGTTACACATGTAGTTTCTACTTACTCTACCTAATTATTTAGTTCCCCATTTTAATTTACAAAATCATCTTCAAATTTTGTGTAATTTACGTGACATTTATAAGAAAAATAAATATTATAATTAGTAGTAATTTTAGGTAATTTGTCATTTTCGTAATTAGGTTTCACAATTTTTTTTATCGTTTTTAAATTTTTATATAAATTTGTTTTGATTTAAAAAAGTGAAAATTGATCCTATTATTTGAAATTAAATAAGTATTTCTAAAATCATTGCTGATAAAAATATATAAAATTCTAAAGAACATAGTCTATCATTCGTGTTCCTAATGCATTATGAATATTGGCACCTGGTAGTACACGTATGTGTAAATTATGTGGGGGTAAGATTATAATTTTATAAAATTTAAAAAACTAAATAAAAAAATTATTTAAAAATGACAAAATAATAATATATCTAAAATTGTAGGGACAAAAAAAGAGAAAACACGACATGCGTAATACAATATCACCAAAAACGGCATGACTCCTTTATAAATTATAATATAGATAGATCATCTCATCGAAAGGGTCTACAATGGAGTGATATAGTGAAACAAAAATATTTTTTCGAGAATTATTACGAAAGTACTACATAATATTAAAAATTAAAAGATTTCATAAAAAAAACGAAAAAGAAACGACATGAATCATGATTATGTTTTGAAAAAATAAAGTAGGGCATAGATTAGTGTTGGGCTCTGCTTCAATACTAATGACATAATGATAGGACAAAAACTTATAATGAAAAATATATTAAACCTTAAAGTGATGTAATGGAGAATGACACTACAATTAAAGAATATAATGACAATTATTTTTCTAAATATTTCTATTTTCATTTGTTAAGATAAAAGGGAAAGAAAAAATAAATAAATGAAGCCCATATTAATTTTCAAAAGTAAATAAAAAATTAAATTCCACACAAACTTTAAGGGGAAGACTTAATAAAAAAGTACGAGAAAATGGGAAAAAAGAAAACACCCAAAAAATGGAAAAGGTATGATGGATAAATAATGGTGGTGGATGAGTGTAGATTGAGCCGAGCGGAATCTTCATGTTAGCACCAAGAAGGAGAAAGGCCCTTAATTTGGTAAAACTTGCTAATTAAACCCCACAGTCTTTCCTATTCTCACTTCTTCCGATCTAAGAAAACATCAGTCCCAGCTGTGTACCAACAAACCCTCTTTCTCTCTCCAAAATCCTGTCTGCAAGTGACGACAGATCTTCAAAACCATCCAATTTCACTCCTTTTATTTCTCTCTACACAAATCATATACATATATACAAGTACATATTTGTATATAATATAATATAGAGAAGAGACGATCGGAGCTAGTGTATTTGAGAGTGATAACGTGCATAGAAAGTTGAATTTGTGGGGGAAATTAGGGTTTTTGAAGTGATGGCATCGGAGGTGTCCCATCACAGCTGGAGAGATTCGTACAGGGGAATGTCCTCTGATAATATCAAGGGTTTAGTATTAGCATTGTCTTCAAGCATCTTCATTGGTGCTAGCTTCATTGTTAAGAAAAAGGGTTTAAAGAGAGCCGGTGCTTCTGGAGTTAGAGCAGGTATAGATGTGTTTTGACTCATTTTGACTTGGATACATGTGATATTTGAAATTGTGGGTGCAGTGCAAATGTAGTTGTTTTTTATGTCTGTTCAAATTGATGTGATTGTATTTAGTTTTTGAAATCTATTGATTTGTTTTGATACCTGAATTTAATGTACTCGTGATGCTGTAACTCATTTTGGCATCGAAATTCAGACACAGTCACACATATATGGCATCATATAAATGTGATTTTCCAATTACCTAGTCTTTCACTAGCCTACTGTACTTGAATTTTAATGTGTTTTGTGATGGGTTTGACGGGCAATCTTTGTTTGTATTTGGAGCTAATGAGTGGCTGATTTCTGTTTCTGTGGTATTTGGAAAGAGAGTGAATTATGTGATAAAGACCAATAATTTAGAGCCACTTTAGGGAAAATTAGCTTGATACAGTGGCCAGATCACCATATGGAAACTTTCTCCTCATCGCGTTATTGTTTATTTGGACAATTCATTAAGAAATTTTAGTCGACATTGACTTGCTTTCAGCAAATGTTTCTGCAACATCTTTGAAGCTTAAGTTTTTTTCTCCAGTTTGTTACATTTTCATTCACACATTTTGCTTGGGTTACTCATCCAGTTTGCCTGCCTGGCTTGTTGTGTGTGATTTTATGCATTTTGACATAGAGGAGATATTGCATTTCGACATTGAGGAGATATTGTTGTTGGATTTTATCTTACCCCTGGATTCCAGCAACTATTTAGATGTAGCTGTGGTGTATATTGCTTGGCCTCGTGTGATTGTTTGAGATTTTATGATTCTCTTGTATGCAGATTCTATCAGAATTTATGGGCAGTTATATAAGGCACAGGACAAACAAAATATCCAATTCATGTAACATTATTCATCGAGTCATCTCAATATCCACTGTTTTTTTCCCATTCCTTATTGAATAAGGTACAGTCCAACCAAACAACGTTCAAAGTAGGATTGACGTGTCACGTATTCTTCTTGAAAGTTACTAGAGATGGAGTTCTTTCATTTCCCATTGCAGTACCAAGGTTGTTCCTTTTGTCATCTCCCGTGGTCGCTTCATGGGGCCTCTTTATCTTAATATCTTCTTCAGAAAGATAGTTCTATACTTGGAACTTCCACTTTCACAAGAATCGGAAGATTCTGAACAATAAGTAAACTGAAGATATGACTGATTTTTTTTCTTTCTTTCTTTTTTTGATTAGTGACCGAAGATATTACCTTGTTGAGTACTTGTCATCCCTCTCCCTGTATGGATTTTCGGTCTTGATATTGTGCCATTTATTCTTGTTATTCCTTCTATACCTTTTGATATGCTCTTAAGATTAATACATCCTTTTACCAATTTTATTTTGAAAATCAAGATCCCTCTAGATTTAAGGCCTTCCCACCTTTGTTTCTTAGCAGGATCAGCACTAAGGACCTCTTGTAGGTTCGAAGGCCATGCAAGACTTTGTCTGCAAATATTTGAGACAATCTTATGTACTCTAGCGAGACATATCGACGGACGCTCATTGTATTGTTCTACTTCTTGATTCCTTTGAAGTTGTGGAGTTATCTTTCGTGTTTCCTTCTTCTATTGAGAACTTCCTTATTAATATGTTTCAGGTATTTAGTAATTAGCAACATGGACAGATTTCATGGAAGTGTACTGCTTCTGCTATTTTTGGGGCATTAGGATAAATTGAAATTTCCCCACTTTAGGAATTAAGTGCTGCCTTTTCATCTTTTGTGGGATAGAATGATCTTTCTAGTTTATTGTGGTTTTCACAATGGGCGACTTTTTTTTGAGACACTTCTTTCCATCAGAATAGGACGTTTAGTCCTTTCTACTGACCTTGCTGCTTTCTTTTGTTCTGTTGTTCATTTTCTTCATTTTTGTTCGTAGTTGGAGGATTCACTGTCCTCTTTCTTGGTAACTTGTTCTTCCTTTATCTAAAAAGAATCATATCTCATTGAGGGAGAAATAATACTACACCTTTGGGTGCAGTTGCACCTATATAATGAAAGGAAACATGACTCGCTTTTGGATTATGAAAATTTAGGTTATTTTACTAAAAATGCTCCTTGGTATTGAAAATTTTATTTCATTAGAAGAGAAAGCACTAAGATCCAAGACACACCTTCATCATTGCAACCGTTTCAAGTTCTCTACCTTCTCACCAAGCATTTGTTCCAAAAGTGTCGCTGATGGAATCCATTGCTCTATAATATTCAAGATTAACATGATTCATTTTCATTTAATCATGTTTATCCTAGAGATTCAGCATCTTCATCTCTGGTTTTCTATATTATGATACCAAGTTCAAACAACATTCTGCTAAAATAGCGATAGTTTTTACTGATTAGTTTATCGCCCCAAATTATGTCATACCTTGAGAGGCTCAATATAGCCTTTTCTAGCTTTCATTGCATCATCCAATGCAGTTCTGCAATTAATCTTTCTAATGTTGTTGCTAAAGTTAGGCTGTTAGGGGGGCCATCAAACAATACATGTCCACAGAATTCAATGGCATCAGTTTAATTTATCCACTCATAAGAAAATAATTGAACTGAATATCAATGCGATACGGGTACTTGTTTACCTTGCGCAGAATGATTTAAACTCGGCTATTATGATTATCTAACTATAACCTTTCTCAGTCTGTATGCTTTGACTTATTGCTTAAAAACTTTATTAATCTTTGTCTCTTTCGTTTCTTAATGGCCGCAACCATTACTTTCTGGTTACAGCTGTGTTACAGTCTAATTGGAAACATATCTGTTGACTCTTTTTTTTTTTTTTTTCTCAGGAGTTGGAGGATATTCATACTTATACGAGCCACTATGGTGGGTGGGTATGACAACAAGTGAGTTCATATATAGATGTTTGTTTTGAAATAGACTGCTTAGATCAACTACAAATGTTTTGACAGAAGTTAGTTTGCATGATCTATACAAGGATATGCAGTAAAAATCTGTTCCCAGTGAGAGTTGATAAGCTGAGATGCTTTATCAAACTCCTTTGTGCTTCATTTTATTAGTATAGAGTTTTTGTCACTCTTAACAGATATCATTCACGCTGTACTATTATTCTGTTTGTTTAGTAGCATCAGTTAGAACTACAAATCTACATTTAATGGATGGATTTTTTGGTCGCGTTTTGGTAGTTGCGCTTTTAAAATTATAAACATATTGCTCATAAGCTAGGATTCAAGTACACAACTTTTCAACTTTTTTTTTATTTTTAAATTATTGTAATAAAGTACATTTAATAAGAGCACCATAACTGTTATGAGTCCAGATGCAAGGAATAAATATGGGCATTAAAATCTGAGTGGGTAATTCTGAGGGGTGACAGATCCAAAGCTATCAAGATTGCTGATCTGAGTATCAAACAGTATTAATGAGAATTTGATTCTAGTAACTTAACTTACCACTCAATAACCAGTGGAATAAAACCTGACCTATCAAAAGCAAAAGAAGAAAAAGATAAATCCAATAGAATAAAGCCTCAACCAAAACAAATAGGATTCACTAGTTGGGATCAATTTCTGGTTACTCAATGTATTGGGTCAACAAACTAATGGGAAGAGGGGGATGGTATGTCTAAGTATCAATTGTTAGAAGTTGGATTGAATGCAGAACTTTAGTTTTATTTCTTAAGTATGCATTTGCTGAATTCTTCCTAATTCAAACTGCAAAACAACCTATTACACGTATAAAATCAAAAACATTTCAAGATTCGGAAAATCTATTTAAAGAAAAATATTGGAGCTGAAAGGCATCATACATGAAATCACTAAAAGATGAAATCACTAAAAGTTTCTATCATGTCATATGGCTAGGAGCCTAGAATACACCGTTGGATGTAATATGACATTTGAACTATTTTCTGACCTCTCTACAACCCCATTCTTCAGATTATATTTCTTCTCCCATGAGGTGAAAACATACTATTGGCCTTTCACTTATTGCCTCCTGTTATAGTGAGAAATATATTAGAAGGCATTAACTTGTCCATACCAAAGAGCTTCAAAGACACTATCTGAAGAATTGGGGTTCTATCAATAATAGAAAAAGAGAGAGAATTGGGTGTTGAGACATTATTTTTATTCAATAGAACTAAGCTAAATAGTCCTTATTCTACTTCTTTTTGTTGCTTCCAGTTACTATTGTTATTTCATTAACCATTTCCTTCCTCAATATTACATCATCTAAAGATTTCTGTAACATGTACTGATTCCCTCTTCTTCTTTTTTTTATAATTTTTTTTTTATTTATTCCTGCTTTTTTCCTTGTGAATTGCCCAATCACTTGCTAGCGGTGTGATTCTCCCTTGGATTCTGGATTCTAATTGGTTTTTGCTATTATAACAGTGGTTGTTGGAGAAGTTGCTAATTTCGCAGCTTATGCATTTGCACCAGCTATTCTGGTCACTCCTCTTGGTGCACTCAGCATTATTATCAGGCATGAAATAAAATCAGAAGGCCCATTTAAATTAAAATGTTTGTTGTTTTCTGCTAATTACCTTTTCAAACTGCAGTGCTGTGCTTGCACATATAATTTTGCGAGAGAAGCTACATATTTTTGGAATTCTTGGTTGTGTTTTGTGTGTTGTGGGGTCAACCACCATTGTTCTGCATGCGCCTCAAGAACGTGAAATTGAGTCAGTGAAAGAAGTGTGGGATCTTGCTACAGAGCCAGGTATTTAGTTTTCTTGTATTAGTGACCAACGATTCATGAAATGCTCTATCTGTTATCATTATATACTATGGCTAGTAATATATACTACTTTCTTTAACCTTTTCATGTGGCCCACTCAGTTTGACGACCATACATCATTACATTTATTTTGCAGGTTTTCTCTTGTATGCTGCACTGGTGATGACAGCTGTTTTCGTAATTATATTCCACTATATTCCACAATATGGCCAGACACATATAATGTGCTATATTGGAGTTTGTTCACTAGTTGGTTCTTTATCGGTATGTAATGGTATTTGATTAGTCTCTTAATTTGCTTTATTTACAATTTTGACTCGCAATAGACCATTTCACTAATTGGTTACTCTAACTGTCTGACAGGTCATGAGTGTCAAAGCAATTGGAATTGCTTTGAAGCTAACATTATCGGGAATGAATCAGCTAATATATCCTCAAACATGGGCCTTTACGTTGGTGGTTCTCTCTTGTGTGCTCACGCAAATGAATTATTTAAACAAGGTAGCGACTTTTCCTTTTCTTCTTGATCTTTTGACGTCTACATGATAAATTGTTTTTAACTTAAAAACCTGTAAGTTCTGTTGGTAACAAATAGGTCCTTTTCTTTAGATAAAACTCATAAAAGAAGAATTTTATAAGTGGAAAGAGAAAAAAAGAGTGGACTAGAGGTATGTCCACCTGTGACTGAGAATGCACTTCTTCAAGTCCACAATTTTAATTGAAGTTTGGCTTTAGCACTTCAAATATAATGAGATGACTCTCATTTTGGGACAGATGTAGATAAAGCTCTCTTCCTGAAATAACAGAAATATTAATTGTCTAGCTAAAAATGAGATTTTGAGTACGAGATCAGTAGGGGATGTTGCAATTGCTTGTACAATCTAGTATGCAATAATATCTTGATCTTGATGCACGTATGGAAGATTAAAGAGAGAGATGAGATTTCTCTCGACCTCAGTGTGGGTCCACTTGGGACCTGCATACTTTTAGCAATAGCCAACTTTCACGCATATTTTCAAGTTATTATTATCATTTTTGTTGTTGTTGTTGTTGTTATTATTATTATTATTAATTTAATTTTTTACATTTTTTAAAGTTTGTATGCTACTGGCCTTTAGTATTTGTTTCTGACTTGTTAAAAATAGGATTTCTGCTGTCTTACTTTAGCATTTAAGGGTGTCTTGCTCAGTTACTCGTGACTGATGGATTTTTGATTTTGTCAGTAGTGGATTATTTGGTCTATCTTTCTCGTTAGCGAGTAAGCATTACTTCTCTTGCTGAAGTCTATATTTACAGCTTCAAAGACCTTTTAAGATTGTGTAATAAATATCGCGTGCAAAGCCCTCTCTACTTATCTTTAGTTATCTTTTAACCTTTTTAAGAGGTCCAGGTATGACTGTTTCTTTTACACAAGTATTTTAAACTTGAAGTTTGGCTTCTACTTGCAATTGCAGTGAATTTATCTCAGGAGAAAATGATCCTAGCTTATATATTCATATAGCTTGTGTGCGTGGGAATGATTATCTTTACAGAAATTGGGTCGCTTCTTCCCCCAACTTGTTTCCCGTTATGTGTTGTTATACTTCTGAATTTCAATTATATTCTATTGGTCCTTCTAAATTATACTTATAGTTCAATTGGTTGAACTCTTGAATGCAGGCCCTTGACACATTCAATACAGCTGTTGTTTCCCCCATATACTACGTTATGTTTACATCTTTAACAATTTTGGCAAGCGTGATCATGTTCAAGGTAACCATTGATAAGAAGCATTGAAACTCATGTTTGATTGATATAAATATTAATCGTTAATCATATCATTCTGTAAGTACCATCAGATGCATCTCATTAGATGCATTTGTGTTTTCCGTTTTCGAAAATTTTGTTCATCTCCCTCCAAAACAAATATATTCATGTTGCTAGGCTGCTAGCTGTCTACATGACTTCATGTTGCTGCCAATATATATTTCAGACAGGAACCTTGATTTCTATGTTATATATGCATATAATAAGAATGTTTTTCAACCACATGCTCAGGTTCGCATTCAAATCCCACAAACTTAAGTGACGGAACAAACTTTTGTAAGAAAAAAAAGACAGAAGTTAATTGACTCTAGATGAAGAGGTGATTGAAAAAAGAACACGTAATTGACTTTTGAGAATATTGTTGGCATGGAATTTTGAAGGTATGTGTCTGTTTATATGTTGTGATGAAAAGGAGAACACTTGCAAAAAGAAAATCAAGTAATCAACTATTTGAGTCCCATTGAGGCATTGAGATTATTCTCAATCATGGTTGTCGAAAAATCAAGTAATCAACTATTTGAGTCCCATTGAGGCATTGAGACTATTCTCAAGCATGGTTGTCAAGGTGTTGCCTAGCGTCCAAGCGGCTGGCTATTGGCAAGGCAAGGCAACAACTTGGTGGTAGTATCAAAAGTTAGCGCCTTGGCCAGAAAGGCATCGCCTTGGATCGCCTAGGGGATGCCTTGGAGGCATACGCTGTAGACTGCCGAGTGCTGATACTGCGAGTCTCTGCGACATTCGTGAGGTACTACCCAATCTGCCTAGTGCATACCAAAGGGATAAAGAGAAAAAGGAAAGGAGTAGAGAAGAAGATAACAACTTGCTGGCTTGCCGCTGTGTGAACAAGCAAAACAAAATTGAAAAAGAAAAGAAAGGAGAACAACTTTGTAACCTCATTGTCACTGATCTGTGTTTGGTTTGTAAGGGGAACTATAGTGAGGTAACAACCATGGCCAGATAAATATCTCCTGTGAAATTACAAGTAGCTCACCCTAGATTGTTTACTTTTTGGATCTAACCCTATTCTTTCATTAGTTACAATTTCAGCCCCTGAACTCTGAGTAGTTTTCTTGGTTCCTGTACAAAAAAAGAGAGTCTATATATAAAAAAAGTCACCTTATTTTAGGCTTTAATGCATATAACTTTTCTTTGGTTAATTATTTTGAAGTACAGTATTTGTGTATATACTGTACATGTATAAATTGCAGATTATAATTTGTAAATGACGTATCGCCTTATGGACACCTAGAAGGGGGCCTTATTGCCTAGGAGCTTAGGCTCCCGGCCACCTCACACCTTGACAATTCTCAAGTCAGGTTATATTTGTATATTCCATTAAGGGCCTGTTATGGTCTATCAGGCATTGCATGATTGGTCAGGCATTGCGTATTAAAAATCAGTAAGACACATTGAGAGGTTACATAACAAACTAAAGGTGGGTGGAGCATTCGATTTCATGCATGATATTTAACCTTCTTGACATTTGTATTGCACATCTTGAATGGATCACATGTACAAACCATCCTCGACATTTATGTGATTTTTTATTGTTAAAATAAAATCAGTTCAATGTAGTCTGCCATTAATGTTTGTTTGTTTATCTGTTTAGATTTTAACTTTTTTTATATAAATTTTCTGGGAAAAAAAAACCAGGATTGGGATAGGCAGAGTCCAACTCAGATTGTCACAGAAATGTGTGGGTTTGTGACAATCCTTTCTGGAACCTTTCTACTTCACAGAACAAAGGACATGGTTGATGGTATGGTTCTGTACTTTTTCTTTTAGTCATGTGGTCCAAGAGAGAGAGAGTCTCCATTGGTGTATGGTCTTGGGTCTCCCATGGACATTTAATTTGGGAGATTTTTGACGTGGTTTCAAATTTGTTATTACTCTTTTGTACTGATGGTTCTACTTATTGAAATACAGGTCCGACACCTCTGCAAGTGCGTCTTCAAAAGCACACAGATGTGGAGGATGGTTTTGGTCATGAAGGCATTCCTCTTAGACGGCAAGAATCAACGAGATCGACCTGATGCTTTCTTTTGTCCATTGCCAGAACTCATATCGCAAAAGACCACACCAGTGTCGATTGTATTTTATTATGCTTTGAATCTTGCATCATGCTTTTTCTGATACGGTGCGGCGACGGGTAACTTTTTCTTTTTCTTTTTCCTAGGAAAGGCTAGGAACAGATTCTTTTAATTAAAGATTGTAACCTTTGCAGATGCCTTCTCCGCCTTCATACAAGGGAGAATTGCCAAATGTAATTCCAAAAAATGTTGATTATACAAAATGTATCTCGTCTTCACAGTTTGCAAACAGCGTTCACGACCTTCTTCTTGTCCAACTGTGAGCTTTAGTGTTGGAGTTGCCTACTCCACAACACTACTGCAATAGGGTATACGGAAATTATGTGATTTATACACAGTTCTTTAACAATGAGAAATATACCTATGATGATATAATGCTGTCTCTCTCATGTGGTGAGAGCAAAAAGGATGGGAGAGAGAGACCAATGTTATTAACGGCTTTCTTTTGTCAACAATTTCCTTACAATTAAATTCTTTTTGGTATCAGCTCTGAGTTAAAAGAATGCTCAAATTAGGCTCTGCTTGTATTTTTTTTGTGACCTGGTTCATGTGTTTGTTAAGATTAAAAAAAATATTATACAAATTACTATCATTGCATATACGCAGGAACGAGCAGTAAACTAGCAAATCTGTAGCCTCATAAAGAAAATTTCACCCTTCGACATCTTTTTGTATTGAAAGTGTACCAACAGAGCACAGGTGTTGTGAAAATAAAAAAACTTTCACAACTGTGATGCGCCCTATGTGTTTCCTTTTTTCCTTGGAAATAAGCTTTAATATTTATAACAACAAAAAGACAGGAAACTGTAAAACCTAATTGATTCATGAGAACAAAAATTTAAGATGGCAATCATCTGACCTGAAAGCTGTGAAATTATCATTTTATCAACTACTTAAACCAATGGTAATGAAGATACTCTTATCAGATGCTGTTTTTATCGCGAGAGTTCAGAAATATTCACACGAGAAAAAGAGAAAATATCATGTCAATTTTGTTCAAAGTTGAACTTCTTCCTTGGACATAAAACTTTACACAGTTTATCCAGCTTATTTGAACAGAGTACTGAAAGCCTTATAGATCTGCATTTTCGAGTTTCACATTATCTTGTCCAAAAGTATACCAAACATCTTTAATTCCTCTTAAGTTTCTTTTTCCCCCCCAAATATTTCTAATACATTACAGCAAAGATTGAACTTCCCAAAGTTGATGCACTTACTACATTGCACCAAATGATACAAATCTTATATGTAGGAACCGAACCACAAACTCTCTAGTTATCTTCTTAGCTTCCTGAAAAACATAGGGGACAAAATCCTGAACAAAGAATTACATCCAGTCAGGCTCCTACTTGTGTTGCTTTAGAAGACCAGATACAGAGGCGCAGTGGGTTGACTTATACTTGCACTGCTCGCAGCATGATTGTAGCAACTCAATGGCTTTGACACACCTACAATATTTGCAACATGCTCATCAATAAGATACATAAGTTGATAACTTGTACCACCAAGATTGCAAGAAAGACATATATTAAAGGCTCCATATCAAATCAACTATTGATGAAAACCTAAATCTAGACAGTTCAAATGTTTATGGTCAAGCCAAATTATAGAGCAGGAAAGCTAGTTAAAGAATTATTAAGAAATAATGAAATGTTGTCAGCGCTGGTGTGGCTAACTATCTCACCTTTTTGGGTGGACAACAGCAATCAACGACAATGCTAAATAAAGTGAGATCACAATATTCCCATGTTCAAATTACTGTTTAAACATTATTCTTGCAATGATTTGTAAGTTATAATCAAAGAAACAGTACCAAATATACCTTTAAAAAGATCATAGCTGTGATATGTACTACTAAGAACTCAAAAGTGACAAGTGACTATAATTTAAAGCTGAATTTGAGCTTTGGTATCATTTGGTTCTTCTAGAGGACGATGGACAATTCTTAGAACTAAGGTACAGAAGTAAATTACAATAAGATTATACCTAAAACATTTATGACAACTTTCTATCTGAAAACATCAAAAAGGACTACAAGCTACTTCAGAAATATAGCCGTGTTATAATGCTCAAATTACAAGAATTTTTGACATATATCAAAAGCTGCAAACTCATGGCGGTCGGCACTAGCCAATGCTCAAACTTCATCTCTCCTTATACCCCAGGCACTAGCCAACAATAACTCGCTATCTGAATAGTCCTCCTCGCAGATAAGTAATGACAAACTCTCACAACATTTTTTTCCCACCACAAGCTCTATTGAAACAAACGACGAGAAGGGCACATGTTGATGGCAGAACGGCAGCCTGAACAAATGCATGGCATAATGTTTTGCAAGAAAGCGTGTAATCCACAAGCAACACAAAGGCTGAAGGTAATAATTTTTATGGCTAACTAGGAAACGAGGTGATACTATTCTAGATGTTGTTTCTTGGTGTTCTCGTAGATTATGCAGTTTTGAACGAATTTTGAGAGGGGCCACAGCTCTCTAAAAATCTGAAATCAACTTGTAATCAAGAAAGATAGAATGTTAATTTATTTTATGGAGAAAAGTTCATAATATTACAGCAAGGTCCAACCGCAGTCAGCATAAACTTGGTCCATATCGTCTAGGATAATAATTCAACTCCATACAAAAAAGATTTTACACAACACCATCATTGTAACTTTTAGCCGATGTAGTACCTAAGAACATGGGAAAATCAAAGAACCGCTATTATATCTACATCCAATGTGAAACTCCAGAGGATTCTACACTCAATTTCTAGATCTTGAGATTCTTTTAAAACAAAATGAATCATGAATGGACATCTATTTTCCATCTTCATAGCACATGATACACTTGGCAAAGCTTAGTGCTGACCAAAAGAACTTATTGTGAAAAGAAAGAAGAAAAATCTGTCCCAATGAGAGGAGCTGGCTGGTAATAAGGTACTTGTAACAGTCGCAGCAAACCAGAATAAGACACTAGCCAGATAAGTATATATCTCAACCAGACAACAAGGATGGTCCAAGGCTATAAATTGATTAGGGTCTAAGCTTCTTCACCATATATTTGAAGGGTAACTCTGAATTTCACTATTCATCAATCACAATTTTTTAACAAATTTTCATAGATTGTCCCTATTTGTGAACAAAAGACTCTTAAAAATATCTCCTCCCATCTAGTACTCCTTCCCCCACACAACATCAACATTCAGTTGCAGGTAGGATTAGCTTATTCAACATTAAACTCTCCATGCCGTGCTTTATTTTCACTTCAACTCCCATTAATTTTAACCGAAAATCTCCAATACTTTTTTTCCCCTTTGCTAAATGAATATCTCCAATAATGAGGCATTATAAATGATTAATAAAAACCAATGATTCAACTGAACTATACATGTTAAAGTGATTATTGATACTTAAGAACGGAAACCTTTAAACCCTAGTTTATTTTGATAATGCGTTCAATTTTGTCATGAACCAAGCAGATGAAAATGAAAAAAATAATAATAATAATTATAATAAAATTATAATAATATTGAGAAAGAGGAAAAAGGGTACTTTTGAGGCAGGAAGTTGTTCTTGGAGAGGCAAGCTTGGATGTCGCACGCCTCCTGCTTGCACGGTTCTTTGCTCTGCTGCCGCTTCGCCATTTCTCTCTCTCTCTCTCTCCCAATTGCCCTTTGATCACCCAATTTTGCCAGTTTTTTTATGTTTTAGTTTTCAAATTATGAATTCTTATTTGTTTAATGTTTTTTTAAATTTATATATGAAAATTTTGGCTTGTATATAAGTAATTACATATATATTTTCAAAATCCTTATTGTGGGGAGTTTTGCCTTGTTTATAATTAGTTATATTTTTTTGAATCTTAAAATTAAAGAATAAAATACACTACCTTCATTCCATAATAAGTAATTTTTTAGAAGAAAAAATTTGTTCCAATTTATTTGTCGTTTACAACTTTCTAGGAGAATAAATTATTTACTTTCCCATATCACCCATAACTTCTCTCATTGTCTTAAGAAATTTTCCCTCTTGTATTAATAGTTTTCAACTTCCCATAAAGGGGTAGTGATGGAATTTCATACAAATTTTAATTATTAAATGATAGTATTAAATAACTTTTTTAATTCATGTGCACGAAACTAAAACGACACTTAATATGGAACCGAGAGAGTAATTTCATAATGGAGTACGTTATCGTTATCACCATAAACTCTAACCCCCAAAACTTCATATTTAGATCAATAAAGAAGAAATAAACCGCACATTTATGGATCATATTCTTATTTTCTTTAATATTGATATTCTCTTTGTTTTATAAAAAACAATAAATTTGTAAGAAAATAAAAAATTTCCAATTTTATATATTAATAATTGTATAAATAAAATGACCGGATACTTTTTATTTCTTCATTTTATAAACTAACAACTTATTATTTTTAATTATACCACCACTTTTTTAACTTTTAAATTGTTAAAATATCAAAATATAATTGCTATATTCAATTTGCTGAATCATCATCTCTAATGGAATTTGGAAAGGTCAACTCTCTCCTCTCTCTCTCTCTCTCTCTCTAAATTGTACTTGTTTATGTATGTGTTTAGTACTAATGAATTTATTCTGGTTTGATTGATTAAATATGCATCTCTATGCCTAGCTTTTGAACTTAATTATTTGCATAAAAAATTTAAATAAATAGCCTACTTGTCTACTTCCTACCTTCTAACCTTTTTTTTTTATACTTCCCCCTGTTCAGAATTAGTTGAGTTTTAAAACTAATAGAAAGTGAGACGAGCTTTTAGCTTTCCTTGCATTGGCGGTAATACTAATACTCGTGCTTGTGCTGACGAAGTCATAGATTCTCAAAGAAGAAAATGGAGGGCTACAGGAATATATATAGGAAGGTTGCCAATGCCACAATGCTGCTGATTATTTGTCGTAAGCTATTGCTTTCATTGCTATCTCTCTACTTCATTTGTAATTTTTTTTTTCATCTTTGTTGTGTTAAAATGGAAATAGATCCTTAATTCCCAAAAGTTTATAATGGTGAACCGTCAGTTTTACCTAGTTCACAATTTCTTAAACTTTTAAGACATTCATTCTACCCAAAACTCTAAACTCTGTTCCGATTCAGTTCTGTATATCATCTTCAAATATGCGCATGCATGCGCACCCATAAGGTACTGGTAGGTACCGGCTTTAGCTGGTTCACTAGTAGTATTTGGGTCTTTTGATCTCACACTTTGCTATCGGAAGAGTTGCTCTCTTTCTACTTCATTTTAGCTAGGTTTTCCATAATTAATCTAGCTAATCTAAGCGATCAAGGAGTATAATATTAATATATATATATACACCCTTAATTTGTCTCAAAGTAGTTGTTTCCTTTTCTTTTAGGTAGGTATGTGACCAATTTACTATATACTTTGTTATATAAATATATTGCATTATGGTTATTTTTCCCGTGTTAGCCATTAGCCAAAGCCATAGCCATAGATTCTCTACCCATCGTCGTCTTTTGTACTTTAATATGTACTTGCTGAGAACAAACAAGACGACTGCACTTGATATATCTTGATCTAATTTCTTGCATGTCCTAAATCTCTTGTTTCTGAAGGATGCGAGAGTCTTGTCCCTTTTCCGCATAGAACCTTGGGATCAAAAGCCAGACAACAAAACAAAGGACTCTGAAAAAATTGGCTTCACCTCCATTAATGCATGGCACACCACCAATGCAAAAGTTTAATAATTTGAAATCAATTCTCTTTTTTTATATTGGCAAAAATTAATTTCAACAATTTATATCATGCAGTGGCAATTAGCCCAAAAGATTGGGAGACTTAAGGCCACAATTGAATTACATCACGGAAGGAAGGTGTGTATATGTATATGTATATGTATATGTATATGTATATGTATATGTATATGTATATGTATATATATCAATGGATACATTATTGTCATCTCTTGTGACAACTTGAAGGGTGCATATATCAGCTGGCAAGCTAAGGCACCTGTTCGTAACTTCTTTACGTATAAAAATGTGTGATTAAACCCTTAATTACTGCACATAACTTAGGGACCTCAATAATGGAGTTACCATGATGATAAGCTCGCTCAAATATTAGAATGATAATCTTCTCGTATTATAGTTTCTTTATTCGTAAAAGTAAAAAACAATTGCCATGTTTGATGTGTAAGAGAGAATTATTTTTTCAATAATTCTAGGCCGACCGGTGCCCAGCGACCCTTTAGCGACCGGTCGGAATTTTTTTTTTTTTTTTTGGTTTTGACTCCCAAATAATTTATATGATTTTTTGGCACAAATTTTTTTAAAAAAAAAAGTGATTTAGGTGTGTTTTTGGATACATATACAAAACAGTGTTATACAGTCTGTACAACACTGTTTTGTATATGTATCCAAAACACACCTAAATCACTTTTTTTTATAAAAAATTTTTATGCCAAAAAATCATATAAATTATTTGAGAGTCAAAACCAAAAAATAAAAAATAAAAAATCGGCCGGTCGTTAAAGGGTCGTCGAGCGCCGGTCCGCTTAGAAGGACTCTTATTTTTTAGAAACTAGACGAGACATAAAAAAAAACACTTGCGTAATAAACGTGCAAGTCGTACACATTGTTTTATGTTATGATTTGGATCAGCTTGGAATTTCTGAAGAAAGAACCTTTCTTTTTTTGAGCTTTTTCAACTGTCTTTTTTCTGCTTTGTCAAACATTGATCTGGCAACCGTGTTTTTGTGTGTGTGTGTGTGAGAGAGAGAGAAATGGTATCCAATGTACTCCTAAGCATTGGATCAACTTTATCAAAGACTTCGATTACCTATAACTATCGATCACCATTTGGTGCATATGATTTACTTATATAGAAGTTAAAGTTTAAATTTTATTTCTACTAATATAGAGATTAAGTGTTTAAATCTTATTGACAGCAGGTATTAAAGAAAATTAAACAAAGACGGGTCCAGAAAGTAATAGAGCGATGAAAATTGAAGATAGTAAATTATCCTCTATGCTTAGGTTAAAATAAATTTTTATATCACATCAAAAAAAAAATTTACCTGTAACTTATCATAGCATATCATTTATCTTGTTAGAATAAATATTAATGTAACAATATTTTTATATTTATTTTATTATTAAAATATTTTTATCTGTTAAGATAAATAACATTATTGGCCCATAATTCTATATAAATACTATTCCATCCGTGACCATGACCATGAGGAGACCAAGCACAACAATCTGACCGTCTATCCACATTTTGACACTACAATACCTCATCATGATGCGCTTCTCCTGTCCTTTTTCAAGACGGTAATCCCCACATTCAATTTTTAAAACCTATTCTTTCCTTATTTCCATATTCAAATGTTACTTTTTGGCTTAACATTATACCATCCAGTTACATCACCAAAATCAAAAATTCTACGTGAACATAAAAATTAAATATTAATGTATTTAAATTCTACTTATTTATATTTTTACCCAATTTTGACCCTTATTATTGGGTAAAAATATAAATATGTGAAATTCAAATACACTGATGTCCAATTTTTATGTCTAATTTTTATGTCCGCCTAAAATAGCTCCCCCAAAATGCTAATGTTTCCTCAAATTATGGACAGGACAGGTAGAACTCCACACAGCCAACTAAAACTATTAAAAAAATAAGACCCACTCCAAAACTAATCAACGTTAAAATTGGCACTTTAAAAAAGGTTAACGCGTTAAATAATCAATATAATATTTTTGTTTTTTTAATCCGTAACCATTTTTATAAAAAAAAAATTAAAGCTCCGTAATACATAGGGAGATAGTTTAGTTTTGTCTGATATATAACGTAGGATTATGGGGAAAAATTAGAGGGTGGGGCATCAAATCCAAGTTGATTTGAGGGTTAATTTGGGTGTGATCCATTTGTACTTGAATGAATTAAATTATTTGTTGATTTGGACTTTGAGAAATCTGCCAAATATTAATATGCAATCAGAAAGTCTATATTTGTAGCGATAGTATATTTGCAATGCATTCAATCACCTTCTAAGTTGGTTGTAAAATTGATAAACAACAATAATTCGACAAATACAGAATTAATATTTTCACAAATAAAATTAATAATTTTACAAAATTATTCTCGTATGAATGGTAAATGAATTCCACACTATTGTGAAAAAAATCCTGTGAAAATATCAAAATTTATTTGTGGAATTATCAATTTCTTAATATAATAATATTTTCTAAATATAATTTGATGACATGAGAAAAATCGAATAACAATTGTATTGAGAAACATGAAATTTTATTTATGAATTATTAGTGATTTACATTGGTAATGAAAAATATTATGTTAGTAGTTTTATTTTGCATATTTAACATTTTAGTCTAACAGTGAGGTCGATTTTCAAAGGAGAGAATAAAAATTGAAGATAGTACTTTATAGTACGTGTTTTCGGGACATAATTTAGTATATCTCCCCTCAAAATTAGGAAATCATTAGTATCACTGGAAGGACCTTTTTTTAATATTATTGAAATAAAGTAATTCAATAGTACAGAATAAGGAGTGGAGGTCCTGGGGGAGGGGGGACTATTAAAAGGTTATGACTTAGCAGAGGGTAAAGTATAAATAATCAAAAGTGCAGGGGTCACATTACGAAAATATAAGAAAATGTGAAAAAATGATTAAGCAATGAAAACGAGGAAGTCATCTGAATTGACTGTCCAAGTCAATAACAAATGTCAGTCTCAGTTGGTGTGAATGCAGTGTTTTGCAGAAACAGATAGGAAGAAACCAGACAGTGTTGAGTCAACTCAGCAGTTTTAAAGTACAACTCAGTGGGTCAATCACCCTAAAAAAATCTATCCCTATAAACTACTATTCTTAATTTATTAATTATTTTCTCTTTCTTATTTTCTTTTTCCCCTCTCTTTTTTTCTTTTTTTTTTAAATTTTTTTTTAAAGTATTAATTACTACTACTTTGCTTAGATTTTGGCACTTAACATTATGAAGTCCCACATGAAATAATCAACAAAAATTCAAACTAGTAGTCTACTTCATTTTGAAAATGATGACAAGAAATAATAACCCCATGAATTCAAAGGTTTTTTTTTTTACTTTATCTAATTTACTTAGTGAACAAGAAAAAGCTACTTTCTCCAATGTGTGCCAAAGGAAAGAACAAATCTTGTAGACTATTCCAAAACATTATTTTGTTCTCTAATTTCCTTTCCTTGTTTTTCCATTTTTTTTTTTGGTTTCATATATGTAAACAAGGTAAATTATGATACCAAACACAAGCCAATATCCTCCTATACAATCTTCTCTCTTGAGTGTCCCTAATTTTGGACCAAACTAACAAATTACAACTCCAATCCTCCACAACAGCAAATAAAAAATCATGATAATAGTGACAAACAAACACAACTAAATTGAGAATTAACTAGATACCTCTTTTCTCTTTCAAGCACAAGATCCAACCCAAATTTACCTTCCAAATCTGCACAAAGTTAATAAACTCAAATTCTTCAATATTAATCAATGCATATATGTATGTATTATAACATGAATGATGTGAAATTAATCACTAACCAGCTTAAATTTGATAGTATATCATTGAGAGCTATTTGGGTCATCATCTCCACTATCAGTAGCTTGAGAGTGCTGGTGTTGCTGCTGTTGTTGATGATCTAATGGATGATTTTGCTCTGCGTTCATATTAAATCCACCTCTTGGATAGGCATTGAGAGCAGCCAACATGCCCAAATTTGTCTCATTCATTCCCAACCCAAGATGCTGAGACGGTTGTTGTTGTTGCTGCTGCATCAACATTGAACCTAACTGCAATGGATTCGCTCTGCCACCTTGAAATTCAAGATTACCAGGAATATTAAACCTTGGCATGAAATGTAACGGCGCTTGTAGTGTGTTTCCACTCATTGATGGTGCAGTTGAAAAGGGCCACATCTGGGGTTCAGACGGACCGACACCAGATGTGCCCGTGGCGGCCACGCCACTACCGCCACTAGCAGTGACCGGTAACATCCAGAATGTGTTACCGGTTCCACTGCTAGGTGCCGGAGCTACTGCCCACATAGCAGTAGCTGGCATCATATTAGGATGCCTTAGCATACTAGAGGATGGTCCAGCCTCTTGTTGCTTAGGCAATTGTAATTGTATAGAACTCTTGAATTGCTTATTTGATGGTGAACTTGAGTCAGCTGATACTTCCCCTTGAGGTTGCTGTCCATCTTCTTTAAATAAATCTTCACGAAATCTTTTTCTCATATAATTCTCAGTAGACTCATTCCCACCACCACCATCGCCACCGCCACCACTACCACCGGTAGGAATTGCTTCTGCCATTTGTTCAGCTGTCAAAAGATGGGGGTTTTGATGGTGCTGTTGCTGCTGGTGATGCTGATGAAACCCTAACATATGCGAAAACCCTTCTTCATACGGGTGGTGGGCAAGTGCTAAAGCGCCATGAAATGAATGCGGTGCAGATTTTGACGGCGGAGCAGAAATCGTGGATCCGCTGCTCCTTAAGGACACGTTTAGGGTCGAGAAATTAGCCGGTATAGTTCCGGTCCCGGTGGCGTGTATAATTGCCGGCTCCGCCTGCTGTAACAGCCACTCAATTGTCTCCCCATCTGACTTATGACCCAATTCTCTCGTCAACTGAAAAACCCTGGCGGCGCAAGTGGCCGGCATTCGGATGCGCCGCCCCCGGCCGTCGACTTTAGTGTGTCGGTCTTTGGTCGATCTTTTCGCCACCGTTTGGGTTTGCTGGGTAGAAGGCTTTTTGGAGGGATCGGTGAGGGAGTCGGATCTGGTGGCGATGGCGAGTGAGGCATCGATGAGCTGCGGCGGCGGAGCCGTGGAGGAGGTGGAGGCGGTGGTGGTGGAAGAGGAGAGAGAAGAAGAGGAAGAATTGGGCGTTGTTGGGGGATTAAGACTAGCTGGAGAAAGTCCAGCTTGAGTAGAGATGGAGCCCATATTGAAGGGCGAAGATCGGCCATCAAATTGGTGGTGGAGGTGAGATAAGTGGTGGTGGGGCTGTGAAGAAGAAGAATTGGTGGTGGTGTTATTGTTGGTTTGTTGTTGTTGTTGTTTATTGTTCTTCTGCAAATCTGTGAGGTCCATTATTTGTGTATTTTGTAATTTGAATGGTGGGTTGGGTTGGGTTGTGTGTATGTGTGTGGGGATTGTGGGGTTTGGGGTTCAATTTTTTCAGAGTTGATTCTTTTTTGGTTGCTTTTTCTTTGTTTGATGATTGATATTGATATTGATGAACCCCCCCATCTATTTCTTCAATCCTTATGCCCCTCTAGTTGTTCTTGAAAGTAGAGAGAGAGATAGATAGAAAGAGGAGAGAGAAAATAGTAAACCCTTAAATTCCTTGCAGGGTCTGGACCTACTAGAGGAGGACTCTTCTATATGAGTGTTTGTTGGTGCTGATTGACTCTTGTCTCTCTCTCTCTCTCTCTAGCTCAACAGCAAGAAGAAGAGAGAGAAGAAAGTATAGTAGAGTAGATTTGTAGTAGTAAGAAGTGGGGATAGCTTAGGGCCGGGGAAGATAATGGGGATGAAAGTTAGCAGAAAAGCCCCCTCGTGGGGTCTTGGTAAAATATATACTAGAGATATGAATGTTAAAATGGCATCAAGCACTACTATATAAGATTGTTATCCCAAAATAAAGTCAATTTTGTATTTTAAAAATATTCTTTTTTTTAAAGTGTATCTAGAATTCTTTTTTCAATTATTCGTAAAATTTATGTTTATATTTATACTAGTTTAGCAGGAATGACGTTATTTGTTTGTCCATTTAGCTCTAAATACTACTAACAATTTTTTTTTTGTCAGTTACATGAATAAATTATATAAATATTATTAATAATTCTTGTAAATATATATATATATATATATATATATATATATATATATATATATATATATTAAAAGACTTTTGAAACTCATCATCTGCATTACTCATGGTTAGAAATGAAATGTAATACACTTTCTTAATAATATGAGAAAAACATAAAAAATGCAGAAAGTAGAAATTGTCTTAAACTGAGGTTAATATCGTCTTTCTACCATGAGAGAGCAACTCACTTCGTGTAACAACATCCATCAGAGATTCTCGTGGCCTTATCCCAACCATAAATTCAAATTCTACCTTTAATAAAATGTGTTTAACATTATATATATATATATATATATATATATATATATATATACACACACACACACATACATCTTCTTTTCTCTCACTAAAACTGCAATGATGCAGATAAGAGCAACAGTTGCAGGACAGAAACTGCAGAAGCAATAGCACTTCTTACAACCATGCAACTCGTAGCTACCACACATCTACTTTCCTCATATTCTTCACATAAAACTAACTTGAGCTTAAATGGATCATGATTTATTCATATATATATATATAAGAATTATATAGTTGTGGGAATCAATACTAACATAATTGTGATAAAATACTAAGTTAAATATAATTTTGTCGGTTCAGTTATTATATTAACAGAACTTTTTTTTATATTGCAATTTCATTAAATAAAATTACGTCGTTTTAAACTGATTGTTACAGTCAACTGCTTGTGACAATTACTTTTGCATTATATATATATATATAACGGCTCTTTGCATGAACTGTCGTCTTAGCATATAGCGACGAAAAAAATTGTCACTATAATCAGTTCGCAAACGAATCGGTTCGTCGGAGTGCCTGACTATATATATTTTGTGTATGCGCAAGTAAACTGAATTTTTATCTCATGATAATATATAGTTCAGAAGAGTTGGTGATATAAATAATCTAAAAGAGGAGAGAAATGGAGAGAATGGGAGGGAAGATTTTTTGTGGTAAAGAGAGATGGAAGTGGGAGGTCCAGGGTGGCAGATAGACAGCGCAGGTAAGCATCAGATAAAGCATCTAATGCTGTGGGACAGCTCATCCCCAAACCAACCCCACTCTTTGTTTTTTTCTTCTTCTTCTTATTTACTTGTATTAATTTTTTTCTCCTTTTCTTTCTATTTGCTAATTTCCCCTTTAACTTTTGAGTTGTTAGTTTTTCATTGTTGTTACTACTATGGGCACCCTTTACTTTTAATAGTATTTAAGTTGGAGGGGATTAATTATTGTGAAAAGACAATATTGTTCTTCATCAATAATTTATATACTAATTAAGATGCATGTTTTAGCAAAAATATAATCTACTGAATTTTATTATTCTTTTATTATTAAATTTAGAAGTTTAAGTATGTTTTGTAATGAATATATATATATATATATATGTAAAAACTTAAAAAGTCAAATAGGATTGTAATTTTTGGAGTGAAGGAGCACTTTCACAATGACATGAAAAGATGTTCAATCTATAGCTAGCTACTCAATGATCTATACCTAATTCTTTTTTAGAACCCTTTAACAATGGTGGAGAAAAGGACAGTTTTGTCCAGTCCTTAGTACAGAATATTAAATTTAAAAGTTTAGAGGTGCTCTAATCATATCACCTTCACCATAATTAAGCTATTCAAAGCCAACGACTATATATTATATTGTGATATTAATTAACACTAATTAAGCCAGGCAGTTCCACCTGGACCCACTTTCTTTTAAAGTATATGGAATAGATAATCACGAAATATAATGAATATTCATATCCACACAACCCCCACCCACATCCTCATCTTAAATCAACCTAATAATATTTTATCCAATACAATAATACATAATTTCATCACATTGGATTAAGAAATCTATCAAAGACAAGTCATTATGTTTCCCTTTGGCAAATAATATTGCAAGGTTCTCGATGCAAATCATTAATTAATTAGGGTAAAATTCTCCTTTCAATTATGTTGTTTGTTCTTCTTTTTATTTTCCCTTTCGCATCATTCAATACTAATATATAAAAGCAACAAAAACGATCCTTTCAATTGAAAAATTCACTGAATTAACCAATCCTTAATTAATTAAGAATTAATTCAGTTATTTCGCATGAGATTAGAATCAATTCAATTTTGTTAGAATTGGTCTACTTTAAAATGTTTCGTCATCCTTCAATCGACGATATCGTCGACGTCTTCTTCAGATTTTCCCTCTTTTTCTTCTTCTTCTTCCTCCTCTTCCTCTTCTTCTTCTTTCACTTTTAGTTTCTCTACAGTTATATATTCGCTATGTTCCCCTCTTAACCTACATCATAGATCTAATTTTTCTAAATTTACAACCACAATATGATATCGTTTTCTTGTTTCTTATATATATATATATATATATATATATATATATATATATATACTTTTTATTTGTTTTTAGATTGCAATAATTTACAACTTCTTTTGAAAATGATTCAAACTTACTTCAATCAAAACCGTATTTGTATCGTCAATCAGAAGTGCTTTTGTATCGCCAATCAAAACTGCTTTTATATCGTTAATGCGTTTTTCTCGAATCGTTATCACTGTATATAATTAGACAATAAGATTGATGTAACGCAAACAAAAGCGTCAACTATTCATTTAAAACAATTACTATTATCTCCAAAATTACAGGACCAACTTTTTTCAAATAAAAAAAAAAGCCATGAAATCCAATAAAAAAAAACAATGGGTGTAATTTATTGACTAATTGTAATTTAAGTCGTAGCATTGTGCCTGCCAAGGCAAGGACAGTGGTCACATAGTGAATTACTGTTTCATACATCATACTCTCTTTGTTTTGTTCTCGATATAGAAAAGGGATTCTTGACAGGGACTTTTCCTTTCCTTTCCCTCTTATTTCCTCCCCTAATTTGTCTCTCATCAATTCTTTTCCAACTAACAAATTTAATTAAATTACTCCATTTATATTTCAAAATGATACTGTCACAGGGCTGTCAGAATATTCAACCCCCCACTAGGGCTACCCTTTTAAAGAAACCCCAGTTTATTATTGGTGAGTACACTCCTGAAACTTTTGTACTATTTTGTGTCAAAATTACTTACCACACCCCACTTAAATATTAATCCAATGTTGATCCTCATTTGTTTCTGTTCCCATTAACTTTCCCCATTTGACCTTTTTCTCCTCAACATATTTACTGCTTTGCTAAAAAAAGTAAATGGGTAAAAAACAAAGATATGTACACATACAAAAGGCTGCAACTGTAATAATGAGTGTTTGTTTAGCCCCAAAAATCCTGACTCTCTTTTTTTTGGCAGTAATTTTGGCTAAAGTCCCCTTATAAGACGGAGGACGGAGGAGGGAGGGTAAAAGTGAAAATATTTTAATTAGAAAAGTGAGATTTGCAATATTTTACCCTGTATTTTAGTGCATTTTATTTGTACCTAGCACTTGACGTGGAAAGTCTCATGTGTCATTTTCAGCTACAATGGGGACTCCTTAAAGCCCTACAGCTATACATTTGGTACATTCACCTACAATTTTAATACCAACCCAGCCCCCAGGTGGTTAGTGGTTAACTTAGTCATAAGTTATCAGTTTAAAATTTTCCAAGTATTATATATGTTCTGGTTGTTTTAAATATTTTGTGTATTTGGTGATTTCTCTAGTTTATATTTTTAGATTATGTTTTAATAATAATGAATAAGATAAAATTATTTATATTAATTCAATATTTTTAGATATTATGGACAATTTATTATCATTTTTGATATTCCAAATGAGTATTATACCCATCTTCCACTTTGGAATTATTTGTCCTATTTGTCCATCATCAAATTGTTATAAAAATTTAAAAATGTAGTTCATAAATAAAAAAATGACTAAATTAGTAAAAAATAAAACTATAGCACACATCAAAATATGTGCGATGATTTAATATATATATATATATATATATATATATATATATATATATATATATAAAGATTCCAAACTATTACTAAACACGAACAATATTTATAATCATGATTTTTTAAGGTGAGCGGGTTGCATGACTCAAAAGATACTACGAAAATAATGAAGTGGGTCACAAAAATAGTAGATTGGGTTTTACTAGAATGTAATTTGATTTGACTAGTGTTAGTAGGTTGGGTCATGATACGTGATGATTTAATCCAAATCTATTAAATACACTAAATTGCGCAGTACATAATAAATATCATTGCATGACATTTGTCATTCACAAATTGTAACACATGTCCTATATAATTAATTTACTCATTCATTAATATTTTGATTTTATAATCTCTTAAATCATTGCAAATCTAAACTGTTATGATATTATCATTACTATTTTAATTATTATTTCCTGAAATCACTACTTTTAAAAATCTCAAATTAATATTTTGAATTTATAAGCCCCTAAATCACTACAAATCTAAACTGTTTTGGTAATGTCAATTGTTCTGATATTATCCTTGTGACGCCCCCAAAATAGGGCCATACAACCCATTTTGAGTCGCCAATAACATTCCACAAAATACAAATACAAATATGAATTTTTTCATTTACAACTAATAAGTGTTGTGCAAAATACGACAACACAATACAAATACATCTTAAATTCTCAATACACTTATTGTCACACTAATAGTAAGGTATTGAGACACTTCTATTATCTCGGATCATCACTCCATTCCCCGACTAGTCCCTGCTACACTCTCTTTTCCTGAGGAGAACAATGGAACAAAAAGGAAAAGGGTGAGCACAAATAGCCCAGTAAGAAATATCATGACTAAAATAATGAAGAATAAAAATTATCTTTAGTCTTCAACAATAATAAATCAGAGATTTAAAGATATTATAATTGTTCAACAACAACTGCAGCGGAACGAACAATCCATTAGAAGAGTCAAGTAGATTATAATATCCACCATCTTTTAGAAGTTAAAAGATCACCGCCAATATTTTATCCTGTAACACCAATCAACAATCCCTGTTTATGAACATCCAAATCAACAGTTTATATTCAACAGTCTCTCTTTGCACTATGTGCCAAAGATATTTATTTGTAACACCAAACAATAATTTCAACAGCCTCTCTTTGCACTACGTGCCAAAGATATTTATTTGTAACATCATCGGTCATGATCATGCCAAACGCCAGTTCATCTTTGCACTGCGGGCCAAAGAGAACTTTCACCATACACCTTTGTTTGTAACACCAAAAGTCATGATTATACCAATACACAGTTTGGTCAAAATCATGTCACGCCCGTTCATCTTTGCACTACGGGCCAAAGAGAACTATCACCACAATTTAAGTATGAAGATGAGGATGATGACAATGATACAGTGAGATTAAAGATAAGAAAAGCTTTATAATTTAATCAGTATCAAAGATTGACCAAATTGCCAACACGATGACCAAATTGTGGAGTCAAATTCAAGAATGATATTCAAGAAATTGTTTCATGCTTCAACTATAACGTATAAAAGGAAATAGAAAGATTCAAGTGAAAAGATATTAGATGAAGCACAAACTATTAAGGATATTCTACTAATTTTCAGGGATTTTCTCCATTTAAAAATAAGATTTTGGAAACAAACAAAGATTTCTTATCATAAATGGAGAAATATGAAAGAAAAAGATATCCCTTAAAGAGTACAAAAGAAATGATACGTTATACGAGTATAACAGAATATATGAAACTGCAAATGGATTTTCACCCGTCATGCGATAATTCGCGTAGACAGATTATTTTCACAACAAATTAATAAGTAATGAATACAAAGGGTTATTCACCAGGCATGCGTCAATCCGCACGGACAGGTTATACCCATAGATTAATAAGGAATGAATACAGAAGGGTATTCACCAGGTACGACACTCGTACTTACAGGTTATTCCCACAGAGTAAAAAGGAATGAATACAAAAGGATATTCACCAGGCATGCGTTATACCGCACAGACAGGTTATCCCCACAAATTAATATAGAATGAATAACAATCTTTATGAGTATAATATCACTTACGAACATGAAAGCAAATGATATTATATAGGAGTATGAAAGAAATGATATTCCCTACCTTAGTTAACAAGTGACTTGATGTTACTTTCTATGAAGTTTACTAACTTCGGATAATACTAGTGTCGACGCCGGGTTTTTCGCTTTCTCGGTCTTTCCCAATTTTAGCCTTTTGGTTTAGATGATTTTTGGAAAAGGTCGGCATTGAGGTCGACGGGGTTTTGAAAGATCGTTTTTTATGATGAGCCAATTAACCAGAGTCGCCAGTTGGTATATTTGAAATGGATGTACCAACTCATCCGAGTTTTCGCTCTTTTGTAAATCGCTGGCTCATATGTGACTCCGAATTAATTTGGTCTGCGAATTGAGATTCATAGAGTTCGGGGGCTTGCTTAAGTGAGGGGAAGGTGTTAGGCACCCCTCGACTTCCGTGAAACACGGTTACCGCAATCTTAATGCTTTCCTATCCTTTAATTCATGAATATGTGTATGTAGGTGCGCGCGTGTGTGTGTGTGTGCCTATGTGAATGTTGTGGTGAGTTTGTATGAAAGAGTCATTTGGATTTTAGGGAAAATCGTGTTTTAATTTGAGTACGCTTCAGAATGTCTTTTCGGTATACCCGAGAAAGCTTTATTCTTTATGAGAAAGGTTTGGTTTTAATTGTCCAAAACTATGAGATTTTCATTAAATGTCGTTTTGGCAAAAGAAGAATTTTAAACCTTCGTCAAAATAGGAATCGAGATCTATACATTGCTTTCGTGAAACGATCGGGCAATTTCTAGGATCTCTTTCACCCTATGCACAAAGATTTAATAAAACGTTACTTATTTGCAAAATCATTTTGTGTGGTGTTTAGGAAAACGATCTTTCTTTAGCTTCCTCGTTAGATAGGAATCGACATTCATTAACATTTCTCAAATTTTAACCTCGTGATTCTAATATCCTACTTTGCTTGATTTTTATGAAAATCTTATCATTTAGCTTTGAAATCAATTTCGCGTCATAAATCGAATCGAGCATAAACACGCGTCGGGGCTATTCATGGGCATGTAAGCCATCAAAATATCCCCGAACGCCAACAATCACAAATTTCACTATTTCGGGGCCTTAAACACGATTCCCGCCTTGGCGTCGTTTTAAGGCCCAAAGGTTACATGTTACAAAACGAGCATCTTGAATCTATCACATACATCAAAACGTCCATCATCGGATTTGGACCTCGGGGTCGCATTCCTAGGCTCACACGAGATTAATACATGCCTACAAAATGAATATTACATAACTAACCAACCCGGGTTTATCTAATATACCATGATATCCGGAAATGACAATCTAAATAAATTACACCCAATAAATTATCACAAACAAGCTAAAAATTTTATCAATTGGATATCCTCGGGTTATTAGGAAGAATTTTGTTCCGATGGAACCCTCCCTAATAATCCATAATCCATGATTGTTCAACAATATACATGAAAACTACATCCCATCTAAGCAAATAAGATGATATGAATTGTTATAACAAAAGGAATTTTTACCTTGCAAAATGATCTCAAAAAGGATGAAGTCTTGGTATTTGAATAGGATGAGAAATATATTTGATACAATCAAAATTAAAGGAGTAAAATTTCTCTCTTTTTCCTCTCTTTTCTTCCTATTTTTGTTGCAAAATCTACTATTTTTCTCTCAAATTCCGTGCTGCTGTTTGCTGTTTTTCTTCTTCTTCTCCAAAATTTGCTGAACTTCCTGTATGCTGCCGAAGCTGGCTTAAATAGGTTGGCCAGCTGGCACGCCTCCCATCGCACTCAGCTGGTAGTGCCTGGTTTCCTGGTTTCCGTGCTGGCGCACCCACTTGGCCGCAGATCTATCCGCGGCTGGCGGGCCTGACTTTCTCGATTTTCGTGCCACGCCTCGATTTTCGTGCCGCAACGTCGGTTTTCGCTGACAGGCTCGTATTCTGCAGTCCGGGAATTTCCGGGAGATGTGCCACCTCATTCGGAAATGCCTGCCTCGGACGGCTTTATTGTCACGTAAACTTGGGTTGCCCAAAACATTGCGGCGGTGCCGGGCGCTTGCCCTTGTGTCCGCTCCTTTGCTCCCGCAAGCCGGTTCAATTGACGATTTCGCCCTCCTGTCATGGTTAGTAGAGGGAAACGCAAAATTTGGGTGTCTACAGCTGCCCCTCTTTATCATGTTTATGAAATGATAAATGAAATGAACAGGATAAAGAATAGACACTCGATGCATGAATGACAGTGCATAAGAATGACAGTACATACATGATGCAACACATATGATTTATGATGCAACACAAGATGTAATGCATGCAAGACATTCGTAAGAGTGTCAATGTATCAACCCCTTGACCGTGTTTGTTAGTCTTTGGGTTCACTCTTTCAATCTATCGTCTCGTTCGGGGCCGGGTATCGTCGCCGGTCACCCATCGCGTAACCCCCGGTTATCGTCGCCGGTCGGTCCTCTGTCGGAGCCGGTTATCGTCGCCGGACATCCATCACGTGATCGCCGGTTATCGTCGCCGATCGATCGTCATGTCGGGGCCGGGTATCGTCGCCGGTCACCCATCTCGTAACCCCCGGTTATCGTCGCCGGTTGGTTATCTGTCGGAGCCGGTTATCGTCGCCGTACATCCATCTCGTGATCGCCGGTTATCGTCGCCGGTCGATCGTCATGTCGGGGCCGGGTATCGTCGCCGGTCACCCATCTCGTAACCCCCGGTTATCGTCGCCGGTTGGTTATCTTGTCGGAGCCGGTTATCGTCGCCGGTCATCATCCATCTCGTGATCGCCGGTTATCGTCGCCGGTCAATCGTCTCGTCGGGGCCGGGTATCGTCGCCGGGTCACCCATCTCGTAACCCCCGGTTATCGTCGCCGGTTGGTTATCTGTTGGAGCCGGTTATCGTCGCCGGACATCCATCTCGTGATCGCCGGTTATCGTCGCCGGTCGATCGTCTCGTCGGGGCCGGGTATCGTCGCCGGTCACCCATCTCGTAACCCCCGGTTATCGTCGCCGGTTGGTTATCTTGTCGGAGCCGGTTATCGTCGCCGGTCATCCGTCTCGTGATCGCCGGTTATCGTCGCCGGTCGATCGTCATGTCGGGGGCGGGTATCGTCGCCGGTCACCCATCTCGTAACCCCCGGTTATCGTCGCCGGTCGGTTATCTTGTCGGAGCCGGTTATCGTCGCCGGTCATCCATCTCGTAAACTTTTCACTTCAACACGTCAAATGGCTGCAAGGGAGCAAGGTGGGACCCACCAGGGCCAGCCGCAGATGGATCTGCGGCCAGCCGCAGATACATCTGCGGCCAAGATCGGGCTTATATGCCGCGTCCCGCTTCCAGATCTGTCACTTTCAACTTCCAACTCACACATATTCCTCGCGATTTTTGCTTGTTCGCAAGGGCTTTTTGTCGATTTTTCAACTTTCCTGCAAAAACTTCTTTCTCGCCCGTTCTATTCCAGCTATGGATCGTGATGCGTCCAGTAGCTCCTCCGCCTCTCGGACTTCGGGTGTTCGCCGTCGTAGGGCTGCACCCACTCCTGTTCCTCCTCGGACCCGTCAGGCTCGTCGTTTGACGGAGGCTGTCATTCGTCCTGGTCATCCGGACGTTGAGGAGGCTGTTCCTCCGGAGGTCGCGGCAGAGGGGCCATCCTCCAGCACTCCGGCTCCATCTACTCATCAGGCTCCTTCTGGCGCCTCTGTGCAGATACCCGATCTTTTGGGTCGGGATCTTAGTCGTCACCCCTCGGCATCTCTCGTGGCTAACGAGGTATATTTCAGCTCTATTCTGATTTCATTCTCAATTTCCCCATTCTCCTTTTATCCGGATTGACCCCTTGGTGATTGCCCCAGGTACCCGAGTTTACCCAGCCGAGGGGTAACTGGTTCAACATCTATTCCCTTTACGCGGCCCTGCACAGTGATTATCGGGCGATGGTGGACTCTTGGGGCTTCCGACATTTCTTCACTATCATCCCCCGCCAGTGCCCCTGGGGTTACATGAGGGCTTTATCCGAGCGATGGTTCCACCAGACGCAGTCTCTTCATCTCCTCGACTGCGAGGTCGTGTTGACCCCATGGGACTGGAGGTACATTACCGGCATTGAGTTTACCGGGTCCCGCGTCCCCTTGGATCTTGATATCACTCCTGTGGAGGTTCGAGCTTTGCTGGGCTTCGCTGCTGATGATCGGGTCTTCAAGGCCCGTAGCATTAGATCCGGCGCTTTGGCTGTCGATGCTGTTGGGGGTCTGTACGCACTGCCCATTCCCGCGGATCAGGGCACCAGGGACATTCTGCTACGACGCCTGTTCCTGACCATTATGAGGGGTTGTTTTCTGGGGAACAACTCCTCCACTATTCATTTCAGCGTCGTTGGAGCGGTCAGAGACGTGGACCGCATCGGTGACTATGACTGGGGGTCATTCACCTTTGCCTATTTCCTCCATGGCATGCGTCTACGCTCAGAGGGACAAACTGATGCCTGGCTCGGCTTCTACCATTTTCTGTTGGTGAGTCCCCTCCTCCTCTCTCTTACTGTATTTCTTTTCCTTTCATCTCTTTTCTGTATTTGATAGTGACTCCATGCCTTGCCTTGTTTCTATTCACAGTTCTGGGCTTACGAGCGGCTGCCATGTCTGAGGCCTATCACTACTCTGGGCCCGGACACTTATCCTCGGGGTCGGCGATGGCATCACAGTACTCTGGAGGAGGTCCCCGTGTCGGGCAGCTTTGCACATTGTCGTATTCAGCTGGAGTTGATCACGGCTGCCGACGTCGTCTGGATTCCCTACCTCTCCGAGCATCTGACTGTGGGGTTTGCTGACGGGCATCCTTCCGGCCCAGAGTTCGAGCTTTCCACCCGTCGCCTCACTTTGCAGAGTGTTGGAGGCTGGGTGATGTATCTGGGAGAGCGCGCATTCAGATGCGTCACTGGGGAGATCCGCATCCCGCACTCCCTTTCCTTCACTACTTTCTGGCCGCTGGATTCTCAACCCTCGGAGATCATGCTTGCCGGGGAGGACGGTCGGATGCTTTCCACGGGTCCCACTACGAGTGATGCATTCCGTACATGGTGGGTGCCCCGTACCATCGGTCCTCAGACTCGGGCCACTTTCTTTCTTGGAGATATGGTTCCAGGCTCGGTGACGATGACCGATTGGGCTGCCTGTGTTCGGACTCCCACCCACGCTGAGCAGATGGCCGCATTGACACGTCAGGTAGATCAGTTATCGCTGTTTATTCGGGGGTTGGGCCGGGCCCCGGAGGAGGCTTACACCTACGATCCTGACGGTGCAGGTTATGATGCAGGCCCGAGTTCATCTGATGACTCAGCGCATCCCTACATCCCTGTTATTAACTTTGGTCCTCCGAGCTCGACGACTCCAGGGGATCAGTTCGAGGATCCTGCTTTCATAGATGATACTGATTTTATTTAGACCAGGATAGGATAGGGCCTTTTGTATCGGCACCTGCTTAGATTTCTTTTTCATTTATGCACTATGTACTGAACTCATTTATTTATTTATGCACAGTCTTCTTTTCATCTTTATGGGATTCACCTGCTTTATTATTAACTGTATGATGCATGCTTTTTATTTATGGGTAGAGAATGACCCCTGTACAGTCTTTTTTGATACTATTTTTTTTTTCACAGATGTCGTCCTCAGTTGCCGTGGTTCGTTTGGATTCCACTCTTCCCACAGGGTTGGTTGGCAGCCTCTTCCGCTGGTTGGACAGTCTACTGCCAGCAGATAGGGTTATCGTAGATGGTCTTTTGGGACATTCTTGGTCCTTATTAACCTTCCGGGTGCCAGCGGGCTTTGTGGATGGTCTTCTGAGCTGTTGGGCCCCTGCCCGTCAGGTGTTTAGGTTTGGGACAGTAGAGCTGACCCCCACCCTTGAGGAGTATGCTCGCTTCACCGGCTTGCCGTTGGATGGTCCCTGTGCTAGGGTTACCGTTGGTTCCATGCGCCGTCAATTCTTGACTTTTTACGGTTTTTGGCGGAGGGCTGTCTTATTACCGGTAATCACATCAGACCATATGGTTCCCCTTCAGTTCTTCATTGACCGATTTGGCTCACCTGACGGTTTTCGACTCTTCTTCGGTGATTTTTTCCGTGTCCGAGGAGCGCTGGGGCGCCTTGAGAATGGATGTCCTGATGGCCTGTGTCATCTCAGTTTTGTATTTGCCTGCAGGACCCGATCATTTGGATATGCGGATTGTGGCGGCCGTTCGAGCCCTTCGGGAGGATCACACCCTTCTCCCCATGATATTGGCGGATACCTATATGTCGGCCACATATTGCCAGTCCTTCCGAGGAAGATTCTTCAGAGGGAGTTCGACCTTATTGTATATGTGGTTCATGAGTCATCTTAGTCCCTTCGGCCATTTCCTCCGTCGCCAAGGGTTTTGCTTCAGTCATGACATAACCACGCAGTTTTCGCTTCGTCCCGCGAGTTGTACTGATGTGGCCTCCTGGACATCATTTTTGTCTATCATTGAGGACCCCTTTCATCTATTGGTTTACTCGGGCTATTGCTCCTTCATGAGCTTCTTGACTCATGTGCCTGGCATGGATTTCATTCCCATTGCTGGGTTAAGGGGTGTGACGACCTATCATCCCCTGGCGGTTATGGGGCAGTTTGATCAGACACAGGATTTACACCCCTTCGCGGGTGCAGCCTCATACCGATTCCTTATATCATCCTGTACAGAGAGGGATCTATTGCAGGTATACGAGCTTTGGGATCGCAGGATCTTTGCCGAATATAGTGCGAGCTGTCACATCCAGACATTTGCCTACGTACAGTGGTTGCGTGGAGACCTGGATTCGGCTAGTTTGAGTCGGGCTGGGGGCCTTTGATGACTCTGGAGTGATTTTCACAGAAAATACCACAGACCATTCCATTTCAGCCGATTCTGCCCCGAGTCGGGTCGCTGAGGATTCCCGACTCCGCCTGGCCCTGATTACTACTGAAGCCGAGAGGGATGCCGCCCTTGCCGAGAGAGATGAGGCCATTCGGGCTAGAGATGTTGCCATTGCTGATAGAGAGACCATTGTATTTCAGACCAGGGCAGTGGTAGATGCTCATTTTGGGACTGTCAGCCGAGCTACTGCTTTACTGGACCGTATTGATATGATGGGGCAGCAGATTGCAGGAGATGCTGATGCTTCAGATCTATCCACCACCCTGTCCATCCTGCTTCGGCTAGTTTCAGATTTGTAGATTATTTTATTTCCTGCATAGACTATGTTAGTTTCATCAGTTATTGAAAGAGAAATCTTGTAATAAAACGACTTATATATATAGACATGCATTTAAATTTAGTCATTTTCCCCTTTTGTCGTATCATTGCCCTCCATTGGATCATCATTTTGTCCAACTGACCATGATTTTGACATTTCGCCTTCTTTCTTTCCTCAAGACTTGATGGAGATTTGACAGATATTGCCGCACACCTTTTGATTTCGTCGGATTGAATCTCAGATTTTGGATAACTGTTTGGGTTGGATCAGGGTATGTATTCTGGGATGAAACTGGTTAGGCAGTTGGTTTCGGGAAGGTTTTGAGGGTGTAGGAAGGTTTTATCTGGCTATCGAAAATTGGTTTTGGTCAGGGAAAGGATTATTTTTAAAGGATCGGACCGCGCCATGATGGCTGCCTACGTACCCCCACAAGTTGGGAGATCAGGTCCTACGTAGTTCGCTCTCAAAGGAAAGAAGGAACTAATGGTTTAAGCGTAGAACCGCTTCACCGAGTCAGAATTGAGGGGTTGTGGGAATACCTCACCATCCATTTCTTGCAACATGAGGGCTCCTCCGGATAGTACTTTCTTGATCACAAATGGCCCTTCCCAGCTTGGGGCAAACTTCCCCTTGGCTTCGTCTTGACAAGGCATGACTCTTTTCAACACCAAATCATTTTCCTTGAACTTCCGAAGTCTTATCTTTTTATCGTACGATCGAGAGATCCTCTGTTGATATAGCTGACCATGCCAAATGGCAGCCACTTTCCTTTCATCAATCAGGGCCAATTGGTCATATCGACTTTGCATCCAATCCTCTTCGCTTATCTGAGCGTCGATCACTATTCTGAGGGACGCCATCTCAACTTCAACTGGCAGTACAGCCTCCACTCCATACACCAAAGCATAAGGGGTTGCCCCTGTAGAAGTACGCGTTGATGTTCGGTACGCCAGCAGGGTGAGGGGTAACAAATCCGGCCATCCCCGATGATTAGCAGACATTTTCGCCATGATCTTCTTGATGTTCTTATTGGCCGCCTCCACTGCCCCATTCATTTTGGGACGGTAAATGACGGAATTGAGATGCTTAATCTTGAACTGGTCACACAGTCCTTTCATGAGGGCGTTGTTTAAATTCTTGGCATTGTCGGAGACTACAACCTCAGGTTGCCCATATCGGCAAATGACATTATTCCTGATGAAGCAGACGATGACCACCTGAGTAACATTAGGGAAAGAAGCTGTCTCTACCCATGTGGTGAAATAATCGATCATAGACGAAAATGAACCGGTGCCCGTTGCTCGCTTTGGGCTCTATTGGTCCGATTACATCCATTCCCCACATTGAAAATGGCCATGGGGAGGTCATACAATGCAGTTCATTGGGAGGTGTATGGATCACATTACCAGTGCGCCTGGCATTGATAACACCGTTTGACATGATCATCGCAATCGGCCTTCAGCGTTAACCAATAATACCCTGTCCTCAAGATCTTTTTGGCCAACATCGGTCCACTCATATGTGGCCCACACACCCCGCCATGGATTTCATTCATAATCCTTTGGGATTGCGTTTCGTCTACGCATTGCAACAGTCCCAATCCGGCATCCCTTTTGTAAAGAGAATTGCCACTCAGGTAAAACTTCATCGCCATCTTTTGAATTCTCATCCTTTCAGTCCGATTTGCCTGATCGGGAAGGGATCTGTCTCTCAGATATTCCCTTATGTCGTGATACCAGGGCTGCCTTGTCAACACCAAACCTCGTTTGATAACACTGCCACATTTTCCTCATATGCCGGGGCATTCTGTTACGGTGATCTCAATCTGTGGACTGTCCCTACTCTTGATCACGTGGATTAAGGAAGCCAAAGTCGCCAATGCATCGGCAAAATCATTTCGTCCCCGAGGAATATGGCGGAAGGCGATATCTTCGAACTCTTGCATAAGCTGGGTGACACAACGATGGTATGGAAGTAACCGAAGCTCCTTAGTGTTTGTATATCCCGATTGCTTGTCTGATTACCAATTCTGAATCCCCAAACACTGCTAGTCTCCTCACTCCCATGTCGCGGGCCAATCGGAGTCCCAAGATACACCCCTCGTATTCAGCGGTGTTGTTCGAATTGCTGAAACGAAGCTTGGTGGCCACGGGATATTGTTCTCCGGTGATAGAGACTAGGACCGCTCCGGCTCCTGCCCCCCTCGGCATTCATGGCACCATCAAAATACAGCTTCCAGAATTGTCCCTCGTCATCACATTTTTCGCGCGATACCCAAAATATATCCTCGCCCGGAAGAGGAGTTTCTAACGGCTCCATCCCTCCTGCCGGGGCTTCTGCCAACTGATCTGCAATTCCCTGCCCTTTCATGGCCTTCTGGGTCACGTACACCATGTCAAACTGTTGTAAAATTAACTGCCATCTTGATAGTCGACAATTCAGCATGGGCCTTTCGAAAACATATTTCAGGGGATCCATTCTTGATATCAGGTACGTTGTATGCCCATGGAGGTAGTGCTGTAATCTCCCTGCCGCCCAGGCCAGAGCACAACAAGTCTTCTCGATGGGAGTGTAATTCTGCTCACATTGGCTAAATCTTTTGCTGAGGTAATAGATGGCCTGCTCCTTACCCGCCTCATTTTTCTGTCCCAGCATGCATCCCATCGCAATGGCATTGACCGATATGTACATAAACAGAGGGATCCCATCCTTCGGGGGTACCAGCACTGGTGCCTCAGTCAATTGCTTTTTAATGGTCTGAAACGCCTTTTGACATTGCTCATTCCATTTCTTGGGACACCCCTTTTCTTTAACAGTCTAAAAATCGGCTCACATGTGGTCGTCAAGTGGGATATAAAACGGCTGATAAAGTTTATCCTCCCGAGGAATCCTCTTATCATCCTTTTCTTTCTGTGTGAGGTGCCGGCATATCCACAATGGCCTTAATCTTTGCTGGGTCCAACTCAATGCCCCGATCACTAACCAGGAAACCCAAGAGCTTACCCGACTGTACTCCGAAAGCGCACTTGGCTGGATTGAGCTTCAAATTATACTTTCTGAGTCCGATCGAATAGCTTTTTGAGATGAATTATATGATCGGATTCTACCTTCGATTTCACGATAATGTCATCCACATAGACCTCTATCTCCTTGTGCATCATATCGTGGAACAAGGCCATCATGGCTCTCTGATAAGTAGCCCCTGCATTTGTGAGACCGAAAGCCAGTCGTCTATAGCAGAAAGTGCCCCAGGGGGTGATGAATGCGGACTTTTTCCCGGTCTTCTTCTTCTTCCGCCACCATTATCTGATGATACCCCGCAAAGCAATCCACAAAAGAATACATTTCGTACTGGGCTGTGTTATCTACCAGGATGTGTATGAAAGGCACCGGGAAGTTATCTTTGAGACTGGCCTTGTTTAGATCTCTGTAGTCTACACATACCCTCACCTTTCCTCCAGGCTTAGCTACTGGGACTACATTGGATAGCCATTCCGGGTAAGTAGATACCATAATGATTCCCGCCCTGAACTGCTTGATGATCTCTTCCTTCACCTTTAAACTCCACTCCGGTTTCAACTTCCTCAGTTTCTGCTTGACAGGCCTGAAACCCTCCTTGATGGGTAATCGGTGTACCACAATGTCGGTGGACAAGCCAATCATATCCTCATGAGACCAGGCGAAGACATCCTCATATTGTTTAAGCAACTCAGTCATTTCGACTTTTTGGCTGGGGGTAAGGTCCGTCCCTATCTTGAGTTCCTTTGGCTGGTCAGGGGTTCCAATATCAATGGTGATGGTTTGGTCCAAGTTGGGTTTGGGTTTATCCTCGACCCATCCCTTGATCTCGTCAGGTGCGTCGTCGTAATCTGTCTCATCTTGTTCAATGCCCATTAAATCGAAATCCAGCTCAATGTCAAAATCATAATCATCATTCAAATTTGAAAGACCATTTGTTAGGCAAGGATTACTCAAATTGGTACACCTGACATGAAACAAAATACTGGTCATATATAAATCGATTTTTCACGATGATCGCATTTTCAAATAACAAGAAGAAACGACATAATGATGCAGAGATAAAACAACAACAAAAATAAACTTCTTCATTCCCCCATCATCTGGGGTCAATCACCCTGACGTCGAGCTTTACCCTTTTTTGGATATTACTGGTTTCTGGGTCCAATTGTCGATGGTCAGGTCAGATGAAATGCGCCGGATAAAGGAGGGCCTCACATCGGACACCTCCCCGATGATTACGGATACGTCGCCTGAATCCTTCTTCATATCTTCTCCAGGAATAATCAGCCCTGCCCAATCGATGACAGGCACAACTTGTTGGGCTCCCGGTGGTGCGATAACATTCGTCCCCTCCTTACTGCTTGTTGATTGTCTGGGGATATAGCATTTGGTTTCAAACTCCTTTGCGACCTCCTGCAGGAAACTTTCCCTCCGGGCCAACTCATTACGTGTGGGGGTTAACTCTTCATTCCCTGCCCTAATCACAGGCCTGCTGATCCCCTGCCCATTGTCGACTTTGGTCACTGGACTGCCAACTAGTCGAATCGGAGTCGCACCCTGACGGTGTCCCCGTACTGCGCCCACATGGTATCCCAATCCTGCTTTGCCTATCTGCTGTGGTAGGTGGATGGGCTCGGTGATTCCCTGACTACTACCAACTAAGCTTTTGGCTTTTCCCTAGTCCCTGTCCAGGTTGGAAGTTCATTTTAATCATTTCCTTTGCCACAAAGGTGAGTTCCGGAGAGATCCTTGGTTTTCACAGCTGGAGCTCCCAGGCATCTATAATGGGGAGTGCTAATCTCTAGTGCTTGAAAGCTGGCAGGCGCCGCTGACTCATCCACAGTGATTACTGGTAGGCCACTCCTGGGAGGAGAAGGGTCATCACATTCGGCCGAGATTGTTACCCAGAGTCCCCTCGATGATCAACTTGATTTGTTGGTGGAGCGTGGAAGGAACTGCCCCGGCCATGTGTATCCACGGCCTCCCTAACAGCAGGTTGTAGCTTGCCGTGATATCCAGGACTTGGAAGGAGATATCAAAAGTACAGGGTCCTATCTCCACTGGCAATTCTATCTCTCCGATGGTGTCCCTCCGGGATCCGTCAAAAGCCCGAACCACCACATGACTGGCCCGCAGGCGCTTGGGACTGATGTTCATTTTCTTCAGCGTACTGAGAGGACATATATTCAATGCCGATCCCCCGTCGATCAGTACCCCATTCATGACATATCCTGAGGAGATTACTGCAATGTGTAGCGGTTTTCGGTGCCCCCTTCCCTCTTCGGGAATGTCCTCATCTGTAAAGGATATTGCATCGGTTTCCAATAAGTGGCCTACCAACCGGCCGAAACCCTCCTCACTAATTTCTTTGGGCACAAATGCCTCCTCCAGAACCTTCATCAGGGTTTTGCAATGCTCACTGGATGACAACACCAAATCCATGACTGATGTTAGGGTTGATTCCTCGTTTAAAATCTGGATCCCCCTCATTTCTGGGTGATCCATCCTTTTCAAAAACTCTATGGCCCTTTCCTCAGAAACCTCTTCATTTTTTCTCTTTTGGCTCTCAAGGACTCGCCCGGGCAGATATAAGGGGTTCCCCTTGGTCGTCACGGAAGCACAACTGACCGCTTCCTCTGGCATTCCCCCATAATTCCAGGGTACAGTCTTCAGACTACTGATAGGGAGTTGCGGCCTGGCTGCAAGGATGATGGGCCTCGGGGCTGTCAACTTGACAGGTCCTTCCATGCCATTTGTACTTATCCCTATCAACCTGATGGGCGTTACCCGTGCATTCCCATGATCGTGTATTACGTTGATCATCTCCTCAATTTTCTGCACGTAGTTCAACCTTGGCGGCCCCCCAGCCTCACTTGCCTCCTGTCACATTGACTCCCCCCCCATCATGTCTTGGCAGGGGATTTGCCTTAACATTCGGGGAGTCTGGCTGCTCCACCACAATTTCCCCGTTGTCGATCATGTTCTGAATTATATGTTTCAATGTCCAACAATCCTGTGTATCATGACCCGGGGAACCCGAGTGATAGGCGCACCGCTTGCTTGGATCAAATATCCTTCCCTTCGGGTCACTTGGGGGAGCCAAATTGATTATCTTCTTTTGGGCCATCAATACCGCTAATACTCGTTCAAGCGGCTCCCCGAGCGGGGTGAATACTCGGTTTTGCGAGGCCTCATATCTTCTTCGCCCCTCTGCTCTTTGATCTGTGAAATTGGGCTGTCGGGATGGCCCTCCCCTTTGTGCCTGTACCGGAAGATGGCTTTCTGCTTTTCTGGATGACCCTTGTAGGATGAGGGAGACATCCTCTTCCTTCTTCTTTTGGACCCTACCGGGAAGTGCTGCTATAGTTTCCATTCTGTATTTGCTCAGCCAGCAGTTTCTAAAGCAGTAAGATCCCGGATTTTACCCGATTTCAACCCCATGTCTACCATCTCTCCATGTTTAATCATTTCAGCAAAAGGTCTTCCAATCCCCGAGATGACCCTCTCATAATATGGTGCCTCCTGGATGTCTACAAAGGTCATCACCATCTCTGATTCGTTCATTGGGGGGGTTACCTGTGCGGCCATGCCCCTCCATCGTTGGGCATATTCCCTGAAGGACTCCCTAGGCTGTTTCTTAACCTTTGTCATTTGGTACCTGTCAGGGGCCATCTGGGCCTGAAAGCTGTATTGGGTCAAGAAGGTATGGGCCAATTCCTCCCAGTTGTGGATTCGGGCGTTGTCGAGGCGGGCATACCAGATTCTTGCCTCCCCTGTTAAGCTTTTCTGGAATAGTTGCATTCTTAACCCCTCGTCCTCGGCATAAGCCCCGAGTTCTCCAATGTATATTTTCAAGTGTGTATAGGGGTCTCCCTTTCCATTGTACTTTTCAAACTCGGGAACTTTGAACTTTTCTGGATATCTGGCTCCGGGGAAAACACATAAATCCGAGTAATTAACCCTGCCCAGGGATCCTATGCCCTTTAGAGATTGGATGGTTTTCCTCCATGTGTTTCATTTTTCTCCGAAGGTCGTCATTATCCCCCTCTTCTGGGATAGTAATCACTGTCCTGCTAGGTATGGGAACGGGCTTTGGGATGACTGGCTCGTCCTTGAGTCGGGGTTGGTCCTCTTTAAGCAAGTTTGTACCATTTTTAGGAGGATTCTGATCATCCCCTGGTGGTGGAGTATTATGCGATCCCTGGTTTACCGGATCCTGTCTGATTAAGAACTGTTCCTTTAACATTGTGGCCATTTCCATCATCTGTCTTTTAAAATCATCAAACTCCTCCCGAGATATGGAAATTATGGTTAGGAAGATCAGCCATTTCAGATGTAGAGACCTGGGCTTTCTTAGACTGCGAACGGGTTTGAGGAGCAATCCTACAGAGACAAATGGTTTCGAAGTTTTAGTCCTGGGGAAATGAAAACATGGATGCATGCTAAAGCTATAACTTTTTTGTGTTTTGGGGTTCTTTAATCTTTCCCTGCAAAAGAGAAAGTTAGTAGTCCTTTAGTGCCATAACCAATGCTAAACATGCTTTATTATGCTCCCCCAACTATTCCCTGCAATTCACAGCGGTTAGTAATCTCTTTCGACATAGAAAAGGGATGTATGAATATTGAATGAGATCATGACATTTAGACATATAAACGTAAAAAGGCATGAAGAGACTTTTCCTGCGTTGGGTTATTCTGAGGATGACCTATCCTAGGGTTACTCTCACGGGCTTTTCGGCATGAAGGTTCCCAAATCTTCGCAATCTACTCGTTTGAGCCCTTTCGATTGGAGCGGATTTGAGTGGTGCGTTTCCTGAGCCATCTCCGGGGAGCAGCCCCATCGAGTCCAGTAATAAGCAACTGACGGGTTCGCCTCAGGAGGAGGTACTCTCTCAACATACATTCACATTCATCGTCCTCACCGTATGCAAATGATTACTTTAAAGTAAAACAAATCCATTCAATCATTCATTCATTGGACAACAACACACATTCACACAACAATAAAAAGAAGTCAAAATGTCGCATACACATACACATTTATAAATTTTAAAGGATAGGATAGCATCAAGACTTGACGCGGCTTAAGCCCTCTAATGTCCCCAGCAGAGTCGCCAGCTGTCGACGCCGGGTTTTTCGCTTTCTCGGTCTTTCCCAATTTTAGCCTTTTGGTTTAGATGATTTTTGGAAAAGGTCGGCATTGAGGTCGACGGGGTTTTGAAAGATCGTTTTTATGATGAGCCAATTAACCAGAGTCGCCAGTTGGTATATTTGAAATGGATGTACCAACTCATCCGAGTTTTCGCTCTTTTGTAAATCGCTGGCTCATATGTGACTCCGAATTAATTTGGTCTGCGAATTGAGATTCATAGAGTTCGGGGGCTTGCTTAAGTGAGGGGAAGGTGTTAGGCACCCCTCGACTTCCGTGAAACACGGTTACCGCAATCTTAATGCTTTCCTATCCTTTAATTCATGAATATGTGTATGTAGGTGCGCGCGTGTGTGTGTGTGTGCCTATGTGAATGTTGTGGTGAGTTTGTATGAAAGAGTCATTTGGATTTTAGGGAAAATCGTGTTTTAATTTGAGTACGCTTCGGAATGTCTTTTCGGTATACCCGAGAAAGCTTTATTCTTTATGAGAAAGGTTTGGTTTTAATTGTCCAAAACTATGAGATTTTCATTAAATGTCGTTTTGGCAAAAGAAGAATTTTAAACCTTCGACAAAATAGGAATCGAGATCTATACATTGCTTGCGTGAAACGATCGGGCACGCAATTTCTAGGATCTCTTTCACCCTATGCACAAAGATTTAATAAAACGTTACTTATTTGCAAAATCATTTTGTGTGGTGTTTAGGAAAACGATCTTTCTTTAGCTTCCTCGTTAGATAGGAATCGACATTCATTAACATTTCTCAAATTTTAACCTCGTGATTCTAATATCCTACTTTGCTTGATTTTTATGAAAATCTTATCATTTAGCTTTGAAATCAATTTCGCGTCATAAATCGAATCGAGCATAAACACGCGTCGGGGCTATTCATGGGCATGTAAGCCATCAAAATATCCCCGAACGCCAACAATCACAAATTTCACTATTTCGGGGCCTTAAACACGATTCCCGCCTTGGCGTCGTTTTAAGGCCCAAAGGTTACATGTTACAAAACGAGCATCTTGAATCTATCACATACATCAAAACGTCCATCATCGGATTTGGACCTCGGGGTCGCATTCCTAGGCTCACACGAGATTAATACATGCCTACAAAATGAATATTACATAACTAACCAACCCGGGTTTATCTAATATACCATGATATCCGGAAATGACAATCTAAATAAATTACACCCAATAAATTATCACAAACAAGCTAGAAATTTTATCAATTGGATATCCTCGGGTTATTAGGAAGAATTTTGTTCCGATGGAACCCTCCCTAATAATCCATAATCCATGATTGTTCAACAATATACATGAAAACTACATCCCATCTAAGCAAATAAGATGATATGAATTGTTATAACAAAAGGAATTTTTACCTTGCAAAATGATCTCAAAAAGGATGAAGTCTTGGTATTTGAATAGGATGAGAAATATATTTGATACAATCAAAATTAAAGGAGTAAAATTTCTCTCTTTTTCCTCTCTTTTCTTCCTATTTTTGTTGCAAAATCTACTATTTTTCTCTCAAATTCCGTGCTGCTGTTTGCTGTTTTTCTTCTTCTTCTCCAAAATTTGCTGAACTTCCTGTATGCTGCCGAAGCTGGCTTAAATAGGCTGGCCAGCTGGCACGCCTCCCATCGCACTCAGCTGGTAGTGCCTGGTTTCCTGGTTTCCGTGCTGGCGCACCCACTTGGCCGCAGATCTATCCGCGGCTGGCGGGCCTGACTTTGTCGATTTTCGTGCCACGCCTCGATTTTCGTGCCGCAACGTCGGTTTTCGCTGACAGGCTCGTATTCTGCAGTCCGGGAATTTCCGGGAGATGTGCCACCTCATTCGGAAATGCCTGCCTCGGACGGCTTTATTGTCACGTAAACTTGGGTTGCCCAAAACATTGCGGCGGTGCCGGGCGCTTGCCCTTGTGTCCGCTCCTTTGCTCCCGCAAGCCGGTTCAATTGACGATTTCGCCCTCCTGTCATGGTTAGTAGAGGGAAACGCAAAATTTGGGTGTCTACAACTAGTATTCTCACAAATACTCACAATAGCCTAGCACACTAAGAGAACTCAAGAAATTTAGAGAGAGAGAAAGTATAAGCAATGAAGGTGTGAAAATTTCTTAAGCAAACCCTCCCTATTTATAGAAAAATCAAGGTGAGGGCATTATAGTCTTTTTCCTAAATTTTCTTAGTTTATTACTCTTATACCCTTGGCATATTCTTTTAATATACTTTATGCCATAGTATATTCTCAGAATATGTTTTCACTTAGCTTTTTAACCTTAAGGTAAAATAAAAAGTGAATTAACTATTTACTAACGGTAATTACTATTGAATGACATGTGGGTCCCACGAAAAAATAAAATCTGAAGATATTATTCTACAAAAGTAATTTGTGGGTCCCACCGATCAAATAGTTGTGGGTCCCACGGAATAAAGTGTGGGTCCCACAGAAAAAATAAGTTAACTTACAACAAACGCTTTACGTATTTTTAATCAACACTATTTAGACTTTCAACAATTATTCATCGTTAATATTATAGACTTATAATATTGACAACCAGATCATTCCCAGGAAAAAGGGGGCCTTCCGTATAAACGGCGCGCAATTAAATAACCTTTTTCCTTAACAGAATTTCTAGACATTGTCAATAATGCTAAAATATCATATCAAATAATATGAGTTACAGTGTCATGACAAAATAATGAAAAAGTATTATGCAGATGCTACTGTAACAATTATTGAATCAAAATACTGTGCAATAGCTACTTTATCAATTATTGAATCAATAATATAAAATACTGTGCAACACTGTGTGCTTGTGAAATACCGCGTACTACTGTGGACTAACGCGTTTTACTATTCTTTTTATTACCGGGTATTTCAACAGTTGCAGGTGATAATACTGTTGACAAATACTGTCGTTTTCAGTATCCGACAATGGGCCCACTATCGTTGACAATATTGCCATTTCGGCGCCGTCGTACGATACCGAATATAATATTCTCCGACAAAAAGAATATTCCCCGACATGCACTGTTTATCAGATAATTTGCATATAACACCCTTAACTATCATTTATAACAATTAAGCATTTTATTATTTAGAATAATAATCATAAAGAAAATAATAAACTTTTATTTCATAAAGTCGGGATCTTACAATCCTTTCCTACATAATTAATTTGTTCATTCATTAATATTTTGATTTTATAACTCCCTAAATCACTACAAATCTAAATTGTTCTGATATTATCATTACTATTTTAATTATTATCTCCTGAAATCACTGCTTTTTAAATCTCAAATTAATATTTTGAATTTATAAGCCCCCTAAATCACTACAAATCTAAACTATTTTGGTAATGTCAACTATTTTGATATTATCATTTCTAATTTAGTTATTATCTCCTAAAATCACTACTTTATTATATTATCATTACTGAGCTATTTAACCTAATTTTTTCCCTATAAATACATACCAACTATTATGCAACAACTCATGCTACAAACAATTATCTCCTTCTTATTATTTTCTGCTAAATATTTACCTTATATTTTACATTTATCGAGAAAGATGATAATTTTACTGCTTCGTCTTTGAGTTTTTAAAATAGATTATTTGGATGAAACTTTCTTATTATTGGATATTATGTAGTTTTATTATATGATTCAGTATATTCAACATGATTATGACATCTTATATATATAATATAAACCAATACAAAAAAATAATAGAAAACTGATTATTTGGTCTTTAAAAAAAATACTATCTTATTTATACGATTGATTAATACTCTCCTATTAAAAGTATCCCATTATGCCTGTTACGACACAAACAATGTGACCATGTCTGTTATGACAAAAATAATGTGAGTATGCCTGTTACAAAAATAATGTGATTTATCTCAGTTATTACAACAATATTTACCTAAGTATGCATGTTAACTGAGTATATTGTACGGAGTCAAATACAATAAACAATCAAATTAAACTGGGGTTTCCTAACTTATTACTAATGTATTTTCATAAATTTTATGCTTATGCAAACCAATTATTATTTTTTAATTTCTCTTAAAATTATTAACTCACTTTAGTTAATATGTAATAAAAAAATTCAAATAAAATTAATTAACGTCTGTTTACCATTCAAAACAAAAATTCTTATTTAAATAAAAAAATTGTACTTAATTTATAAACCTCTCTGAACCCTAACTCAACGCCACCCCCCCCTCAAATCTCTCCCTACACCCACAAAAAATAATTCCCTAAACCTCTTAAACAAAAGTCTCTCATGATCCTGAGGTTTATTGATCAGATTAATTATATAATTGGATATGTATTTGCGCACAAAAACTTTTACCCACCTCTATGTAACATATGCTACCAAAATTTGATCATCGCACAACAATCTACCATCTTCTTATTATATTTTAATTTATTAATTACACGTATAAATATAAGAATATGGTAGATTGTACCTAGTTGTTACTAAGATAATGTCTAAAATATTTAACTAGTATTAATAATTATTTTCATTTATCTATCTATTTATCATTATTACAAACAAAATTAAATAACCCAAGCTTAATAATTGCGAGTTTCACATCATAAAATAATTAATAACTAAGAAAATTTTGAATTGATTATTGATCTATGAAGTTGAGTAATATGATTGAAGATCACAATTTTTTCTTTTCGTTCGTGGATGTAATACTCCAATTTTGAATAAATAAATTTAATTTTTTTAATAAATATTATTCTAAACAATAAGGTATTAAATTGATTAAAAAAAAGTTAGAGTTGAGGATGATATATGCAAATTATAAGAAACAAAAAAGAATGTCGAAAAATATTCGGTAAAGTACGACGACGCCGAAACAACTAATTATTGATGGACTCCACAACGAACCAATTATTGATGGACCCCACAACAAAATAATTGTCGAATACAGAAAACAACAGAAATAACTTTTTTAATAAAAAAATTATCAGTGGAACTATTACCTTTAATTGTTAAAATATTCGGTGATAAAGGAACAGTAGCACACAGTATTCTACAGTAGTGTACGGTATTTCACAATAGCACACGGTATTCCACAGTAACACATGATATTCGATAGTGACACGCGGTATTTCACAGTATTTCATATTATTGAACTAATAATTGACACACTAACAAATGCATAATATTTTATATTATTGAATTAATAATAGCCATAGTAGCAAATGTACAGTATTTCACATTATTGACTAATAATTATCACCGTAGTAAGAGTAGTAATAAAAAGTTACGTAATTAAAAGTCATAGACATTAAATAGTTAAACAGACTTATTATTTGAAGAATACTGTATACTTAAACATTTGTAATGTTAATATATTAAGCCAATAATGCAGAAGATGAATAATATAATAATAATTATGAATGGTAAAAAATGTAATATTAAAATGTAAAAATTGTAGATAATTAATATGTGGTAGATTAAAGGTAATCATAAATGTGAAAAATATGGATAATTAATATGTAGCAGATTAAAGATAATATGCATATCAACAGAGCAGTAATATCGATGTTTGTTGGTTAGCTTCATCGAAACCTCTGTTCTGAGTGAGCCTGGAAATATTTGTGCATAATTGTTAGTTTTATTTTCTTAAACCTATGAATTTGGAAGTAGATGAAGACTTTTGCATCCTATATAGTTGTTTTAAAAAAAATATAAATGGATATGTTGTAATGCAATTTTTAGAGGTTTATTTATTTATTTATTTATTTTTTACGTAATACATACTATGTATATATAAAAAGAAGATTACAACTCTAAACGTTAGTATTATATCGTGAAATGGTGATAGAAGTTGAAATTTCCTATTTGATTGGGAAAGAAAATATATACTTATAAACCATATGTGAAATGACTCTTTAGTCTTAGGATGTGAAGGCCAGAAAAATCAAAATTATGTCAATTTTCCTTTGTTGGAAAAGTTTATTATTATTTCTTGTTTATATAATTAGTTACCTATTAGATTAATTCTAAATGAAAAAAATTGTTTAAAATTCCATTCACTTGTGTTCCAATAAACATGCATAATCACAATCATCAAAAATCTTACTTAAAATGATTCTGAAGGTTAAAATACAAAAAAATACACTCATTCAGTGTTTCTGTTAAATCAATTATCAAACAACTAATTTCATTCAGTGTTAAAATTTCATTCACAGTTCTACTAAATTTAGCTCATTTAGATTTTCTTAACTATTCAGAACTTTTCATTCAAATTTATCAAATTCGATTGAATAATCACAAAAAAATCGTCAATTTGATGATTTTAACTCGACCAACTAATTAAAATTGTTTAGTCAATATCTCTAATTGATAAATTTAAAGTTATGTAAAATTTACTAACACTGTAAGAATAATAAGAGTACGTCTAGGATTGTTTTAAAAAAATGTGATTATTGAATCTAATTAGTACTTTTAATTATAATCAGTTTTAAAAAAAGTAGGTTATGTTTGATAAATAAAAATTACTTAAATTAATAATACGTGAAAAATGGTTGTTGTAAAAAATTTGTTAATCATTTATTTCAAGCGTAAATTATTAAAAATGAATGTTTTAAAATGTAAATATGGATAGTGGTCAGTAATATTAAAATAAATAGAGATAGATTATTAATATATTTGGTCAAATCTGATTATTAGATTTAATAAATAATCAGAAGCTCCAAATTGAAACTTCTAATTATTTTTATAAAAAATGATTATAAGCAGTTTTAAAATCAGTTTACAAAACATTTTTTCTTTTTTAAATTAATATGTAGCAGATTAAAAATAATCTTGAAATGTGAAAATGACATTGACTTCTTTCGAGAGTTGCTTGACAAGTTCCTGTATTTGGCTCCTGAACATGGCAATGTCGTTTCTGTCTTCTTGTTGTCTGGCATTAGCTTGTTCTCGTTGATGATGAACAAGAGCCATAACATTTTATGTTTGTTCCATTGATTGCATTACCATACCTTTGAATTATAGCAGTGATGAGCTTAAGGAGAACACCTTATCAGAGAGAAATTTGATGGATTTTGCATTTGTTGATTGAAGAGAGAGTACAACGACTTGGTGATCTGTAATTTGTTTGAAAAAGATCTCATCTCTCTTCTGGAGATTGTTGTCAAAAGTCTGAAGTAGCTCTTTCATTTGCTTGTCGAACTCCTTTGACATTTATCCAGGGACTTTGGAGGCGGTCTTAGCAATGTGAGCTAATCCTTTCTGAATCCTAGTAGTTGTTTCATGAATGCCTTATATGCATTCATCAACAATGATATCTAGCATTCTTTCCATCTGGGCCTTGGACGACACTACTGAGACTCTTTCTAGAATTTGCTCCATTCAAGCTTCAGCACCTTCCTTATTTCCCCAGTTTAATGAATTGAATAAAAAATGAACAAGGGTAAGATCTAAGCTTTGAGTATTGGAGGAGAAAGGTATATATGTACAAGTATTTGATGTAAAAGATATATCGGTATGTACAGTATGGGTTTCAATCGTAGGTTTTTGAGACTCTACGATTGGGGAGGATGGGGGAGATGGAGAGTTTGAATGTATCTGTACAAGAGAGTTATATGGAGAAGTAATGTGTATAGGAGACGGAGTATTATGTACATCGATCGTAGGGTTTTGGGACTCTACGATCGGAAAGTTAGTATTTTGTACATCGATTGTATGGTTTTGAGAGTCTACTACCAGAGAGTTAGTATTTTACACATCGATCGTAGGGTTTTGAGACTCTACAATCGGGGATTGAGGGATTGGACTCGACGATCGCTCAACAATTGTAGTGTGGGACTCTACGACTACTTCATAGCAAGGAGGAGGCTTGAGTATTAAAAAATAAAGAATTAGAGATGAAGGTAATTTTATTATACATATTTGAAGAAGAAACATCATAGCAGATTATTTTGGAGGCGTAGTTGAGAACCCTTGGAAAATTTTGAGATAGTAATATGACATTTGGAAACTTTGAGTAGTTCCAAGTGATGAAGATCATATCTCTATGTGTTATTGATTGCACCAAGGGCATGACAGGAAAGAAATATAACTGTAGGTCACTATCGCTATCATAGTTAGTGGTCCTTCTGTCTATTTCTAAGCCTGAATTACAGTCATTTAAATCCTCGCCCATGAATACTACGCGCATACGCCCTGCACCTATCCCTATACATTTGGAGGGGCCTCTATGTGAAGCCTTTAGTTGCTCCCCCTTAGATGTAGGGTCTTTTGGCTTAATGACAGGTGGGCTGGTCTCTCTTCTAATGTCTTGTACGACAAATTCAATGATTTTTGTAAGGACTAGAGAATCATTAGAAGAGCTGGGTAGCAGATCCTACGCCTCCCTCTAAGAAGTAGCATCAGGTGAAATTGCTAATTCTGGGGTTTTCTTTTTCTTCTTCGCTGCATTCTTTGCCTTTTTCTATATCATCTTTATTAATTTATTTTTCTTCGGCTCAGGTTTAGATACCTTCACAGCCAGTTCTTCATTATCTTCTTGTGGCTCCGACATGTCAATCATCTAAGTCGTCTCATCACCTACCATTGGTTTGGGTATTGAGGTCGTCCTAGCCATCTCAACATCATCTATTGGCTTTGGCTCTAAGGTCGTTTCACCCTTCTCTTCATTAGCTTGCTGCTTCAATTCGCTTTACGATCGAAAAGCTGGGAGACTCTATGATCGACTCGATAGGCTCAAAATCTTCAATTATACAAGTCTATCGGACTTGGCCATTTTGGCTGATCTTCCCTTCTTTATTTGCTTTCTATCCCATTCAGCATGTGATATACCTACTTTGGCAGCAACTTCAGTGTCTCGTTAATCAATCTCTTCAACGATCTCTTTAACTTGTTCTCTGATAATCTTGGGAGGAAGTTGAACAATTATCTTCATTAAGTGTTTGCCTTTTATCCCTTTATCTCTACTACCTGAGAGAGAGATACTAAATCATCCCTCGTCTCAGGATCTTTTTGATTGTCTTGAGAGTCCCTAGGAATCTCATCTGAATCATCTAAATCAACAGACTGATTATCACTAACTTTTGTTTTTCCTTCAAATTTCCAACTTTATTCTTCTTTAGTTTCTTTTGAAGGGGTTTTTCTGCTGTTGATGTCAATGATTTAGGAACTTGTGGGGTTGTAGAGCCCTGAGAGGCTTCTTCCTCTATCTCCGAGACCTTCCTCTTCAAATTGGTCGTTACGGACTTCTGCACCTCACTAAGGGTCTTCTGATGGCCCTCAGATTGCTGGATCAGAGGATTTCAACTGAATCCCTCTTCTAATTGTCGAAGAGCTTCTTTGTAATCTTCTTGTTAACATTGAGGACTTCTCCCTCCTTGTCCCTAATAAGCTTCTCCATCCTCTTCTTTAGAATGATACTGATGAATCGCCTATAAAACATTTTTGGCACTGTCTTTCCTCCGACCTTTCTCTTTCCATCATCATTGATCCACTTGGATATCCAATCTAGCAGAATGACTCCGAAGTTGATCTGCTTTTTGATCATAATAACTGTCATTATCTTCAGTTGGAGCTCCCTTACGGAGTCATAGGCTGAGTTCTTATAGAAAATACATTTTCCCATTATGTCGACAAGGAACTCATAATTTTAGGGGAACTCTTTCTTCTTCATCCTATTTAGCACTGGGTTCTTCTTGTATCCCATGAGCTCTAGCCCAGACTTTATATCGATGACTTCGAAGGTTGTGATGCCCTCGATCATGAACCCTAGATGATGGTTTATCTCCATCACATCAAACTAAAGTGTGCCTTCTCTGGTCTTTGTGGCGAGGACGCTGTCAGCACAGATTGCATTTAGGTAGAACTCCTCTACCATTCTTGTGTATGTCCTCGTGTTGGTGTTCAAAGCCTCGAAAAATTCAGCCTTCTACACCAATTCTAGAATGGCTCTGAATTACTCCTCTGCTCCTCCAAAATCTTCGAAGCATAACTAGTTTTCAATGATGACTTGGTAGCTCAACATCTTCTTTGGTATTGATTTGGACTGAGAAAGAACGAAAAATGTGTGAGTTTACAAGTTCTTTGAAAAACTAGGGCTTGAAAGTTAGAGAGAAAAATTGAAAATTTGAGATCTCAGATTAAGAATGAATAGTAAAGGTCAGATGAAAATTTTGAAATATATTTAAGTCATTTCTCTCTTTTTCGGCTGAGTGGGGCACGTTTCGAGCGGTTATTGAGCACACATTTCGTTATAACTGCTATTTACAGCTGTAGAGCAGTTACCTTTTCTTCTCACTCTCTTTATCTGGAGTTAACGACCACGCGCTTTAATTACTGTCTTTTTGCTCAATGATTTGACATATAATGAAGAGTTAGTTATTATTGAGTTTTTTTACTCTACGATATCTCTCATTCTCTACACTCATTATACAAACACCTTTCATTCAACGAATCACTCTACGAACTGTAAAGCACTCTACGAATTGTAAAGCATTCTATGAACTGCGTTCTTCTTCGACTGTTCTACGATCTCTTCTATCTCCAGGGCATAATACTAAGGGTACAAATTTAGCATTACTAACTCACTAATTAGTTTATTAAATCTGGGTTCGTCTAATTTGTAAACACATCAGCTAGTTGATTTTCAATTGAAATGATCCAACCCAATAAACCAAAAGACAGTACTTTGAGAGACATCCACTAGACAAAACCATGAGGAAAGGAAGTGCAAAATATTTCAGATAGAGAAACTTACATATTATGAGATTATAACCATTAATTGGAGTCCAAAATTCAGTTTCAGAAGAAAATCTACTAGAAAAATCAGTGTGCTAAAAAGAGCAGAAAAAAGAAAATTTAACTTTCTACAGAAAATTAAATATGCACACATGCATTAGATTCAAATTTTTGAAGAAAATCAACCAATAAATAATCACATACGGAAAGAAATTAGAAAATGGTCATAGTAAAGAAGAAACAAACCTTCTCTTAGTGTCCCGTTTTCTCAAACTTGCATATTTTCTAAATCTTTTTAATTATTTTGCACAAAGCTTTTGGGGGACCAAAAATGGTCTACAAACTATGGGTAATTGATTTTATTTGTGATATTTGGAGAGCAAAAGAAGGGATTGAACGACTGTTAGAGCTAAGGTTTGTTGATGAATTAGGCTGAGGGGGGAAAAAGAGGGGAAACGGTTGTGGGGAGGCGATAGAAGGAGAGAGTAGGCGCAAAAAGGAAATGCGATAAAGAAGAGGCAATTAGGAGTGAGCAAAAAATGGATATAACCGAATTACCGAACACAACCGAAATTTTTTAACCGAATTATTTCGATTTTTTTCTAATTTCGGTTATATCCGATTTATTGCTCGGTATTCGGTTTCGGATTCGGTTTTAAAAAATAGGCTATTCGGGTACCTGAATAACCGAACATTAATAGTTAAAAAATAATAATTTAATAATTGACTAATTTTATGTGTATTAGTGTATGAGTCATGAGTGTATGAGTGTATCTGACTCTTACTCTCTTAGTCTTTTACTCTTGCCTCTTGCGGTCTTGCCCTAATTTCTATTCCCAAATCTCAGATCTCAAATTCTCAATTCCTCTTGCCTCTCGTCTCGAGTCTCGACTCTCAGTTTCGCTTTCGCCGACCACCGTCTATCTCACATCCTCTCCGACTCTCTCCGTCCGGCCTCTGTCTCACCGTCTCACCCTTCGTAGCTCCGCGCCTCGACCTCTCTCCCTGCTACTCGGCGTCGACGACTCTGTTCTTCAACCTTGGCGGCTCGACCTCTCTTTCGAGTTCCAACTTCAGGTAAAATTTCATTCACTATCATGATTCAAGTGCTGAAGTGCATGTTGTTTTGATTAGAACTCTTTGTACTTTTTTTTTTTTAAATTTTGAACTTCTTTAGTTCGCTCTAGAATAAAATTTTCTAGCCTAGGCTGAAACTTGTGTAGTTGTGCTTAAGAATATCTACAACTCTACAAGATAAGTACTAAAAGATAGAGGAATTGTACGAGCAAGTAGAACCAGATTCTTGATGCACCACCTCTCAGTGCCATCCGGTTGCAGAATTGTTGGTGTAGGAACAAAGCTTAACCTGTAGCAAAACAAATAAACATGGAGTTGTGATGAGTTCATGAATTTCAGAATTTGACCTTCTTCTAATCTTTTTATCGAGGCCGAAATTGCCATTTCTTATTTCTATGTTTTAATATGAGAAAAATGGACCATGTGAATGATTTATTCTTCAAAAGCTGTTAAAGTAAGAGGTATTATTTATGTTCAATCAATACAGCTGCTCTCACAGATAAGATTAATAATTATTCAATCATACCTAAATAAATGATGGCTCTGGAAAATACCACTTACTTAAATGTTAAACCAATTTCATGAATATTTATGGAGACTTTATGCACACCATACAGTATTAGTTTATGCCTATTAATTAACAAGTGCACCAAAACTGAACTGTAAAGATCCCAACTTATAAACAAGTCACCTTTTTACTCCATTGTTATCAGAAGATGGATTTAAATAAATTGACCCAGAAACAGAGCACTTTTCTCTTGACACTAAAAATTTTGTCTGCCTCATCCAGTAGGGTCTCATTTTCAGATTTTTCTCGTAGACATGATCTTATTTGCTGCTTTGCATGACTTTTTCGTTGTAATTTATGATGATATAGTACTTATCCTCTGTAAATAGTGGTTGAATGAGTTTGTTTGGAATTTATGATTTGTGAAAAACTGAAATTGCCTCGATGTTTAGGTGTCCAATTAGCTGTGTGGTGGTTTTTAATGATCAATTGTAATCTGTCCGAATGATCAGTCCTACTCACTAGTACAGGTAATCTTTCTTGCACTGTGTTAATTTTAACATTGCAGGTAAATAACAATATTTTAACATTGCATAACAATATTTTCGGTGAAAGAATCACTGTGTGGGCTCATACATAATTTTAACATTGCAGGTAATCATTCTTGCTAGAGAATCTGGATTAAAGCTGGAACTTTCTGACATCCTTGTACAGAGCCTTGTTCCAGAACCATTGAGATTTGAGGGTGAGAATTTTCTTTGCTTCTAATCATCAGCATTATATGGAAAGCACTGTGTTAATTTTTAATAGGGATTGATATAATAATTTAATTTGTTTGACATTTGTAGATGACGTCAAGAAGTATTTTAAATGATTTGCACATGGTGGATGATACAGACGAGCCTAACCTTGATGACCTTGAACCAATTGGACATGGGAGAGAGACAAACGATAATGTTCCCACCAATATAGAGACCGGGTCAAAAGAACCCACGACAAGTACAAAAACTACGGGACACTCAGAAAGTGTAAAAATGCCAAGAAAAAGGATGGCACCTAGATCCAAGGTGTGGACTGAGGGGCACTTCATTCCCGTTAAAGATAAGGATGGTAATGTCATCAAAGGTAAGTGTACTTATTGTGAAAAAGAATTAGTTGCTGATTCATCTTCAAATGGCACTACTTCTTTAAGAAATCACTTTAGAACTTGTAAAAAAAATCCTATCAACATGGACAAAGCTCAACCCCAACTTGTAGGGATTAAAGAGGGTGAGGGAGAGGGTGGGGCATGTGAGGGTACACTCACTTTTTGGAGGTTTGATCAAGAAGCTGTTAGGGCAGCCGTAGTTCACTATCTTATTGTAGATGAACTTTCTTTCAAACATGTTGAGAAGGAGGGTTTTAAAGGACTTATGCAAGTTGCTTGTCCTAGGTTTCAATTGCCTTCACGTTTTACATTTGCTAGAGATTGTATTCGACTGTATGAGAATGAGAAGAGTAAGTTGAAAACAATCCTTAGAAAACATTGTGAACGTGTTTGCCTCACAACTGACTCTTGGACTTCTAATCAACGCTTAAATTATATGTGTGTTACTGCTCATTTTATTGATGAAAACTGGAAATTGCATAAGAAAATCTTGAATTTTCGAACCATCACAAGTCATAAGGGGAAGGACATTGGGGAAATGGTTGAGTCTTGTCTAATTGAGTGGGGATTTTCTAAAGTTATGACACTCACTGTATATAATGCTAGCTCAAATGATACTGCGGCGACTTACTTGAGAGATAGATGTACATCCTGGAAAACTAATGTCTTAGATGGTAAATTCATTCACATGAGATGTATTGCTCACATTATTAATCTTGTTGTGAATGATGGGTTGAAATTGATTGAGAAATCTATTGAGACAATTAGGCGTGCAGTGAAGTATGCAAAACAATCTCCAGCTAGGGTCAAGTTATTTAAGGATTGTATTGAGTATTGTGGTCTTGAAGATAAGAAAGGCTTGAGTCTAGATTGTCCAACTAGATGGAACTCAACTTACTTGATGTTAAGCTCGGCCTTAAATTACAAGGAAGCTTTTGATCGATTTGGGTTTAAAGATCGGGGCTTTGAAAAAGAGATGGGGGGCAAAAATATTCCAACGGACTCGGATTGGAATAGGTCCAAATTATTTGTTGGCTTCTTAGAACATTTTTATAATCTCACTGTGAAAATTTCAGGCTCATCTTATGTCACATCAAATAATGCATTTCTTGAAATATGTGACACTTATATTATTTTGAATGACTGGGAAAGAAGCAATGATATAGAATTACAAAGAATAGCTAAGGCAATTAAAATAAAATATGATAAGTATTGGGAAAATGTTACAAAAATGAATATGTTGTTATATATTCCCGTTGTGCTTGATCCTCGGTATAAGTTGAGTTTTGTTCAATTTGATTTAGAAAGAATGTATGGAAAGGGTGAAATTGAAGTTGAAAATCCGTTGGAGGGTTTGGAAATAGATCTTCACTTTGATATTGATAATGAATATAGGAATTTAGAATATCAATCAAGTAATCAGGACACTGGGATGGAGATTGCCGATAGTGTGAAGAGATCAATGGAAGATTTGTTTAATGAGTACAGGAAAAAGTATTCAACTCAAGAAAGTGGAAAATCAAGTGCAAGTAACATGTCAATGTCATCCCAAGGTTCTAGTTCAATGGAATCCCAAAATACAAATAGAATTACAGAAGAGTTCAAAAGGCGTCGGACCGGAGTTGTACTTGGAGACAAATCTGAATTGGACAAGTATTTAAGTGAAGATGTGGAAGAAGATATTGATATTTTCGATATTTTGGGGTGGTGGAAGGCTAATAGTGCAAGATTCCCTATCCTTGCACGTATTGCCCGTGATGTGTTGGTTATTCCCATTTCTACCGTTGCTTCGGAGTCCGCATTTAGCACGGGGGGACGCATTCTTGATGCATTTAGGAGTTCATTGTCTCCTAATATGGTGAAAGCTCTCATATGTTCTCAAGATTGGGTTAAAGTGAAGAATCGCATTGATGTGGAGGAAGATATCGACTTTGCTTCTAAACTTGAGTGTGGTAATAATTATTGTTTTTGTTTATTGTCTCCAATTTGAGTTCATTCTCTACTAATTATTGTTTTTGTTTATTTTGTTCAGCAATATCCAACTTGAGCATTGGTACTAATGATGCCAATGTTTCCGTGACTCAACTTGATTAATGAGGTAATGCCATCCTATTGAATAACTAAACTTCAAATGGATTAAAATAAGTTTACAAATAATTTGTAATTGAGACAAATACGATGATAATTTGTAATTGTTCTCTGCATTAGGAGCCATGTTTGATAATAATTACTCTTAATTCTTAAATCCATTTAAATGAAAGAAATTAAGACAAAGTAGAACTGATGAGTAACATACAAATGATTCTGCACAGTCACAGACCATCCACTTAACTGCAATTGTTGTTCTAATGTTATATCATTGTTGTTCTACATTGTTGTTCTCTGCATGTCGAGTATTGTCTAATTTTAATACTGTTTATTTGATATTCTGCAGGTTTATAATGTTGGTTGTAGGGTTGTTGCTGTTGTATGTTGTTGTTGCCTGTTGGTCTGATGCAGTGATGCTATACTGGTTTGATTCTGCACAGACCATCCACTTAACTGCAATTGTTGTTGCTTGTTGGTCTGTTGCCTGTTGGTCTGATGCAGTGCAAGTGTGCAACAGTGATGCTGAATCATGATACTAAAAAAGTGAAGACTGGAGCTTGTTGAGCTGTTGTTGGCTTGTTGCATCTGATAGTTGATTAGTTGTTGTTGCAGAGCCTGCAGTGCTGCTGTAATTTTTTTAAAAAAGTTGTTGTTGAGCTGTTGTTGCATCTCATTTCAGTTTTTCCATCTTGTTGCTGTAATTTTTTAAAAGTATTACTTTCATACTTTGGGCTGTTAGTTGTTGCTTTTGGACACTGGACAATGTTAGTTAAACTGTTAATTTGCTGGATGGTTATGTTAAATTGATTGTTTGCTAAACTGCAAGTCTGTAACAGTTGGATGCTAAACAGGTAATATTTGTTGGGCAAAAATTCAGTTTTTTCCCGAATTACCGAAATTACAATTCGGTAATTCGGTATTCGGTAATTCGGTTATTATCAAATTTCGGTTATTAGTTCGGATAGCAAAATTATCATTATTTTGGTTTTCGGTTATAACCGAATAGCTTATTCGGTTCGGTTATAACCGAATGATCACTCCTAGAGGCAATATAGGAGAGGCGATGAAGGGAGAGGCAATAGAGGCGACTGATCCCAACTGAAAAAATGCGCAATTGTAAGTTGGAGTGAAAAATTGAGGGAGGAAAAATTTTTAGTAGGGCAAATTTTTTTTTTTTGAAACAAAATAAAACTTAGTATTTAGGACGGTTAGAGCTCAATTGTCTAGAATATTTTCTTATTTAATACGGTGTAAATTATACTGTCTCTAATATTCATTTATTAGAAATGGTTATATCTTTATCGTCATGTTAGCTCATCTTTTTAAGACAGTTGAAAAAACTATCTCTAATAATAGGTTTTTATGACTGTTTTTGCAGATGTCTTAAAAATCACTGTCACTATTGTCTTTTTCTTTTATAGTGATATATAGTGTTCTACTTTTGTATAGTCTCGATCCATAGTGGAAGGAAAATGACATAATTAAGTGATTGTTTAGTCAATGACTTCTGGATTTCGCGCTGTGGAATGAATCCAGGAACTAAAAACGTTTTTAATATCACTTTTATGATAAAAGTATGAACTGGTAAAAATATAGCTTGATTGGTATAATAAAGTTTTAGAGAAATATCGGATGAGTATGTCAGATTCAAACTACGGGGGACATTGGAATAAGCCTCAAAACTTATGCAAACAACTACCAAAGAAAAAACAGAACATATCAAGAAGATCGAAAATAGGGGGGGTTGTATGTTTGTGTCATAACTAATCACACTTTTACAAATGTTGTTCTGAAAATTATGTAACATAGCTTTTGATAGGTGCCTTTCATAATTATTTGCTTGTTCACTTTCTTGTCATTTTTTGTTCTAAATGATATTTCAAAATATCTGTAGGTTATTAGATTTCTTTGTCGTATTTGGAAAATTACGTTTTTATATTGATAATTTATGAGTTTCTTCGATTAGAAATCAGATTGTGATTTCATGACCAAACTGGTTTCCGACTAACAACATATTTGTTTATAAGGATTATAATTACAGAATTATATTTTTATAAATTATAATTTCAATACTATTAATCTTATAATTAAATAGTCCTAATCACATGTTTGTTTTTTATGAGATTATTTATGGGATAACTTAAACTAATCTCATGTTATATTTGTTTTGTCCAGGATTTAAAGAATTAAATAAAAATTTAACGTTTGGACAATCATACCCTTACTACTAATAACAAAGATATAATATTCTCATTAGTTTAAGTATAAATAGATATGATAAAGGTTAATTTTGTCCATAAATTTTTAATCTCAAATAGTAGGGATTATAATACTTAATTTGACATGGTATTAAATAGTCCCCATCTTTCAAGTCATTTTATTATCCCGGGACTAATAGTCTCAAATTTATTTTTAAAAACAAACAAGAGACTTAGGATTAATAATCCTTACAAACAAGTATAAGTATATAATTAAAACAAGTATAAGTTAAGTATATAATTACAAAAAAAGGAAAAAAAAAACAATTTAGAATGATTGATTTAATTATTACAACTTTAGTTTGATGGTGCCTCTCAAGTTTCAAGTGAAAGAATTAAAATTTTCTGAAGGAAAGGCCTAAATGTTTCCTAGCTAGAAGGGGCAATTTATAGTAGATTGATTAGATTAAGTATAATATATATCTTAAAATGTTGGGTGAGTAACTTAGACAAACTTACTTTTTGCAGCGTAACGTTTATATTGATTTTGTTAAAAAATAAACTTGAAATTATGACAATGTATATTAAAAGTTTAGGCCTTACTACAAGATTATTAGTTTATTACCGTAGTGCATATTACTTGTACTTCTATTGTGTTAATTTTGCAATTAATGATGTGCCGAGAAATATTAGAGAAAATGCACATCATACTCTCATAGTTATGAGTAATGTTATCTATTTATAAATATATATTTTCGTACAAAAAAATATAGCATTACGAGTTGTTTTATATATCTTCATTTCAGAATTAGAGATACATTAATAAAATGAGACTTTTAAGAATAATTTTATGTTTTAAAATGTATTTTTTATATAAGTTAAGAGTTTAGCAGCGACAATGTCATGTTATAAATATAATTAAAATATAATGAAAAATTAAGAATATCAGTGTCAATTTATATTCTTAAAGCAAACTTCTATCCTTTTTTTTGAAACAAATTAAAATAAAACATATATTTTAATTTTGAAAATAGGGAGTATCATCTAAAAAGGATAAAACCTTGATGCAACAAACGCACAAAATAAAATTGATGAAATATTAATATGCATAACAAATAAGAAAAAAAGGAGGGGCACTATTGAAAAATAGTTGGTGAAAGTTGGCGACAGCGGGATTATCTAAGAGTAACGTGGCTTTATTATCAACACATAAAATTGTGGGGCCCTTTTCCTCTTGTTACAATGTACGTGCGGGGAATTATTGACCACAACGTACTTATTTCATCCGATGGAAATAGTAATGGTGTACGGTCGGTAAATTAATCTCACCCAACATAAAGTTTTAGAAAAACTATGCGCGCGGATGTTATAATTAGCCATCAGTTTTTTATAATTTTATATATTTATATTTAATATTTTCTATGCAGATATGATAATTAGATATGAGTTTTTTATAATTTCACTTATTTATATTTTGAAACCCTATTTTTTATAATAAGGAGTCAAAATATAAATAGATGAAATTATAAAGATCTCATGTCCAATTATTATGTTTTCATAAAAAAACTCAACGTTTTAAAGAGAAGAAAGATCATAGTGGGGGGTGTGTGTGTGTCTCTCTCTCTCTATATATAGAGAGAGAGAGAGGATGAATCTAAAGTATACTTTTTAAATAACATATTTCTCTTAAATAACATACTTTTATTAAAATTACGTTGTTTTAGAGATTTTTTTAAAAACAAAATAATATTAAAAGATAGTGATCCCACTTGCTTTCTTTTTATTTACAAAAATATCACTCACAACTCCACTTATTTTTTAAAAGAATCTCCAAAATAACGTAGTTTTTATAAAAGTATGTTATTTAAGAAGTATATTTTAAATCTATCATGTATATATATACACACACACTCCTTCCGGTTTCAGAAACATGTCTCAAAATACACTAATTCTTCAAAAATATGACTTTAGATACAAAATTTTTATCATAAAAGGATATGTATAAGGTTATGTATAAATATTAGTTTGTCCTAAAAATATATTTAAATGGGGTCTATTAAATTTTTAAAAAATAAATATCATTAGTATAATTACATGGGGTTAATTATGAATAAAAATAAAACTTATTTTAATTATATTTTTCCTACTTTAATTTTCTTAATTTATGTGAAATATGTATTTTTGACATCTTTTTAAAGACGGACAGAGTTGGCTCATTATTTAATAATGGTACGGTGCCACATTATTTAATAATCCTTTTGGAAGGACGGCTGTGAAGTTGGGTGAGGTAATGATTGTTAGACTGAATTCTGATTGCACATGCACTGTCACGTGCGTCCTGCAACTTCACTTACTCAATTGTGGAAATGCGAGTATCAAACTTTCAATTAATTCCTTTCCTTTTATTTGTTTTTATTAAATAAAAGTCCAAGAAAATTAAAATATTTAACATAGAATTAATATTCTATATAGCGAATCATAAAAATTACAATATTTAACAGAGAATTAACATTCTATACAATATTTAATAGTTAGAAAGTATAAAGCAAAAACTTTAATGTTCTAGATAATATTAGGAAAATAATGTTATATATATATATATATATATATATATATATGTATGTATATATTATAGTCCTATAAGCTTTGCTCTCGCTTCAGTTTGAGATTCTGATGTTATCACTACTTCTTTTTTATAAAAGAGTCTCATATTGACGATTTGAAGTCAATTCGTTATATTACTAATTTAAAATTAATGTAAATTTATATGATTTTAGTCATCATAATTTGAACACTATAGATTAAATAAAAAATATCATTTATTAATAATTATAAAATTTATTATTTTTAAAATTTAAATTTACGTCAATATTAAAATTTATAATTTGACAAATCGACTTTAAAATGTTAAAATATAACCGTTTTTAATTAGAACAAATGAAGTATCTTTTAATTTACCCAATGTCATGTTACCGAATAGGGAGTGAGAATCATTCAATCTCTTTCTCTAACAGGATGGAATTTGAAACTGTGTAGTAGTATTAGTAGTATAACGTTTTGTCCTAATTCCCATATATGGTTAAAAATTAGATTGAGGACTAATGACCACAACTAAAAATAATTCTTATAAATAATACACCCACTCCTGTGCAGTTGAATGATTTTATTAGAATTCAATTGATAGAGAAAGATGTTTATGTTTGAATGTGACCAAATGGGAGTTTAATATATTTCCTTGAATAAATTCCACATAAAAGTCATTTTCGATAGATCAATTGGAATTGAATATTAATGTCAAAAAATAGCAAAATATCAATAATATTGTAATTCATCCGTCAACAAGACCTGAATAGTCTCACATTTTTACATTTTCATCACATCCGTATGGTTAGATTATTAAGTTGATAATCAAATGATATTTTATTAAAAATGACCTAAGATAATTTATTTTAAATCGATCTAAAATACTTTTTACTCTCTTTCTCTTTCTCTCTCTCTACATATACTCACTATTTTTTACGATGCAAATTTAATAAATTCATACTTCTATTAATTGTTTTTCACGGAGCAAATTTAGTAATATTTTTTCTACATGCAAATGGGATACAATAATGGGTTTCTAGTGCATCCTTTGCTAGGTCGCTATAGCTAGCCACCCATAGCTTATGGTAAATATTTTTTCCCAACTCAACTTTCGTAGATATATATATATATATATATATATATATAATTTAGTGGCAAATACGATTTGTAGATTTAAAGGGAAATTATTCAAGTATTGATAATAAAAAATTATATTCATAGTAGATTTTTATATTGTAAGTGAAAATTCTTGATTCCCCGCGCCCATAAATTAATTAATTAATACTATAAATTCTCATCATAAAGGTAGAAACTAGAACATAACTATGCCATCCCAATGAGTTGGCAATTGGCATCTTATAAAATCATTAATATGTTATAGCAAATTATATAAAATCTCCTATCTTTATTTGCCTTGGATACCAATTTTTATGCAAACTTCATCACCAGTCAAGAGCTAAGATTAAATTATCTATGTCTAGGTTAAAAAGATGATCGTGAAAAGGAAAGAAAACATTATGACTTGAAGGGTAACATTTAATTTTAGCATCCTATGATTAATCATTGCGTGGTGTGACCAATAAATATTGTAGAAATTAATCATAAAAAGATCGTATTTGATAACTTTTTTGTTGGTACAATTGTAAAGTTTTGCAGCTTTATAATAATGTTGGTATCCCATATGATTTGAAGTTGCTCATACATGGAGAAGATTGTACGCTTTCTAGGGTTTTTAAGGTTTTGCCTAGAACAGAAACTATATATATATATATATATATATATATATATATATATATATGGTTAAAAAATAGAGTCCAACTAAGGAATTATTCTTTCTTGAGTCACCGTAGAAAAAAATATATTTTCATATAGAGATAGAATCTTTTCTAAATATTAGTAGCTGATACTTGGTTGACAAAATAAAGTTTTGTTTATTTTTTAAGACACACTAGAAGATTTTATTTATTTAATGTAGTTCGACCAAAGTAAAAGTTCAATTTCTACAACTTATATTTGTAGAAAATCGAACTAAATAATATATTCGATCTCTCACAATAGCTAGCTGAATAGAAAATATGGGTAATAGACAGATAATAACAATGTATTTTCCACCATAATTGCGATGACGTAATGACAACTGTTAATTTGAAATAAATTATTAAATTCACTGACATTCATCTATTTTTTTCCCCTCTAAATTAAACATGATCATTAATTTAATCTAAAAAGGAAGAAAAATGTGATCAACGTTTAAGGTTTGCATGAAACAATAAACATAAAAACAAAAAACATGTGCTAAAATGTTTTACATGAATGTTGTGTCTTGATATAATTGTTAAAATTGGTCCTACAGAAGAATAATTACTGCATGGCATAGAGGGGGGGCCTGACCATTCCTTTAGATTTGAACCTCTCATCAGTAACATCCAACTTCGATCATTAACCTTCCATAACTATCCATCCATATATGACCAGAGGTAGGTCGAGGTGCAAATTACTTTCTTTAATATGTTGTTCGCTGCGCTATCGCTTCCACGTACTCGGAAATAGAGTTCGAGCTTTACCTTTCACTCAAAACCAACTAGAATCATATTGATTCCTCTTTTTATCTTTGGATAAGCGGGTTGTCGTTGTATATGAAAGCTGCTTGCAGAGATTGGGGGTTATGATTTCATATCAAAAATATATAATAGCGTGCACAGTAGCAAAGAGTAGTTAGTGATTATACAAAAGGGAAATAATACATGTCGATATGTGACGAAAGTTGAATTACAACAAATGTGGAAGTATATGTATAAGATAAAATAATTTAGAGTGGAACTATTTTTAATTTCTATTTATCTCATGTATGTATATACGTGACAATTATAATTCAGTTGAACCTTTACAATACATAGTAGGATTCTAAACAAATTTATTATTTTCAGTAAAAAAAATCATTTACTAATATAAAGATAAAATTAACATGAGAAACTACATATGGACTCAGGGACAAATATTTAAATATGTGGCCCTCCGAATTTATATTATTAACGGTGAGCAGTGAAACAAATTGCTCTCTTGAAGTTGTGTCATTTTTTTAACTTCTTTTTTCTCTCCCACCTTTTTTCTCTAAAATGTCTCCCACATTTTCTCACCTATATTTTATAATTCTTACTCAAATATTTATTTATTTTTTTAATTGCACACACATAATGTGTACACAAATACTAGTATTCGTTACGTCCCAAAACCAACAAGCTCTATCTGATAGTGGTTAAAGGGCTCTTTTTTAATGAAGGTTTGAGACTTTGAGGTAATCTATTCAAAAATAAAAAAATAAAAATAATTCATTTCTTTTAAAGACAAAAAAATGTGAAAATCAAAGTTTGGAATTTTTGTTAATTATGTATGTTTTAAAAATAACAAACTTTGTAATTAATAAACTTATTTTCTTTTTTATTTTTAAAATTGAGGGTCTCAATTCTATAAATAGATTAAAAAGTGATATAACGTTCCAAATTTCGCATGATAAAGGTGGTTAAACTTAATTTATGTTATATATTTAATATTTATATTATTATTTTTCTTAAAATTGCTTGATTGGTTAGGAAGGCCTGGTCTCTTATTAATTTTTTTGTAAAAAACTTTTTAATACAAGATAAAGAAAGCTGGCCCTTTTGTGATTGTTTATATGACCAGCTTTCTTTGGGCCTATAATTAGAGGCCTGTGGTGGTACCTACAACCTTTACTAACTTTACGTTATGGGCTCAGCTCAAATCCCAAATCCAGAAACCTAACTAATGGAGGGTGAAAGAAATTAAGTTATTTTTAAAGTGAAATAACAGATACATAGGCCATAGCTCTTTCTTCTCCTTTTTCTTTAATTTTAGTGTTGTGCTTTTATTTTTGTATATATGTAAAATATAGTCTCTCTGTTCTAAAATTAGAGATACATTTTTCTTTTTAATCCGTTCTAAAATTAGAGATACATTTCTATTTTATGATCATAAAGTGACATGATCTTCCTAATTTGTCATTACTTTTTAACTATCATTTTCAATATCAAATCACCACACTTGAATTCCTATATAATATTAAGACTATATTTGAGAATTTAAAATTATCTTTAAAAGTCGTTGTTTTATAAATGTATTTCTAATTTTGGAACACAGAGAGTATTAATCATTGAAAAGTATTTCTTAGTGTTTATTTCATGGGATATTTGATTCTTTCAAAACCAATTCAATGGGGGCTTTTATTCAAATTCGATACTCAAATGTTTAACACGTAACTTAATAAATACTTGTCTCCGTGACACATGCATTGCGTGTACAAATAGTGTAAAGATATATAAGAGTTTTATCAATTTTTGAAAATAGAATAAAAAAAAATTAAAGAAGGATGCTTGTAAGAACAAAAAAGGAGAAGGAAATTTGTGACATAAATTTAAGAGAGCAGTTATTTTCATTACCCTTTTTTAATAAAATGGATATTATAGACATATAACAAACTGAAGTTGAGGGAGAAGAGTATATCTTTTTTACATATAACAAACTGAAGTTGAGGGAGAAGAGTATATCTTCTCCCTAGCACGCACTCGTTCTCTCTTCTCCGGCATAAACATTCTAAATTATGCTCTAGCAATGCAAGTGACCAAAATAAATAAAAAATACTGATTATCAGAAAGATAACAATATCATTTTTACCGTATAAGATACAAAATATACAGAGAATTATCGTATTATGATCGTACCCAACACTTGACCATTCATAACGCAATAGTATTATGATCGTACCCAATTTTTTCTTAAAGCCCAACGATGATTTTGTTCACAAACAAAAAGAAAAAAAAATGATGAAGTGTATATATCACATAATAAATGGGAGATATTTATGGTTTGCTAGATATACTTTGTTGGGTATTAAAATCATATATCCAGTTCCAGAATTTTTATTTATTTATTTATTTGGACCTTTTAGAAAAATACAATCTTATTGATGGAAAGTGCATTCAAAATTTAATAGTACGTGAATTTTTATTTGATTTCAGATTTTGATGGCTCAGTTGTTTTTTCTGTTACTATAAAATTTCTGAACACATGTATAAAAATTTATATGTTATTCTTTTTGCATCTATACCATTGAAATTTTCTAAAAAAATAATCATTTTAACTATATATATATACCCACTAGAATTTCTCTCTTTTTACTTAAACTTAAGCAAATTTACATTAATTCTAAATTTTGAAAATTTGAAAATAAAGAGTGAGTATTTTCAGTCTTACTATATATAAACCATATCATATCATATGTCTCCTAGACTTTAAAAGGTAGAGTGAAATATACCCATTTAACAGAAGCACACATGCATATAAAACTGCATGTACTTCCATACCAATTGCAAAAATATGAACAAGAATTTTTTGGGTTTGGCAGATGATTCATATCCCAATAGCACACCAGAAAAGAAGTGATCAGATTGTTTTTGACTGCCCACATAAAAAAAAGGTTCCACACCTTTGAGAAAGTACTCCATATAATAATTAAAGTTGTATAAATTAACTAATCCTACTCTTTTTTTGTCTCCCAACTCTTTTCTTTTGGACCTTGTCCCAAAAAAGAAAAAAAAATAAAAAGAAAAAGAGAAGAAAAAGAAGTGATCAGATATCAAGAGGGACAACAAACAGCTAAGGAGCATCTCATGCCTACTCACATAACCATGCCTTTTAGCTTTGAAGATGCCCTTTGCTTTTATTTCTCCAATATTTTCATTCTCTTTTTCTTCTCTCTCATTGCTTTTTTTTATTATTTAATCCATTTTATTTTTATAAGTAAGATTCTTTTTCTCTACTCTCATTGACCAACCAATTCTTTCCTATTCTCTATTCCAAATTAAAATAATTGTTCAAAAAATAGTAATTTTTAGAATTAAAATTAGTCGTGTATAAATAAAATTTTAAAATTATAAAAATTAAGAATAACAGTAAATTGTATATAGTTTCTTCTGGTTATAAACGTTTTACCTATACTTTTGTCATTTAAAATGATACAAAATTAATATTGGACAATTATATTGTGACAGAGCTAGGAGTATTAATTAACATAACATGTACACCCTACCCTTTATATTGAAGCACAAAACTCAAATGTCAAGCCATTCTTTCTTCATTCAAATATGAACAACCATACTTAGCAAAGAAGGAATTAAGAAGAGAGGAAATGAATGATTTTGGATATGAAGAAATTGAAGCAGCCACTCAAAACTTTTCTCCCACAAGTCTCATTGCCAAAGGAAGCCATGGATGTGTCTACAAAGGTGTGCTCAAAAATGGAACCTTCGTCGCCATAAAGAAGCAATCTTTAGGCCTTCAAAAGCTTCAAGACAACACCAAGCTCGATAATGAAGTACGTATATTATCATCATTTCCCCAAAACCCATACTTGATCAATCTTCTTGGAACGAGTCATGACTCGGTCAACAACAACAACAAAGTCCTAGTCATGGAACATATGCCAAATGGCACACTTCATGATTTGCTTCATCTTGCCCCTACACCACCAACATGGCCTAAACGTGTCGAAATCGCCATCCAAATTGCCCGGTCCTTGCAATTTCTTCACGACTCGAAGCCGTTAGTCATCCATAGAGATATAAAGACTGAAAACATATTGTTCGATTCATCTTGGAATGCAAAATTAGCTGATTTCGGACTAGCCGTCCGAATGACAAACAATTTCCCGAGTCACCGAGTTGACTCAGTGAGTCGACCCGCGGGAACAATCGGGTACCTAGACCCTTGTTACACTTCTCCAAGTAAGCTAAGTACTAAAATTGATGTATTCAGCTTTGGGGTCGTATTGCTTGAGATTATAAGCTGTACGAAAGCTATCGATGTTTCTAGGGTTCCGGCTTCGATAGTTGAATGGTCAAAACTATTAATTGAAAAAGGTGGAATATTAGATATTTGTGACAAAAGGGTTGCCTTGCCACGGTACATGGAGGGCACGATAGAGCATATACTAACTATAGCGGCACGTTGCGTTTCATCAAAGGAAAATTTTCGTCCAAAAATAAGTGAAATTATATCGGAGGTGGAAAGTTGTATATTTGAGCCAATCCGATTTCCTATATGGATGAAATATTTTCTCCCAAGCATAATTCTTCTAAAAAGGCGACGAAAAATGGGCACAAAGCGTTGTTACAACGCTACAACCACTATAGTTTGTAATTGTGTAGCACAAGAAGCAAGTGGTAAGGTTGATATTTCAAGTAGAAAGTTGTTGCTAAAGGAAATATTGGCTGATGTAACATTGAGTTAGTGAAATGGTCTAATATTTTTTTGCTTTGACCGAGTCAACTCGGTACAACTCAGCTGAGTGAGTCAACTCGAGTTGGTCGATAATAACATTGTCCTATAAAGTTGGACCTGCAGCTCATCCCACTCCAAACACAAGATTGACAAAAGTAGGTAGCTGTGGGAATACAACAAAGCTTTTATATTTCCATGCTGATGTTTACAATTCTCTGCTATTCTCTGCTATTCCATTCGTTCACTTTAAATATATAATTATTTATGCACAAAATACAATTCACAAAGTAAGATTAATTAATAATTTTTGCTCTTTGATTGTTGAGCTCTCCCGGATATTTTTGTCTATCATATGTTTTATTTCTAACAATTTTAAATGACAACAAATTAATTGTTAATTAAAAAATATATATAATTTTACAAATATGATTGAAATCGAACCTAAAACCTCCACTTAGTTTCACACAAGCTTTATCCTATTCCTGGTCATGGATAGATCGTCCAGGTTCGGGTCCATAAGCAGTGACAATTGCCCTATGAAAAGGGAATACTTTATACATACATGGGTTTGAAAAGAACACTACTACCGAGAATCGCTCTCTCTTGGCCACTACAACTACTAATACACTGCCCGCCTAACTGCCAAACGAGTTGGCTTAATCGACTACCCGAATCTGGGTGATCTATCCATGACCAGAATGAAGCTAAATGCATCATTTTTATTTTATTTATGCATTTTGATTTTATTTGTAGCTCAAATCAAAATAAAAATTTTGAAATCAAAATGGAGTTGTCTGTGTAAAACTTTTTCTACGCACTGTCATATGCTCATTTAAAGTGTGTTCTTCGTTCTGAATCTGTTAGTTTCCTTATGGTGACTTGTAGTTCTTCAGTTATGGTGGTTTGTATGTAATCTGTAAAGCCGTTAGAAGGTTCTTTCACTTTTAACAGTTTTCGAGGCGGTGATATATTATATTCCCTCCGTCCCAAATTAATTGCATTTTTAGGACTTTTTAAAGTCAAATTGACTATTTTTAAAACTAATCTTTTTACTATTTTTGCTAACATATAGGTGAAGATATTATAACCAAAAGAAAGTATATACAATTTATTACTAATTTCAATTTTTATAATTTTAGAAATATATTTATATATGCTTAATTATTAATTTTAAAAATAGTCAATTTGACTTAAAAAAGTCCTAGAAAAGCAATTAATTTGGGACGGAGGGAGTATTTTAAATAGCAATTCCTCATTTTATATATATAAAATATAGCAATTCCTCATTATTATATATATATATATATATATATCATGGATTGCATTGATTATATAGTACGAGTTTAATTTATATCAATATGTACAAGTATTAGTTTAAGATATGCATATATCAACGCCGTACTCTTAATATTGACGTTCTTTTTTAAAATTTCATCAAGGAACTTCTTTCTTGAATTTTCTTCTTCTTACAAATTGAAAATATTCTATTAGCCACTTATGGTAATAAAGTAAATAATTCAAGAAAAATGTTATACCACCAACTAGACATATATATTTTTTTAAAATATAAAATTCCAAGTATGTCCTCATTTATTAGGCAGATCGACTACTATCATGCCACCACTATTGTATTACTAGAAAATGTTATGAATATATCAAAAAAATATAATTTTTTTTAATTGTCGTTATTTTAAAAATATATCTTCAGACTTTAATGTCAGAAGAAAAATATATATGGTGTATATGACCTTAATTTCAAACTTAAAAGTATAATTATATATGAACGAAGTCCTTTTTATCAATGAATTTTGATATAAAAATTAATTAATTATTTATTTTTTTACCTCCTTAAGATTATTGAGGTGCCCTGTACAGCTGAACTTCTGTAAGCGAAAGAAAATTACAAGAGCTACTAGTCCATGGGCTTGAACAATTTAACCGGGCCTCCATGGCTCGACCGACAATAACTAAGCTGGAGAAAGTGGACCGGGGCTGTCTGTCCAATATTTTGGCTTTTGGGGAAAGTAGACCGGGTCGTCTGACCAATTTGTCTCGAGCGGTTCTTTCTGTTCTCAAATCCGGTCTAGGAAAACCAGCTAACTCGTCAACAGGTCTTCGCTTTCCACCGTAGCTTAGCAGAGTTTCCCATCCTTCAAAAAATCAAATAATTTCAATTATATATCCCAATATAAAAGAACCCTAACCCTAACCCTAATCCTAATCCAATTACCAACTGTTCTTCATCGAATTGCAGACATTAATTTCGATTAAAGATGGAGATGCATACGCATCACAGCATATTTGAGAGACGCCCCATAATTAAATCCAAGGCTCCCGCTGTCAGATGGTTCAAGGAATGGTAAAGCTACATACCCTCTCCATATAATTGACTACGTTTTTGTATATATGTTTATGTGTCTGTATTTGTTAAGCCTTTCATCTGTGTGTTGTTTGATTTTCAATATCTGGGTTTGTATTTTTTGATTTCTGAAAATATTGCCTTAATTATTGCTGTATGAAAGTGTCACTGGCAACTTGTGGGAAAAAAAATTCAATGTACTTGAATATACATTCATATACTCAATCCAAGTATTTTGAATCACATTAATCCTTGGTGTTTAATTGTGGTAGTTTTTGATTGCGGTAGTAAATTTTAATTAAATTATGATGTAGTTATGCTATAGATTGGGATTTGGGTCACAATGTTTCTTTGGTAATGTTTGAGACCAGTTTATTATTTGTCTTGCCTCAAAGAAATTTGTTTGAAATTTCCTATAATGTGATCATCATCATTTTAGTTGAGGAAGAAACTAGCATTATTTGTAAAATAATGGAAGGTGTAAAGGTGGAGGTCTCCTCCAGAAGAAAGGTAGAAAGGAAAGAAATGGGAAATAGAAATAAAAGAAAAATAAGTAATTATTTAAGGAGGATGAACCAAAGTAGGGTGGATCAACTGATATCTTTCACTGGAGTTGCAATACATTTTCTACACTATTTATTTTTTAGGACATACTCATAAAGGACCTTGCATTTCTTTGTCAAATTACCTTTTATCAAAGAAAATGAAAATATTTAGCTCCCTTTTCTTTTTTTGGGTACATATTTAGCTCCCTTTTCCATGTTTTCCTTGAACCCTACTCAGTAGCTAGTTCAGTCGAGGAAGAATTTCCATAGTGTGTCGGGTGGAAGAACAACAAGATTTTGGGGCGTCTCTCAAATATGCTAAATAACCACTATACACCAAAGGACGCTCATAAAAAAACCTGCTAATCTCTTAATCTATACTCCCCCAAAATATTAGCAAGAAACTATTAACCCTTGGTAAATCTCATTTCATAATAAGAAAACAATATGCACAAAAATAAAAACCATATATGCACAATTTACGTCTCCGTATCCTCAAAGTAGTGTCCTTTCCTCTCTTTCCACAAGATCCACAAAAGACAATAAGGTACCATGTCCCATCAATTTTTCCTCAGATTGCCGATTTGTGCACCTCACCAAGCCTTCAAAAAAAATATATATATAAAATCTTGGCGTCCCCTAAGTAACTTTAAAATGTGAAAAGATCAAACTCCAAGATCAGTAACCACCACATTATGCAAACGTGATTCATAAATCCCAATCCCTCTTACTTATGCAACATCTATTCACTATAAACTTCCCCCTCTCCCTCAATTATCTTGAATTGCGATGGCCCTAATAGATTTTTGTGTAGCTTCTTTATGAAGCATAGGTATTACTTTGATCGAAATATGTTTTTTTGGTTCTCCGTTCTTGAGTTCTAAATGGGTTGAAGTACTAGTGTTGGACACTCGACACTTGGACAAGAGTATGAGACTGTTCGACACCCTTGACCAAAATAAGATGCTCCGATCCTTTGTTTAATGATGGATGTAAGGTTGAATGTCAACCAAGAAGATTCTTACTTCAACGAAGAAAGAGGTAGAAATAGCAGCTCCTTAGTATTGTCTATAATATGAAGCTTACTCACGCATATCTTTGAACATTAGTATAATAATTAGATGTAATATATGTATATGTAATTTAAATAAACAAGGTTTGTTCACCTATCTATATCCCATACTGTACACTTTTAAAGCCGAATTTGTTATCCTAAAGTTTGCAGTTCATATAGGTTCTGTACAAAGATACGTACATATACCCGAACCTTATCCTATGTGCATAGCTTTCTTTGTACATCAATTGATCTTCTTGTTTTAACTTCTAGTGATACATATCTATTACTTATTATAATAACACAATCAGCGTTTGATTGTATGAGTTAATTGGGATGTTTTGGTTGGTCCTGAAGTGAGTTGACTCATGAAACTATACTTGGATTTAATTGGTTGAGATTTTTACTTGTATTTTGTTTGTATTATCTCATAAGATATATATGAAAATTAGTAAATTCCATCTCTTGGTAGACAACTAATGCATAAGATTATAATAGAATTTGTAAGCAATTCAAAAGTGACGTGATGATCTTAATTTGTCATTATTTTTTCACTATCATTTATAGCATCAGACTACTATTACTTAACTAATATTTTGTGTGCATTTAATAAATAAAATATAATTTTAAATCCCGTGCTTGGCACGGGACACCGAGCTAGTGCTTATAAATGAGAAAAACATATATTGTGCAAACCTTGCTACTTTTGTGATTTATAAACTTTAGTGCCTAATTTTTCACATGGTATATTTTATTGTTTTGTGTAAATTAAACTTGTTATTGTTTATGTACTGTTTCAGGGTACCACAGGATGTTGTTGCAACAGGCGGCAAGTGCTTCATTTTGAAATGGGTTACTGGTTAGTTTTGGTTTCTTTCTGCTATGCATCCATCTATTATTAGTTGTTGTGGATAAAGGAACATAGTTTTTAAGGTAGTTGTCTATGTCTTGATGTTTCTCGGAAGGAATATAGGAAAAATCATGCAGGTTGGAAAAATAGGTTTCAGGGTTTATGGTTGTTTTTATGCTGTAATTATATTGTATAGTCTGCTTCTTTTTTTCTTTTGCTTTTGTTCCTTTTCAAATTTCAATAGTAAGAGTTATGTCATTCTCATTACCATTATTGGTAAAGTAATTTAGAACATTTGATATATGCAAAATTAACAAAGTCATTGATTTAAATTTGTGATCTTGGAGAAGTCAGTGAAAATATATTTCAAGATTTTAGTTGCATCTGTTATGTATTGGTTGTCAAACTCCAGTTCCTCATTGGTTGACTACTACTTGTGACAAATTGTTTGCTTTTTTCCTAGATGTGCTTAGAGTTGCTTCAAAGAACATTTTACCGTACATTAGTTTATTATTTGTTTCCTTCTGACATCACTTTGCTACTAGTTTGGGCAAGGAAACATGAAGATGAGCCATAGGGTTATATATATTTGGTTAATTGAAACAATTCTTTTTAACCATGTATTTTAGGTAAAAGAAGAAGATTTTATTTATGGATAGTGAAAAGAAATTGCAATTCATGTGGAGGAAAAGTCAACCCAAAAGAGAAACAAAATAAAGCAAAGAAAGTTGGTAGAAATAACATCCAGGCATCAGTGAATCACTGCCTGCTAATCACAATGCATGTCTGACAAAGAAACTACTCAAAAGCTCTGAATGCATGAGCCCAAAAAGAAGTGAGCGAAGGCACTCTATCTAAATTTTTTAAGTAAATCGATATTCATTTCCTGACTAAAAAAATCCTAGTAATCCTCACGATCCAAACTCCTTACAAAATGGCAAAATATGCATGTCACAAAACCCTCCTATCTTTCCCAACACCAAAACCCCTAAATCTGCATAAAAGAAGATCTTCCACCAAAGAGGAACAAATCCAACACCCAACACACCAAACAAAAAACACTATAACCGCCAAGTCATTGGACAAACGATCAAATAGATGAAAATGGTTCTTTCATACACATTGTACATACATTTGGAGATAAAGATTTGTAAGACCTATGCCTCCGGTGCATGTCATTAGTGTTAAGCTGGTGAAGGGTGTCTTATTAGGAACATTTGCCTACCAAATATATTAGCTAGAGTTATATGATGAATTGGACGATAGCAAGTAACCAAGATGCATAATGTTTCTCTACCAGGAGGGAAAGTTAAATTTTAGAGAACTTTTACTTGTTTTAGTTGACTTACTTGAGAAACAAACTGTGCATGATGTCTTCACTGCCTAGTTCTTTATACTCTTGTATGTAAAAATACACACACACACACACATTGTGAAGCAAAGTTTAGTAAGTCTTGATTCCTTGGATTATTGTACGAGTTTGAATAGCAGTCTGGACTGATACGATAGGATAATTTAGTTTGCTGCCAGTCTCAACATTTCTTTGATTGATTTGTAAATTTGGGTTTCACCTAATTCTCCTCACTTTCCTTTTTAGAGGCAACATTGAAGGCCTTGAAAGAGAAGTCTAAAGAGCCAGAGGCTGCCGAGCCTGAACCTGAACCAACTACTGAAGTTCTTTTCCTTTGCAGTTATGAAGGCTGTGGAAAGACTTTTATTGATGCTGGGGCTTTGAGGAAGCATTCTCACATCCATGGAGAGAGACAATATGTTTGCCATTATGAGAATTGCGGCAAGGTAATGCACTTACTATTTTTACTTTGCTTTCTTTCGATACTTTAGGTTTTATATAAGACTGGTAAATTTTCAGATCTAACCCACTAGGGCCACTAGTACTTTTTGGAACAAGCACTAGAAGTGACTTCATCATTCCATGTGATGATCTTTACTCGAATGATCACTCACTTCCTTATAAAAATTATAGGAGTCATGATATTTTAGGGTTCTCTAGTAACTTTCTTATAGTATGTTGCCTGTTGTGTTATACATATAGTTGTATATTTCAAGGCCAAAGTGTATATCAAGAATTTAAACTCTGTTTTACATTGTCTACATTCGTGGTCAGTTTTTTCTTGTCAGTAGTAAGTTCATTCAAGTCTTTTTATTTCCATATTATTTTATAGGGTAGAATAGATGAAAATTTGCTTTATGAAGTCCTAAACCTACCAGAGTCATACGTCTTTCAATCAACTAAGAACAAGTTTTGGTAATAATTGTCATCAATATGATCTTCTGGGCTGCATGACACATTTGAAGCCGTAGGTTTGATTCCTCATGGGGACTTGGAGCCTTGGAACTATTTCGGTCCAAACATTCACTTCAAGTTCTTAATATACAGTCCAAGTCCTACCAGGGTTAGGGACAGTTAGAAGCCATGGTAACCAAGAACCGTGGAGTGAATCCCCGGATCTTTTTCTACTTCGTCTTATCTTTCTTTCTGTTGGTAGACAACTTAGGGAACATAACCTTATCTTTCGGTTATTATGCCAGCACTTTATGAATGTACTGTGTCGCAATGACTTTACCCTTCTCTTTCTTTTCTTTCAATCTCTTCAACAGAAATTTTAATTTTAGTCACAATTGGCACAGTATTTCATTGATTCATCAACGTATACGGGCTTCTTTTGCAGAAATTCCTGGATAGTTCAAAGCTAAAAAGACACTTTCTTATTCATACCGGAGAGAGAGATTTTGTTTGTCCTCATGAAGGCTGTGGTAAGGTGATTCCTCTGTCAACCCTGAGAATCCTATTTTATTTTGGCAAGATTTCTTTTGCTTTTCTTTCTTGCTGTATCATGCTAGATTTGGTTGTCATGGTTGTTTTTTTTTAATTACTCTCTATTATTATGGGCCTTGAACATATCTTTTTCTGCTATTATATATGTACACAACTTTTCCCTGTATTATTTCATAAAAGCCTAAGTTCATCTTCTATACCAGTTTGGTTCCTGATATGCACTTAAAGTATGATTGGCAAAGTCATATGTCAAGAATATTGTTAAAAATGATTTAGTGCTCAATAGTTAAAGTATTCTTTTGAAGTTCAAATTATGGCAACAATGTAAACTTACATTGTGATTTTCAGAAATTCGTGTTTACTTCCCTTCTCTCTCTCTCTTTGTCCCCCCCTCCCCTCCCAGGGTTCCTTTTTAACATCTCTTAGTGTTTCCAAAGTAATGCTTGTATGTAGCACGTCGCTGTTTCACTTGGTTCAATGAACCTTGTCAGGATGTGAATTGTCCTGGTGATAAGACTATGCAGGGATTTTTAATTTGGGCTGAGAACTTCTTCTTTTTCTTCTTCTTCCATATTTTTTTTCACCTTACCTATTACTGTGGGAACAGTACATAGTTTTGTAGATACTCTAGTATTTTTTACTGGACAAATAAATGATTTTTAATACGAAGTAGTATACAAATATCATGTCTTGGAAGATTTTTGGATCTGTCTCATTTTGTAGATTTTAGTTGAAACTAATTTCCAACATGAGCACTGCAGGCATTCTCATTGGATTTCAACCTAAGGTCACACATGAAAACACATTCCCAGGAAAACTACCACATCTGCCCATATCCAGAATGTGGAAAGAGATATGCTCATGAATACAAGCTAAAGAATCACATCATGTCTCACCATGAAAAGGTTGGTGTTTCCCTTCTCAGTCATGTTTGTTATTTAAAAATTCATAACATTGAACAGAAAGAAGTGTCGGTCTCACCATCAAAAGTTATCAGAACATGTGTAAACTATCGGATCAGGTTTCTTTAGAAGAGAAACTTGCAGCCTTCACTATACAATCTCATAAAATTTGCAGAATGGGGTCTATAGAGTCAATAGACCCCAGTTCAGTGTGACATTAATCTCACATTGTACTTGGGTACAATAATAGGCATAAGCTTTGAGACAATTCATTTCATTAAGCTCATTGGACAAAAGGTGCAGGAGATTGCCTCTTCTACATGGTCAGTTGATGTCCGGGCCCGTTTTAAAGGTATTAAGGAAGAATCACCTCTGAAGAGACTGACTTGCACCATAAGTATTAGACTTTGATAAAGGCATAGTTAAAGGCCAATCCATCTTGGCTTGATATTAATTCCTCTTTTCTGTAGAAAATGTTAATAGCATGCATAAATATGTTCTCTTTAGCTCTTCTTGTGAATTGGATTTATTTTTTTTAATTTTTGATTTTCACAAATGATTTCAGCAAAACATAGTAGATGTGCCAAAGTATGTTCCTCCTCCAGAGAAGCCAGCCAAAGCTGCAAAATCTTCTGCAGCGGCTTATGGCTCTGGATCATCTGACCGCCCTTATTCCTGTCCGTATGAAGGGTGTGAAAAGGCCTATATTCATGAATACAAGCTAAACCTTCATCTGAGGAGAGAACATCCTGGCCATTTGCCAGATGAGAATGCTAAGAATGCTCAAGCTAACGTTGATAACGAGATGGATGAAGCAAGTGATCAAGATGCTTATGCTAGCAAACGTGGAACTGGCAAGGTACAGAAACAAAGCAGGCCGAAGCCCAATCTGAGGCTCCCTCCTTCAAAAGTTCCTCAGCGGAAAGGCACAAGTGCTCCTGCCAACGTGAATATGAATGTAGTGAAAAAGCCATGGCCGGTTAAAGAAGAAACGTACGAGGAAGAGGACAGCGAAGAGACAGAAGAGGACCGTGACAACGTGGACGATGGATGGAGGTATAGGGAGAATAATGAGGATGATGATGAAGAAACAGAGGATGAAGACTAGGCTTAATCATGGAGCTTTGCTTGTTTAAAAATCATAGTAAATTAGCGAGGTGGGGATCCAGTTCTTTTTGGGACATTTCCCCTTTTAAAATTTAAATTTAAACTAGTAACCATGTAGTAGTATACACTTCTTTTCTTCCTTACTTCATATTTTTTAATAATAAAGCTGTGTCTGAAGTCCATATGTTGAATATGTTTGATGGGTAAATTCATAAATGTGGACTGAACTTGCCATGAAATGTGAAGCTGACTACATCTGGATATTTAGGTGGCATTTGGTTCACGTCAAATCAATATAATAACTTTGTAACACAATAAGTTGTTGCATTAATGTTACATTGATTAAGTTTGGTTCATCTATCATATGTATTATCACGGTACAAGTGTAATACTATTACATCAATTTTTAAGCTTTTTATTACGTCCTTGGATTGATATATTAACTCATTTTGTCCGAAATACAATAGGTCATAAAAGATAAAACAGTAATGATTACAAGTGATATAAGATTTTAACTTATAATTTATTTTATTCATTACATACACATAATTTAGTAAACTAAATATTAAACATTACAATTACTACACAAATATCAAGAAACAACTAAACAAATATATCATAATAACTTATTACATTACATTATAACTCCCTTGTATTATGTATGTATATTATTGTATTACATCAAAATTATATTCCGACAACCAAAATCCACCTTAATGAAATTATTTAATATTAATGTAGTACTTGGTGTAAGAATGTAACAACACATGATAATGAATACTAATAGGTCGGAAGATCTGACCAAAAGAAGATGATAGTCCCCTAGATTCGTTATCGTGATTGGATCGTTCCTGGTAAAATAGGGTTTTGTTTGAATTCTGATCATTTTTCCGCGTGGAAGAGGGACCACCTTCTAAGAATAATAGGAATGGCACTGATATTATCACAAGTAATGGGAATGTGGTAAGAAAAGACAAGTCGGAGCTCTATTTGACAAGAGTCATTGCAGGGCGACATTGCACGAGACATTTTTATCGATATATTTTTTTTTTTGATTTTTTTTATTATGACTTTTAAATAATTTATATGATTTATTGAAATAAAAATTTAAAAAAAAACAGTCTGTATACTACTGTTTTGTATATGTATTTAAATCACGCCTAAATCACTGTTTTTTTTAAAAAAATTTATATCAATAAATCATATAAATTATTTGGGAGTCATAACAAAAAAAAGCCAAAAAAAAATATCGTTAAAATGTCACTAAAAAAATGTCGCCTAGAATTTTCCATTTGACAAGTACTTTTATCCAAGAGTCGTGCATAATAACTTTTTTTTTCCCTTCAGTTCAGTTCAGTATTAAAATGCAGAAATTCTAATCTTTTTAAAGAACTAATATTGTTATATTTCGGTCCAGAGGAGAATTAAAGGAAGGAGCCCGAAAGGAAATTAAAGGAAAAAACTTATGATAAATTTATTTTGGCTATAAAGGACCTAATTTCACTCGTATAAACTTGAACTTTTGAGCATAATTTATAAATTATAATGAAAAGCCTAAATAACATTATTTATTAATGACAAACTTAATCGTTGTAGTATGAGATTTTATTTATTTTCAGCAATTTGACGACAAATTTGTATATTGTGTTTCATTAAGTGTTTAAGATAAAAACACAATTTATTTTATTTTTAATTTTTTTAGATTTAGCTAAAAGTATTTGTGAATCCCAATTTCTATTTGTTAGAAATATTTTTAAAGAATCACGAAAAACTTATTTTTTAAAAAATTAATTTTAATTTTTTTTAATCCACCAAAAATCCTATTAAACGTTCTAATACTAGCCAAGTCAATTCCCAATAATTATAAGTAAGGAAGGGTGTTACTTTTCTTAATTTCTATTTTTTAAATATTTTGACAAACATCATTAAATAGAAAACACAAAGGATAAAAAAATAAAATTTCCTTCAAATATACTTTCCAAATTATATACTCTCCATATCATGAAATAAATATTTATATTTGAATATTAAAATTCATAAGAAAATTGTGACCTAAAACATCACAAATAGTTGACGTAAAGAAGCTTTAAAGTTTAAAAAGTCAATTTATAAGATATTCACAGTCCACTCTATTGCTCTGAACCCTCACGCACAAAGCGATTAATTCGCGTTTATCGCCTAAAATGGCCGGAGCATCGTCGTCGGCGGCATCACAGGTGACGGAAGAGGAGCTGACGCTGACGGTGAAGTGGAGCGGGAAGGAGTACACTGTCAGGGTCTGCGGTGACGATTCGGTTGGAGAGTTGAAACGGCGAATTTGTGAAGTGACAAATGTACTCCCCAAACGCCAGAAGCTTCTCTACCCCAAAATTGGATCCAAACTTGCTGATGACTCAACCCTTCTCTCTTCTCTCCCGCTCAAATCTTCCCTCAAGATGACCATGATCGGGTTCGTATCTGTTTTTTTGTGTCTTTCTCATACATCAAATAGCTCACGTAAGTACGTAAATGTGATTTGTTTGATTGCTATTCATGGGGAATCTACAGCTGGGTGGATTTTCGTTTTGTTTGTATTATTTGAAAGTTTGTGTTGTGAATTTAATGGAGTTGTTGAACACATATACCCAATGCAATTTGTTTTATTGTTAATACCTGGGTAATCTACAATTGACTTGTTTTTGTTAGCTCTCACCTACTTCTAGGTGAACTTTTCTTTGATTCATTTGATGATTTCTGTTTTATTTGAAATTTGTTGTGAATTTAATTTGCAATGAGATTGGTCTTTCTATGGTCTCTGTGACATTATACTGCTTTTTATCAGTATTCTATGACATTATTTCTCTCTCTCTCTCTCTCTCTCTCTCTCTCTTTTAACTGGGTGGCAGATGTTTTTTCTACACATTATCATTGGCTATTAAGGGTAGTTTAGAGATTACTAGTGACCTACTTGGGCATGGAAGATAACCATAACAAGTATCGTTGGCTAACAGAATGTAATGAACGTGCAAATGGCCTTGGAAATGGCAATTCAATGCTTAGAATTTGGAGACCTTCGTTGATATGAATTAAGGTCTAAGTTTAGATTTAGTCAATGTTTTTAAGTTTTAACTCGATTGAAACTCATTGTTGTTGACATATCGTCTTAAATATCTTCATTTATTTCTGTTCTGTTTTTTTATTTTTTTATTTTTTATCTCACTCTTGTTTTCAATTAAAAACTCAATATTCTGTTGTGACTCGTAACTATGAATTATATCTTTAATCTAATATTATGGAGTATCACTTTAGTTGGAGTAGATTAATTTTGGGGAAGGTGATTGTCAGATTGTTAATTGTTTGGGGATGTTTATGGGAGATGGTATAGGCCTGAATTGGGGAATGAATCATGGATGGATTCTAGGGATTCTAATAAGTTTTTAAGCTATATAAGCGATCTTGAATCTTGATTGTAAAAGCATATATCAAAAACGAAAATATAGTGTTTGGTACTTGGAGGATAGGTATTCCTTGGATTACCCAATTTGTAGGTTACGTTTTACTTTAATATACCCATGTTTGATCTCGTTATTATAGAGTAGTGTTCTATCAACTTGGTATCAGAGGTATTTCTAGATATGTTGATTGAAATTCAATTCAGGAGTTTCTGGTTAGGTTCAACTCATGGAAATGTTTAATCTAATGATCGAGCATTCAAGCAATCTCTCCAATTTAAAAGTGATGAAGCTTCTAAGAATGTATAAAAGAATCATGCAGAAGTATTTCAACATCCACTATGTTTTGCTCTTCATTTTGAGATTCTTCATATGTAATATCTGTTTTGTATTCTTTAATCATATAATTATGCTCAGAATGAAGCGTCTTCCTAATTTTTTATGCTTAAAGACAATGAGTGAGAATAGCAAAAGTTATTAATCAACAAAGCTTATGATCCGGTTCTCAATTCATATTTTGAAAATCCAGCCATCAAGCCAAAAGCTCACGTAGCATTTCAGCTTTCTGTTATTGGATCTTATATCGTATTGTTTAAATTGAAGGATCAATCTACAAGACTTGTCATCATGTTAAATCTTAAAAGTTACTGCCTTTAGTATCAAATTACAAGTTTCAGATTGAGTGGAGAGTTGACCTGCCTTTTGGAGTTTTACAAAGAGAGAAAGAAGAGAGAAAGAAGTGGGCTGCCCATATCCATTAAAGAAAAAAAAACTTGAGGACAAGGTTGTAAATCAGGCAGGCACCCTATATTATTTAAGTAAGAATTTTAGTTGGAAAGTAGACTGATTTGGGAAATTAGTTGATTTCTTAAGATTTTAGGGATTGCAATGGAAAATGAATTCGGGTTTAATTAGGCACTAACTCATATCATGATCATAAAAAAAGGGATCAATATGAAAATTTAGTGTTTAGAGCATATTATCTTTGTACAAAAAGTCAATTGATATACAATCAACATTGTTAATGACGTTTCTTTTCTTTCTCTTTCTTAAGATGATTAATACTATTTTGTTCGAAAGTTCTTTTTATATATTTATTTATTTGTGTATTTATTTTCACGTATTTTATTTATTTTTTAATTCAATGCACGGCCTTAACTGCCTATGCTTCAAAAGAGGGAGGGGAAACAAGAAAAGGAAAGAAAGTAATAAGCAGAGACTAGACAAACAAAAAGGCATACTTTTATTTCCAACAAAGAACTTCAATATGTATGCGATTCCATTAAGTACTCCATCATATGAAAACTTCAAGCATAATTACTTTGAAACTACAAAGACAACAACTAAGAAGAGCACATGAAAGTTCAAAGATAAACAACCGAAGGAAAATACTATGAGAAACCCTGTTACTCCTCCTTAATTTTATTGAAACTACCATAAAAAGTTTTTATTAGTAGACCTGGCCTTTTGGTTCTTGCATTGACTTATTTGTTAGTTCTTTAGCTTGAACTTGTTGTTGTTCATCCAAACCTTTAAATTTTTAGTGGTAACTCCGATCCCCGAACAAAATTTGCAAATTTCATCTTCATCATTTCCACTTATTTTCCAACCCAACTTGTTTGCAAATTCCTTCATTTGGTTCTTTTGTGATGCTGTAAACTTTGTACGAATCCTCTTTCTCTCTCTCAGTTCCTCCTTGATGGCCCCTCCATGAGCTTGTCCAAGAATGAATTTTGGTGGCGGACTAACAAGTGCATTTATAGTACAACTTTGTGGCTGTGGTTGCAGTGGTGGTGGTTGTGGCTGTGGTTGCAGTGGTTGTAGTGGTGTTGCTAAAGACCATGCAGTAATATTAGGGCGGTGGATGACATGATCCCTGGGGGCTTGTCGGTGAGGTGCTAATGGAGATATTTGTTCCGTCCTCTGGTAGACGTTGGGTTGACAAGCGGAACGAACACTAAGAAACATTTGTGGTGTTTCATGCTCTCTACTTGCCAGAAACTGACATCCATCATTGGCCCGATGAACAGTAGTTTCTGCATAATTTTGTGAATATTCTTGATACCTTTTGTAAATCTCAGATACAACCTCATAGGCATTGTTGTTAGTGGCCATGAGAATGCAAGTGAGTATAGATAAACAAAGGGGAAAGATTTGTACCATTGATTAAAATTATGATGCAGAGAATATGAAAGGAACACACAACTGAACAATACTCCACGGTGAGGATGAGAATTAATATAGAGAAGATCGAGAAAGATAATTATTGCTATGTTTGGAAGCATTCCACCATAAGAGATTAAATTATTTTATTTAAGATCTAGAGATAAAGCAAACTTAAATTTCTTTAGACTCTTCTGTCTCCGTGTTCGTTTTTGTTTTTGTTTCTCTTTCTCTTTCTCTCTCTTCTTTAAATGAGTTCTTGTTTGATTGTTGCAGTTGCTTCGGTCGATGTAATTGCTGTAAATTTTATTAGATTAGATTGTACTCTCAAGGTTAAAAAGTGTTCTTATTAATGGCCTTAGCTATTTATATTGTAGTAATTCTTTCTTGTTATTGTTTTCCTTTTTGATTGATTCTTGTTTATTTGCTTTGTTTGTCTCTAATAATGTAGTTGTTGCTATATACTTTAAGATGAGATTGTACTATGACCGACTTAAAAAGGTTTCCTATTGGGTCTTTATTGTCTTTGTATTATATTTGTTATAATGAATTTGAGATAAGATTTTGTTAGGTCTTTTTAAGTGAGTTCTTATTATTTGTCTTTGGGCAAGTATATTTTAGAATTGCCTTTTATTATTTCTTTTGGTGCAATTGTCAATATGATAATATGTATGTAAGCATAAAAAGTTGGTAATAATTAGTGCAAGCTACATGGTCGAGAGTTGGCATAGTGAGATATGAAGGATGACTAAATATATTTCTATAGGTGGCTGCATTTTTATAATTCAAGCTTTTATCTTGAACATTACTCTCTACACTAAGACTAAGGGGTTTGGCTACATGGTGTCTTAAAACATTTCTTTTGGTGCTTTTTGGTTAAGGATGTGCCAATCTCTATGGTTTTCCTAAATTCTTCCATCTCTCTTTGCATGACGAGAACTAAATTTGCTCTATTGGAATTTTAACTTGTTTTGTAATTTGAGTGACGAAGGGGTTGAGGGTGTCTCTTTTCGTCTTTCTCTTTCCTTTTCTCTTTTTGAAGGAGAAGAAGATCACAACATTTGTGATTGCAACCGCAAAAAAGCATACAACCGTGGATGTGGTGGGATGATATTATGCATATGCCGTTTTTATTTTTTAAAAACAATAAAACATACATTGCGGTTGTTGTTGTCAATACACCCCAAAACTACATCAAACTGCACTTTATGATATTATATATATATATATATTAATCATATCTTATATAAAACTAAATATCAAGTTTTAGTTCATCCAATAAAGTTGTAGATGAATAATGTAATTTGATATATTTCTTTTGAGTTTGGTCACTTGTATGAGTATTATGACATGCAAATTATGTATTTAAAATATTATGTCCAACTAAAATTAGCTTAATGAATATTGAAAACAACATAATTCATGATAATCATTGCTAGTAGAGGGACCATAAGTGAGCGTGTAGAACTTTACTTGTGGTAAGTTATTAAATTCTCTTTAAAATTCTTCTTTTTCAATTGACATAATAGTGGCTATCTATGTATAATTTATGTATGGTTGCAAGTTGTAATTCAGTTTTTCATTGCTTATGATAATGATGAAATATGCATATATTAGATTCTTTGATTAGGTCTGCGTTGAGATTGAAATTATTTTCATAATAACAATAAGTATTGTAAAATTATATATTACAATGTATGTTACAAATTTTTCTTTTATTTTGCAATATATTTAGAAGTGGTTATGCAACCACAGCCGCATATATGTGATTGTCAATTTTATAGCTCGCACATTGCGGTTGTGATTAGTGCTTATAACCGCATAACATCGCGCTCTCCCCTAACTCTTGGTTCTTTTATCCTCCTTTGACTTAGAGATTGTGGTCTTTGACAATTTTTTTTTATAAATCCTATTTTGTTTTTTTTATACACCCATGTTTCTCTAGCTTTCACCTACCTTATTATATTGGGGAGCTGTGGTGTATTGTAACATTCAAACTTTAATATCCGTATTTTTGCATATTTTTCTTCAATTATGAAACAATTCGTACTCACCCGACCCAAACCAAGCACATATCAAGGCTCAATTTATTGTCCTAAGAGTACCATTGGATCATCTTAGCCCATCACATGACCACACAAAAGGTCATGAAGTCGTACTCTTTAATTCTTATGTACAATACATTATAACATACTTGTTTCGATGTGGAAATGGGGTATCACAATCTCCGCCACTTAAATTTCGTCAAGTTCAGTCTAAATCACATCGCAGTCCAAAATCATTGTCCACTTTCCTTGGGGGATGTGTAGGCATAATGTCCCTCCTCCACACTAGGAAGGTCCCATGCTCTGATACACCATATGTAACTTTCCTCCCCAAACCAAAACTGTCCAAACCAAAACTGGGATTTAACCCGATTTATTAGATATAGTATTAGAGATGACTGTCGTATGCTCAGGTTGGGCTATCCTATCGAGTTGCCAGAGGTGTGGAACATGAATATGGTTGGTATTCCTAGAAGATGTGCTGGAGGTGAATGACACAAAGCCTGCTGATTATCCCAGAATGGCTACAGAAGCAAAGCAACCGGGCTATGTGGCTGTGTACGGACATGACGAGCACGTCATATATTTAAGTGAGGGAGATTGTAACACCCCAATCCTTCATTGGAACATGTGGGATAATTTGATATGTATATAAAGTTCCAAGCTTACCACTATGACCTTTAGTCATGACATTTTGAATGGGCCTGTGGTGGGTTAAACGTACTGACAAGATACTATTGGGTCAACGGATTATGCATTGTATGATTTGATTTGATTTGAACTTAGGATGATTTGACCCTGGTTTTTACAAACTACATATGACATTTGGGGATATGGTAGGAGGAAGTAGGGTTTGGTTTTGTTTTGTGCATATTTACCATTTGACAGAGTTTTAGGCTGGAGAGGAGTGCGAGGATCTTAAGTGGCATATTCACTTCCTCGTCATTTGTGATAAAGAGAGTCACTTTTCTTGTTATTTATTTATTTTTTATTTTTTTAGGGAGAGGGGTGGGAGGGTGTGGTGGGGTCGGGGTGGGTGTGGAGGGTTGGTTTAGTGAGTGTCTCTATGTTCGAGATTGGATGGCATTCCTCCATTAAGGGTCTGGATTCTTTTTCTTCCCCCACCCCCTCTCTTTCATTTAGGTCTTTTGGTGGACTCCTCATCCTTCTTTGATGTAACTGTCTTATTTATTTCTAATCAAACTTCTTTTAAAAAAAATTTCTTTAATGGGAGAAGTGGTTATGACTGGTCCCACTGAATGACTGGAACCAGTCTCCCTCCGCAATAAGGTGATCAAGAACAAATGCGGTATTTAGTGGAATGCATGTACTGTACTGCTTTCGAAGCCCCTGAAGCTCATTTCATAGGTTTAATTATGTTTTCTTTTCCCACTTTGCTATATTGTTTGTGATAGGTTTTTTTATGTGTTTAGGTAAGTTGATGGCCATTTTGCTACCTCCAGCCATGGTTCGAAAAGGCGTTTGAGGCGCGCGCCTTGAGGCGCGCCTCGTAGTGAGGCGGGAGGAACTGGAGGCGAGGCTACCGCATCAGGGAGGAAAGTAGGGGCGTGCGCCTTTTTGGGCTGAGGCTTACGCCTCAGTGCGACACGCCTCGAGGCGTGTCGAGGCGCGACTGCTTCTTCAGACTCTGAGAGGAGAGGAGGAAGAAGAAGAGATGCGAGAGAGGAAAAGAAGAGAGTCAGATCTGATGAACTGAGATCAGATCTGACAAATAAAATATCCCATGAAAAATTACAGTTAAGTACCCCATAGTTTTTATAGACTTTTAATATAGCCCCCCATGTTTTTTGAAAGTTCAAAATAGCCCCTGTAAAATTACATATAAGTCCCTGTAGTTTTGTTTTCTTCCAATTCAGCCACTGAAGTTTCAGTTCTGCCCCTGTTTATTCAAATTAAGTTAATAAATTAATTTGTAAATCAAAATCTTTTTGTAGATATGATTAATAAATTTTTTTTTTTGGGACTTTTAGGTCTTCAAATCGAGGCTTCCGCCTCGAAGCTTACGCCTCACCTCGTGCGGAGAAAAATACTTCGTACCGCTTTTAGCTTTTTCGAACCTTGCCTCCAGCAGACTCTTTTCTCGTTGATCAACCCATTTCTTATTTCCAATATTTGAAAGCCAATCATCTCATGGATTTTTTTTCTATTCACCTTAATGATCGGAAGGTGGAGGTTTTGGCGTAGTTGCTAGTTTTTGTATGCTCTTGTAGATTGCTCTGGGATCAATCACTAAATGGACTCAGATGATTAAGATTGCGAATTTGTGAATAAATATGTTTGAACAAATTGGATTGCACCATATAACATTTTCTTAGTTGCAAATTAGTTAGTGTTCCATAGGGCATGTAGTATAAATTTATGCTATATGTTTCGCCTAGAATGCGAACCTTTGAATTCTTCATCAATTCCCAATGTCCTTAACAGCTGAACCTATTATGATGTCCTGTTGGTTAGTTATCATAATTTCATGTTCATCATTGTACATATGAAATTAACAAAACTATAGATAACTCTAGATCACAAGTATTTTCAGTTTCGCTGCACTCACTCTCACTCGTTAGGGCACTTAGCTTCAGATTACACAATTGCTAGACGGACTGGGTATTTTTAGGTCTTATTGAACATATACGTATACTTAGATTGACAAATTCTGCTGATTGTAGTGAATAAATTTGAGCTTATATAGAAATAAAACCTAGGACATTCATTTTTACGTCTTGCAAAGTACAAAGCAAGTTAATTAATAATAAAGTTAAGAACACAATTCTTCAGTTCCTTAAAAGGATGATAGAAATATTTTATGTTGCTAGAGTAAGCAAAATAATTGCATTTCTAACCTGTGAAAAGTTTGAGGTATGTTTTAGTGGATGCTTCCAGTTTTCCTATTTGTGCTGAAGCCTGAAACATGTATTATTGTGAGGAGGCTGCAATATAGTTCTCATCAAAATCATTTCATAAAATGGTGAAGTGATTGGCGATGAGAAATCAATTTCAGATTGGAAATATGATCTTTCTTGTCTAGTTTCTGAGTGCAGTATGTGAATTAAAGTATATATTTTATACTGGATTTGCAGTACTGTGGAAGATGATATTATTGTAGACCAAGTGGACTCTCCAGAGATTATTGATGATTTTGAACTTGGACAAGATGAAGCTGTAGACATTAAAGATAAAGAGGTCAATAAACAGAAACTGAGGAGACGTATAGATCAGTACAAGGTGATCTTGAATTCTCATTTACTTCTATTTGAATTCTCTCACTTTAATTGAACCTTTTTGTTTCCAACTCGTCTCCTCCTTTAAGCATGCCTCTTCAAAATCTTATTTGGGATCGGCTCCTCTGGTAATCAAATCAGCATATTGAGGACTTGGGCTGGCAAACTTGTTGTGTTAGGAGGCTTCGTGTTGTGTTGTGTTGTGTTAGGCCATAGGAATTACATTAAACACGTCAATACTTGCATGGTCCACATAACTAAGCGTGACAAAACCCTCAACCCCAACATGACTTGTTTATTTATCATGTTAGACGTGTCAACCCATTTATACACATGGGGTGTTACATGAATAGCACAACACTACCCATTCTTTACCTGTCACAAAACCAAAGATTCACTTAACACTACATGACCCCAGTAACAAAATTCATGGTTAATTAAATGACTAGCAATATTATAATTTGTTTATCTAAGGTAATTTATAGTATTTTATTGTATTCATATCCTAATATCCTGATATTCACTGTAAATAAACAAATTAAATTGTGTTGAGTGTGTCCAAGCATTGATGGGGATGAGGGTTTTGGGACAAGGATATCTCACAGCAAACAATACTCTCAAACCAATCTCAATAATTGATAATGATACACTATGTTGTGTAGGCCAGCACACATTCATATTTGTACAAACCTGACCTAATTTGGATAAGTATTATAATTACAAATTAAATAATTTAAATACAAAAGCTAGAATCTTCTATTAACTGCACTCCTCTGCACTCCTGCTTCGCGGACTTGTCTTGCCCATTTATGACACGGATCAAACACTTTATCTTTGTGTGGAAGATGTCAACCCGTTCACACCACGAACTTGTGTATACTCAACTCAAGCCCTCTTATCATGTGTCGTGTTCGTGTCATGTAACTAATTGCCAGATGTAGACCCTTTTAAGAATTAAGATGTGTAACCCTTCATTGCATCTATATTTTTATTTTCCCTCATAATGATCATTTTAATCTATCAGACAACCATGGTCATTGCCATCTATTTTCACTCTTTTCTTTATAACACTGGTCATTCTATTAGGCACCTCCTAGAATAACTTCATATCCTTCGTCAGCATCATTAGATTTCTCTCCAAAATACAACATTGCTTCCAAACTATAGTCTATACTCATAGCCCTTTAGCCAGATATTTCTATTTCTGAAAGGTATCGTTCCTTTCCGTTTGCTAAATGAAAGGTGTTTTTTTTAAGTTTCAATCAACATAGGACCATGTCAATAAAAAGAATAAGTTCAGTTAGTTTTTGATTCATATATAATTATAGACAGCACAAACAAAGATAAAGTGATAGACGTATAAAAGGAAATTGATTCATCATATATGACATCTACCTATCCCACAATTTCAATCTACGGATCTATTGAGCAACTCTTGGATATACTTATAAACTAATAATAAGAACTGGGCCGTGTAATTAATTAAAAGAAAATAAAAAATTGGGTCATGTATTTTAAATAAAAAAATTAAACTCTTTCTGTATCATCTATATTATAAAATGGCCATGGCCGCTTGGTGTAACCATGTCACACTATTTTTTTCCCTCTTTTGTCCTTATAAGTTTAGTTATATTATTATATTGTCCTTTTTGTATTGATTTTTTATCTTTCTATTTAGTCCTTCAAATTTTATAAAATTCCTATTTTATCCCACATAATTTATACACGCAATGCGTGTGTGCCACTGGGTGTTAGTTATGGAATAAAACCTTTCTTTTTTTAGTGTCAAATCCCTTTTCTGTTTAAGAGCAAACAGTAACCTACTTAGATCCGTAATAGGTTCACTCACTTGGTCTTGAAAGAATGAGAAGAGAAAACTTACATCACTAATACCTACTTTTGTAGCACTAACACCTTGCACCATTTAAAAGAAAGACACAAATGAGCCACAATTTGAAAATTCAAACCTAATGGATATGCATAATCTGTATATATAAGGGGATTTCTTGTTATTCGTCTTTGCGTCCCATCTTTCTCCTGTGGAATATTTCTCAAGCCATAGCCTCAACATAATACAAGGCCGACTTCATTAGCCAGTGAAGATGGCAAGTACCTCCTCTCATTCTTATGGAAAAGGAACTCCGTTGAGTCTCACTATACACATAATCTGTATTTCAACTATTTCTATCTACAATAGCTCCACTCAGATATCCCTTTTGAGTCCTCTGGCAAGTAAGAAAATTAGAAAAGAACAAAAAAAAAAAAGAAGCTTTGTTGACCCAAATTCCATCATTTATGCACTATACATTTTCTGTTAGTTGCATTTAGGATATTGGGAATCTGTTTCCAACTAGTGTTTAAAAAGTTGGCAGATATTGAGGCAGTGTTTTCTTTCAAGCCTGTATTCTCCCACTGTGGTTGGTTTCGCTAGGATCTGTGCTGGTAATAGTAACTAAAATCTTCGTAGTTGAAAAAATGTTTATATTTATATAATAGGAAAATTTAGACAGTACTTACGCTGTAAAGAATATTGAAGGGGAATTAAAATTACTATTCTGCATCCATTTGAAATTTATTTATTTCTCCGTTGTATCACAAATTTAGCATCCATATTTTTTCCATCATTGGTATATCATTTTCTGTGTTAGCTCTTAGTGTTTTAGGAATCACCTTGTGCATTGGATTACAATGCATTCCATGAAATGGAAGAAAAGTGGGCAGGGGAAGCGGAGGGAGTAGGGAATTGCACAAGGTGGATATTCCTAGTAAGAAGATTCCACTTAGGAAAAGTGGGCAGGGTTGCCTCACCCTTGTCTTTCAAAAGATTAATTTAAGGGTGTTATTTGCGATCTAAAATTTATTTTGTTCAACTCCAATAGAGTTCTTATGCTATTTGCAATGCTTCTTCATACCCCGACAGTGGCGTAGCTAGGAAGGGACGGGAGAGGGCCATGCCTCCCCCCCCTTCCCCCCCATCCTTACCCTACCCTATCCTACCCCTATTCATTATAATATAGTATATCATAATATATGGCCCCTCTCTCATTATATACATATTTTTAATAATAGACTCATATTTGAGAAGATAAATTTATACTATATTATACCTAAAATAATATAAAGTAATTATTTCCAAGTTTCAATGCATTTCAAAGTGTATAAATAAGGTTAATATTGAAAAGTGAATTTTTATTTAAAGTATAATAAGATTAATATTATGGCTGATTTTAGGTGTCTCAAATTTGGTCTCTCAAATTATGATCTTAACAATACATGTTATCATTATATTAGTATGTAATGAAATTCTTAGGATCAACCATGATATTGAACAAATATAATGATATCATGTGTATTTAAAACGCATTTGAAAAAAATTTGAGACCCTTTTTTTAACTCTAATATTAAAACGTTTTGATATAAGTGAATTCTTATGTATGTTAAAACTAAAAATATATATAGCTTTATCTTATATTTATATTTTTTTAATAGTACATTAATACTTTTTAGTGCCTAATTTTTTTTTTATAAATTTTTCGGTCCCCTCCCACTCGAATTCTTGGCTAGGCCCCTGCCCCATAGATCCCATCAAAATAAATTTCTGGTGTTAAATAAGAACCGAGTCCTATAATTGTCACTAACAGCTTACTCTCATCTTCATGTATTTATGTGTTAATTCCTTCTGAATCATCCTGATGTTTCAGTTTTCCTGAATATTTGGTAACTGTAAAGGATGCTGAGAATTAGAAAAACCTGTTTGTGCATTGCTAAGGGTAACTAATAGTTAAATTAGAGAAGGGTAAATAATAGTTAAATTAGAGAAATGACTCTGGTGGGGTTGAAACCCAGAATCTCTGATTATGTAGGCCTGCACCGTATATTACGGAGTTGAGTTAAATTTTTCCTAATATTCAGTTTTGTTTGTTCACTTCTGGCTAAGAATTTTTTGTGATGCAGGAGCTAAACGTGACTTCGTATTTATTGTAGCAATATGCATAACGAAGATATAAAGAGATACGCCACTTTTGTTTTTGATGTTTATTCTATGCATAATTTTCAGATTGAACTCCGAAATCCATGCCGTAGAGACAAAAAGTTGCTTGTTTTGGATATCGACTATACCTTATTTGATCACCGGTCCACAGCAGAGAACCCTCTTCAGCTCATGCGGCCTTGTAAGTAGTTTGTTTGCATTATATATTTCACACCTTTGTTTTTTTGCCATTCTGTTATTTTTTTACATTTTCTTAATTTCTTGTGCAGATCTTCATGAGTTTCTATCGGCTGTATATGCCGAGTATGATATCATTATATGGTCAGCGACCAGGTCAGATTCTATCCCACCCCCCCTCCCTTCTTTTTCAATTTTGTCTTACAACCCATACATAAAACTTTGATCTGTTTGTCTTATAGCCAGTGCTGGATCCAGGGTTCGACTTCAGGCAAAATTGTTTTTTATAATAATTTTCTATTAAAAAAATATTAATTAAACAAACATTAGAACAAAGTAAATAAAATAAGAAAAAAATATTTTGTAGTCCTTACATTACACTTTATATACAAACACAAGAAAATTTAATATAAGAGTAAATTAGTGGTAATCTTTATTTAAAAGTTAATTTTTTTTATGATTTTTCTAAACTCACACGTAACACAAAAGAAGATTTATAGGTTTTCTATTCTTTTTTTTTTCATTCTAATTTAATTTTCTATCCGAAACTCATAAATGTAATGTAAAAGTTTCTCTTTTTTCTTATTTAATCACTTGAATTTTTTTTACCTAATCCCCTAACTTTATGTTTATATATATATATATATATATATATATATATATATATATACGGTAAGCTTCTAAAGCGAATTTTAAAAAGCGAACCAAAGACGAATCGTTGTCATAGACATTAAAGATTACATGGCTACGGCGACAGGTCGAATCGTCGTCATAGACACCAAAGACGATTTTTGTTTTTCAAAAAACCAGTGAAGGCAATTGCCTACACTGGCTAATTGTAGATCCACCCCTGCTTATAGCTGAAGAGATCGTGACACAGATTTTTCTAAACCTATGATAGTCGAAATATTGCATAAAACTTTTTCTTCTCCTTCTAATAGATTTTGGTATCTCCTTGAGTCTATCCCTTTTAAAAACATGACAAACCGTATGTGGCTTATGTTATAATATTTTTAATTATCATAAATAGTAACACTCTTGCTGCTATTTATCCATTTCCTATCTGCAGCATGAAGTGGGTTGAATTGAAGATGGAACAGCTTGGGGTACTCAACAATCCTCATTACAAAATTACAGCTCTCCTAGACCATTTAGCAATGATCACAGTTCAATCAGATTCTCGTGGTATCTTTGACTGCAAACCTCTTGGCTTAATATGGGCTCATTTTCCAGAGGTTTATTCAATTATGATACATTACTTTCCTTCTTTGTTTAGTTCATTATTTGACTTTTTCCTAGACTTCTTAATTGTGAAAAAAAAAGGTTCTCTATTTCTTAGAGACCAAGAAATTATTGGCTACCCTCTACTAACAAGAATGTTTGTAGATATGAAAATGTGTTTCTTATGCTCCTCAAGACCGAATAGATTTGTGTACAGAATGGACTAGATGTTATTTCAAGAAACTTCTTGGCTGACTTGTGGTTTCTTTTTTGATCTGCAGTTTTACAATTCAAAGAACACTATTATGTTTGATGATCTACGGAGAAATTTTGTAATGAATCCACAGAATGGTTTGACAATAAAGCCGTTCAGAAAGGCACATGCAAATCGAGATAGTGATCAGGAACTTGTGAAGCTCACTCAATACTTGCTCGCCATCGCAGATCTTGATGACATCAGTGGCCTTGATCATAAAAACTGGGAAGTATACAACGAGGCTAATTCGAAAAGACGGAGGCACACATGACTGGTTGCAGCATTTTAGAACAAGGTGTTTTTGAGTTGTGCATCTTTTGATATTGGGAGTAACTACTGGCTGAATTCATATAAAACATTGTTTTGTCAGCCTCATGGTGTGGAACTATAAATAACCAATGTGAAATATTGAAGATAATTTTCTGGGTTTTATGGCAATTTATTAGTAGTACATTACTGAAATCTATATGCAGTGGGGTCCGGTAGTGACACGGTTAGTTAATTGCTTGAAATTAGGAAATATTCCATCCGTTTATAAGATCACTGTTTATTGACTTTTTAAAAATTAATTTTAAATATTTTTAAATTCAAAATTTACATGAATTCATTTAAGATTTGAAAATAATAAATCTCACTGTTAGTACTTTTTAAGTAGTTTATGACATTTATAATTGTATTGATATAATGTTATAACTAGTTGTATTTTTTAAGTAGTTTATGATATTCATAATTGAGTTGATATAAATTAAATGAATTCATGTCAATTTTAAATTTGAAAGTATCTCAAATTGAATTTTAAAAAGTTTATAATGATCTTATAATTTGGGTTAGAGGAAATACTATCTCTGTTTCATAAAAAGGATTTTATTTATCAATTTTTTTTTGTTTCAAAGAGTCCTCTTTCTATAGTATAAAAGTCGTTTGTTAACCATTTTGTTTTGTTTTATTTTTATTTTGCGTTTTTGGATAATAGTTAACAAAAAAACGTGGTTTGATAATTGTTACTATTTTTTATATTTTGCAAACGTTCCAACTTGGGCCCAAAACTCAAAACCAAAAAAAATGTTTTTGTTTTATTTCTAAAAAATAAAAGAGTCTTGAATTAATGAGATTTAGACATCAAACATTGTTAGAAGCAAAAACTCAGTCAAATTATCAAAAAAAATATTCAAAGATCACAATCAACCAAATCTTCCTTCTCCAAAGACCAAATTGAGAGTCGACATTGAATAGTTTATCTGGAACACAATATCAATATCCTATTAATATGAACAATTTTTTTTTTCTCTTTCCACTCTTTGTTTCAAAAAAAAAAAATCATCATCATAGCAAAAACAAACCTTGGAATTGAAATCTAAATTCTCTCTATGTAGGAGATATATAGAGAGAACATAGAGAGAAAACAGGTGTGTGAGAGATAGAAGAAGAAGAGATGGGTACCAATGGCAGATTTGAGAGTAGTAATCATATCATATCATATCATAATTAATGTTGGTATCCTCATACTATATAGCAGCCTCATCACGTTGCCTGTTGCGGCTCTTCAAATTGGAATTCAAGTCGTAGAGGAAAAAGCATCTCCATTTCACAGTTACCCTAACAAATGTGTTTTCATTTTTCTATTTTTTTTCTGGATAATTAAAAATAAAAAAAAATGTTACCAAACGAGTCCTAAGTTTGTTATTATAATTGTAATGCCATGACCGATAACACCGCTACTAAACTAATAACTTAGCATTTTTAAAATTACATCCTTAATATTCGTCAAATTACAACTTATGTACAAATGTACTTGGGAATGTGAGCGGGAGGGGGCGGAACTTATATAAAAAATTAATTATTACAAGCAATATAAGTATTCAAAAATATAAAAACAGATATACATAATTACAAGATTCATCTACCATGATTAAGTCTGTAATAAATAAATTTCTGTGCAATTTATTTTTTTAGGGTCTCGTGTCCCTTAGAAATTAAAAATCAAAACACACACACACATATATATATATATATGTATATATATTCGACCTAGATAGGAATTGAGATGATTCTTTTATTATCATTTGATAAATAGGGATCGAAGACGAAGTCTTTCTTGCATAAATAGTAAATGAGGGTCGCGCTTCTGTTACATATCCTCTGTCACTTCCGTCTATCTCTTCACGTTTTCTACACTCTAATATAATAGTCATATAGCTAAGGTACATTTGTCCCGGATGAAAAATCCAAAAAAATTAATGAAAGATTGCTCTCCCTCCACCTCCTCGATCTCTCTCTCACGTTTTACCATTATTACTATATATGTATAATAAACACAAAATAAATCCCTCCCCAGTCCCCACCCACTACCAAAACAAAATAGAGTCTACCCAAGTTTGTAAATTTTGAACTTTATATTAATAATTATTCACCAACCAATGAGATGGCAAATTAAAAAAAAAAAAAACAATGTTAAATCCTTAAAACATAAATTTTGAATACATGCTAAGAAAGTTTACAATGTTAGAGATCGCGTTCTCATATCATATCGATTAAAAAGGCTCTTAACATAAATTAAAAAGGCTTCTAATTAAATTTCAATTCCAATTAGGTTTTGTCCACCTCGATCCTATGCCCATTGCTTGGGTAGAGTACATGTATAATTAATTGCGTTTGATCAAAATATATTTTTGACTTGTTTACTTTGTTGCCCCAGTCAATATTACCATGCGACTAGTATGTGCATGACACGTGTTGAATGTTGATAGCCTTATAATTTTATTACTATTCATATTAATGTAATTTTAGTTGTATTAGTGATAACTTTGTTCTACTAAAGTATCGTAGTCTTATTTTATTTTATGAAAAAAATAATTATTAATATTAATGTCAATTGCATTTATTTTAATTGACTAATTAGATGTTAATTAATGATAATTATATTAATATTAGTGCTAATTTATTGTGGGACGGTTTTGTCATTTGAAAGAAGTTTAGAAATGGAAAAGACATAACTACCCTTTATTTCACACCCTCGGGACTAAATTAATCCATCTCAATAAAAATTAAGAATAAAAATTCACGCAAAATTAAAATTGAAAAGAGAGTATTAAATACGTTTCAAATTTATGTATAGTGGACCCCATATAAGTACAAAGAATTTTTTTTTTCTTTCAAACTAGTAACTTCTACTTTTTGAGGATATATAGATCAGTTTTTATAACATATTTAGTATAAAATTTTGTGTAATTTTAAATATTTTTTTATGAATATGTACTTGAGAAGATATTCATGTGGCTTTGCTCGGAGACTTGGATTTAAACCCCTAATTAGTAAAGAAAAACAAAGGGAAGGAAGATTAATAAATGGAAATGAAACTCAAAAGGAAAATAAAATAAGCCACACTCCACACCAAATTTTCACAAATTGAGCAAAAACGGCAATTGAGTGTCAATTGCATTACCAAAACGGCACCACCATTGGGAACGGAGCCAAACGCGTGAAAATACAAAGACACTTTCTTAATTACCGCCTAATTATGGCACTAAAATTAGGGACTCATATTTATTTCCCTACTTAAAACTGATTTTTCAGTCCAATGTATATATGCAATATATGTTTATAATACCATATATTAACATTCTGCATTAATTCTCCAGTTATAAAAAATAATTTAATTACATGAATTAAAAAAATTAATAAATAAAGAATGAATAAATTTTAATTTTACTTAAGGTGGACTCCACATAGTACAATATAATTATTTTATTTTCTAAAAGTTAGTGGATTCTACTTAAGTAATTTTAAGGTAAAATAAGTTTTATGTAATACTTTGAATTTGAATTATATACTTCAGACACAGTCAATTTTTTAATATATTTTAGACATCTTTTATATAGGATGAATATATATATATATATATATATATATATATATATATATATATATATATATTATAAAGTCAATTTCTAGATCTAAATATATCACCGTCAAAATTAGCCTATTAGCCTTCCTCTAATTCAATTTAGTTTTTCTTGCCACCACCCCACCTATTAATTGTAAATTTATTACTCATTCCTTTCTTTCTTTTTTACATGCATCTCTAATTTCATTTATGTACTCATCATACACCTATATATATATACATATACACATACATATACATATACACATACATATACACATTCACCTCACCTCTTTGTTATTTAAGGAGTTAAACAAAGAGAGCATTATTAGTCTTAGCTTAGCTAGAAACTAACTGTAAGCAGCCAATTGATAGTACGTACCGAGAAGTTGAGATTTGGGAATTATTAGAAGAATTGGATTGGAATTAACCCATTTTTGATTATTGATGAAAGATCAATGGGTTTTGCTTTTCTTCATCAGTCTCTTCATTTTTGTCTCACCAACCTGCTGTAAGTTCCCTAATTCTTCATCTCTCATTTTCTCTGTCATTTCTCTTCAAATTCCTTGTCAAATTTTGATTTAAATAATTTCAATTTTTTTTTAATTTTTGGATGCATGGAAATGAAGATGGATATGATGTGTTGGATCCTGATGGAAATATCACTATAAAATGGGATGAAATGGTAGACAATGGTGATACACAAAATGTAAGTTTCTTACAATTATTTACATGTTATATACATATACTGATATACATATTATATATATATATGTATATATATATATTCTCAAATATGTATACATATAAATATTTGTGCATCTTTAATTGGTAATAAGGCAATAACTTCATTACATCGGAAAATACAGAAACTAAAATGATAATGCCAGAAGAGTTTTTGATAGTGGCAATACAACATGAGAAATAATATTATGGATTCAAACTGTGTATAGATTAACTGGTTATGCACAAATAACAGAATTCAGCTAATAAATGGTAATAGAAAGAGAGAAAATAGGGGTGACAGATTTTTTTTCAAGACTTAACCCGAAAATATTTGAGTCAATATTCAAAGAGTAATTACTAATGAATTTATTTTTTTCTTTACATTATTTGTATAAGCATTTATTATGTGGGTCCTATCTAGGTTTCAAAAAAAAATCTCAATTTATAAATTTTACATTTTATTTCATATATACGTTTAAAAATAACAAATTATTATTTTAGCAATTAAATATGATAGTAAAACTATGATAAAGTTTTAGGGCATTGTCACTGATGAATATTGAATTTGTTTTTAGTGGATTTAAATTGACCCCATTCTTCAATACACCATTCGTTTATTATGTTATTTTATATAATTATTACTAAAAGATGAATTCTTTTTGTAAAATTAAAAAAAATCACTAATAATATATATATTTTTATAAAAATTGATGAGACATTAATAGCCCCCTAAAAAGAATAACAAAGATAGGTGGATGTGTGTGAATTTGATGTTCTTAAGATGCAAGTATTGGACGTATTTACCCATTTTGCATGGCGTTGGGCAGAGAAACAGCTCATTGGCTCCTTTAATGACTCACAGCTGCAAACAACATCATATTGTAGAAGGGTACTACTGGAAATAAAAAATAAGGGTGAGCATACTTGTAACTGGGCCTTGAACATGGGCCAAAGCCCAAATTAAAAGCTGCCTCTTTCCAACCATGGGCTTGCTGTCTGCAGTGTAATGTGTCCAGCAAAACATACTGATTTTTGGCCCTATGATATGTAAAATTCAAGCATAGTATGTTATACTGAACTTTCGTCAATAGTATTGATATTGTTGTTTAAAAAAAAAAATTGGAAAATGATGTTTTTTCATTCTAACGCAAATAAAGAATGTTTACAAAAATATTTACAACACATGGTACAATCTTTCATTGCACTAGAATTGAAATTGTTGGGCTGGAAATATCACCCCCGAAAAATTGATAACTTCTCTTAAGATAGAAGTTTCATAGTAGTACCTGTCTCCGACACTTAATACTAACGAGGGTGTGAATAGGACACTTCATTTTAATTTTAAAATTGACAAAATTAAGAAGCATCTGTGTTAGACTATTTCAAATTACTCTGTGTCTGACTGAACACTCTATCTAATCAATCTATGTAACTTAAACTACAAAGTATACAAAGTCACGTCTTGGGCTTCGCTTAAATTACCTTCCCTTAACTTCTAACTCACCGCAGTCACATTTCTAACAAAATCTTGCATTTTATTCTAAAAACTGTCGATCGTTTTCCCTCCATTAAATTTGCAGATAAAAGTATCAATTTTCAATTACCAGCTATTTCGACATATAGATCACCCTGGCTGGAAACTCAGCTGGACATGGCAAAACAATGAGGTGATTTGGAAGATGTTTGGAGCTGAGGCTACAGAACAAGGAAATTGCTCTTCATTTAAGGGAAAAGAACTTCCTCACTGTTGTGAAAAAAAGCCGGTAATTATTGACCTTTTGCCGGGAGCCCCTTACAATGTGCAAGCTGCAAACTGCTGCAAGGGAGGAATACTATCATCCATAACACAAGATCCTGACAAGTATGTGGCTCGTTTTGAAATGGGTATAGGAGGTGGTTCTTATATTGCTAAAGAATCAAGAGTTCCTGTGAATTTTACGCTTGGACTTCCCGGTTATACGTGTGGACAGCCTGTAAATGTTGAGCCAAGTTCGTTCTTCGAGGATAATGGCCGTAGAAAGACACAAGCTCTTGGTAAGTAACACTTGGAGTTTCATCTTGCTGTATATTAGGTACCATTTGGAAATGTAATACTCGTCCATAAATGATACCCTCATTTCACTTACTTTCTTATTCTTCTTGTCCCTTGTGCCAAGGAAAATATTTCTAAGTGTGTCTTAGACAAAGCTTAATATGTGTAAAATTAAGTTAACAAGTCAAATGGGAGAGGGCAAGAATAATAAATGTACTTTCATCTTATACAAGTATCTTGTATCTACATATTCAAAACAGAAAAAAACTAGATAACAAAAAACATAAATAGTTTAGGCGCCGGAGGGGGGGGGGGGGGGGGGGGGGGGAGGGGAGAGGGAGGGACTTGCCTCCCAACTCATAAACATAAGTAGGTACAAATTGCTTTGTTGAATAGTAACAACTGACCATAAATTTTCATTACTAAATATGTTAATTATAAAGATGATGGAGTATCATGATCGATAATAATGTATTCTATGAAACTTAATTTAAATGGGCACTAGTTCAGAATAAATGGTTGTTTCAAATTTAATTTTTGTCATTTTTGGTAGAATGTTAATTATACAATTATTTTAGTGGTATTCTGTTCTTAATATTTTGTGTTGTATGGTTCTGTTGCAGCTACATGGAATGTGACTTGTTCTTATTCTCAGTTTCTAGCATCGCCCACCCCAAAATGTTGTGTTTCGTTATCTGCATTCTACAATGAAACCATCGTTCATTGCCCCAAATGCAGTTGTGGCTGCCGAGGACAACCTGGAATAAAATGTGTAGAGTAATTCCCTCAATATTTAAAATTCTTATTTGACACACACAGACATAATTCTCTCAATATTTTTGTTAATTTAGACTGAAATTTAAACACATTCACACACCCTTCCGTGGCATGCCAAGACTCGTTCCCCCAATCTCATAGTTATCATGGGTTGAGTAATAATACCACTCGGGCCAAAGGCATTCGGTTTTTTTAATTCATTTTGTTGATATATATTATGTTTTCGAAAATTTCAGGCCTGGTGATTTACCACCGGTATTGCAACTTCCACATGATGAAGCAGCACAGCCAATAGTGCAGTGTACAGAGCACATGTGCCCTGTAAAGCTCCATTGGCATGTGAAAGTAAGTTATACGCAGTATTGGCGAGTCAAGATCACGATCACAAATCTAAACTTTGTTCAGAATTATAGTCAGTGGAGCTTGGTGGTGTTACACCCCAATCTGAAAAGTGTTGCGCAGGTTTTCAGCTTCAACTATAAGCCCCTAAATCAACACGGCAGTCTCAGTAAGTTGATCCTAAACACTTTAACAACTTAAAAGCAGATAATGCCATAATAACAACTTTAACAACTTCTAATGCACATTGTTCCGCATCCATAGTTGTACCATGTGCATTAAAAGTAGTACATTGCCCCGCGTTATTCATGTTGCAAGTTGTTTAACTTGGACTATTTATGACTAGTTATGTGGATAGTTATATTTTTAACTTTGTCGTCGTCAATGTCATTCTCCAGATGATAGCGGTGTGTTTTATGGCATTAAGTACTACAACGACATGTTACTGCAGCGCGGCGAAAGTGGGAATGTTCAAACCGAGATGTTATTACACAAAGATCCGGGTGTTTTCACTTTCAGAGAAGGCTGGGCTTTTCCCAGAAAAATTTCCTTTAATGGTGATGAATGTGTTATGCCCCCACCAGATGAGTTCCCAACACTTCCAAATAGTGCAGAGTCTGATGCACCAGCAGCATTCCATATACTTCTTCTATCTTTGTTGTTATTTTCTCTAGTGTTCTGAAGACTATATTACTTGAAAGATTATTTTTTAGCATTGTTTTGAAAGGTTTTTTGAGATCATGTAAAGGAGGAGATTGAAAAGAAAAAGAACAGATTCAGCAATGCCCTCTTTACATTTATAGACACAAGCTATTGTACCACTCCCTCCGTACCTGAAAAACTGACTTAGTTTGAGTTTTCAATCAAATTGACCATTTTTGTAATAAAAATTTATACTATTTTCTTAAATAATAACCATAAGAAAATATATTGAATTTATTATTATTTTCAATTTTCATGAGTTTAAAAATATAAATAAATATGCTCAAATTTTAATTCTAAAATTAGTCAATTTGATGACAAAAATTAAACTAAGTCAATTTTCCTAGGACAAGCTTATGTATATCAACTGTATCTTCCAGTTTTCAGCTTCCGGATTCCAAAATTTTCAGTCTTGTGCTACTTTAATTTTTTTATTTTTTTTATAAATTGAAACCTTATTTGGCAGTCTTGTTTACTGTATGTCGAATGCAATTTTGTTTGTTATAGGCAAAAAGAATATATAAAAAATCAAATCCTGGCAAAAATAATCTAAGACAACGAGATTCGACCACTGGACCAACTGGAAGGTTTGATCTTCTCAAAAAAAAAATATATACTCCCTTAGTTTCCTTTTTATTTGTCTTTTTAAAGTAAGATTTTGTTTTTTTTATTTGTCCTTTATAAATGTCAAGAAAGCATTAAATATTTAATTTCTCATATTACCATTTATGATTAAAGGCTAATTTGTTTCTCTCTCATCTTTCCAATAAATTTTAGAAGGCTAATATTAAAATTTTATACTCATTTTAGTCAGTGTGCATCACCTTAAAACCTTAATTAAAAAGGAACAAAAAGAGTATTAATTTAAAGTTAATTGTTTACCCGGGCAGAGCTTGAGCCAAACTTGTTACGAGAACATTTGAAAATCTTATTGTCATAAATTTACGCCGAATTACAATTGTAAAACTTATATATAAAATTAGTAGAAATTATAAAAAAGCTCCACTTATTACACATTTTTTTAAAAATAATACGATTAATACTTATCAATCAAAAAGTCGATATAAACATTCACAATACATATAATTTTTCTTTGAAAAAATAACATTGGCATTCACAAGAAAACATAAATAGATAAAATAAAAATAAAATAATGGCAAAAGTTAAATAGAACTCTCATTTCAGACGCAAATAATGGAAGTAAGTTCATAGAGAAAGCATATCAGCAAGTTAATAGGAAAAGCCATTTCCTTAAATAAATTGCTAATTTACAAGAGCGCATTATCGGCAAGGAGAAATGCAACATTAGGCACCCTGAAAGTCTAAGGTAATACCTTCAGTAAAGAATATAAAGTTTTATAATCAATTGAGCATACAAGGGGCATGAATAGTGCATCATGTTCCAGAGTTATCACCTCCGGTGAGTCACCTGCCAGAAATTACAATTTCCCTGACAGGAACCACCAGGTGCACATGAGATACTAAATTATCAAACAAAATGGTCAGATACTTGTAAGATATTGGAAACAAAAAAACAAAAGGGCCAAAAAGAAACAAGCAAAAGCAGGCAAAGGGGGCACCACATGTAGAAATGCTTGGCTTGAGCCTACACGAGAGAAACCACTCGACTTTCTGTCGTGCATCAATAGTCAAGAAGAAAGAGTCGGGCATAGCACAGTTCTCCAGCTATGCATCTCTTATATGTGGAGTGGACCAGAAACAGTATCACGGCCAGAACTGGATTCCTTGTGTTTCAAAGAAAGGCTTGCGAATTGAGAATCAAGGTCTCTACTGTTGGTGCGTCGATGGCTGGAAGTCGGCAGCTGTTTTTGCGGTGCCTGCTGCTGTTGTTGGTACAAGGTTCTTAGCCTCCCGATCTCTCTCTCCAGTACTTCATGTTCCACTGAAACAGCATTGACTGTATTAGTGTCCAGATAAATTATGGTAAGATATTACAAAGAAAACTGCACCTAGAGATATCTCCATAACACACTCTCTCTCGACACAAACACACACCATTGACTTAAGTTCATGCAACACCAGTCCAATATGTTCAGTGCAATATTACTTTCAAACATATAAATCAGGGAGCTTTTTTCCCCCTGGTCATTTCCTATGCAACTCATAAAAGTAGTAACATATCAAAAAACAATTATTCAAATTCTTTGCTCATATTCCTACTTTCACTTCTAACCCGTGTTTCTTATTTCTGCTTCACCTAAAGATAACATAGAACTAATATTTATTCTAACATAACTCAATATTAAGATCACACATTTGGTTAGAGTACCAAGCAACAGAAGTAGGTTATATGTATAAAGGTTTATCAAAACAATAACTGATAAGAATAGATTCTTACAATACTTAATAAGCTGCTCTTGGGCTAAACTCTCTAAGCGTTGCTTCAGGGCTTTGTTTTCCATACTCAGAATAAGGTTTTGCTGGTTCAGAAATTCAAGTTCAGCAGAAACTTCAGAGCCTTCTGCCTGCATTCATTAGAAAAAGGACACATGATCATCCTTTTTTTTATTAAATATAACAAATCCATTTTAAAGTCTTTCTTAGCTTTCGTTAACACTTGCCTGTAATGCCTGTACATTCCTTTCCAGCTCAGCTATGTATTGAAGCTTTCGTACCCGGGAACGTTGAGCGAATTGCCTGCATGCATCAGATGACACATCACATTTTTTAGCCACACTTGCAACGTTGTATTCATAGCCAATAAACTCAATCCAAATTTAAAACATTTTGAAATCTACTTGGATTAGAAACTTAATTAGTATTCTACATACATACATAAAACGTTCGTTTATTGCAACTTATCTATTTACTTACTTCATTTGAGACATTTCACTCTCGTGTCTATAACCAATTCTTATGATTTGCATTATTATATTTGTAACATAAGACTTCTAACCAACCAAGAAGATATGAACCAAACATCTTCTAAAAGCAATTAAAACCCGAATTAGCTATTTGAAACTTGTCTAAAGCAACAAAATAAACTAGTACTGTCTCATGGGTTGATCTCCAGCAGTGAACAAGCTTAGTATTAGGAGACTCAAATACTGGCAGTCCACAATGGAAACCTATAAAATCAAACCAAAGTTACACCTTCCAATAAATCTTATGAGTTAGGGAGAGAGAGAAATTTGTCCAGGGAGAAAGGAAAGTCTACAAAAGAAATACTCCCTCCGCCCCCACAAAAAGAGTACCATTTGTAAATTTTGCAAATATTAATGAAGCATTTTTGTTCCAAATTTATGGAATGATATTGACATTAGATGATCGCCTTCCATACTACAATCAATAAAAAGAAGACTTTCTCTGAGGAAAAGAACAAAGGAATTGGCAAATGGGACTTTTTCACATGAAAAAAGTCTTCAAAATTTCACATGGACTAGTTGTCACCGAAAAATATAAAATCAGATGGAGTGGGAATACCGAATTTTAAACATTACTCACCAACACAGTGCCAAATATCCCAACTTCCCACATAGAAAGTAACAGGAATTAACCTTGATATAGTAAAAAGAGAGAAAAATAAAATATTTGAAAGTTCAATGCTTCACGTTGTAGATCCGCATGAATATTGACGCCCCCAAAAGATTACAAAGCAGAACATTTTGAACAACATGCCTGACACTCTAGACATTCAACAAAAAGAATTTTGTCCTATTTTCAAAATGATTGCACATCTGTAAGGTTCAAACTCGAAGTACCCTTATCCTTAACGACCCGAGGGAAACAATTAATCAACTTCGGATGGTTTAGAACCAGTTTCTGTTGACTTGTGAAAAATTCTAAAAGAAAAGCAATAATTGGATATGAGCTAAGGTTCATACGAAATTAGAGAAATATACCTTTGTACAAAACACAAATAACACTTAAGTATATTTGATCAAATAAATAAGCTTCTATCTATCTGCCGTTTCTTTCACAATTGGTTGCATCAGCTTTAAATAGAAGCAAAGAGCATAATTTAAATACTAAAAGGACTAAACTAAGCAAAACATTCCCACGAGTTCATCCAATATAGGATAACAAATCTAGCAGCTATCTAAATAACACATTGCACAAAGTTGCTGTTACTCAAACAAGAACTTCTTGAATGACCAAGTAAATCCTGGCTATTCTATACAGTGCATCTAAGAAGAATATAAGCTTAAGAAATGGTAAAACCAGCCACTGAGGGTCATTACCATGATACCATCACCAAAAGGTGAAAGTGTGAGAATATAAGAGATAGAACCAAGGAGCATAAATAAAATTAAAAAATAAAGAAAAAAGTTTCATTTACTATTAATCAATTAAAGGGGGTTAACAGAGATATATATATAGAGAGAGAGAGAGGGTGAGGGGGCAAGAAGATTAAGAACAAGAAAAGTTGAGTAAACATACTGCTTGGCACGCTTTGTATCTGTATCGGATGCAGAAGCTTTAGCATAAGAAGAATCCTTTCTATCAGAAGAAGCTTTTGCATCATGTGCGCTAGATTCAACAAGACTCTGCTTTTCAGTTGTAGTTGATGGAAACCCATCTGCTTCCTGGGAAGCACATAATGATACTGAGTTTTGAAGCAGAAAGTTGTCCTTAGCAGGAAGAAACCCACTTGAATGTGCTATCGAATTTGAAAGTGAATCCCATGCCCTGTTCTTACATTTTCCCAAAGAGTTTGCCTCTGCATAAAGCGAATCATGTCGTGCATCTTTGGAATGATCCAAGTCCTGAGATGTCCATGAAGGCACAGAAGCTATGTTTCTTGATCTGTAATCGTATTGAGCTGCATAATCCATGTTAGCAGCATTAGCTGCATCCATATATGCAAAAGAGTCGCTGGATGAACGCCGATGACCTCTACGTACAGGTGTTTCTGGCTCATTAAGAAGTTCATCCAGCCAAGAAGGTTGATCCTCTATCAGAATGCTCTCCGATGAAGTACGTTGATGGTGTGAGTTTCCCTCTCTAGGCTTAGGTATACCTTTTCCTCCAGTAGCAGGACTAGGAACATAATCGACATATGAGGGAGAAATGCTAGGAAACGGGCTCTTAGGAGGCAGTAAAGAGTGCTTTCCATTGTACATCATATTTCTAAAGCTTGACGGCCCCTTTGAATTTGCCATTGGCCAAGCACAAACGGTTCCTATTGAAAACGTAGAATGAAATGATCAGAGTATTATTTTAAGAAAAAAAATAAATTAGCATTAAAAGAAAATCTAAGAATTCTACAGAGTTCAAAACTTAAAAACTCTAAAACACAGTTTAATTTTAAAAAAATTGACTCAAAAAAATAGATTTAAGAGGGGGAGGGGGGAGAACGGAAAATGAAAAGATTCAACAATAGGATTTTAGTATTATGAAGAAATTATGATACATTATCAAGAAAAGCAAGATCATAGAGTAATATAACTTCAAATTGCTAAGTAGAACAACATTTCATCACATATTGTCTTCCCCTTTTTCTCCCACCAAGAGCAAGCAGATATGTAAAACATTCGGACATATACCTCCTTTGTCACAGAAAAGATACCTCAATATGAAATTATAGTATGCGAACACACTAACAATAAAGTAGTCATATAAAGGATTTGTGCATTATTTGAGACCTACTGACACTTTTAACAAACCAAGGAAAAAGAATGATAGAACCAACTTAAACATACAACCACCCTACACAAATATTTAAGTGAAAATACCTGCCGTGCGCCGGAAGAGGGGGAGGGGCTGGCTGGGTTAGGATGATACAGAACATGCTAGGATTTTTATTTAATTTTAATAAAAACAAAGCAGCCAAATATTCATTGTCCAGTCTATGCAACTCGAGCAAGAGTAACTTTCACTTTTTAAGTAAATAACTATATGTATCAAGTTTGTCTCCATTTTTTTCAGTATGAGCTGCATAACGTATTTCAAAATGCAATCAAGAGTATCTTTAACGTACCAATTATGTTGATAAACTGTGTGGAACACGATGATGGTTCATTATTTGTTAAAGACTGCTATGTCGAAAATTTCCATTTGGCTCCACATTCTCAAAGACCAGTTTGTTTACTAGGGAGTTGTTACTTGCAAGCACAATGGTTTTATTTAAAATATTAGCCACCCAAACAGGGGTAAACCATATACAAATTTGTTTTATAGAATGGTAGCAGAACTCTGAATTAAAGTATAATTGCCTGAATATATGGAAACCTCGGCGCTACAGCAAAAGAAGTGCACAACGTTAGTACGTATATACCAGATGACTCCATCGTACAACAAACCAGCACTTCTATTCTCAAGGCATTTTACATCAATTTATGCATTCAGATAATTGCACAAACCAGATGGGCCAGGTTACTCAATACGTTTGACCATGAAAACAGTGTCTTTTCAAAAAGATAATTATTCAATCAACATTGGGTTTTTGATCCGTTAGAAACAAACTCTTATTTGCAGAGCTTGAATAACATGCCCGATATAATCTAACACCACCGCAAAATACTACAAACAAATATATCCATAAGTATAAGAAAACTGAAGTAAGAACTTTTGCAGCAACAAGAATTATTATACGAGTAACAACTAACAACCATTCAAATTCTAGAGAGGGATTTTTTCTCAAATTTAAACAATGTTTCAACAATTCCCCCCCCCCCCACCCCACAAAAAAAAAAAATTATTGATAACTAAAGAGAAAACCCTGACAATCTATATGACTATATGGTACTCGGAAAACATAATCAACAGAAAATATAATGAATTACAAATACGAATAATTAATTAATCATATATAATACATTTTACTTATATTTCACGTATTCTTCTTGCTGGTCCCAAATCATGATACAGTAATCGTAAATACAACATTTTCCCACTCCATTATCTTCCTCTACCCACATTTTCTCAGAACCCAAATAGACGATTCCAAATAAAAATTAAGCTTGAAGTATACTGTAAGGTAACCATAAATAACTAGATTCAATCAGATAATTTAACTGACCTGTAATCTGTCAGCGAAGATCTTTCAATACAATGTGATTCAGCGATAAATGAACACTGTGAATCGGAGCTCACTTTCTCTCTCCTAGGGTTTCAAATCCGAAAGCCCCCTTCAAGCAAAATCCCTCTCTCTCTCCCTCCTCTCTTCTCTCTTTCTCTCTCCTCTCTTCTTGGTTGACGGCTCGGGTTGAAATGAGCTTGTTGGATTGACAACCCAAATGAGATGTTTTGATGCTTTTGACATTTTATATTTTAGTCCCTGTAAAATATATAAATTCGTTGACAACCCCGGATTTATTTCTAACTTTTTCACTCATAAGTTTCCTATTGGTACCAGCTTGGTGAATTGTGCAAGTTGTTTACAACTCATATTGTTTGTACAACTTTGGTACTATTTGCAGTCACAAATCACAATCATATTGGCAGGGCTAGTGGACTTGTGGTAGTTGACAACATTTTACAGCTCATTTATAACATGTTCTATTGTTGTACAAACTACATTAACTAAAGTTTGGTCTATATCTTTTATTTTTCAATTATTTTTTCCTCCTTTTGTTAGCAAAAAGTCTGAGATGTTCGTTATGATGTCAATTCCAAATTTTATACTTTCTCTGTCTAGTAAATAATGGTTTAATTTAACTTTTTTAATTAAATTGATCGATTTTAAAATTGATGATTAAATAAATTTATTTCTATTTTTGAACTTTCAAAAATTAGATATTGTAGTAAATTAAACGTAGTTTCTTACTGTTATAATTTCTTTATCTATATTTAAAAAAAATGAAATAAATTTTAATTTTAAAATTAGTTATTTTAATTTTAAAATTCAAACTAAGTTAGTCTTTACGATACAAACAATAAGAAACTTTTTTATTTATAATCTCATTATTTGGCAGTTATCAAAGATCGAATTTCATATGTGATTAATGAAGTATTGCTTTTTTGGACACGTCGCATCCAGGTTGATAAAATAGTGCTTGGGCATGAGGTTTGACTTGGGATAAGTTGAAACTATACATATGAGGCCCCTATTTAAAATAAATAAACAGAAATTTGGAGTAACAATGAGTTGATATAGAAGTTCTGAATATAGGGCAAATTGTATAGGAATGGCATTTTGACCATTTATATATAAATTTACTTTCAGTTTAATCTTGAGATGCGATAATAAGAAAAATGATATATTACGAATGTTTATGTCGACTTTTTAATTGTCAGTTACGTAAATAAATATTAGTGATATTTTTTTAGAAGGATGTGTGGAACAATACGTAGCAGGACTCCGATAATGAGTTTTTGATTGTCAATTACGTGAATAAATATTAATAATATTTTTTTTTTAAAATGTGTAATAAATGAAATAATACTCCAATAATAATGAGGCTGCGAAAAAGGAAACAACATAAATAGACCATTAGCCTTAGCCTTAGGACGTTGATAAATGAACTTTAACTTTTCCTTTTATGCTCTATTGCCAGATTAATTATTGAGCAAAGTTTGTCATCACCTAAGCATGATTAAAATAAGCTGATATTTTTAAATAAATATCTTTTGTTCAATTTACGTAATCCCACAACTTATAAAGAATGAATGTCAATATCAATCCTAGCGAGACATAAACAACAGTTTTTTTTTAACCCTTACTTACGAGGAGTACAATATAATTCATAATTAAATACATTATCACCATTACAATATTAGGAACTAATCAAGACTCATCATAAAAGAAAGAAATAAACTCACAAACCAAATAAATTTGACATAAACTAAAGGTTACAATACTTCGGTCTTAACCACTAGGTTAAGACCTTATCGACCATAAACAACAGCTAAGAAGTATACATATTTAAGGAAGCAAGTGAAATTGTTAATGAATTGTTTTAATTTTAAATTTGATAATGTCTCAAATTGACTTTTAAAAATTCATATTGATCTTATAAATTAGGATGGAAGAGGAAGTATATCGATATCTCATACATAAACATAACCCAATTTTCAAACAACTCTACCTTTCAAGAACCCCATGATCGGTCCAGTATGCAAATCATACATAATGAAATCTGCAATATGGCAGGATCTTTGGAATATTTAAGATTTTCCACAGTGGTTTATCTGCAAACTATCAATTATCACAACTAACAGCTGAAAATGCCTTTTAAAGGAAACACTGCATTCACCTAAACCCTATCTGCAATAATCTTTTCTAAGGGAATTAATTACTTAACTGAAAATTTTAGAGTTGGCACCTAGAACTCAATCGTAATCCGAGTAAATGTTGAAGTTATTTGTATTTACTCCTTCCGTCCCACAAAAATATAGAAAATATAAAAAAATAAAAAAAGTAAAATTGTTCTCTAACTAAAATATATCTGAAGTACACGCTTCAAATTCGTAGTGTTCACTACGCGTAAATTTAGAATTTTTTTATTATCTCTCCGTTACTTTAATATTTTTTTAATTTTTATGAAGAGTGTACATATGTCATCTATAATGGATATAGGGAGTATTAGCTAAAAAACAATTGCTGAAGTACTATTAATATAAATTTCTAAAAGACTTGGACCAGTTGTTTGTGATCTCTTGTTTAAACTTTGTCTATTGCTCAAAATAAAAAGTTATTGTAGGGCAACTCTCATTTCAATTCTAATTTCATAATTGACCCATCCAATTGTTAGTACTCCCTAGTTTCAAAAAAAGAAAAAAGAAAGAAGGGTGAAGTCCTATTTGCTAAATTTATTCATTTTACATAAAAAAAAAAACCTTCACTTTTAATGATATATAATATTAATATAAAATGACACGATATGCTTAAGTTTGTCACGAGGCCTATATCAATTCTATTATCATATATGCTCAAGCCTTCTATATATTGGCATGACAATTTTTGTGAAGTTTCGTGGAACTTTAGATAAGGAATTTCTATGGTGAAAAATAAAGCTTGGTAGAAAAGAAGGTTGACTCACTAGTCTTTGCTCTAATAAATGTACAGTCATTCATCCACTTCTTTTCTGGTGCATGCTATAGGTCTCTTCAGTTTCTATCATTTGGATCATTTTCGACTCCTTGCTAGATAAAAAAAAAAAATTATAAAAAATTTGAATCGTTGGAACATTAATGACCGACCTCTTTTGTAAATTGTAAACAGAAAAAAAAATCAATAAATAAGACTTTTTTGGTGTAATGGTTGAGGGAGTGTGAATTGCGATATAGTATATACATTGGTACATCATATGTTAAGAATAATTCTGGGGCCACATTGGTTTAGGGACATTTTTAGTGACAGCGTGATGTGGCACAGCCACATCAGCATACTAAACCTGAAACAAAAAAAAACCAGCTCAAAGCAATCCCCCTCTCTCTCTCTGGTTCAAACTCGCTCCTTTACTAATTTGCTGAAGAAAACTTTCTCTCTCGCTCAAGCAACTCGTCGCTGAACCGCTGCCTCGCCGTTTCGTCCTCTTCGTTTCTTTAGGTATGCTTACATATATTCTTCCTCTTCATACCATTACTCTCTCATACGCCTAAATCTCAAAACCCTAAAATTTGGGGAAACTCTTGTTTTGGGTGAAAAGCTTGAAAAACTCTTGTTTTGGGTGAAAATTCTTGATTTTTACATGATTTGTATGATTTTGAAGGATCAAAATTACATATTTGACGTGATTTTAGATAAAATTATTCAAGGTCAGCTAGAATAATGCACATAACTCTCATATTGGAACACTGCACAGAGATTGGGTTATTTATACTCTCTTGTATGTAATTATTCATACTGCAAGTACATTGGGCTATTTAAGTACTGGACTTTAGAAAATAACAATTTCTCATTTCCTGTCAAGTATTGGACTTCAGAAATTTTTGTGCAAACTCTTGTTTTGGGTGAAAATTTTATGACTAAATTCTATCCGTTTGTAAATTTGCAGCAAATTTTGTGAAAATCATCATTGTTCCAAGTTATGGCGGAGGAGTTAGTAGAAAGTGAAGAAGTTGATGAAGTGATTAGAGATCCGGAAGTAGGAATGGAGTTTGGTTCCGTTGATTTATACATGGAGTATTACACTAATTATGGTAACCAAAATGGATTTCCGGTGAAAGTAAGATCTACGAAAAAAGGAGAAAATGGAGAGACTAAAAATGTGGTTCTTGCATGTGCTCGGTCAGGATGCTCAATAAGCAAGTCAAAGAATTCCTTCAAGTTACGCCCTGTTAGCAAAACTGGTTGCAATGCTAAGATTAGGGCTGCAGTACGCGAAGACGGAAAAGTGCGAGTAAAGACTCTAATACTTGATCATAATCATCAGTTGAGCCCAGAAAAATCTAGATTTGACAAAAAAAATCGGATTATGAGCAAGTATGTGAAAAGGAGACTTGAACTTAACGATAGAGTTGGTATTAGACCAAATAAAAATTTTAGTTCTTTCTTGGTTGAAGCTGGTGGGCATGACAATGTGTCTTTTTCACAGAAAGATTGTTACAATTATTTTGACAAAGTTAGGCGGTTAAGACTTGGTGATGGGGATGTTATGGCACTTCAAAACTACTTCCAAAAAATACAAGCTAATAACACAAATTTTTATTATTTCATGGATTTAGATTATGATGGGAGACTACGAAATATCTTGTGGACAGATGCAAGGAGTAGGGCAGCTTATGAGGAGTTTGGGGATGCCATTACCTTTGACACAACATACTTAACTAATAAGTATGACATGCCATTTGCCCCATTTGTTGGAGTTAATCATCACGGTCAATCAATACTCTTAGGTTGTGGATTAATATCTCATGAGGATATTGAGTCATTTACTTGGCTTTTTAAAACTTGGCTTGCGTGTATGAATGGTCGTGCCCTAACCGCAATAATCACTGACCAAGACAAAGCAATGAAAAAAGGCTATTGAAATTGTGTTCCCCAATGCGCGACATAGGTGGTGCTTGTGGCATATTATGAAGAAGTTGCCCGAGAAATTAAGTGGTTGCAATCAATATGAATCTATCAAATATTCAATGCAAAAGGCAGTTTATGATTCATTGACTTGTACAGAATTTGAAGAGCGATGGGGTAGTTTCATTGAGAAATTTAATTTGAAAGAGAATGACTGGTTAATTGGGTTATACAATGAGAGAAGTCGTTGGGCGCCGACATTTTTAAAGAATACTTTTTGGGCTGGAATGTCCTCAACTCAAAGAAGTGAAAGTATGAATGCTTTTTTTGATGGTTATGTGAATTCAAGGACATCTTTAAAACAATTTGTGGAGCAGTATGAGAATGCATTACGAAGTAAGGTGCAAAAAGAGAATGAGGCAGATTTCAATTCCTTCGACCATTGGATTCCATGCCTTACTGATTATCCATTTGAGAAACAATTTCAAGATGCTTATACCACGACAAAATTCAAGGAATTTCAAGAAGAGGTAAAAGGGAAGCTTTATTGTGTCATTGATTCAATTAAAGTAGAATGTGGTTTTGAGGTGTACGATGTTACACAAGATATGTTTGGAGGGACTACCGAAGCCACTTTTAGAGTTTATTTTAAAGAAGATGAATGTGCCATTAAGTGCAACTGTCAATTATTTGAGTTCAGGGGAATATTATGTAGACATGCCCTTACGGTGTTGCTGAAAAAACGAGTTCGAACCTTACCGGATAAATTCATTCTTCGAAGGTGGAGGAAAGACGTGAAGAGGTGTCATAAGAAGGTTAAGATAATATACTCTGACTGGACGTTGAATCCGAAAAATGAACGTTTTGATAGGATGTGCAACTCTTTTTATGAAGCGGCCGACTTGGCGACAGATAATGAAGATAAGACAAAACTTATCTTGCATTGGATTACAAAGCTTGGTAATGTACTAAAAAATAATGATGGAACTTGTGGAAGTAATCAGTCGACTCCTTCGAGAGAAGGCACCCAAGTGGGTAGTGGTTGTAAAGAAAGTAACAATATTCGTAGTCCTTTGTCGGTTCATCGTAAAGGTCGGCCCCGTTTTAAAAGGCTTCAGTCTAAGATTGAGAAAGTTGTTAGACGTATAAGAGTGAGGAAAGGGAAAGGGAAAGAGAAAGAGAAAGAGAAAGAAAAAGGGAAAGATAACATGGATTTCACTAATTTGGTAAACCTTTTTATTTAATTTTTTAAAATGTGCAACTTATTTATTTAGATTAAATGTCTTATTTTACTGCTTTTTATTTTATGTAGAGTGCTCAAGGTGATTATTTTGTAAGCGCACTCAATAACAATTCCCAAGTGCAACATGGTCCAGAAGACTACATGAGACATGGTGCAATAGATCTTAATTTACAGGTTTGTCACTAATTTATATGAATAAACCATATTCTTAGAAGCTTTAATTTATATGAATGATCATTAATTTAAAGTATGTTTCAGGTTGAAGACTTCTCCACCAACACAAATATGCAATCATCCCATATTGATGACTTTTTGTTGGCTTTACTTTGATTTGGGATACATCATACATGTGTTTAATTGTATGTTTTGTAATGACTTCAGCTATAATCTAGTATTGCAATGGGTTCTTGTTACTATGTAGTTTATCACTGAATTTAAAGCTTATTTTATGATATTAATAGAAGTTTGTTTGTATTTCGGAAGTTCCAAGTACATTGTTCTAGCAAATGAGATGAGGCTTCTTGTGAAGTTCCAAGTACATTGTTCTTGTGAAGAAGAGAATATTTATAAACAGGGGCATGATGCAGTTAATTTTGAATATTTTCATAATGATAATAATATAAGGGGCATGATTTTTTTTAAAAAAATTTATCATCATATTATATGTCAGTGCAGTTGACAGGCAACTAAGTTTGTGCACTCATTTGTATAAACTGTTTGTGTAATACAAAGCAGAGGATTTGTGACATTTGCTTAAAGTGTGTTTGTAATAGTATTTTAAAAACCAAAAGCAGGGGAGAATTTATACACAGGAAGCCATGACTAGTTTGGTCCAAACAAGAATACTATGTATAAACTGTTTGTGTAATCCTTTGTTTGTGTAATAATCAAGAATTCCATTAATATCAAACTCCAAGTTTCACTGCTTAATAGTCTCATTACATTAATAGTTTTTTTCACAACTTCACCTCCATTACAAATTCTAACAAAAGACAACTAGTTTTTCATAATAACAAACAAACAGAGAATAAGTATTACAAAAACTAATTTCTTCAATAATTTCATTTCTTGTCTCATTTCAATTATAATAGGATCATGCAAAATACAATTATTTTGCAGCTGCATTTCAATAGTTGTTGATGATTTTTCTTCATTTATAGCTTTGCACCATCCCAAGAAACCGCATTTTCCATTCGGGCACGTATAGTAGATTCGACCTTCATTTCCATTCCTATTGGAGCGGGTAATTTTACAAATCGCAAATTGTCCACAATGACATTGCTTGCTTTGAATCCTTATATCAAATTCGTTGCTCTCTACCATGCTTCCTGATGCCATGTTCTTCTTTGTTGTCAAGAGTTTTGCTATCTTCAGGTTTATGTGGGAACGACAAAGCTTGGTGGCAGCTATCTCTGCAACGATAGGAAAATAGAGAAAGATCAGTTATAGAGCACTACACAGTTCATCCTAATTTATCTTCCAACAAAAAATTTCCAAATTTTAGCTAAAAATCAGCTACATAAAATCTTATGCTACAATTGATAAGGCCCATAACAGCATCGCTCTTTGATAAACCAAAAGACAAATTAACTTGAGCATAACTAAGTTCAAGAAATTTCATTTTCTGTGCACAAATGAACTTTAAAAGGGTAAAATGGAACTCTAATTTGTGAATTAATTGAGGCAATGAATCTAAGTTTGTGGAAGAACTAACAATGGAGAAAGCATACAGTGTATGTAATGACAATAAGAAACTGGAACTTTGAGTTACAACCAATGCAGTGATTGGGGTTTCAGTAATGTATTATAAGTTTTAAGTAATAAAGTAAAACTTAGATTAAATGGCATCAGTGAACTTGTTTTAGGAACAACAACAACAAAATTTAATATTTCCTAAAATTGTAATGTATTAATCCAGTAGCATTAATACAAGTACTTTAGAGTACTGGTTATAAAACTAAGACAAACCATCAAAAACTCTAAATAACCCAATCTCTGTGCATTGTTCCAATATGAGAGTCTAGCTGACCTTGGATAATTTTATCTAAAACCATGTCAAATATGTAATTTTGATCCTTCACAACCATACAAATCATGTAAAAATCAGGAATTTTCACCCAAAACAAGAGTTTTTCAAACTTTTCACCCAAAACAAGAGTTTCCCCAAATTTTAGGGTTTTGGGGATTTAGGCGTATGAGAGAGTAATGGTATGAGGAGGAGGAATATAGGTAAGCATACCTAAAGAAATGAAGAGGGTGAGGCGGCGAGGTGCGCGAGGCAGCGGTTCAGCGACGGGTTGCTTGAGCGAGAGAGAAGTTTTCTTCAGCAAATTAGTAAAACAGCGAGTTTGAACCAGAGAGAGAGGGATTGCTTTGAGCGGGGTTTTTTTTGTTTCAGTTTTAGTGTGCCGGTCACTAAAAATGTCCCTAAACCAATGTCGCCCCAAAATTATTCTATGTTAAACTTCAGATATTGAAACCGACACATTTTTTAAAATAAAAAAATTAATGAAATAAAACTTATTTTGTGAAACGAATATCGAACATGGATCATGAAATGCATGTTACATTGGGCCCCATTATATAAAACAGGGCAACTCGTACATCAGATGTTAACATTTAGTGTGTTATTTTATACTATAATTATGAAAATGGTCACATTTTTTCAGATAGAAAGAATTAATAAATAGAACTTATTGTGCGGAACGGATCAGGGAGCATGATATTGGGTTGAATGAATCGTGAACTGCATGGTTTACTCATATGTTAATTTTATTACTTACCCTATCATTTTTAAAATTAGAGATACAATTTGACTTTTGAGATCAAATGACCACATATTAAATTTTAAATTAATGCGAAATTATTTAATTTTAGTTGATATAATTATTATAGTTGTATAATATATGACAAAAATTATTAATCGCAAAATAAAAAAAAATATTGAATCGTTGGAACATTAATGACTGACCTCTTTTGTTATGCTGCGTTTGTGAGTTTACAAGGATGGGATGGAAAAAAAAGTATAGGAGAGAAATGATAAGAAGGGATTATAATTTTTCCTTGTCATGTTTGTGAGTTTTAGAAAGGAAAGAAAATAATGAGATTTTAATTATATTTTTCCTTATTTGTGAGTTTAGAAGGAGGAAAGAGAAGAAAAAATATTTTTATTTTTAAACTATATTATTACTATATTACCATTACATATTGATGTAATAAATGACATGATTTATTTTGAAAGGTTACTTTAGATAATATAAAATATCTAAGTTTCACATCGTTTCCCATCCTTCAAAATCCTCCCACTTATAGAGGAAAATTTTGAGACAAAAATAAAATCAATTTTATCTCTAAATCCATTTCCTTCTTCCATGAAAAAACTCACAAACATACATTTAGAAGAATTTTAATTATTTTTCCTTCCCTTCCTACCTTTCCCTAAAAAAAAAACTTATAAACACAATATTAATGCCCGGGTGCAGACTCGATAATTTACCGGAAGTTTGATCGAACTTCACACTCTACTTAATTATATTTAAATGTCCGCAAAAAAGAAAAAATTGAATCGTTGGAACATAATGATGACCGACCTCTTTTGTTTTATGCCCGGGTGCAGACTCGATAATTTATTGGAAGTTTCGTCGAACTTTACGCTCTATTTCTGAATATTCCACTATTTATTTATTCTAATTCTAATAGGATCTAGCAAGTATACTGTCATTCATATAATCATACACTTCTTCTTCTTTTATAAGCTGATCTGTTCAATTTCTGATCTCTTTTTGATCATTTTCGACTACTTGCTGTCAATGGCTTCTACTAGTAACCAAACTGCCTCCTCTTATTCTTCTGATTCTGATTCTTCAACTTCTCGTTGGGATGTCTTCTTGAGCTTTAGAGGTAAAGATACGCGCAATAACTTCACTGGTCATCTATACATGGCTTTGAAGCAGACCGGAATTCTAACCTTTATGGATGATCCTGAACTACAAAGAGGAGAAGAGATTTCACCTCAACTGCTACAAGCAATCAAAGAATCAAAGGTTTCCATTGTTGTTTTCTCAAAAGAATATGCTTCTTCAAGATGGTGTCTAGACGAGCTTGTCGAGATACTTAAATGCAAGCGAACAAATAGACGAAGAGTTCTTCCTGTATTTTATAAAGTTGAGCCATCTGACGTACGTTATCAAATTGGGAGTTTTGCAAAAGCGTTTGAAAGTCATGCAAAAAGATATGCGACTGACTTGGATAAGGTGGAGAAATTAATGGAAAAGTGCGCTAAAAGAAGCTTCGGATCTATCTGGTTTTGTGCTGCAAAATGATGCAAATGGGTAAACACTTTTCCTACTTCCTTTTCTTTAGGTTATATATGGCATATATTATGAATTTTATTTTGGGCTAAAGGGGTTGGTTATGGAGTCTCCTATTATCCCTTAAAAAACACAGCTAAAGATTAGAAAACTAAATTTAATTTATAATGGAAAAGAAAATAATAGAAAATTTGTATGTTTTCTTTCACGTTGTTACTGAGTTCATAAAAGAAAAAAAAAGATAACTTGTTTTACATTTAAGTTACTAAGTTATTTTTATATTAATTTTATTATGTTTATAATTTTGAAAGTATGATAGGAATTATAAAATATGATTTTATAATATTTAATTAGTTTTCCATTCATTTTTGGACGAAAAAGTTTGACAAAAAAGTGGCCAAATTTTTCATTGATTTCTTTTCTTTTGGGTTCATTAAAAAACTCAATACCAAAAGAATTAGATATAAAAGTTATGTTTTTCGTCCATTTTAAAACTCAGTAACCGTTCTAAAAGAAATGGCAAGTAAAGTTTGATGGAAGGAAAGAAATAACATGTATTACTTTACACCTTGTCCATTACAATTGTGTTAATAACTCAGATAGCAGATATTCTTATCCCAAAAAAAAATGGCACCAATTTCTGTAAACTGACATGCCTGTACATGAACTGATTAATTTTGCAGGAATGAGGCGAGGTTTGTAAAAGTACTCATTAAAGAAATTGCATACAAACTAAATCAGGAATTTCTACACGTTGCCCGTTACCCTGTTGGGATAGAATCTCGTGTCGAAAAATTCAACAACTTGTTTAGCCTGGAAAAAACAAATGATGTTCGCATTGTTGCTATTTGGGGTGTTGGTGGCATAGGAAAGACAACAATTGCTAAAGCTGTATATAACCGCATTTCTATTCATTTTGAAGACAGATGTTTTCTTGCGGACATTGCAGAAACCTCAAGGCAACCCAACGGAGTTGTCACCTTACAAAATCAGCTTATTTCCAATGTCCTGAAGAATGACAGTCTTATAGTTGATAACTGTCATCGGGGAATTGAGGTTATAAAACGCCGGTTATGGCGTCGAAGGCTTCTTATTGTTCTTGATGATGTTGATAATGTTGAGCAGTTGGAAAATTTAGGCATTGACCGCGATTTGCTACAAGCTGGAAGCAGAATAATTGTGACGACGAGAGATTTATCTTGTTTAATCTTGCTTTGTGTGGATGATGTTCATACGCCAGAGGAGTTGAACAAAAGCGAGTCCCTTGAACTCTTTGGTTGTTATGCCTTCGGACAAGACCATCCTAAAGAAGGCTACAAGAAGATCTCGGAGGAAGTAGTGGATTGTGCTGGAGGGCTTCCCCTAGTTCTTGCCATTTGGGGTCCCTATATGAGGTCTTTTAAGAGTATTGTGCATTGGCAAAGCGCGTTGAAAAAGTTGAAAAAAATTCCTCACAGTGATGTTCAAGAGAAACTAAAGATAAGCTTTGATTCACTTGATGATACAGAAAAGCATTTGTTTCTAGATATTGCTTGTTTATTCATTGGAATGAAGAAAGATTTTACGGCCAAGATGCTTGAAGACGAAGACTCGGGATGCCGCTCAGATATTGGAATTGAAGCACTAGCTAGCCGAAGCCTTGTGAGTTTTGATGAGTTTGAAAGGGTGTCGATGCATGATAAGATTAGAGACATGGGCAGAGAAATTGTTCGCCAAGAATCTTTGAAAATTCCTGGAAATCGTAGCAGACTGTGGGATCGCGTGGATGTTCTTCATGTATTGAGAAGAATATCGGTAAGAGCTCTGTATATGCTCCCTCTGTTCCAAAATTATAGATACATTTCTAAAACTGTCCGACTTTTTTTTTCTTCTTCTAAACATATTCTCTGGCTATAAATGTAATCTTCATGGCCTGATAGATATTTTGTATATGACTGATTAAACAGGGGAATTTGATCTTCTTTTCCCTGCCTGCACTTTTTTCTTCCGGGGAACAGAAGCAATTGAAGGCATTGAACTAATCTTGGACGAGGCGGATAAGGAACAAGTGGATGGAGAGACGTTTGAAAAGATGAATGAACTGAGATTTCTTATCCTCCGTGTTTTCGCATACGAGGTACTTTTATTAATTCTTCTGAAAAGCTGAAATTGCTGTATTGGTATGGGTTCCCTATGGAATTTATACCATCTGACTTGTACATGGACAATCTGGTTGCTATTGACTTGCCAAATAGTTCAGTCAAACAAATTTGGGAAGGACCCAAGGTACTACATTATTTATTCTTATACAAACTCTGATTCTTGTTAATTTTACGTACATTGTAGTGACAAGTGTTACTTTTTTTTTTCCTTCCTAATTTCCGGAGTCTTGAGAGGTTGAGATTCCTCAATCTTAGTCATTGACATATGTTAACCACAAGCCCTGATCTTTCTGGAGCCAAAAATCTTGAGCAGTTGGTGTTATGTGATTGTACAAATTTGGTAGAGCTACACAGTTCTGCTAGTAGTCTTGACAAACTTGTTGTCTTGAATCTTAATAATTGCAGAAACATAACAAAGGTCCCTTTAAGCATCTTCGGGTTAAAATCTCTCGAAGATCTTGATCTCTCTGGCTGCTCAAAACTTGGATATGTAGAACCTTTGCGACTCTTACTAGCCTCAATACAAGGACGATGTCATATAAAGAGATTAATGCTTAGACAATGCAATGTGTTGAATGTTCCTAGTGAATTTGGGAGTTTGCAGACTTTACAAGCAGGGACGGATCCAGGAATTTTTTCCTGCCGGGGCAAAGTTTTAATGAGACTAGTATTATTGGGTGTTGTCTACAGCAGCCCAGCCCTCTCCCCTTCCTAGCTCCTAACTTGGAAATTTTATAACTTTTGATCCACCATTTCGTTTGTACCAAATTTTTAATATGATTTAGATATTATAGCAACCTATTTAAGAAAAATATTAGGCCTTTTCTTTGGGTTCTTCAAGCTGCCCAAAACAGTGTACAAAAGTAGCTTGACATACTAAATTCTAACTTTTTGTTTTAGCTTGAAATTACTTTTCATTTCCATTTGATATGTCAAAATTCTTTGTTTAGCATCATATATGATATATATGTCCAACCCAAGCTTTAGTTTTGTCTAATATTTGGTTTTTAATCAAAACAGTTCATAGAAGACTTTTATCAAGCACTTGGTGTGCACTGTTTTGAGACTCTCAAGTCATAGTCATTTGGTTGTGTTAACCTCTCATTTCAGCCTCCTTATAACACCACACAACCAACCTATCTCCTCTACTTTATTAACTATTTAATTATTTATATTCAAGCAGTTACAACATGTGAAATGTCATAAACAACATTACATTTATATCAATTTTAACTAATTTTTTAACTAATCAAAAATCCCCAAAAGTCATAAACAACACTGCATTTATATCAATTTTAATTAATGACAACATGTCAACAAACAAATCAACGGACATTGGACAATAATAACAAAAAATCCCTAATTTTTTAAAACCCTAAAACATTTAAAAAAAATTTCAATTAAATATTTAAAATGACAACTGATAAGTGAGAAGAAAAAACCACTTACCGTTAACGGTGGACGGTGACTCGGTTAGGCGGTGACCGGCGACCGACGACGACGAGGAGCGGCGTGAACGACCGGTGAGGGACGAGGACCGGAGCTGCAGCCTGCGGAGGAGGGGCGGAGCTGCCAGCTGAGAGAAGAAATGAAGTGAGGGCTGGCGAGTGGCGGCTGAAGCAAGAAGAAATGAGGGCTGTGCATTTTTTTTTTTAAAACTTACAAGTGAAACGACGTCGTTTCACTCGTAAGTTTAAAAAAAAATGCACAGTCGTCTTCTTCACTGAATCGCCGCCGACTGCCGCCGCTCCTCCGCTCGCTGTCGGGGCATTTTCAGAGCTCATGGGTTCGAAACTCGTCGGCTGCCTGGGCAGCTGCCCAGGTATGCCAAAGGGTGAATCCGTCCCTGCAGAGGAATGGGCGAAGCTTCCACCGTGGAAGAAAATAATCACGGGCACAATTTCGGTGGTGCTCAAGGGATTTTCGAGTTCAACGAGGCCCCATTGAGCTTCATTTTCCGGGGCTGATCGATAAACACGATTGAGAAGGCTGGTGACCCGATCAGGGACGGATCCAGGAATTTTTTCCTGCCGGGACAAAGTTTTAATGAGACTAGTATTATTGGGTGCTGTCTATAGCAGCCCAGCCCTCTCCCCTTCCTAGCTCCTAACTTGGAAATTTTATAACTTTTCATCCACCATTTCGTTTGTACCAAATTTTTAATATGATTTAGATATTATAGCAACCTATTTAAGAAAAATATTAGGCCTTTTCTTTGGGTTCTTCAAGCTGCCCAAAACAGTGTACAAAAGTAGCTTGACATACTAAATTCTAACTTTTTGTTTTAGCTTGAAATTACTTTTCATTTCCATTTGATATGTCAAAATTCTTTGTTTAGCATCATATATGATATATATGTCCAACCCAAGCTTTAGTTTTGTCTAATATTTGGTTTTTAATCAAAACAGTTTCATAGAAAGACTTTTATCAAGCACTTGGTGTGCACTGTTTTGAGACTCTCAAGTCATAGTCATTTGGTTGTGTTAACCTCTCATTTCAGCCTCCTTATAACACCACACAACCAACCTATCTCCTCTACTTTATTAACTATTTAATTATTTATATTCAAGCAGTTACAACATGTGAAATGTCATAAACAACATTACATTTATATCAATTTTAACTAATTTTTTAACTAATCAAAAATCCCCAAAAGTCATAAACAACACTGCATTTATATCAATTTTAATTAATGACAACATGTCAACAAACAAATCAACGGACATTGGACAATAATAACCAAAAATCCCTAATTTTTTAAAACCCTAAAACATTTAAAAAAAATTCAATTAAATATTTAAAATGACAACTGATAAGTGAGAAGAAAAAACCACTTACCGTTAACGGTGGACGGTGACTCGGTGAGGCGGTGACCGACGACCGACGACGACGAGGAGCGGCGTGAACGACCGGCGAGGGACGAGGACCGGAGCTGCAGCCTGCGGAGGAGGGGCGAAGCTGCCAGCTGAGAGAAGAAATGAAGTGAGGGCTGGCGAGTGGCGGCTGAAGCTAGAAGAAATGAGGGCTGTGCATTTTTTTTTAAAACTTACGAGTGAAACGACGTCGTTTCACTCGTAAGTTTAAAAAAAAAATGCACAGTCGTCTTCTTCACTGAATCGCCGCCGACTGCCGCCGCTCCTCCGCTCGCTGTCGGGGCATTTTCAAAGCTCATGGGTTCGAAACTCGTCGGCTGCCTGGGCAGCTGCCCAGGTATGCCAAAGGGTGAATCCGTCCCTGCAGAGGAATGGGCGAAGCTTCCACCGTGGAAGAAAATAATCACGGGCACAATTTCGGTGGTGCTCAAGGGATTTTCGAGTTCAACGAGGCCCCATTGAGCTTCATTTTCCGGGGCTGATCGATAAACACGATTGAGAAGGCTGGTGACCCGATCAGGGACGGATCCAGGAATTTTTTCCTGCCGGGACAAAGTTTTAATGAGACTAGTATTATTGGGTGCTGTCTATAGCAGCCCAGCCCTCTCCCCTTCCTAGCTCCTAACTTGGAAATTTTATAACTTTTCATCCACCATTTCGTTTGTACCAAATTTTTAATATGATTTAGATATTATAGCAACCTATTTAAGAAAAATATTAGGCCTTTTCTTTGGGTTCTTCAAGCTGCCCAAAACAGTGTACAAAAGTAGCTTGACATACTAAATTCTAACTTTTTGTTTTAGCTTGAAATTACTTTTCATTTCCATTTGATATGTCAAAATTCTTTGTTTAGCATCATATATGATATATATGTCCAACCCAAGCTTTAGTTTTGTCTAATATTTGGTTTTTAATCAAAACAGTTCATAGAAGACTTTTATCAAGCACTTGGTGTGCACTGTTTTGAGACTCTCAAGTCATAGTCATTTGGTTGTGTTAACCTCTCATTTCAGCCTCCTTATAACACCACACAACCAACCTATCTCCTCTACTTTATTAACTATTTAATTATTTATATTCAAGCAGTTACAACATGTGAAATGTCATAAACAACATTACATTTATATCAATTTTAACTAATTTTTTAACTAATCAAAAATCCCCAAAAGTCATAAACAACACTGCATTTATATCAATTTTAATTAATGACAACATGTCAACAAACAAATCAACGGACATTGGACAATAATAACCAAAAATCCCTAATTTTTTAAAACCCTAAAACATTTAAAAAAAATTCAATTAAATATTTAAAATGACAACTGATAAGTGAGAAGAAAAAACCACTTACCGTTAACGGTGGACGGTGACTCGGTGAGGCGGTGACCGGCGACCGACGACGACGAGGAGCGGCTGTGGTGACACGACCGGCGAGGGACGAGGACCGGAGCTGCAGCCTGCGGAGGAGGGGCGAAGCTGCCAGCTGAGAGAAGAAATGAAGTGAGGGCTGGCGAGTGGCGGCTGAAGCTAGAAGAAATGAGGGCTGTGCATTTTTTTTTAAAACTTACGAGTGAAACGACGTCGTTTCACTCGTAAGTTTAAAAAAAAAATGCACAGTCGTCTTCTTCACTGAATCGCCGCCGACTGCCGCCGCTCCTCCGCTCGCTGCCGGGGCATTTTCAGAGCTCATGGGTTCGAAACTCGTCGGCTGCCTGGGCAGCTGCCCAGGTATGCCAAAGGGTGGATCCGTCCCTGCAGAGGAATGGGCGAAGCTTCCACCGTGGAATAAAATAATCACGGGCACAATTTCGGTGGTGCTCAAGGGATTTTCGAGTTCAACGAGGCCCCATTGAGCTTCATTTTCCGGGGCTGATCGATAAACACGATTGAGAAGGCTGGTGACCCGATCAGGGACGGATCCAGGAATTTTTTCCTGCCGGGGCAAAGTTTTAATGAGACTAGTATTATTGGGTGTTGTCTACATCAGCCCAGCCCTCTCCACTTCCTAGCTCCTAACTTGAAAATTTTATAACTTTTCATCCACCATTTCGTTTGTACCAAATTTTTAATATGATTTAGATATTATAACAACCTATTTAAGAAAAATATTAGGCCTTTTCTTTGGGTTCTTCAAGCTGCCCAAAACAGTGTACAAAAGTAGCTTGACATACTAAATTCTAACCTTTTGTTTTAGCTTAAAATTACTTTTCATTTCCATTTGATATGTCAAAATTCTTTATTTAGCATCATATATGATATATATGTCCAACCCAAGCTTTAGTTTTGTCTAATATTTGGTTTTTAATCAAAACAGTTCATAGAAGACTTTTATCAAGCACTTGGTGTGCACTGTTTTGAGACTCTCAAGTCATAGTCATTTGGTTGTGTTAACCTCTCATTTCAGCCTCCTTATAACACCACACAACCAACCTATCTCCTCTACTTTATTAACTATTTAATTATTTATATTCAAGCAGTTACAACATGTGAAATGTCATAAACAACATTACATTTATATCAATTTTAACTAATTTTTTAACTAATCAAAAATCCCCAAAAGTCATAAACAACACTGCATTTATATCAATTTTAATTAATGACAACATGTCAACAAACAAATCAACGGACATTGGACAATAATAACCAAAAATCCCTAATTTTTTAAAACCCTAAAACATTTAAAAAAAATTTCAATTAAATATTTAAAATGACAACTGATAAGTGAGAAGAAAAAACCACTTACCGTTAACGGTGGACGGTGACTCGGTGAGGCGGTGACCGGCGACCGACGACGACGAGGAGCGGCGTGAACGACCGGCGAGGGACGAGGACCGGAGCTGCAGCCTGCGGAGGAGGGGCGAAGCTGCCAGCTGAGAGAAGAAATGAAGTGAGGGCTGGCGAGTGGCGGCTGAAGCAAGAAGAAATGATGGTTGTGCATTTTTTTTTTAAAACTTACGAGTGAAACGAAGTCGTTTCACTCGTAAGTTTTAAAAAAAAATGCACAGTCGTCTTCTTCACTGAATCGCCGCCGACTGCCGCCGCTCCTCCGCTCGCTGCCGGGGCATTTTCAGAGCTCATGGGTTCGAAACTCGTCGGCTGCCTGGGCAGCTGCCCAGGTATGCCAAAGGGTGGATCCGTCCCTGTTTACAAGAGCTGGACCTCAGTGAAAACCAATTTTCTAGCCTCCCAAATACCATCAGCAATCTTCATTGCCTAATGCACCTCTTTTTGGAGAACTGTGTTGGCCTAATTTCTATTCCAGATCTTCCGAAAAAATTAGAGGGTATATACGCGAATAACTGCCCTTCATTGGAGATGGTCTCTGTTGTATCACAGTGGGGTAAAGGACCATTTATGGATTTTTCGGATTGTCCCAAATTGGTGAACAATTTTGCCAATAATTTTAGGAGAAACCTCCTTCAGTCATACCAGGTAGCCTCTTTCTAAATATATATTTCTCTCCATTTTTCATATATACCAAGTGACAAATTCTCGTAGCAAGTTCCCGGGGGAAAATAAGAACTTGGAATTTGTTATCTACATATGTTGGTATTGTGTGAAATGCTTGCAACCATCATATAATATATATAGCAAAACTCATTTGAGTGGGAGCAATTATCACTTTCTATTCTTGCAACAAAATGGAGTAATATATATATATATATATATATATATATATATAAAACTATCTTATCTCCTTTATTTAATGGAACAGGGACGACCAAAAAAACCAGAAATGAACATATCACTTTCTGAAACAGAGATTCCTAACTGGTGCAATTATCAGAGCATGGGGTCACGGCTATCTTTTCTAGTGCCTTCATTTGTTCCGAGGAAGCTTAAAGGTTGGATCGTGTGTTATAGACTCCACGGCACGCTTGCGTGAGGTGGTCGTCGCCCGGATCGTTTCTAACAAGTTGATAGGATGGATAGCTTGCAACACTTAACCCCTCGCCTATATTTAGACGGTAATCTTGGTACAATTGCTTGCTTAGGAAATTTGCGGAGGATGAACACCAACGACACTTCGACCCCTCGCTTATATTGAAGCGGTAATCTCGGTACTATCGACGATTGATGCGGTAGAAGACGCCACACACAACTATGAATGGTTGTATGATAAGTCAATTATGAATCTAAAAAGAAGAACTAAGGAACACTTAGGAATTCTTCAAAGAACCACAAGTAGAGAAACAAACTCACAATAGTATTGATAATATGAAAATTGATATGAATGAATGATTTTACATCCTAGCATCACTTGGTATTTATAGGAACTCATGGTGTGCTAAACCATCATCATAAGTCAAGATCTAACAACTAATCACATCACATGTATCAGCCACCCAAAGAATTTAACAATCCAAAACATGTGATGTGTTAAAAGTCCAAATCAGACAACTATAAACTGATCAGCACATTGCAAGCTATTTTCACACCTGAGAAATTTCGAATTTGGACTTGGGCCAAGAATGAAAATTGTAGCCCTGGAGTTTCTAATGAATTTAGGCTTTTGAATCACCTCATTTGGAGTTTGGAAACTCAAGTTATGGCCAAAATACGAACTGATGTCAAACTAGTCCAAAAGTGCGGAAATGCTGATTCTTTTGTGTCGGTTCGGGTATGCTTGCTTCCAATGTGTTTATGAACTTCGCGTGCTTGTAACCCGTCTCTATAACCTCTATGCTCGATCCAACCTCGGTCCATAATTTATGAATCATCCCGTTAAGTCCTTCTTTGAAGCGTTTAGCTCGTGTTCTCGTAATGGATCCAAGTGGCATATGCAATGGATCCACTTGTGTTTTGTCAAGGGCTTGTGAACTAAGGATGTCCTCATCAGTGTGTCTGGTCACATCTGGTGCAAGCTATGATCATGTTATCTGTCTTGTAAAAAAATTGACAAATGATACAAGTTGCCATTTTCGTACAAGAATTAGAGACTGTATGTGGCTCAGCTATGTACCCCTTTCTGATGACGGATTTCTGGTGGAAGGAGGAGACGAGGTAGAGATTTTGTTTACAACGAATAAACAGGTGATTAACTGTGGGATATCTTTGATTTTCGAGGGCGACAACTAGTTATTGAATATATTCGGCCCGTCAATTTTGTACAGTATGGACATGTTGCTTATAAAAGCACATATATAAGTATGCTGATGCAATAATCATTGCGTGGAGCAAGAACTTGCCTTAAATCTCTGTAGTGCCGTCTAATTCAGACTTTTTTATTAAGCGGTGGACTTGAACATGCGTCTAGAGTCTAGGCTATCACCATTGGTCTTACGAAATATCCTAGCTATTAATTATTTTGTAATAATAACTTTTATTGCGTGATGGAGTAATAAGTTATGTGATGGTATAGTTAAAATTTTGTATATATACTGCTTAAAGAAAAAAGAGATTGCAGGGTAAGTCTCATTTCAATCTTTACCAATTGATCTAAAAGTTTGTGAAAATATCAAATTCCTTTAATTATTTATAACCATGTTCATCGGCTCGCAGATCCTCCGAATAAAGGAGAAATTCGGATCCTCAAAATAGACCAGCTGTATTAGAAATTTAGAATTGGTATTGCATGAAGTTATGGCTTTGAGATCAACCCCATACCATACGTCAGTTGGACTATGCTGTGATCTGTTGTTCAAACTTTGTCTATTGCTCAAAACAAAATAAAAAAGTAATTGCATGACAAGTAATAAGTTTGAATCACAACACAAATTATATTTGAGATGAAGCGATTCTGGTAATGTTAATTCCTGCTGCTCCATCAATTGCAGATGCCAGTGATTTGACTATTGGTTTGGTTTGTATGGTTCAGTTTTCTGGAGATCCACCCCAAAAAGAGTTTCCCCAGTTTTCTGGAGTTACACTTCCAAAGTACTCGACCGGATCAAAACCCTCCGGATACCCCATTTGCTGAGCTTCATTTCTCCAGTAGTCTTCAGTAGCCTCATTAATCAAATCCATTATATCAAAAATGGATTCTAAGTTTTCTCCATCAGAATACGTACGCTGGATGTTTGTATAAGCGACGTGTCCATACTGTATTATATTGACGGGGGCCGAATATTCGATAATTAGTTGATCATCTCTCTCAGGATCCTTTTCATCGCCCTCGAAAATCAAAGATATTCCACAGTTATTCACCCGCTTATTTGTTGAGAACGAAATCTCTATCTCGTCTCCACCTTCCACCAAAACTCCATGCTCAGAAAGTGCTACATAGCTGAGCCACATACAGCCTCTAATTCTTGTATAAATATCGCAATGTGTATCCTTTGTCATATTTTTTACAAGACAGATAACTCGATCCTCTCTTCCGCCATATGTGACCAGACACATGATCCAACCTTTAAGCTTTCTCGGAACAAATGAAGGCACTAGAAAAGATAGCAGTAACCCCATGCTCTGATAATTGCACCAGTTAGGAATCTCTGTTTCGGAAAGTGAGATGTTCATTCCTGGAATTTCTGGTCGTCCCTGTTCCATTAAATTTAGTGTTACAAGTACCCAAGGAGATCGATAAGATAGTTATATGTTGTAGACAAATATATATATATATATGATGGTTGCGAGCAATTCACCACAATACCAACACATATATAGATATGAGACTGTGTCACTTGGTATTAGAAAAAATTGGAGGAAAAATATATATTTTGGATTTCCTTGGAGTACTCTACAAGTAAAGAGTTCGAAAAACAGTTATTTCCAGATTCTGACTTTTGGGATCTAGACTATCCACTACATTCTGATCACAAAAAATTTAAATATTGAATCCCAACAGTCCGATCTTGTGCATGTGCTAAGGTGTTACATTAGAAAAATTGTTGATAGAGAGAGGGGCTACCTGGTATGACTGAAGGAGGTTTCTCCTAAAATTATTGGCAAAATTGTTCAAGTTGGGACAATCTGAAAAATCCATAAACGGTCCGTTATCCCACTGTGATGCAACTGAAACCCTCTCCAATGAAGGGCAATTGTTCGCGTATACCTCCTCTAAATTTCTCGGAAGATCTGGAATAGAAATTAGGCTAACACATTTCTCCAAAAAGAGGTGCATTAGGCAATCAAGATTGCTGATGCTATCTGGGAGGCTAGAAAATTGGTTTTCACTCAGGTCCAGTTCTTGTAAAGTCTTCAAACTCCCAATTTCACTTGGAACATGCAATACATTGCATTGTCTCAACATTAATCTCTTTACACAACTTAGTCCTTGTATCGAGGCTGGTATGAGGCACAAAGGTTCTTCATATCTAAGTTTTGAGCAGCCAGAAAGGTCAAGATCTTCGAGAGATTTTAACTCGAAGATGCTTAAAGGGACCTTTGTTATGTTTCTGCAATTATTAAGATTCAATACAACAAGTTTGTCAAGACAACCAGCAGAGCTGTGTAGCTCTACCAAATTTGTGCAATCACGAAACATCAACATCTCAAGATTTTGGGCTCCAGAAAAATCGGGGCTTGTGGTTAACATATATGAATGACTAAGATTGAGGAATCTCAACCTCTCAAGACTCTGGTAATTAGGAAGGAAAAAAAAAAGTAACACTTGTCACCACAATGTACGTAAATTTAACAAGAATCAGAGTTTATACAAGAAGAAATAAATTATATAGTATGCGTGTAGTACCTTGGGTTCTTCCCAAATTTGTTTGACTGAGATATTTGGCAAGTCAATAGCAACCAGATTGTTCATGTACAAGTCAGATGGTAAAGATTCCATAGGGAACCCATACCAATACTGCCATTTCAGCTTAGAAGAATTAATGAAAGTACCTCGTACGTGAAAACACCTGTGGATAAGCAATCGCAGTTTGTTCATCTTTTCAATCGTCTCTTCATCCACTTGTTCCTTATCCGCCTCGTCCAAGATTAGTTCAATGCCTTCAATTGTTTCTGTTCCCTGGAAGAAAAAAGTGCGGGCAGGGAAAAGAAGATCAAATTCCCTTGTTTAATCAGTCACATACAAAATATCTATCAGGCCATGAAGATTACATTTCTAGCCAGCGAATATGTTTAGAAGAAAAATAAAAAGTCGGTCAATTTTAGAAATGTATCTATAATTTTAGAACAGAGGGAGCATATATAAAGCTCATACCGATCTTTTTCTCAGTACATGAAGAACATCCACACGATCCCACAGTCTGCTACGTTTTTCAGGAAATTTCAAATTTTCTTGGCGAACAATTTCTCTGCCCATGTCTCTGATCATATCATGCATCGACACCCTTTCAAACTTATCAAAACTCACAAGGCTCCGGCTAGCTAGTACTTCAATTCCAATATCTGAGAAGCACCCCAACACTTCGTCTTCAAGCACTTTAACCGTAAAATCTTTGCTCATTCCAATGAAGAAACAAGCAATATCTAGAAACAACTGCTGTTCCATATCATTAAGTGAATCAAAACTTACCTTAAGTTTCCCTTGAACATCATTGTGAGGAATTTTTTTCAACTTTTTCAACGCACTTTGCCAATGCACAACACTCTTAAAAAACTTCATATAGGGACCCCAAATGGCAAGAACTAGGGGAAGCCCTCCAGCACAATCCACTACTTCCTCCGAGATCTCCTCGTAGCCTTCTGTAGGATGGTCTTGTCCGAAGGCATAACAACTAAAGAGTTCAAGGGACTCACTTTTGTTCAACTCCTCTGGCGTATGAACATCATCCACACCAAGCAAGCTTAAACAAGATAAATCTCTCGTCGTCACAATTATTCTGCTTCCAGCTTGGAGCAAATTGCGGTCAATGCCTAAATTTTCCAACTGCTCAACATTATCAACATCATCAAGAACAATGAGAAGCTTTTTTCGACGCCATAACTGGCTTTTTATAACCTCAATTCCCTGATGACAGTTATCAACTTTAATCCTATCATTCTTCAGGACATTGGAAATGAGCTGATTTTGTAAGGTGACAACTCCGTTGGGTTGCCTTGAGGTTTGTGCAATGTCCGCAAGAAAACATATGTCTTCAAAATTACTAGAAATGCGGTTATATACAGCTTTAGCAGCTGTTGTCTTTCCTATCCCACCAACACCCCAAATAGCAACAATGCGAACATCATTTGTTTTTTCCAGGCTTAACAACTTGTTGAATTTTTCGACACGAGATTCTATCCCAACAGGGTAACGGGCAACATGTAGAAATTCCTGATTTAGTTTCTTTGCAGTTTCTTCAATGATTTGTTTTATTAACTTCGCCTCATTCCTGCAAAATTAATCGGTTCATGTCAGGGGCGGATCCAGGAATCAAATCCAACAGGGGTGGATTTTACTCCGTTACCTACAGCGGCGAAGCCAGAAACTTTATCTGGCGAGGTCAAAAAATTATGATCCTATAAATAATTTGGCGGGGGTTCGGGGGCGCAGCCCCCGAGCCAATTTTTTTAAATAATTTTTGTGCTTTCGGGTCAGTTACATATGTAAAACATGTATTTGGTTACAATATTGTTAATATTACAAGTAATATTAACATTTATATATATATATATATATATATATATATATACCCCTTATTGATTCCTAATACTCCTTTCTAATCACAATGTTAATAAATATTTAAATTTCTTATATTATGAAAATAATCTAAATTAGATTATTATTTATTTTAAAAATATTAGTGGAAGATGCATACATAAAGGAGTAGAAGTAATATGAAACTTACTTCGGTTACTTGTCATGGTTCAATTTGAATGATTCCCCAAATACTCAAAACCTCAAACCAAATTTACTTTTTATATTCAAACAAAATCATGAATTAATTTCTATATTAGGCATAACAAAATTTGAATTAACAATTGTAACCTATGCCTGATGCCTTTATTAATATACCTATATATATATATAATAATAACAATAATAATAATAATAATAATAATAATATATTATTCCTTTTAGATAAGGTAAAAGCTATCAAATAATGTCTGCAATAAATATTATATGAACAAAATAATGAAACACAAATCCAATGGAGGAAAACAGATTCATAAATCATAATACAAATATCAAAATTGTTATAATAAAAGTTGAATAGCCCGTTTAATGTTATTATTGTTTAAGCAAAGCAATTTTTGGTGAATGAGCTTTGCAATTTGCAAACTGAAGCAGAAAGTTAGGAAGGGGAAAACATATATAATCTAATAAAGGAGGGGTATGAAAGCAAAAGGAGAAGCTATAGAGTTGATTTAGAAAGTAGAATTGATTCAAGAGCTTCAGTGCGTGCTTGTTAGACTTTAGTGATTGATTTATGAATTTTGTTTTGATCCCTTCAAGTTTAACTCTTCTATTAATCTGCCCCCTTGAGTTTAATTCTTCTATTAATCTGCCCCCTTAAATTTATTAACTTACATTTTGCCCCTACTTCTATACCTGTAAAAAAAAATAAAAAAATTGAGCATAGGCAGGTGCCTATGTTGCCCCTTAACAGGTCCGCCCCTGGTTCATGTACAGGCATGTCAGTTTACAGAAATTGGTGCCATTTTTTTTTGGGGCGGGGGATAACAATATATCTGCTATCTGAGTTTTTAGCACAACTGTAGTAGACGAGGTGTAAAGTAATGTTCTTTCTTTCTATCAAACTTTACACCTTGAAAAAAAAAACCTTTTTTTCTTTTGGCAAATTAAACCCTGGAACAAAACCAAGGAACATTAATTCATTCAATTAGAAAAACCAGAATTACATGTTCAAAGTTGAGGGGATACCTATACTATTCAAAAATAAAATCCAAATTTCAACTTTCATGATCTAAGAAAAAAAAACGGAAATAACGTATGGAGACTTGTCGCATCCTAATCCAATTAGCGTTACTACAATCACCAATCACAGAAGAAATCAACTCTCTACATAGAGAGAATTGAAGCTCCCAAAAGGAGAAAACAAGCTCCCACGAGATTGGAAAAAGGAGAAATTTGGACCCAAATTACTGTTAGCAGAAAATAACAGCTCACGAAAAGGAAAAACAAACTTAACAAAAGAAGAAAATAACAATGTAAAGAGAGATTAATGATAACAAAACGATCCACGAGAGTTTCTCTTCAAAATAGGAAAGAGACCCTCCTTATCGTTTCTTCACTAACGGCTTGTTTATGGGTTGAGCTCTTCTAGTAGGCGGACATGAAAATTGGAGTGTATTTGAATTTCACCTATTTATATTTTTACTCACCATTGGGAGTCAAAATACAAATAAATAAAATTCAAATACACTAATGTCTAGTTTTCATGTCCACGTAGAGTTTTTGTTATGAGTTTTTTTGGGAAAAGGAAAGGAAAGAAAAGTTAGAGACTCCATATCCAATTTTTCGGAAGGAAGGCTCCATTTTACCCTTCCCTTACCCCAAAATAAAACTAAAAATACCATAAACTAAAAAAAGGAGGAGGTGGAGGTTACCCATTTGCTTCATTTTTCAGATCATAACCCGATAGATGTGAAGCTTCATTTAGCGCACTTTTCCATTTCTCCACCTTCTTCAAGTTAGTCGCATATCTTTTTGCATGACTTTCAAACGCTGTTGCAAAACTCCCAGTTTGATGACGTACGACCAATGGCTCAACATCATAAAATACAGGAAGAACTAATTGTTTATTTGTTCGCTTGCATTCAAGTATCTCGACAAGCTCGTCAAGACACCATCTTGAAGAAGCATATTCTTTTGAGAAAACAACAATGGAAACCTTTGATTCTTTGATTGCTTGTAGCAGTTGAGGTGAAATCTCTTCTCCTCTTCGTAGTTCAGGATCATCCATAAAGGTTAGAATTCCGGCCTGCTTCAAAGCCATGTATAGGTGACCAGTAAAGTTATTGCGTGTATCTTTACCTCTAAAGCTCAAGAAGACACTCCAACAAGGAGTTGAAGAAGAAGAAGAAGAGGAGTCATGAGTTTGGTTACTAGTAGAAGCCATTGACAGCAAGTAGTCGAAAATGATCAAAAAGAGATCAGAAATTGAACAGATCAGCTTATAATTAACACGAGAAGAAGAAGAAGTGTATGATTACATGAATGACAGTATACTTGCTAGAATATAAATAGTGGAAAATTCAGAAGTAGAGTGTAAAGTTGGACGAAACTTCCAATAAATTATCGAGTCTGCACCCGGGCCGGGCATTAAACAAAAGAGGTCGATCATTATGTTCCAACGATTCAATTTTTTGTCTTTTTTTCCTTTTTTAGCGGATCAAATTAAGAAAAAGTGGCATAAAGAAGAATAGATGGTTGTTAGAGACATCTAAATATAATTAGATATTGAAGTAGTTAATTTGTCTGTGCGTCAGTTCTTTGTATTAGTCATTGTTGACTTGTTGTAATATAATAGGATAACTAGTTGTTTCATAATATAATAGGATAACTTGTTGTATTAGTTCTTATGTCTTTGTTGTAGATTATAATTATAGGATAACTTGTTGTATTAGTTCTTATGTCGTTGTTGTAGATTATAATTTGATTATCATAATCTACTATACAAAGACTAAGTAAACCTTAAGATTGTTTATCACAGCCAAATTATGACAATCAAAATCAAGTTATATGAAAAATATGGTGAGAAAAGAAAAAGGCCATGATTTTTGGCTACAACTTATCTGCGCTGGAATTTGTGGTGTTGTCTTAATTGTTTCTATATAAACACAGGCATCCTAGAGAAGCGTGGTATTAAAAATCAAAGCACTATAATTATCTGTCTGCTATCAAGTGAAGCATGAAATTGAACATCTTTTAGATGACTAGGAATATGTTGTTGATGTAAAAATATAACATCGACAGAAAACTCGAATAAAATATTAGTGGGTTGAGACTCGTTATCGTTATCTTTAAAGCAATATTCGCTTCAACCATGATGTAACAGGGATTTGTGCAGTTTTCTTCGTGGATACAACAAGCCCACCAAATGTGTATGTATTTATTGCTTTGCACTAACGTAAAATTACCACCAAACACTTTGATCTCTTAAGTACAAGAGTAATAAAAATTTTAAGGAATAAATTCAAGACTTATTTACTTTAATTTGGATTTGGAGAATTAGAATATATGAAAGACTAAGAGCATCTCCAACAGTAGTAGCAAAAAAAACTCTTTAAATTGAAGTTTGTTGACCTACGTGGCAATTTGAAGAGCATTATTTGCTACTTTAATATTTTGTGTCTCATCAGTCTCTTCAATTCAATTAATACAGTATTTGACTTAAAACAATAATAATTGATAACAATAATAATAATTGAAAATAATTTTTTTGATGTTGGTCACCTATTTAAGTATCTCAAAGTAGTTGAAGAGCCGATTAGAAATACTCTAACTATGAGTCCTCTTTGTATATTTGGAGACACCCTTTTGAAGGGACGCGTCTTCTAGAATGAACCATTGCATTGATTAGATTAGTGAGGAAGTTGCACCGTTTAAGTCAAACCACTGCAACTATTCACACAATACATCATATTGAACCAATGCGACTATTCAATATCATATTATTGAAATAATATATTCAATATTTCTAACATATATGACTCATTTAACATATATGACTCATTTAAAACAGGGAAATTGATTCATAATTAACAATCTCAGGATTTTTTTATTTTTGAAAGCTCCACTTTTTGGGAATACAATATAATTTCATAATCAAGTATATCAAGAATCAATCAAATCTCACTAAATGAGGAAGAAGTAAACTTACAAACAAGTCTCACATAAAGAGGAAACAAACTTCTCATAATGGAAGAAATATACTTACCTAAGTGAGAATCGAACTTAAGACTTAAAGGTCACAGTACCTCAGTCTTAACCACTAGACTAAGACCTCATCAGAACGATGTTTCTGAGTTATAACACTCTATTTTCTAAAATTATTTAGAATATATAAGAGTATTACTACTCACTCTGTTCCCAAAAGGATGAGTTAAGCGATAAAAGATGGTTATCTCATCCCTTGTGTATCAAGAGGATGCGGTTTCAAACCTTGACAGTGACAAAAGTTGGGTGTGTGTGTTTTAATTATATCTCAAACTAGCAAAAAAAAATAAAAATAAAAAATAAAAAAATTGGGTCGCATTAATTCTCTCTCCAACAAAAAATGCTAGTTTTCCTTTTGCTATATACTTTCCCTCTTTTTGGCTCCAAATAGTTTGAACCTTGGTTTGGTCTAATATTTTTTACATTCCATTTACAAAATTTGCGAATACTAAAGATATATTTTTTTTCAAATGTATACTCCTAAAAATAATAAACGGTTAAGTTTCCGGCCTATATTCAAAGTCATGTATAGATAACCAATAAAGTAGTAGAAGCCATTGACAGCAAGTAGTCGAAAATGATCAAAAAGAGATCAGAAATTGAACAGATCAGCTTATAAGACCAGAACAAGAAGAAGAGGCGTATGAAGGACAGTATACCTACTGGACCCTATTAGAAGAAATAAATAGTGGAAAATTCAAAAGTAGAGTGTAAAGTTGGACGAAACTTCCAATAAATTATCGAGTCTGCACCCGGGCCGGGCATTAAACAAAAGAGGTCGATCATTATGTTCCAATGATTCAATTTTTTGTCTTTTTTTCCTTTTTTAGCGGATCAAATTAAGAAAAAGTGGCATAAAGAAGAATAGATGGTTGTTAGAGACATCTAAATATAATTAGATATTGAAGTAGTTAATTTGTCTGTGCGTCAGTTCTTTGTATTAGTCATTGTTGACTAGTTGTTTCATAATATAATAGGATAACTAGTTGTTTCATAATATAATAGGATAACTTGTTGTAATATAATAGGATAACTTGTTGTATTAGTTCTTATGTCTTTGTTGTAGATTATAATTATAGGATAACTTGTTGTAATATAATAGGATAACTTGTTGTATTAGTTCTTATGTCTTTGTTGTAGATTATAATTTGATTATCATAATCTACTATACAAAGACTAAGTAAACCTTAAGATTGTTTATCACAGCCAAATTATGACAATCAAAATCAAGTTATATGAAAATAATGGTGAGAAAAGAAAAAGGCCATGATTTTTGGCTACAACTTATCTGCGCTGGAATTTGTGGTGTTGTCTTAATTGCTTCTATATAAACACAGGCATCCTAGAGAAGCGTGGTATTAAAAATCAAAGCACTATAATTATCTGTCTGCTATCAAGTGAAGCATGAAATTGAGCATCTTTTAGATGACTAGGAATATGTTGTTGGTGTAAAAATATAACGACGACAGAAAACTCGAATAACATATTAGTGAGTTGAGACGTGTTATCGCCATCTTTAAAGCAATATTCGCTTCCACCATGATGTAACAGAGATTTGTGTGATTTGCTTCATGGATACAACAAGCCCACCAAATGTGTATGTAATTTATTGCTTTGCACTAACGTAAAATTACCACCGAACACGTTGATCTCTTGTAACGACCACGAATCGTGGGTAGCTTTGTAATGCGAGATTATGAATTTTATTGAATAAATTGAACTTTTATTAATATTATTCCGTATTATGTGTTTGAATATTTTATTACTACATATGACGTGTATGTGATAATTTTCGAGTGTTGTTATTCCATGGTATTCATTAAATTATTTTAAGGAATAACGCTAAAGCGCTATTTACGTAATAGACGTCTTTTTCGATTTTATGACTTTTCATAATTTCGCAAAAGCGTTAATGAGAGGGGCTAATAATCCAAGTGTGTGATTTTATTTGAGCCCAATTGAATATTTATTAGAAGCCCAATTGGAATTTAATTAGAAGTCCAAGAGTGGCCCAAGTTGAAGCCCAAAACCCATGGACCTAGTCCATGAACCAAACCCACCATCCATGACCCAAACCCATGACACATGAAGGGAAATGGGTAATAAATTCATCAGCTGAATTGGAGGAGGAGAAGAGTACGGGAGAAGGAGAGAATGAGAGGGAGAAGAGCCAAGAACGTGGGATAGCATGGGGAGCTTCAATTTCCTTGCATTTGGTGAAGGAAGAACAACTTGGGAGAGGGAAAAGGAGCAAGAAAGCAGCTAGGGAGAAGGGAGGGGGAGTACCCGAGCCTTGGAGGAGCAAAAGCTCACTCTCCCATTCATGGGGAGCTGATGCGAGAGAGCATGCTCAGCTCCTCCCACCTCCAAGAATGTCTGACCATTCCATCTATATATACTCCTTAATTGCTTAGCCTTCCATTCCTTTCATCTGTGCTAAGTTAGAAGCTGGAAATTTGAGAGAGAAGTGAGAAGTGAGTACGGGAGAACTTAGGAAGAAGGAGCAGAGGACCTTAGCAGCTGTAAGGAAGTTTTCTAACATCCGAAGAAGCTTCAAGAGGTTAGTAATATAGAGCCTAGCTCATCTCCATTATTGCTTCAAGTTTTTAGTTTGCTTTGATTGCTCTGTTCGAGTAAAAGTTGCTGAATAATGCTTGGTTGTTCATGAACGTGTGTATATGTTGTTAGCTCTGTATAAAGCTTGTTAATAATGTATGAAAGTGGAACAATGAATGAGAATTAGAACCTATGCGTAAGGAATCAAGAAATGGATTGAAATGGACATTAGTGGACTATTATTCATGTTTTGTTAATAATGAAGTTGTAATCATCTTGGTTTGATTATGTGCATTGGTTGTGTATTGTTGGTATATGTCCAGAAGTTATGAGAAATGATTTCAATGTGAAATCTGGGGCAGCCATATATTGGCAAAGCTATGAGTTCTGAATTTTAAGGCTATGCCCACCAACCATTTGATAAAATGTCTAAGAGAGGAATTTCTCTAAGAACATGAGAACTAGGTGTTATTAATTGATGAAAAGAATATTGCGACGCATATCTCAGTAATAAAAACATGTCTTAAGTCCTATAGACTTGTTGTATAATAGCTAAGACACAAAGAGAAAGAATGAATTGGCCTAACTTTGAGTTTCGTTGAAAACTAGTTAGACTAGGCTCTTTGGAGCCACTATTTCGATTTATTAAAGAGTCTATAAAATTATGAATCCATGAGGGTTTTGTAGTTCATGTTATAAGCTTTCCATAGCCTCCAGAACGGCCTAATTCCGACTTATAACGAAGAAGTTATGAAGGTTTGAAGTTTGTATGTCAAACTGCCAAAACGAGAAGGAAATCAAGTTTTGGGGCCAGGGCGCGGGCGCGCTGGGGCATGGTGCGGGCGCGCTGGGCGCGCGCGCTGGGCGCATGGGCTTGACAGCTCTGACCTCCTTTACTAAAATGGCCATAACTTTCTCATACGAACTCCAAATTGGATGATTCAAGATGATTCGGAAAGCTAAGAAGTAGAACTACAACTTCCAATAATTAGAACTGTAATTTAATGTCTTGACCAATTTCTAAATTGGCCATTTTTAGGACTATTGTGCATTAGGAAGCAAAAAGAGGGCGTCGTACATGCACGTATGTAACGTGTAATGTTTCCAACGCTAAAAGTTATTGTTTTAAGTTCTAAAACTTGTACATTATGGTTTATAATGACTCTTAGCATTAATCAATGATGGATTAGACAAGTGTATGAGCATGCTAAAGGTATGCATATGAGACGAATCGGGCGTGCGTTGTGCGAACGTCGAAACGTCGTATCAAGTGTGTATAACCTTGTTTGATATTATGTTTCTAATTAGAATGAAACATTATAGTGTAATGTAAACCAATATTTGACATCAATTATGTGGCTAATTGGTATGTGGATACGTACTTAAATGTGTAGGACTTTTGAAGAACGATTAACGTCAAGTAGTAGCAAGCGCTTACGGCAAGTTTTCTAACGCTTGTCTAACCCTTGTGTTGGGCAAGTTTATTTGATTCATTTGATTATATTCTCATGACTCACATGCGATGTTTGAAGTTTCGATTTATGCAATACATATATGGTTGTGTGAATTCCTTACTTATGTAAATTTTTCAGTATTTGCACAAGTATTCGAGCTATGTTATGACATAAATTGTTGAAGCTTTCAAGTTCACATATATATGAACTGTTGTAGAGAACGTCGATGCCATTTGTTTCGGCTAGACAGATATTGAAATATTTTATTGATTTGATAATAAATCTTTGAAATGTTATTGATGATTAAGTAGAGCTATCCAACCGAATTGCTTTGGTTAGGATTCCGAGACATGAATGAGATGAACAACCCTAATATTAGGGGCAGTTTTTAGTCAGTTATTCTGACAAGGCATCGAGCGCCTAAACAAACGCATATAGTCGTTTCCAGCTAGAGTGTTGATCAACATAGAGTACAATAGGCTGATCACCTAGAAGTGCTCGTAAGCAAGACGGTTTACAGTTATATTACTGTGTACCTTTTCAAGAAAGCAAAAGAAAGTTCAAGGTCTTATGACCACTCAATGTCATTTCGAAAATATATTTTTAAAACGAAAGCAAAGTATTATTCCTGTTTATTCAGAATATTTCACAACTATTGTTCAGTTGTCGAAGAGAAATGATATGATTGATGATATTGTTGTTATTCAACTGTTATACTTGCTGGGCAATTGAATGCTCATTCTTGCTTTATATTAAACATTGCAGCTAAGGCCGAACGGGTCGAAGGTTCCGGTAAGGACAAGGGAAAGGGCAAGATGAACGTCTAGATGGCGTCGTAGTTTATTTATATTAGTAATATTGTAATATTAAGACTTATTATGTATTTGGAATGATGTTATGGTAATAGAACCTGGGATTGAGAGTAAGACGTGTTATAATAATATAGTAATTACATTCATGTCTATTATGTTGTATGGAATGGGATGTACCGTGTAGCACCGGATTCGGGTTTGAGGTACCCGGATTTGGGGGCGTCACATCTCTAAGGTACAAGAGTAATAAAAATTTTAAGGAATAAATTCAAGACTTATTTACTTTAATTTGGATTTGGAGAATTAGAATATATGAAAGACTAACTATGAGTCCTCTTTATATATTTGGAGACGCCCTTTCTTTTGAAGGGACGCGTCTTTTAGAATGAACCATTGCATTGATTAGATTAGGAGTTTTTATTAGGAGGTTCAGGTCTTCCAACTAAGAAAAGGACATTTCTATACATTTTCAACACGTGTACAATAATTGTTTTTTTAACCAATAGCTCATAACATGTGGAGGCCAGTTTGTATTAATTATGTCTAGTCCATTACACGTGTCGAAAATATATAGAGAGCTACTTGAAAGACCTGGACCTCCTAATAAAAACTCTTAGATTAGTGAGGAAGTTGCACTGTTTAAGTCAAACCATTGCAACTATTCATACAACACATTATATTGAACCAATGCGACTATTCAATATCATATTATTGAAATAATATATTCAATATTTCTAAATCAAATATATTATTAAAATAATATCTAACATATATGACTCATTTAAAATAGGGAAATTGATTTATAATCAACAATCTCAAGATTTTTTTATTTTTGAAAACTCCACTTTTTGAGGAATACAATATAATTTCATAATCAAGTATATCAAGAACCAATCAAATCTCACTAAATGAGGAAGAAATAAACTTACAAACAAGCCCCACATAAAGAGGAAACAAACTTTCCATAATAGCATAAATATATTCACCTAAGTAAGAATCGAACTTGAGACTTAAAGGTCACAGTATCTCAATTTAAACTACTGGGCTAAGACCTCATCGGCGCAATCTTAGGATTTAAACGATGTTTCTAAGTTATAGCACTCCATTTTCTAAAATAATTTAGAATATATAGGAGTATTACTACTCCCTCTGTTCCCAAAAGGATGAGTTGAGTGATAAAAGATGGTTATCTCATCCCTCTTTTACCAAGAGGATGAGGTTTTAAACCTCGACAGTGACAAAAGTTGGGTATGTGTTTAAATTATGTCTCAAAGTAACAAAAAAATAAATAAATTGTTCGCATTAATTATCTCTCCAACATAAAATGCTAGTTTTCCTTTTGCTATCTACTTTCCCTTTATGTGGCTCCAAATAATTTGAACCCTGGTTTGGTCTAATATTTTTCACATTCCATTTGCAAAATTTGTGAATACTGAAGATGTATTTTTATTCAATGTATACTCCTAAAAATAATAAATTGTTAGGATTTCGGCCTACTTCAAAGTCACGTATAGATAACCAATAAAGTTATTGCGTGTATCCTTGCCTCATAAGCTCAAAAAAACATTCCAACAAGGAGTGGAAGATGAAGGAGTAAAATCCATTGACACCAAGGAATCAAAAATGATCAATAAGAGAGATTGAAGAGAACATATAACACCAGAAAAGGAGTGGATGAATGACACTACACTTCCTAGAGCAAAGACTTGAGTCAAATGAAAAAATTTCTTACTGTCGTCGTTTTAAAATTAGAGATACATTTGTAAAACGACAACTTTTAAGGATAATTTTATGTTTTCAAATATAGCCTTTGTATTTGCTTTGGAATTCAACTATAATGATTTGATATTAAAAATGATAGAAAAAAATAATGGCAAATTAGGAATATTATGTCATTTTATAGTCTTAGTTTTAAAATAAAAATGTATCTCTAATTTTGGAGCGGACTAAATAAAAAAATATATCTCTAATTTTAGAGCGGACTAAAAAAGAAAATATATCTCTAATTTTACAGCGGACTAAAAAAAAATTTATCTCTAATTTTAGAACGGATTAAAAAATAATATATTTCTAATTTTGAAACAAAAGGAGTATTTAAAGGTGGACCAAACTTCAAACAAATTATCGAGTCTGCAGCCGGGCATTAAACAAAAGAGGTCGCTCATTATGTTCCAAGAATTCAATTTATTTATTTGCGGATCAAAGAAAAAATGGCATAAAGAAGGATAGTGGGTTGTTAGAGACATTTAAATATAATTAAATATTGAAGTTGTTAATTTGTATCAACTAGGAGGCAAAGCCATTGTTACAATAGGATAACTAGTTGTTATTTTATAATAATAATTTGTGATAACAAATTTACTTATATTATGTCATTTTATATTATTATCACTAAAAAACGTGAAGTCTTTTTGTAGAACAAACAAATTTGATGATTGACCGGTCCGATTTTTAGTAATAAGACTGTAGACCGAGCCAGAGTTCAAATTATTTGGAAGGAAAAGCAGATAACAAAAGGAAACTAGCATGTTGCCATAACAAAAATAGAATTTCCAATGTGTATTCATGAAGATTTGATTCAATACACATCTTTATGAAGGAAATTAAGAAACTTCTAAGGAGCCTATATATTTTAACATGGAGTATAGTGTATATATCCTTACAAGGGGTACATTGTATATATTTTCGGCGGCTGCTTACGACCCAAGTAGCTTCTTCCATCTAGCATATCCTAGAATAAGCAGGAAAAGTAATGTACAAGAACCCGTAGTGACTCCAACAAAGAGATTGAATTTCCCATGGCTGTTGTATAATTCACAAGGGATGTTCATTCCAAATATCCCAGCTACCAGAGTCTCCACAGCTATTGCGAGTGATGCAATCGTCAATGTTAGCTGTAGTTGAATAAGTTCATTTCGCTGATTGTCGAGCTGGATGTTGACATAGTCTTCTGTGTCATCAATGTACTCGCGAACCTGCACATTTTACAGGAGGATAAAAAGAATGCAAGTTATTGGAAGGAACTAGATGAGTGCTATGCCCAACTCATACCATACTTACATAGACATGTATTTTCATTTATTTTTTGGCACAATCGAGAATTCATTAATTTTTTAGGGGGGAGGCGGAGGGGGACAGTGAGACTTGAACCATAATCGATGAGAGGGTGGAATGGTTCTGAAGACTTGGGCTTGAACTTAGTCAATAGCAAGCCTAATTACTAGGCAAAACCATTGGTCAGACAGAGACATGCTATTAGCTTAAAGAAATTAGCTTAGAAGTATGTCATATAAGTGTTCCACCTAGCATGTCATATAATTTGCAGAACAACTTCACGAAACAAAACAAGTCAATGTCTTTGTCATCAAAATATTGCTCATCCTACAGTTAGAAAATCATACTTACAGATAATATCTTGTTACGAGTGCCATCCAGCTGCATGAAATATGCCTCCAGCAACATCTCCAAATCCTCAACATCATGGTCATTTGAATAGTTGCTAATCACCATACTTCCACTCCTGATAGAACTAAGTCGCCGAAGACTAGGTGCGATGATCAACAAGTTATTGAATATTCGGCCCCTGTCAATTTTGTACAGTATGGACATGTTGCTTGTAAAAGCAACATATATAAGTATGCTGATGGGGAAAAGTTAGAAGCCATTTTTCAAAGTATGGATTTGTTTAATAAGATTGCTGAAGACTATTGGAGAAATGCTCAGAATTTGGGAACCATACAAACCAATCCAATAATCGTTGCATCCTACGTTGATCTACAATTAACGGAGGAGCAAGAACTTACCTTAAATCACTGCAGTGTCGTCTAATTCAGACTTTTTTATTGTGTGATGGTTAAATTACGTCTTGACATTAGTTAAAATTTTGTATACTGCTAAAAGAAAAAAGAGATTGAAGGGTAAGTCTCATTTCAATCTTTACCAATTGATCTAAAAGCTTGTGAAAATATCAAATTCTTTTAATTATCAAGTCCATCGGCTTGCAGATCCTCCAAATAAAGGAGAAATTCGGATCCTCAAAATAGACTGAAGATACCAGCTGTATTAGAAATTTAGAATTCGTATTGCATGAAGTTATGGTTTTGAGATCAACCCCATATACCATACGTCAGTTGGACTATGCTGTGATCTGTTGTTCAAACTTTGTCTATTGCTCAAAACAAAATAAAAAAGTAATTGCAGGACAAGTAACAAGTTTGAATCACAACACAAATTATTTCAGATGAAGCGACTCTGGTAATGTTAATTCCTGCTGCTCCATCAATTGCAGATGCCAGTGATTTGACTATTGGTTTGGTTTGTATGGTTCAGTTTTCTGGAGATCCACCCCCAAAAGAGTTTACCCAGTTTTCTGGAGTTACACTTCCAAAATACTCCAACGGATCAAAACCCTCCGGATACCCCATTTTCTGAGCTTCATTTCTCCAGTAGTCTTCAGTACCCTTATTAACCAAATCCATCACATCAAAGAACCATTCTAAGTTTTCTCCATCAGAATACGTACGCCGGATGTTTACATATGCCACGTGTCCATACTGTATAAAATTGACAGGGGCTGAATATTCGATGATTAGTCGATCATCTCTCTCAGGATCCTTTTCATCGCCCTCGAAAATCAAAGATATTCCACAGTTATTCACCCGCTTCCTTGTTGAGAACGAAATCTCTACCTCGTCTCCACCTTCCACTAGAAATCCATGCTCAGAAAGTGCTACATAGCTGAGCCACATACAGCCTCTAATTTTTGTCTCAAAATGACAACTTGTATCCTTTGTCATATTTTTTACAAGACACAAAACATGATCCTCTCTTCCGCCAGATGTGACCAGACACATGATCCAACCTTTAAGCTTTCTCGGAACAAATGAAGGCACTAGAAAAGATAGCAGAAACCCCATGCTCTGATAATTGCACCAGTTAGGAGTCTCTGTTTCGGAAAGTGAGATGTTCATTCCTGGAATTTCTGGTCGTCCCTGTTCCATTAAATTTAGTGTTACAAGTACCCAAGGAAATCGATAAGCTAGTTATATGTTGTAGACAAAAATATATACATACACATATATATATATATATATGATGGTTGCGAGCAATTCACCGCAATACGAACACATATATACAGTAGATAACAAATTTGAAGTTTTTATTTTCCCCCAGAACTTGCTATGAGACTATGTCACTTGGTATTAGAAAAAATGGAGGAAAAATATATATTTTGGATTTCCTTGGAATAGTTAAAACACAGTTATTTCCAGAATCTGACTTCTGGGATCTAGACTATCCACTACATTCTGATCACAAAAAATTTAAAATATTGAATCCCAACAGTCCGATCTTGTGCATGTCCTAAGTGTGTTACATTAGAAAAATTGTTGATAGAGAGAGGGGCTACCTGGTATGACTGAAGGAGGTTTCTCCTAAAATTATTGGCAAAATTGTTCACCAAGTTGGGACAATCTGAAAAATCCATAAACGGTCCTTTATCCCACTGTGATGCAACTGAAACCCTCTCCAATAAAGGGCAATTGTTCGCGTATACCTCCTGTAAATTTCTCGGAAGATCTGGAATAGAAATTAGGCTAACACAGTTCTCCAAAAAGAGGTGCATTAGGCAATGAAGATTGCTGATGCTATCTGGGAGGCTAGAAAATTGGTTTTCACTGAGGTCCAGTTCTTGTAAAGTCTCCAAACTCCCAATTTCACTTGGAACATGCAATACATTGCATTGTCTCAACATTAATCTCTTTACACAACTTAGTCCTTGTATCGAGGCTGGTAAGAGACACAAAGGTTCTTCATATCCAAGTTTTGAGCAGCCAGAAAGGTCAAGATCTTCGAGAGATTTTAACTCGAAGATGCTTAAAGGGACCTTTGTTATGTTGCTGCAATTATTAAGATTCAAGACAACAAGTTTGTCAAGACAACCAGCAGAGCTGTGTAGCTCTACCAAATTTGTGCAATCACGAAACATCAACTTCTCAAGATTTTGGGCTCCAGAAAAATCGGGGCTGGTGGTTAACATATATGAATGACTAAGATCGAGGAATCTCAACCTCTCAAGACTCTGGTAATTAGGAAGGAAAAAAAAAGTAACACTTGTCACCACAATGTACGTAAATTTAACAAGAATCAGAATTTGTACAAGAAGAAATAAATTATATAGTATGCGTGTAGTACCTTGGGTCCTTCCCAAATTTGTTTAACTGAGCTATTTGGCAAGTCAATAGCAACCAGATTGTCCATGTACAGGTCAGATGGTATAAATTCCATAGGGAACCCATACCAACACAGCCATTTCAACTTTTCAGAATAATTAATGAAAGTACCTCGTACGCGAAAACCCCTGAGGATAAGCAATCTCAGTTCGTTCATCTTTTCAAACGTCTCTCCATCCACTTGTTCCTCATCTGCCTCGTCCAAGATTAGTTCAATGCCTTCAATTGTTTCTGTTCCCTGGAAGAAAAAAGTGCAGGCAGGGAAAAGAAGATCAAATTCCCCAGTTTAATACTCCCTCCGTCCCAAATTAATTGCTCAATTTTGACTTTTTAAAGTCAAATTGACCATTTTTAAAACTAATCTTTTTACTATTTCTGCTAAAATATAGGTGAAGAGATTATAACCAAAAGGAAGTATATACAATTGATTACTAATCCTAATTTTTATAATTTTAGAAATATATTTATATATGCTTAATTATTAATTCTAAAAATAGTCAATTTGACTTGAAAAAGTCAAAACTGAGCAATTAATTTGTGACGGAGGGAGTAAGTCATATGCAAAATATCTATCAGGCCATGAAGATTACATCTCTAGCCAGTGAATATGTTTAGAAGAAAAATAAAAAGTCGGTCAATTTTAGAAATATATCTATAATTTTAGAACAGAGGGAGCATATATAAAGCTCATACCGATCTTTTTCTCAGTACATGAAGAACATCCACACGATCCCACAGTCTGCTACGTTTTCCAGGAAATTTCAAAGATTCTTGACGAACAATTTCTCTGCCCATGTCTCTGACCATATCATGCATCGACACCCTTTCAAACTTATCAAAACTAATAAGGCTCCGGCTAGCTAGTGCTTCAATTCCAATATCTGAGAAGCACCCCAAGTCTTCGTCTTCAAGCACTTTAACCGTAAAATCTTTGCTCATTCCAATGAAGAAACAAGCAATATCTAGAAACAACTGCTTTTCAATATCATCAAGTGAATCAAAACTTACCTTAAGTTTCCCTTGAACATCATTGTGAGGAATTTTTTTCAACTTTTTCAACGCACTTTGCCAATGCACAACACTCTTAAAAGACCTCATATAGGGACCCCAAATGGCAAGAACTAGGGGAAGCCCTCCAGCACAATCCACTACTTCCTCCGAGATCTCCTCATAGCCTTCTTTAGGATGGTCTTGTCCGAAGGCATAACAACTAAAGAGTTCAAGGGACTCACTTTTGTTCAACTCCTCTGGCGTATGAACATCATCCACACCAAGCAAGCTTAAACAAGATAAATCTCTTGTCGTCACAATTATCCTGCTTCCAGCTTGGAGCAAATTGCGGTCAATGCCTAAATTTTCCAACTGCTCAACATTATCAACATCATCAAGAACAATGAGAAGCTTTTTTCGACGCCATAACTGGCTTTTTATAACCTCAATTCCCTGATGACAGTTATCAACTTTAATCCTATCATTCTTCAGGACATTGGAAATGAGCTGATTTTGTAAGGTGACAACTCCGTTGGGTTGCCTTGAGGTTTGTGCAATGTCCGCAAGAAAACATCTGTCTTCAAAATGACTAGAAATGCGGTTATATACAGCTTTAGCAGCTGTTGTCTTTCCTATCCCACCAACACCCCAAATAGCAACAATGCGAACATCATTTGTTTTTTCCAGGCTTAACAACTTGTTGAATTTTTCAACACGAGATTCTATCCCAACAGGGTAACGGGCAACATGTAGAAATTCCTGATTTAGTTTCTTTGCAGTTTCTTCAATGATTTGTTTTATTAACTTCGCCTCATTCCTGCAAAATTAATCAGTTCATGTACAGGCATGTCAGTTTACAGAAATTGGTGCCATTTTTTTTTGTGTGGGATAACAATATATCTGCTATCTGAGTTTTTAGTAATGTTCTTTCTTTCTACCATTAGAAAAATCAGAATTACATGTATAAAGTTGAGGGAATGCCTACTCTATTCAAAAATGAAATCCAAATTACAACTTTCACGATCTAAGAAGAAAAAAACGGAAATAACTTTTGGAGACTTGTCGCATCCTAATCCAATTAGCGTTACTACAATCATTAATCATAGAAGAAACCAACTCTCTTCATAGAGAGAAATGAAGCTCCCAAAAGGAGAAAACAAGCTCCCACGAGATTGGAAAAAGAAGGAGAAATTTGGACCCAAATTGCTGTTAGCAGAAAACAACGGCTCACGAAAAGGGAAAACAAACTTAACAAAATAAGAAAATAACAATGTAAATAGAGATTAATGATAACAAAACGATCCGCGAGAGTTTCTCTTCACTAACGGCTTGTTTATGAGTTTAGCTTTGGGAAAAGGAAAGGAAAGAAAAGTTAGAGACTCCATATCCAATTTTTCGGAAGGCAGGCTCCATTTTACCCTTCCCTTACCCCAAAACAAAACTAAAAATACCATAAACTAAAAAAGGAGAAGGAGAAGGAGGTGGAGGTGGAGGTGGAGGGTTTACCCATTTGCATCATTTTCCAGATCATAACCCGATAGATTTGAAGCTTCAGTTAGCGCACTTTTCCATTTCTCCACCTTAGTCGCATATCTTTTTGCGTGACTTTCAAACGCTTTTGCAAAACTCCCAATTTGATGACGTACGTCAGATGGCTCAACATCATAAAATACAGGAAGAACTAATTGTTTATTTGTTCGCTTGCATTCAAGTATCTCGACAAGCTCATCTAGACACCATCTTGAAGAAGCATATTCTTTTGAGAAAACAACAATGGAAACCTTTGATTCTTTGATTGCTTGTAGCAGTTGAGGTGAAATCTCTTCTCCTTTTCGTAGTTCAGGATCATCCATAAAGGTTAGAATTCCGGCCTGCTTCAAAGCCATGTATAGGTGACCAGTAAAGTTATTGCGTGTATCTTTACCTCTAAAGCTCAAGAAGACACTCCAACAAGGAGTTGAAGAAGAAGAATCAGAAGAAGAAGAATCAGAAGAAGAAGAGGAGTCATGAGTTTGGTTACTAGTAGAAGCCATTGACAGCAAGTAGTCGAAAATGATCAAAAAGAGAACAGATAAGCTTATAACACCAGAACAAGAAGAAGAGGAGTATGAAGGACAGTATACTTGCTGGATCCTATTAGAATAAATAAATAGTGGAAAAGAAGTAGAGCCTAAAACTCTAGGTTCAAACTCTTTAAATAAAAAAATAGAAAATAAAGTTCGACGAAACTTCCAATAAATAAAAGAGGTCGGTCATCATTATGTTCCAACGATTCAATTTTTTTCTGGATCAAAGAGAAAGTGGCATAAAGAAGAATAGTGGGTTGATACTTTTTAGACATTTAAATATAATTAAATATTGAATTCTTTTTTCGCCGATCAAAGAAAAAATGGCATAATTAAAGAAGAATAGTGGGTTGTTAGAGACATTTAAATATAATTAAATATTGAAGATGTTAATTTGTTACAACTAGGGGCAAAGGTGTCATCAAATTAGGGGGAGCGGGAATTACTCGTTGTTATAATAGGATAATAACTAGTTGTTTCTTATATAATTTGATTATTTTAATATACTCCCTCCGTCCAAATTAATTGTTTAATTTTAACTTTTTAAAATCAAATTGACTATTTTTAAAAATAATCTTTTTACTATTTTTGCTAACATATAGGTGAAGATATTATAACCAAAAGAAAGTATATACAATTTATTATTAATTTCAATTTTTATAATTTTAGAAATATATTTATATATGCTTAATTATTAATTTTAAAAATAGTCAATTTAACTTAAAAAGTCCTAAAAAAACAATTAATTTGAAACGGATGGAGTACTATGAAAAGCAAGTCCATAACGGAACCAAGACTCAAGTTCATTGAATTGCTTTGAACTTCGTATCATTATTTTTTTAAAAAGTTAATTTAGTATATTTTCAAATTAAAAAAATGAAATAATTCGTTAAAAATTATTAAAAATAAATCTTATTAAAAATTAAAGCACTATAATTATCTGTCTGGTGAAGCATGAAATTGAACATCTTTTAGATGACTAGGAATATGTTGTTGGTGTAAAAATATAACAATGACAGAAAACTCGAATAACACATTAGTGGGTTGAGACGCGTTATCCCTATCTTTAAAGCAATATTCGTTTTCACCAAAATGTAACAGGGATTTGTGCGATTTGCTTCCAGAATACAACAAGCCCACCAAACGTGTATGTAATTTATTACTTTGCACTAACATAAAATTACCACCGAACACTTTGATCTCTTAAGTACAAGAATAATAAAAATTTTAAGGAATAAATTCAAGACTTATTTATTTTAATTTGGATTTGGAGAATTAGAATATATGAAAGACTAACTATTGAGTCCTCTTTATATATTTGGAGACACCCTTTTGAAGGGACGCGTCTTTTAGAATGAACCATTGCATTGATTAGATTAGGTGAGAAAGTTGCGTCGTTTAAGTCAAACCATTGCAACTATTCACACAATACATTATATTGAACCAATGCGACTATTCAATATCATATTATTGAAATAATATATTCAATATTTCTAAATCAAATATATTATTAAAATAATATCTAACATATATTACTCATTTAAAACAGGAAAATTGATTCATAATCAACAATCTCAGGATTTTTTTATCTTTTTTATTTTTGAAAGTTTCAATTTTTGGAAATACAATATAATTTCATAATCAAGTATATCAAGAACCAATCAAATCTCACTAAATGAGGAAAAAGTAAACTTACAAACAAACCCCATATAATCAAGTATATCAAGAATCAATCAAATCTCACTAAATGAGGAAGAAGTAAACTTACAAACAAACCCCATATAAAGAGAAAACAAGTTTCTCATAATGGACGAAATATACTCACCTAAGAGAGAATCGAACTTGAGACTTAAAGGTCACAGTACCTCAGTCTTAACCACTAGACTAAGACCTCATCGACACAATCTCAGGATTTAAACGATGTTTCTGAGTTATAGCACTCCATTTTCTAAAATAATTTAGAATATATAGGAGTATTATTATTCCCTCTGTCCCCAAAAGGATGAGTTAAGTGATAAAAGATGGTTATCCCATCCCTGGTGTACCAAGAAGATGGAGTTTCAAATCTTGACAGTGGCAAAAGTTGGGTGTGTGTATGTTTAAATTATGTCTCAAACTATCAAAAAAAAAAATAGCTCGCATTAATTCTCTCTCCAACATAAAATGCTAGTTTTCCTTTTGCTATCTACTTTCCCTTTATGTGGCTCCAAATAATTTGAACCCTAGTTTGGTCTAATATTTTTCACATTCCATTTGCAAAATTTGTGAATACTAAAGTATATTTTTATTCAATGTATACTCCTAAAGATAATAAATTGTTAGGATCCCGGCCACCTCAAAGTCATGTATAGATAACCAGTAAAATTATTGTGTGTATCCTTGCCTCATAAGCTCAAAAAGACAATCCAACAAGGAGTTGAAGATGAAGAAGTAAAATCCATTCACACCAAGGAATCAAAAATGATCAATAAGAGAGATTGAAGAGAACATATAACACCGAAAAAGGAGTGGATGAATGACACTATAAATCCTAGAGCAAAGACTTGTGAGTCAACTGAAAAAATTTCTTACTCCTTTCGTTTTAAATTAGAGATATATTTGTAAAACGGCGACGACTTTTAAGGATAATTTTATATTTTGAAATATAATCTTAGTATTTGCCTTGAAATTCAACTATGGTAGTTTGATATTAAAATTGATAATAAAAAAGTAATGAAAAAGTAAGGAGTATTTAAATTATAATGTCTGCAACCGGCCATTAAACAAAAGAGGTCGCTCATTATGTGTATTCATGAAGATTTGATTCAATACACATCTTTATGAAGGAAATTAAGAAACTTCTAAGGAGCCTATATATTTTAACATGTAGTATAGTGTATATATCCTTACAAGGGGTACATTGCATATATTTTCGGCGGCTGCTTACGACCCAAGTAGCTTCTTCCATCTAGCATATCCTAGAATAAGCAGGAAAAGTATTGTACAAGAACCCGTAGTGACTCCAACAAAGAGGTTGAATTTCCCATGGCTGTTGTATAATTCACAAGGGATGTTCATTCCAAATATCCCAGCTACCAGAGTCTCTACAGCTATTGCGAGTGATGCAATCGTCAATGTTAGCTGTAGTTGAATAAGTTCATTTCGCTGATTGTCGAGCTGGATGTTGACATAGTCTTCTGTGTCATCAATGTACTCGCGAACCTGCACATTTTACAGGAGGATAAAAAGAATGCAAGTTATTGGAAGGAACTAGATGAGTGCTATGCCCAACTCATACCATACTACATAGACATGTATTTTCATTTATTTTTTGGCACAATCGAGAATTCATTAATTTTTTAGGGGGGAGGCAGAGGGGGACAGTGAGACTTGAACCATAGTCAATGAGAGGGTGGAATGGTTCTTAAGACTTGGGCTTGAACTTAGTCAATAGCAAGCAGGGTCGGTACTTGGTGCCCTAATTACTAGGCAAAACCATTGGTCAGACAGAGACATGCTATTAGCTTAAAGAAATTAGCTTAGAAGTATGTCATATAAGTGTTCCACCTAGCATGTCATATAATTTGCAGAACAACTTCACGAAACAAAACAAGTCAATGTCTTTGTCATCAAAATATTGCTCATCCAACAGTTAGAAAATCATACTTACAGATAATATCTTGTTACGAGTGCCATCCAGCTGCATGAAATATGCCTCCAGCAACATCTCCAGATCCTCAACATCATGGTCATTTGAATAGTTGCTAATCACCATACTTCCACTCCTGTTAGAACTAAGTCGCCGAAGACTAGGTGCGATAGCTGTGATGTTATTTGAAGCCATAGCACCCAGTAGAGCCTCAGATTGCTGATTTTGAATCAATTTCCTTGTTAAGTATAACTGAGCCATATCTTCGTTGTCATCTAAAAGATGTTCAATTTCATCCCTCACCTGATATCAGACAGACAAGTGCCATAATAAGACAACTACATCTACAGGGCATATGACAATAGAATTCCTCATATTTAGCATTCAAACCAAAGTAAACCAGTTTTTAATCTTCTTGAGGAAGTGCTTCAAAATCTTACAACAAAAAGGAAATGACTAATGACACATCAGAAACATTATCAGAACCATGAACTTTCAAATACAATCTAGCACATGTTTGATGCCAGTAAAAGTCCCAGTTTGGCATAACGCATGTTTTGCAATTCTTTGGGGATTATGGTAGGATAAGAATGCACAGATCGTAGACTATCCTTTTCTTCCGTTCTACTTAATGTAGGATAAAGTTTATATCCTCGCGAGGACTTTAGGCCTCTGCAACGTGAACAGGATAAGAATGCACAGATCGTCGACCATCCTTTTCTTCCATTCTACTTAATGTAGGATAGAGTTTATATCCTCGCGAGGACTTTAGGCCTCTGCAACATGTTCACCTCTTGTTTTCCTCGTTTTTTTGAAATCTCTAATAAAATTTCCTTCAACTAATAAATTTAGTCCAAAAGATTGAAGGAAAAGGAAATTCCACATTAGCATAACTTTTAAAGGATGCCTATGATCAATTTAAGCACAACATCACAAAATCCAGTACATTTACACCATAGCCAAATATCATTGCCTTTTATTTGAGTGGGTGTAGGGGGGAGAATGGGACACTCTAGCACTCAGAAACAGCTCAATTTATAACAACTATAACAAATTTATAAGCAAACCCCTACAAAAAAATCTTCAATAGTTTGCAGCATACCAAGTTATTAATCATGTTCATAGGCCAAACAATCAAGCTTGTAGTATCTTTATCTCAGAGGTTATGAATAGAGAGTTTCCTAATCTCATGTACTCAGTGCAGTGCACAACCGCACACAATTGACATATATATCAACAGGTCTCATCCTTCATTCTCAAAAAGGTCGACGTGTTCTCTTTTTTATTTTCTATGTGTGGCGACAAAAGATGACCAAAAGGTGCAACCAGAATACCATTAACTAAGGTACGAACAAAAAGCTAGATAACACAAGGAAGAAGGTAATGATCAAGTATACCTTTTGAACCCGTGCAAGCAAACGAGTTAGATTGCTTTTCAAACTCCTCACATGCTCAAGATTCTTGGTGCTAACATTCCTCGCCAATTCATCCAACACAGGGTAAGCATCTCTCTCAAGCTCTGCCACACTAGAATCCAACGATGTACAGACAACCTCCAATGCAATTTCCAAAACCTGAAATTCAAATGGAAGCTCATCCTGAAAACCATCAACAGCTTCAGGAACAGGTAACCATTGTCCAGGTGTAGTCATATGTTCATTATCACGTACAGCCAGCTGACCTGCTCCATCCATCTTACGAGGGCTTTTGTGAAGAAGTTGTTGCCTTAGCTGATCCACAAATGGAAGAACCTCCTGGCGGAGAGGATCAAGTAACAGAACTTCTTCAGCAGTAACTATAGCCTTTATAAACTCCAAATTGACAATAACGGCCTTCTCCCTAGCTGCCAAGAATAAGAAGAAATTTTTAAAATTTACTTTCTATGAAAAGAAATACAAACCCCTATGCACAAGTATGTGATTATTATAGATAGATAGATAGATAGATAGAGAGAGAGAGAGAGAGAGAGATCATTACTATTAAAGTGAGTTTAGGTTTTCTTACTAAGGAATCCACAAAGAAAACCATAACAATAAGAACTTATAAGTGTAAAATACAAGTGTCAGATTTGGAATGTCATACGGAGCACAACTGACACAGCGAAAGGCAGGTTAACAGATATAATAAGGGCTGTCGAATAGCCAAATTGTATTAAGCAAATAATAATGAAAGTTAACTGAAACATAACTCTAACAATGTTTAAATAGTACAAAATAAGCCAGAAACCCTAATTAGACAATAGGTAGCAAAAATATTTTTAAAAAACCTAAGTTCATAAAAATCAGAAAAAACTTCGGAAGACTCAAATCACTCGTGCATTTTTGGGCTCCAAACATCATTCCTCGCGGTCGAACGCGATGAGTCTTGTAGATCTCATCGTTAGCTTCGATTTGACAAATTATTGGCCTCATAACTCCAAACAGATCAAAAGTTATGTCCAAAACAAGATTAACTGACCAAAGGGCCTCCACCGGCTGGGTCAACAACTTTGAGAAATCTCGCCTGATTGTGTCTAGGACTAAAATCAAGTTTCATATTATGTTAATTCTAAGCTTAAATTAAGTAAGTTTTAGTATTAGAAGTCAGCTTGATTTTAGGAAATGTTCAAGCTCCCTTCATCCCCAATTGAGAATCCAAATATAAAAGTCAGAAGTAAGAAAGTTTGACTCTTAACAAAATCAATGACCAAGATCACAACCTAGTACTTACTTAAATATATGATTTTGTACATTGATTTTTGAAAGTGGATCAAATAAGAAAACATGGACTTCCAATTTAGGACAAAAGGAGTTTGAAATTTCCCAAATTTAGTAGATTTTTACCAACCAATAAACACATTTATATACCTCTATATACCTAAGCTGCATTTGCCCCTTAGAAGCCACTACATTGCATTTTAGATATAAAGTAGACAGCTCTACTATATCAGCACTCTATCCAACAGTTCAATACTTCAAGTAAACTTAAATCTGCATATCCTAGAGGAAGTAAACTCATGTAAACAATAAGTTCACAGGATTATATACTCCCTATCTTAATCAGTAGAATTGCCAAAGAAATCTTCAGTCTCACCTTATTACTTGCAACATCACTCCTTTGATAAGTCTCAACTTATTACTTGCAATATCACTCCTTTGATAAGTCAAGTCTAGCTTAGCACTTAATGAATTGCATATCACCTCCTAGCGGATTCAACTATTTGGCACAAGGACAAAGCAGCTGCCTTGTAACTTAAAGAACGGTAGCTCTACTAAATACAGAATTTGCAATCAAATATCAAACCAATTAATTCATCCTTGAAAACCATATCCCCTAGTCCTTCCATCCCAAGTGAGAGTCCACTTTCTCCTTTTAGCTCTTTAATTTCTTTAGAAAGTCTCAAAACTAGGGTCCAATCCACCCCCTCAAAATGAGAGTGAACTTTCAAAATCAATGTACTTTATCCTGTGAGAATGCATTCATGCCCGCAGATTATATAAGGTCAAATTCTTCTTACAAACCTTGAATTATAAAAGTGAACTGTGTCACAACGACAAGGCAAAGGGAATTGAACATATCTCTAGCTATGACATAATAGAATATAACAAATTTGACAACAGCAAAACTGAATCGTCACATATGATATGATAAATGAACGAATAGATGAACAAAAAGTTACATTTCCACACAATTATTCAACTTTGAAGTAAATGAATGATTACCTAGAATATTAGAGGACTGAGAGAAAACAGGGCCAAGAAGAACCCTCAAATCCCTCGTGGGAATGGAGACGCGTTTAACAATTATACTCTTTTCACACTCAATTAACTCCGATTGCCCTAACTTATCAAACCTCATCCAAAGCCTCGCTCCACCGACCTTCTTCTTCGGCTTGCTCGACCCCGCAACCATCGCAGAAATCGAATTATTCGCGATATCATTAGGCGACTGAGTATTAACGTCGTCTCCCGGTCCCGGCAATAGCGGAGTCTCCCCAGGCTTCTTCGTCCGGCGCCGGCGAAACGATAACGTCCCCTTCCCCATTCTATCTCTCTCTAATCTGTACTCAAACAGGCAAAAGGCCTCTTCTCTCCCTTAGATTCTTCCTCTTTCTCTCTCTAAATATGTGTAATTGCGTATGAATATATGGATTTAGGGCATGAGAAAGAATCCGAGGAGAGAAGGATAATCCTTCCTTTTGTGGGCTACTGTTGCTTCTGATTCTGATTCTGATTCTTCTTCTTCCATAAACAGAAGAGTGAAGCTTTTTCTCTCCGATAAAGAAAACGTTATACGGATTCAGTTGTTCAGACACGAGGCCGTAGCTGGTGGCGGTTGGCGGTTGGAGCCTTGATATAATTTTGTTTATTGCTGCTCAACTCCCAAATTAATAGTTCAATTTTAATTTTTTTAAGTTAAATTAATTATTTTTAAAATTAATAATTAAGCATATATAAATATATTTCTAAAATTATAAAAATTAGGATTAACAAAAATAATAAAAAGATAATTGAGGTTAGTAAAAATAGTAAAAAGATAATTGAGCTTAGTAAAAATAATAAAAAGATAATTGGGGTTAGTAAAAATAGTAAATAGTTTGTACTCCCTCCGTCCCAAATTAATTGCTCAATTTTGACTTTTTAAAATCGAATTGACCATTTTTAAAATTAATTTTTTTACTATTTTTGCTAAAATATAGGTGAAGAGATTATAACTAAAAGAAAGTATATACAATTCATTTAGCAAAAAAAAAAAAAAAGAAAGTATATACAATTTATTACTAACCCCAATTTTTATAATTTTAAAAATATATTTATATATGCTTAATTATTAATTCTAAAAATAGTCAATTTGACTTAAAAAAGTCAAAACTGAGCAATTAATTTGGAACGGAAGGAGTAATATTTATTTTTATATCGACTACAATTAAATGAATTTATATTAATTTTTTTTTAAAATATTTTAAATTGACTTCAAAAAAGTAAGTCTTATGTTTTAAAATAAATAGAGTATGATTTAATTATCTTAATTTAGATGACTCCCGCTACGTATTGTCAAAATTATCTATAAAATTATAATTAAAAGATACATCAATATATGATTAAATAAGATCATAAGATTAGTCTATATTGGTAAAATATTACATAATTGTTCACCTAAGCTGCAATAAAAAATAAATAAAAAAGTCTAACTCATCGCTGTCACTATTTTCACTTTCTATGCTGGAATCTTCAACTCTTTATGTAATAAATATTAAATAGTATACTCTTGTCCGCTTGAGCCTTCAAGAATAAAAACTACACACCTTCAGGTACCTATCCAATACAGTAGGCATCCATGGCTGGTAGATCACCCTGCCTCTATATATTGCTATTTTTAGATTCCAGGAGATGTGTAGCACATTGGATTCTGTTAAAAGTTTTTTATATCGTTGTACTTTAGGTCAACTTATAAATGACTAACTATACTTTTTTTTCTTATAGTCAATTTACAAATGACTAACTATATTGTAAGAAAAAAAATATATAGTTAGTCATTTATAAATTGACTTAAAGTACATTGATGTAAAAAGCATTTAACCCAACAAACTGGCAATAATTTTGAGAGATAAGATGATGCTGCATTCAGCATTCGTTGCCTCAAAGCATTCTCTTCTATATCTGCAAACTGTTTGATGACATCCATAATCAAGTGGATATCCGGGAAGCCTTTTCTCATGGTGACAAGGTTGATGCAAGTTGGAAACCTTTAGTGTACTGTTAAACAAATTTCCAGTAAAGGCTAAATCCAACAGCATGAATCTGCTATTCTTTGCGAGAAATCTTACAAGCAACTAAAATTTCACTATGAAAAAGAGGCACAGTATGGCCAGTAGTGAAACAAGGAAGTGGTTGCCATGTACATGTCAGAGTCTAATGGAAGTCAGTAACCTGCAGAAACTATCAAAAGAAATTCAAAATTTCAGATCAGAGTCGTAAGCAATAGAGACACACAGATCATTGTAAATTATGACTCTGTACTAAATGTCTTCAAGCATAATGTTACTGTTAGTCAGTATTACATGCAGCAAACTGTCACATTATGAGGCCCATCATCCTTTGTTGGATCTCGTTCGGATGCTGCCCCTTCATGTTCGCTTAAATGCTTATTTAATAATGGAGTCTGTCTTAAGGAAGACAATGTAATTGGATAAGTTTGTCGAACTTTTTATCTAAACATTGTGTTTACGCACCCATATCCAGACATTTTTCAACCGTGCCCACTCTAAAGAATTGATTTTGCCAAATTCGACACCTAGACACCATATCCGTAACTACATCCACACATGTTAAATCAGCTGCTTCTTTTTTTCCTTTAATAATTCATTCTACAACGAACAGGGCATTAAGTACAAAGTAGAAGGCAGTTCCTACACATATTGCGTCACTTTGTTTGGTCTAAGGGCTTGGAATAATTCTTAATTTTAAGTCAGTTACAGCAGGGAGAGGTTCTATAAGGCTCTATTGAGACATTTTTGTACAAGATAAATTCTTCATGCACATGATAAAACAAGAAGGTGTGGTTGTATAACTAATAATTTCTAAACATATAAAAATTACAAAATTATAAGATATATATATATATATATATATATATATTAGCTGAACACGACTACACGAATAGAAAATGCATGGAGAAACTCCTACCTCTATTGAGACATTTTGTGGAAGATTATAAATTCTTCATACAAATTGGGAATTATGTATGTGTGTGTGTGTGTGTATTAGCTGATGCACGAGTAGAAAGTGCAAGGAGGAACGCCTACCTATACACCATCAATATAGCTATCATTGTGGAACTGAAAAGCGTAAGCAACCATTATCCCAGCGTACTCTAATCTCTCTTCCAACATGAAGTCCCTTTCCTCTAATGATCTGGCCCCATTTGCCAATAAGATTGTAATAACTCCCACGCCATTTCAACTTCATCAGATATAGATCACCTGTGTCATCATCTCGAGCATTAATATTTACTTCATGGTCATTCCTCAACTGTTCCCGTGCTTGAAGCGTCCAGTAAAATAAAATATGATCTTCAACTGCTTTTCCAGGCAAAGTGAGAAATGGGTGATTTGTATCCACATCAGACAACGTCAGTGCCTTCTTAATTGGCCATTGCTCCTGTCCTGGAAGTACCACAGCATTGCGATCATAGGGAACTGAAAAGTTTAAGCATCCATTACCCCAACGTATTTTTATCTCTTTTCCTGCACCAAGTCCCTTCCGTCTAATGATTTTTCCCCATTTTCCAATAAGGTTATAATAATTTCCATGCCACCTCAATTTCATCCCATACATATCCCCACTTTCAACATCTAGAGCATTCACATTAACTTGTTCTTCATTTCTTAAAAGTTCTCGTTGCTGCTGAGTCCAATGGACAAGAATATGATCTTCAACTGATCGACGTGCCAAAGGTAGAAACGGATGATTGGTATCCACATCAGACACTGTCAAAACCTTCTTAATAGGCCAATGGTCGTGAAGTATTGCTGGTGCAATACTCTGCAACGGTGCTACTGTTGCAACCTGCTGGTGTGGAACTGTGAAGTGTAAGCATCCATTAAGCCAGCGGATTTTTATCTCCCTCCCAGCATCGAGTCCCTTAGCTCGAACAATTCTGCCCCATTTTCCTATAAGATTATAGTAACTCCCACACCACTTCAATTTCATAACATGAGCTTCACCAGTATCCTCGTCTCGGGCATTAATGGTTACTTGCTCTCTATTCTTCAAATTATCCCGTTCTAGCTGTGTCAAATGCACAAGTATATAGTTTTCAACCGGTTGGCGAGGCAGAGTGAGGAATGGATGAGTGATATCAACATCAGACAAAGTTAGGGCTTTCCTAATTGTCCACTCATCCTGCCCTTGGTTAGCAACATTATGATATCTTGTCCTCCTCATTCTTGGAAGAGAAAAGAAAAGAAACAAAATGTGTCAGTTCATAACCTAAATATATTGGGATTTCACCCATGACTTGTGTATACTTGCAAAAGAAGCCCCTAGTAAGACATACAGGGCAATTACCACTACATGCTCATACAACCATTTTAAAAGTTAGGACATTATCAACCAGGGAGGAAATCACTGGATACAAAAGATTATGTTTGTTCTCCATAGAGGACAAAGCAGTAATAGGTATCCAACTCTAATATAACTAACATAATAGCTTCCGTGTGATTATTTCATCAAGAAAATACCAACTGAATTTAGACTTGAATTGAGCATTCCTTAATTTACAAACGAAGTATGCAAAAGCAACACTATTAACCCAGAAGAACAAAATCAAGAAAGTATGAACTGGTCACTAATTATGTACATTCACCAGAGTATATAAATGACTCGGTGCTTCAACAACTTTGACTGACCTTAAAATCATATACTAAACCACACATCACAAACAATAGCTTACCCCTAATTGTAGAAACAAATATAAGGATTGTTTGAGAGCTTTTTGCGCATTAGTTGCAATCCTTAGTTGCTTACTAAAGTCATCTGGAACAGAAAAGGGCTTCTATCAACTGTATTGGCACTTCCCACAATTGCATATTTGATAAATCATATATATATAAACCAATTAAGTAAATACCCATCACCCTAAACAGATTTCTGAATACTAATAACCTAAAAACTTTAACCCAAAAAAATTTAAGAAGTAACCCATCCCGTATGAAGGTCTCAGACTCTCCAAACTACAAATAATTATTTTACTTCGACATTCGCAAAATCACAAACAAACAACAAGCAAATACATTAAAATTTATAACTTTTCCATTACAGGGAAACAAAAAATTACTTGTTTGAGAGCTGAACCAGAAAGTTGAATTGATCGGCAGCAATCCCAGAGAGAAGTTTTTATTACAAGGGAAATGTGTTGTGAGAAATCATCACATTACCCTGAGAACGCAAAGAGCATGTTTGCGGAAATGTCTACGAGAGAGAGAAGACTGATATGTCAAGGAGGAAGATGACTTTTTGCGTGAGGGGATGAATGAGTTTAGGAAAGAGAGCAATTTTGGGGGCAAAGTGTCGCTAATAGTGTCGCTATTTTGGGGGCAAAGTGTCGCTAATAATGTCGCTAAAAATAATTATAAAAATATTATTAAATATATATTTATTCTGATTGAATATTTTTACTATGATAAAAAAAGTCAACATTTCTTTGCTATCAAATTATATGCACATCTTCTTCTCGTGTCTGCAAACTGCAACGTGAGTTTGTTTTACGCACATTTCAGTTCGGCAAATAAAATAGAGTTTTATTTGATTTTGATCTTAAATAGTTTATAAAATTTTAAATTGAAATGATGAATATATTTTAATTTTGAATTATGCTACATAGAACAATAAATTTTTGTAGATACATACATTATTATTCTATCTTACGTTGGTAGCAATTCAATTTTATCATTATAATTATCAACCAAGCAAGCTTCACAATATTATTCTATCTTATTACATCAAGTTTCACGTTAGTGGCATTTTTTTTATTTTATTTTTTTTGCTAATTATTAGTGGCAATTTAATTTTGTCAATTATATTTGTCGACAACCAAATAAGTCTCATAATGTCATTATATTTGTCGACAATCAAACAAATCTCATAATATTATTCTATCTTATCATATCATGTTCCACGTTAATGTTAATTTAATTTTGTCATTATATTTGTCGACAACCAAACAAGTCTTACAATATTATTCTATCTTATCGTATCAAGTTTCACGTTAATGACAATTCAATTTTGTCATTATATTTATCGATAACTAAACAAGTCTCACAATAAATGAGGAAACATACTTCACATAGAGAAATAAATAAACCTATTAAGAATTGAACTTGAAATCTAAAAGTCAAGTAGATCTGTCTTTACTGCTAGCTAAGATGTAATTGACTATTGACATGTATATCATTTTTTTAAAAATTTTAAAATAATAATTTTATACTTAACAATATATTTGAAAAGTTTAGATATTAAGTATCGCATTACTTTAAATTAAATAAATTCACACTAATTTTTAATTTTAAGATTTTATACATTTATTAGGAAAAAAATGAGGGAGAAAAATCTCACTATATTAACTCATACCTTCAAATTCCATTCGCTTATCCACAATTATTACATATTATTGCTAAAGCAATCCTAAAGGAGTTTGAGAATCAGCGCCCCGTAGGCGGTAACTCACCCTTGTTGGCTATATAATCCACCCCATACTCAATGAAACCTAGAGTCCGATTATCGCAACTCCCACCGTTAATGTAATAGATTCTTACTAGTATCAAAAAAGAAAGACGACAAATTTATGTCGATAATAAATATTAACATATGTGAACATGTTGATAGTAAATACCGATATATATAAATATACGAGATAGGATAGAATTAAAAAAGATCTCACACTAATTTATTTTAATATTTTCGTCTATCGGCTGGATTAAAATTACACAACAAATAAATTTAAAGTTTCTCAAAATAAATAAATTTCAGCATATACTGCCTTTTTCATAAAATGAGAGTCCCATGAAAAATTTGTATCAAAGCTTTGTCAAAATTACCCTTCAAATAAATGAGAAGTTCATCTTAACCACCTCTTAATTCAACAATACCAATACTTACAAACTTGCATATATTCAAGGGCACCAAATGCTTGCGAGTAGGGAGTAAAATCTTGAACAAACAAGTGGGAAACATGAAAAGAAACAGTTGCAATGAACAAGCCAAAATTGCCCCTCAAGAGTCGTATGCATTGAGAATTAGCGTTTGGTATCAACTATCAATCTTAATGGAATACAAGTACAAACAGCCATAATCAGTACTGAAAAACATAATATGTTAAACGCAGTTGGTTAGCAAAGGCTTATGATGCAGATAGAGGAATAGGCTTCACAGCAGTTTGAATCCGTTGAAACGCCATCCTCACACGTTCCTTCAGACCTGAATTTTCACTTTCAACGTCGCCACTCTGTTTATCAAGATGTGCCACATTTCCGTCGACTGTAATTACCAGCTTCCCATTCTCCCCCAACTTAACATCTCCAAAGAGAGAAACTAGGAGGGCATGGATGATTTTCTCCACTTTCTTCTCATTTTCTACTTCATCTTTTATGGGTTCTGACTCGACCACCACCTTAGGCATCTCCCTGCTGGCATTTAATACCAGAGCCACAACTGAGTCCGATACCATATCACTAATAGGGTCTGCTGTCCAATGCAGTGAGATATGTTTCTCTGACTCTTGCTTGACCGTCACCCGATCGTGCACTCGCAAAGTTGGAACCCCAGATTCTTCATCTGTCGAAGACTCTACACTCTCGTATATCTGCTTGAGCCTGTGTTTTATCACACCAAAGGCACCCGTGTAAGGGATGCTAATTCTTTGCATGACATTGGCAGTGGACAGCTGCGAAAAAACATGCAGATCTTCACTGGCCATGATCTGGTAAGAAAAACCTTTCTTTACCAGTAAACCGCTGACAGTTTCACCAACTTCTGGGGTCTTTTCAGCCAGCTTTCCAACAGTTTTTGCCATTTTCTCAGAGTTGAAATACATTTCAACAGACTGGCAGTTCTTAGGCGAGACGATTTTGGTGTTGCGGTCAGCAAACAGAGATATAAGCTTTTGCTTGAGCCTCCCCATCTCATTAGCTTCTCCATGAACAAGAATAATGTTAGGAGGCATGAGCTCTTTCAAGAATGTACTCGTCTGGGCATAATCTGCGTGAGCTGAGAAGGAAATGTAATGGACTTGCATGTTCAGAGGAGCAATCAGCCCATTCATGAGGGTAACTTCCTTGGGTTCATTAATGATAGTTTTTGCTAATGTCCCTTCCACAACATACCCAGGTATAACACAAGAATTTTTCTTGTCAGCGCACCACTTATCAAATAGCTGTCTAGACAACCCGTTCTGAAGCCCACCAGGACTTGCCATCACCACTGATGGGCCTACATCTTCGAAATTGTCAATACTCTTCAGCGGTGATATGTGTTTGAAATCGAAAGGATTTGAGTTGGCAAATTGGCTGCGGATCCTTTCATTCATGGAATTGATATAGGTCTGATAAACAGCCATGCACCTTTTTGCAAGTGGAGAAGCATAATATATGGGAATGTTATGGAGCTCAGGATGGTTTGACCAATACTCATCGAGGATCAGGAGAAGTTCTTGGGCACGACCAAGGGCAAAAGCAGGTATTAAGACACGGCCCCCTTGAGCAACAGTAGAGTGAATCACATCAGTGAAGCGCTTCTCGCGAATGTGCCTCGACTGATGGAGTTGAACACCATAAGTGGATTCGATAATACAGACGTCCGGGGAGAACTGTGGAAGCTCAGCAGCACGGAGATGCCTGTCTTCTTCTCGTGAATAGTCGCCAGTATAGAGCACTCTGACACCAGCAATGTCAACCATGAACATGGCAGCACCAAGGACATGGCCAGCAGTGTAACACCAGAAGCGAATACCATTTACTTCTAAAGTCTGATGGAAGTCAATAACCTGCAAAACGGGGAAATGATTTGATGAGTTACATGAGATGTAAAATTCAGGACAATGAAGTTGCATGATTGCAGGACTAACTAATTTAGATGGCCAAACTTGTGAAAGTATGAACTCAAAACATCCCCCTGGTTAATATTCTGTACACCCAACAATGATAATTCCCATTTCCTGAATTTCTTCTGAGAATTGCAAAGTGAATTAGGAAGAACAACTAAATCTTCTTTTAAAACTCGCAAGATAGCTTGAACAAGATGGAGTGACCATCTGACAGTGCTAAACAAACATACCTCAATTTTATCCATTGAGCGAAGAATGTCTTGTTCATCAAACAACATATCCTCAACTGAAACTTTGCTCACTTTCACATAATCTGACAAAAGCAACTTGTAGATAGCCTTTGTTGCATGAGTCATGAAAACTCGCCCTTTGAAAGTGGTCTGAAAAAAGAAATAATAAATTTAAACATGTAAATTAAATTATCTGCAAAGAAACTTTACAAATATCAGTAAGAATCATCAAAAGAGCAACCAACCTTCTCCAAAAAGTATGGAAGGGATGCAGCATGATCCAAGTGAAAGCTGCAGACAGAATAAATGAGCTACAAAGCAGAGATATCTAAATATTCAATATAAAGAAGGAAAGCCAACATAAGATTGTAAATAAGTTACACACACAGTATATGAATGTAGCAAGTTTTTAAAACAATCTGCTATGTGTCCCCTATAGACTACAGCTAAGAGTAATGTTCACACACATTTGAAATTCGAAGTGAAAATGTAACACTAGAAGACCCAACCTACACACATTAGGGATGTGAATAATAGGTTTTGCTTAAATTTCAGCTAATAAAAAAAGAGAAGTCCTCATGCTCTCCAGTTCTAAAAGTGATTTGAATTGATGGTCTAATTTTAGTTGGATTTTACCACTATTAGGAATCATACCAATACATTTTTTGGCGCAATGGATATAATTTTCTTACTGATTCCATAAACAAAATTTCTTCTATGGCGTGCCTTCTAAAATCTTTAAACTCAAAACGATCTACAAAAGCCGCACAAATGTCAGGCTTATAAGTGTATTCACACAAGGTGAATCTTGAGCTTGCAACCTTTCTCCATTAATATCTAACTCTTAGTACATTTTAGAGAAGAAGAAAAGGTTTGACATGTATGCAAAGCGTAGCTTTACTCTATCATCTCGTCCGTTTAAATAAATCCAAGTTAGTAACTAACCAAAGATGTTTCTAAGGTTATGGATAAACTATCCTTAATTATTAAGGTATCCAAATTAAAAAAAAAAGGTTGCTTACATTAATGGATATGCTTTTCCTTAACCATAAAGTAAATAAGACAAATATCCACTTAGACTCTTAAATGGGTGACATTTAGGTTCAGATTATTCTGCTCTTAGGAAATAATACCAATCCAAGTAGGATTTTGTCCAACTTGGCTGAGTATGAAAGGTGAGGTTATATAATAAAGGTAGCAACTTTACATGCAGAATCTCACAGTTTCTCCTTCTTTAGAAATACTAAGATTTAGAGTGAGAAAAGTTTAAAACTTCAATATTCGCTTTGTGCTGATATAACTAGACGCCACATATTTGCAGCTTTTGTAGGAGTTATAAATAGTGAGGGCAAGGTTTCAACCTCAAAATTCACTTTGTGCAGATACACCTAGAGGCCGCATATTTGTAGCCCTTATAGACCAATTGAATGGCTGAATATAAAATGAGATATTATTATATAATAAAGCTTGCAATTTTACATGCATCTCACAATTTCATCTTCTCTGAAAGTACTAAGAGTTATAAATAGTTAGAGAAAGGTAGAAACTTTAAGATTCTCTTTGTGCATATACACTTATAGGCCGCATATTTGTAGCTTTTTAGATCAACTGATCTGAGTGTTCAGACTAGAAGACTCTGGAAAGCATGCTATAAGGGTGATATTCCTATTTCTATCTAACTATATTTATATTTCAAATAAATCATAGAGATGTTAAGTTTATGAAAACCTTGAAACTCTAATATCAATTAGTACAAAAGTCTCTAATGCCAGTTCTGAACAAGCTTAACAAATGACTAATACTATTCCCAATTTACTGATTAATTGAAAAAAAAAAATATATAGGTAATTTTGGTCAAGGTACGGGAATCAATTTCCATCAAAATGTCTACACAAAAAGCAAAATAAGAGAAAGGTGAATTGGTGAAAAGAAAAGGAACTTACTGAGTAATGAGAAGAACATCGATAGTGGAAGGATCAATTTCATCAAAGTAGGGCAAAGCAGCCATGCCCGAGTAAGCAGGATGAATTCCACAATCAAACTATACATAAATTAAACACACAAAAATCAGTAAACCCCAAAAAATTATCCTCAATTCGCAACTACTCAAATCAAAAGAAATAAATTAACTACATTTTACCAATATGGTTTTCCCTTTGTAAGTCATGTAAACACAGGACCGACCCACTTCACTCCCAGCCCCTAAAGGGGTTATAATCAGCTGATCACTCTCTCTTGTTGGCAACGAATCACGCCTCTTCAGAGACGATACCGGCTGCCCCGTTGAAGCCATTTTTTATCTCAATTATCAACACTAAACCCCTTAACCGAATATGAATTCCCACAAAAAAAATTCACTCCTGCTGGAAAAACAAATTGAAAATCAACTACACTAGCTCTGAAATTGTTCTGGGCAGAAATTAAAGAAAAGGAAAAGGTAATACAGAGAGAAATTGTAGAGAGAGAATTTAGTTTACCTTGATTCAGCATTCAGGACAAAAATGAATCGAGAAGAGTGCCAAAAACCCTAAACTAATAGTGGGTTTAAGCAAATAGAGTGAATAGTCAGGGACAAAAACGTAAAAACACTAAACTATTAGTGGTTTAAGCAAATAAAGTCAATAGTCAGGGACAAAAACACGACCACAGTGGGAGTCGAACCCACGACCTTCTGATCCGAAGTCAGACGCGCTAATCCACTGCGCTATGCGGTCATATGCTGAATGGGGTGACAAATTTTTGAATTCCAAAATGACTCCACTTTCAAAAATAAAATAGCACTCCATGTTAGTGTCAAAAGACTAATTTACGTGAGAAAACCATATATATTACGAATGTTTATGTCGACTTTTTAATTGTCAGTTAGGTGGATAAATTTTAATGGTAACTTTTTTGGAGACATGTGTAATAAGTGAAACCCTTCTATAATTCTTACCAAATATTAATGGCTGAATGGCACATATAACCCTTCAAATTGCCACCCACTTTCAATGTCATCCCTAAAGTACATTTTTTCTTTTACTTGATTTGACCCAAACCCGACCCATTTTTACCAAAATTTGACCCAATCCGACCCATTTTGACCAAACTCAATTTCACTAATTATTTTTTTAAAAAAAAACTAAAATAATATTTTATTTTAAAATATTAAAAATAATTATAAAAATAATATTTTATTTTAAAATCTTAAAAATTATTATTATTTTAAATATTTTTAAAAATAATTCTTATTTTCAGGAAAAAATATAGATTCATAAAATATAGATTCAAAAAAATTAAATAAAAAAATAAAACTTTATTTTAAAAAAAGTAGTTTTTTTTTCATTTTACATGTAAAATACAAAAAACATAAAAGATAAATAAAAAAATTGATTCAATTTTTTAATAAAAAAAATGAATTAAAAAGTTTTAAAAATTATTTTTTTTCCAGGAAAAAAAATTAGAAGAATTATCATTTTTATAAAAAATGAGTAAAGTTTTATAAAATATAGATTCAAAAAAATTAAACTTTATTTTCAGAAAAAATAGAAATTTTAATTTTTTTTACAAATGAGTAAAGTTTCATAAAATATAGATTCAAAAAAAGTAAATAAAAACCTTTTAATTTTCATAAAACAAAACTAGAAATATTTATTTTTTAAAAGCTCTGTAAATTTTTATAAAAATAATTATGAATTAAAAAATTCAAACTTTAATTTTTTTTTAATCTATATTTTATGAAATTTTACTCATTTTTGAAAAAAATAAAAGTTTTTAATTTTTTTCTTCTGAAAATAATAATTATTTTTAAAACTTTTTAAAAATAGTATTTTATTTTTAAATATAAAAATAATTATTATTTTAAAATTATTCTAAAAATAATATTTTATTTTAAAATATTAAAAATAAATATTTTTAAATAAATATTTTTAATCTATATTTTATGAAACTTTACTCATTTTTTGAAAAACAAAAGTTTTAAATATTTTTTTCTTGAAAATTATAATTATTTTTAAAAAATTTATAAATAATAAGTATTTTTAATATTTTAGAATAAAATATTATTTTTAAAATAATAATAATTTTTAAAAATATTAAAAATAATAATTTTTAATATTTAAAAATAAAATATTATTTTTAAAAGAATTTTTAACTAATAATTATTTTTAAAATAATTTTAAAACATTTTAGTTTTTTAAAAAAAAAATTAATTGATGAAATTGGGTCGGTTTAAACTGGGTCGGGTGGGGTAAAATAGGGTAAAAGGAACGGAAACGCCAAAAAATGCCACTTTAAGGGCCCAATTGACGAAAAATGTACTTTAAGGACGACATAGAAAGTGGATGGTAACTTGGAGGGTCATAAGTGTCATTCAGCCAAATATTAATAAACTTCAGAATTGTAATTCGTCGTAAATTTATCGCAATATATAACATGATTCATTTATGTGTGGGAAAAATATTACCAAGAAAAAATGGTACAAGTTTTTGGCTCAAGCTCATTGCAGATTTGCAATATATTATCTAACGTGTATTTTTGATTTTTAATATTTTTACATGATTCTTTAGTCACTATTACGTGAGAGAAGACTTTTATGAATATTAAATATACATATGAAAATATTGTTCTCACCCCTTATATTTGTCTTATTTTGAATAAAATTACCGGAATAAAATTTGAGTCCTTAATTTAAGTGAACTCACCAAATGTGACATTCTTTAAAGGAGTGGATAGAGTAGTAGTATTAGACCATGTACATGCCCATATCAGGTGAAGTACCTGAACTGCATGCATTGTGGACAAGCTTATTCACTTGATCATCAAAAGAGTCCAACAAAACTATCAAGCAAGCAAATACTATCAGTTATATATTAAGAGCTCATTTGATTCTTCCCTAAATTTGACTCGAACCTCTTACATTTTGTAGAATACTTTGATAATATGATCTCCAATTTTGAAGTTCAAAAAAAAAAATACATGTAAAACAATGAATGATATTGCTGCATAAGAATCTAAATATGACTGTAGAAAGTGAGAAACTGAGATTGAAAGTGAGAAACTGAGATTGAAAGAGAGAAACTAATTTTGGGTTTCTCCATTAATACTTCTCACATAAACATTTATATTTCTTCTCTTATCTCATTTACATTGAGTTACATTGGCTTATATACTAGTTTCATAAGGTAGTGTTCCCTTAATTTATGGATAGTGCTTCCATAAATTATGGATAGTGCTCCCTTAATTCTATGAAGAAAACATGGAGAGGAAAACATGGAGAGAAAAACATGGAAACATGTTTTCCCTACCTAACACATTCTAACACTCCCCCTCAAGTTGGTGTATAGATATTTCGCATACCCAACTTGAAACAGAATAGATGAAACAGCCTGTTGTCCCATACTACTGACATGAACTTCACTGCTAGCACCACTTTGTTCCGCCATGTAAAAGATGAGTACAATATATATCCGAGGAGAATAAACTTTCCAAAGGATATCAAAAAATTAGATCCACGTGACTGCAAATTATGCTCAGCACACATGGCCAACACAACATCTCTCCATAAAATCTGCATAAGGAAGAGACACTACCAGCCCATAAGCAGGCCCCACACACAGAAAAGTAGCTGCAATGTGCTGGAAATCAGCCCATGTGCAGCCACGAACCAGCCATGAAACAAAGTCAAGCACAACATTGGATACCATGTTGGAAGAAACATCAACAATGACCACCAAGGAACTACTCCATATGATATCTTATATTACAATTCTAAAATTAGATTATTCAAAATGAGAAGTTTACATATCAGAGAACCATACAAAATAAAATTTGTTCCATTCAAATGGACAGAACAACCAAAAGGGGCTAAAAATTGCTTCAAGAAATCCACCATTTACATTATTTTCAACATAAAAGATGACAAAACAAGTAAATAAATACAACCATCTCATTAAAGCCTCCCACCAAATCCATTTGCAAATTTTCAATCTTTACATAAACTTCTAAGCCTGGATTCTATCAGAATTTTCTCCCCTTCAATGATTTCTTCTTCAAAATCTTCTTTTCTTCCTTGGAAATCACTTCAATGCGAACTTAAAATGCTCTGATGAAATATACATTATGTGGTTAGAGCATCAGGAAGAGTGGTGGGAGCTCCTAGAACTTTACCTCCAACATCAGGAAATGATTCATAGCCCGGGAATGCGCTGACCTTTCCATTTCTACTTATTTGAACTGGATATTTCATCAAGTGCCCCATCAACTCCTTGTTCTCCTCCCCCACATAAGTTTCCCAGTTGCTTTTCGCAATCTTGTTGACATAATTAACACATTCTATGGTTTGAGGTTCTTGGAAACATTTTTCAATATTGCCAAGATGCTCGGCCCAGAGAGACATCCGATATCCATATATCTACATTCAAGGACAATGTTCCGTTAATGAAATGACTTGATGTGTGCCAAATACTCATAATGTTAAGAAATGACAGTACTATTTGACTTGTTGACTTTTTTGTAAAAAAAAATTGCATACGACTGTTTGTAACTCCACCTATGCTTTTCGCGTAGCTTGTCCCAAGCCAGGATAAAGGAGGATTTGCGTCACGAAAAAGGTAGCTACTCCTATGAAAATGAATCCTAATGATAATGCATATTAATATTTGCCTAGGATACATGTAAACATTTTTTTTTCTTTTCGAATTTAGATTATTATTATTAAAGATGACGCTATCTTAAACAACTGTATGCACTTTTTTTTCAAGATAGCACCCGTACAAAATATGAAGATAGGTTGAAATTTCATACCTGGCCACGTGGAGGACTCTTCCGGCTTGCCCATGTGTAATTTGGTTGATAAGCACCCATAGCAATTTCTGTGTCCCTTGAACCATCCAAGGACCTCTGATTTATGTTTGCCGAGCCCATCAAAATGTATTCATCATCAACTATCATTCCTTTGGCATGGACATAGATCATAAATCTGCCGTACTTTTGAGATGATTTCTGTTCCAAAGAGTTACAAAAAAGGAAAATGTCATACTTTATCACTGTAACAAAACTTACATATAAATCTGTAGAAATTCAGGGTGTTAACTGGCAAGGACATACTTAACATGTTTCATGTCCACCTGCATGTTATAACTGGAAGGAGCATCCGGTAACAAAAATAATTTAAAAAATTTTATAAGGCACGTATTGATTCTTATTCTTCCTTGCAATTTCAACTATTATTTAATTTATGTTTCTTATTGTTAATTTTGTGGCCCGTTATAAATTAGATGACTTCCAGTACAAAATTTGATTTATACATGTAAGTGCTGTGAGATAATTACATTGAAAATCAACTTTCTAAATGAGTCTTACTGCTTTTTAAAATTCAAAACTTCTGCTACATTTTAACATTTATGCTACATGGATGAAGGTACCTTATTAAATAATTCCTAAAAGTAGGAAAATACAATACCAGATAACGGCCTTCACAAGGTATATCAGCTTGAGGTATACTATCTAGACACGGAACTTCACGTTTTCCAAGGCAATAGAAGTTCAGGTAATCCTGCGGGTGATGCACCTCAGAAAGGCCTTCCTTTTCAAGAGCCTCTGCAACAATTTTGTACATCATAGACATTGTCTGTCCCTGTGTTAATTATAAAACCCGAATTAACTTCTACATTAATAGAACTGCCAATTATGAAAGACCGTGTGCTACAAAAGTATTCACACCCTAAACTTAACTAGAAAGAACTTTAGATGCAATGCATATAACCATTATAGAAAAATGGGATTTTAAATTTAACCTGCCAATACAGTATTTCTTGCACAGCCGCGCTGGAGGGAATACCCTCTGGCCACATTGGAATCACAATGTACACGGTGAAACGTTCATTTGCACTTATTTTGCTAACAATTTTCAACGCAAGTTCCATAGGAATCAAATTGTCTGCACCTGCATACATTAATTAAGCTGAAATCTTAAGAGCGCCAAAGACGTATGTTATGGTTTAGAATAATATTATGGGAAAACAGAATCATATGGAAAACTTCTTACTGGCTATCCACTCGAACAAGAGGTTCGTGGAGGAATCCATAATTATAAAACCTTGCACCTCTTATTAGTAGGTTCTTGCTTAGTTGTACAGAAAAGGGAATAAGTAAGATACCATTCTGCTCACATGGAAAAAAATATGCTTTCTATAGTCATTATATAAGCACTTACTTTTCCTTTTCTTTTTTGTTTTTTTCAAATTTAAAGGAACCAAAGTCAAAAGGTAATTTTGATTTCAATTTGCACCTAAAAACTTAGAAAAAGGTCACAATCATTCCTTCTTTAATGGAAAAAGGTTTAAGCTTATTACCACAAAAATATTTTTTCTCTTTTGCTTATTTAGGTAGGGTTCAACTGAAATCCTTCTCTATACATTTACATAATTACACTAAAAAACTATATACAGATGCGTATAAAAGTAGAAGAATGTATATACAAAGAATGAAAATGATATGGCTAACTTCATCCTCAGGATTTAAAACTAATTTAGACTAGGCGCCACAGTTGTCATGGCGCCACGTCGAAACACGGCGGGAGTTGATTGTGAGGACTCTTAGGCAATAAGGCGCTTGTCATGGCGTCCGTATGGCGAGAAGTCGTTAACAATGTGCAATTTATACATTATCTATTTTATTTCAAAAGTATATTGGACAATAATATTTTATATACATTAAAACCCCAAACATAATAACTAACAGTACAAAATATAATTAAAAACACAATCATATGAATACTTCACAATCAAAACTCAAAAGAAAAACACGTGACATCAAAAACTAGTAGAACAAGTCAACAAACACCGCATAGAAAATAAAGAATCAACCAAGTCATTGTCCATCACACATTACAAGTCTATTTAGTACTAAAATTACACCACATAAAAATTCATGGGTTATGATGAGTCATGGGTAAAAAAATGACTTAATCACTTAACTTGGGTTAGCTACCAAGGCAATTAGCCTTGGCAGCTCGGCATACACGGCATCACATTGCCCTTCTCCAGTGCTAGGACGCTTAGGCGTCGCCTAGGCGGCGCCATGACAACTATGCTAGGCGCTAGTGAAAAATAATAGAGCCAAATCAACTACATAAATACCCAACAGTAATCAGCCTGCGGTCATACAATTGAGAGACATGGACATGTAAGTTTGTGAATTTATTACATCATAAGACAGCACAATAATTGGTGATGTACAAAAAATTGAAAATTAAAACAAAAAAACAAAAAGAAGAAAAGAAAAAACTTTTCCGCACCTGCATTTTTGTATGATGGCCAGTAATATGAAGATCCGACAAAATACTGGTTCTCTATGTATATAAAATGCTGTGCGGATCTTATTGCTTTCACGTATGCAGTATGTATGCTTCTGTCTACTTTCAAGTTTTTTCCGCATACAAGATTCTGCAATAAAATAGGAATTAGAGGAATTACATACTAAAAACTGAATTTCCTTCAGCACACCTTCCCTAAAGTATTGACTAACACACTTAATAGAATAGAACTTGGTGAAACTGATTCACAATTTAATGAAAATAGGCACTGAATAAGCCTAATCCTAACCTGTGCCTCGGCTTCTTTAACACCCTTTGGAAATCCCTTCACAGATCCGGAATCAATTGAACGAAACACCTGTCAAGAATAAACAACCACCAAGCCCAATCAGCTTATATTGCCTTTTCAAAGTACCACATACAAGTGAGATATAAGAAATTATATGTTTACAACCTGCACATGCCAATTCTCAGGATCTTCTTCAGTAGTGACATGCACAACTTGGTCACCGTCAGGGCCTGAATAGGGAGTGAGTATAAATGAAAGCCGTTCTATCTTTAACAATGTGTCATCATGCCAATGTCTGACCTTTCTCAGCCTGAGATCACGCCACTTTGCAGCTTTTTTCCATCTTTGTTCAAAATTAGTCAATATATCATAAGCAGCAGGACCGTCGATTCTACAGTGTAAATCATGCCATGGTTCCCTTGGTCCACGGCCAATAGACTGACCACATTGTTGCAATACAACAGTCAAGACAGTAGCATTCTAATACAAACTATTAAAGGTTGTTTTCTGAAATTTCTAACCATCGGAGGTAAGACATAGAAGGAAGTGAAAAATAGTAAAGTGGCCTTGACTTTAAACAGAAATTTCCTCATTGCAGAAAGTGTTAAAAAATATATAGCGACTTAGTAGACTTACTGAAAAAGTAGGATTATGAATATCATTTGCGAAGACAGTGTCAAGATCATCAAACAGTCTGTGCTCGGGGGTATCGTATCGTCCATCACATAAGTCCAGTCCACCAATGAAAGCAGTAATTTTTCGATTATTTCCAGTAGCTTGAGTGTCAAGAAGAACACACTTCTGGTGATGCGTAAAAAGGGTTCCCACAACCTGGACTAAAATATTTAATCTAAATCAGGAAGGGTAAAGTAATCTTCATGAAAATACACCCTTTTGTCTAAATAGGTTCATGTAAGAAAAGTACGAATCCTATTAAATGCAATTTCATAAAATCCAGCTTTAGTTAACACATACTTACTGGCCAAATCTAGTAGTTTTCCTCACCTGTTGCTTGAAAATGCTAAGCTTAGTGCTGGCATAACGAGGACAAAGCACACAATGCACACTGGAGTGTTTGAAGAACCTTTTGGTTTCTTCATCATGAGTCTGCATAACGCCATCCTGCATTCAAGCCTAGGGTTTTTTAATGCACATAAAATGAATCTCAATTAAGTATATAGATTTCATCCATTATACATTTCTATTCTGGAAAGAACAGAAAAGGAGAAGGTTCAGTATTAGTAAGATAATGTGATTCATATTAGATATATAAACTTCCTTAACGAGTACCTTACCGTTTTGAAAAGAAACTTGTCGTGTGAGGTTTTGTCGTCCCAAACAAGCACAATCACTCGAAGTCCTTCTTCCGACTTGTACTTCAACAAGTCTCCGAGGGTAAGCTCTCCTCCAGAAGGCAATGGCCTCGTCGGCTCCCTCACAAGCTTTATTTTGTGATATATGGACCAACCAACAATATAAATCAGGTTATGAGCTTCCAATATGGCATGACATATGTCTTCCCAACACTGGTTTTGCTTAAAAACTTTTCCATCGTCTAGCGAAATTTCAGGAATCATTCCATTAGGCATATGAGCATCTTGATAAAGAGTCACACTCCCTCCTCTACGAAGTGGAAAATAAGTGTTTGGGACTCCTCCATATTCTGGACCAGAACCAACACCATCTTTATACAGAGGGTTATCCTCAACTGACCGAAATTGAATAAAGAGATGCAATTCGGGAGAAGGTTTTGAAGTCCTCTCATAAGCACCTGCTATAGGGAACCAACCATCAATTGCATTCCCTGACAGGAGCTTTTCCGAGGGTATCCCCACTACTCCAATCAATTGAGCCCCTAGAACATCATTATCCTTGACCTGAAATTCTACATTTATAACAGGATGAGCAACTGGTACACTAAAATGCTCATCCCACAAAGGATTTTCACAGTTCAAAATCACTCTTGTTTTAGCTACCGTAGCCCCTCTAAGACAAATGGACACATAGGGGTCACTAGTAATTACCGGATGCTTTCCTGAGTGCTTGCATGGAGTCTTACTTCTTTTTCCTAATGTAGGTCCACAACTCCCAAACATAGTAAAACATTTTCGCATTCTTTCTGAAGCTAAATCCAAATTTGGAAGGGACCTTGCTTCTTTAATCCATATATCGAGTTCTCCATGCAAGAATATAGGGATCCCAACAGATCCAGACCTCCTAGCCGCAACAATTTGTTCAACAGTTGAGTAACCAGCCATTTGGACTTGGAGCTTATCCAGACACCAAACTTTGAATCAATCTCTCTCTCTCTCTTTTCTTATAAGTAGACCCAGAGAATATCAATCAAATATCAGGACCTAAATGTGACAAAAGATGCTTTTGCAGCCAAATGGCTCAAAGGAAATATGCCTTATCCACCATATATTTCAGAATTTGTATATCTAAAACTCGGCAGGCATATTCCAAGAACCATAATTTTAAAGCAATTTTTCTTAATTATGTGATTCAGTCATCCACAATTAAACAATAATTACTTTAGACTGGATCTCAATATTTTATACATTTTCAAACACACATGAACTTCATACCATCATAACAAGGACATCCATTCACTTGTCAATGTAGTTGCACATAAAACAGTCCAGAGACCAGAGCCACTGATTAAACTGATCCAAGAATCGTCCCCCTCTGAAACACCAGCAAAACCATATATGTGAATATAATACAAGCTTTATATAGTTGTACATATGTATACAGTAAACATTTGCCCGCTTTATAAGTATATATTTAGAAATGATTGTCAAGCTTGCCACACTAAACAGTGTCTGGAAAAGGATCGCATGTTACACACCCATGAACCATTTAGAAGCTTAAACAATTACATAGCAAAACGAAGAACCAACTAAAAAGCAGGAGGATAAAAGTTGTACGATTATTAAATTTCATTTTGTGCATCATCATCCATGAAATAGACAGTGCACATAATTTAAAGCTGTCTACCATATTTTGATTGACAAAGGACATATTGGAATGGACTGATACTTCTGTAATAAACATCATGGATATAGAACATACACTTTCGAAAACAAGGGTTCAAAATCCTCAGTTTACAAGACCCTCGGCACTTCAATAGAGCGATGAAAACGTTATAGGCTAAAATGTGTTCCCTCCTTCCTAAATTAGTTGTCTCCCTTTTCTTTTTTGACGCCCCCAAAAACAAAAACTTTAAATTATGCTATCATTGAACTTTAGGGTGGGGTTCAACAAAGGGAGATCTATAACTCTACCCAACTTTTTATACCATTCCCATTACATTCTTAAATTGTGTGAAACTCAAATAAGGGTAACTAAATCGGGACAGATGGAGTAGATGATTTAATCTCTGCTGAACAAAGTGCAGCCTGAATCAAGCCCCCCACCCCCAAAAAAAAAAAAAAAAAAAAAAAAGGTAGAAGAGACATAAAACTTCTCGCCAAATAGAAGTGATATGCTCGTGCAGCCATATTTAACCATGTCATACATGATGCCAATTCAAGAAATAACCTTAGTACCAGTAGTATGCTTTGATACCATTGAGTTCACCAATTCAAAAAGATATTGCAAAATCATAACCAAAGTTCACATAGGAAAATTTTTGGAATGGAAAATTAAAATCAACAGATTATATTTTATTGGCTGCATGGTATGGAATTTTGATCAGATGGAGTCAGAGAGCTGCATGGTTTATCTTCTTCCATTCTTTTTTTCAGCTTACCATTTCTATGCAACTTAACAGAACAATTCCAACCTCAAGGGGTCATCAAATTTATGTCGAAAACTTTCCACTGTTGATTTCGTTTTTCAATCATCAAAAGCTAATGCTAGAGTGTGAAAGCATGAATCCAATCTTTATCGGCTCATGGTTAACAGAGGCTGGCAAAGTTATTTTGGAAAAAAAATTGGAACTACAAAATCAAGAATTACTTGGGTAATTTGGTTTGTTTTCTTCAGTCTGTTTTTTGGCTTACAGTTTTCAAGTAAAATTATGCAACAACGCCAAATTCTTCACAAGTTATGATAACCTTAATTACACTTCCCAAAATTTAATCCTAAAATTATAAAGGCCTAGAATAAGAGTACGAAAATTTGCATAAGATCATAATCCAAAACACTATTGATTAGCTGAGGTGATCATTTCTTTAATTAAATTTTGTGGGTAATTCCCTTGATTCTATAATAAATTATTAATGTTTTACTCCTGGGGGAAAAAAAGAGCTTAGAGATATCTAATTTACACCCTCCCAAAACTCTGAGAACTTCATACATTTGAATAAATATTCTGACTAATATGTTCAATCACTCCCATAAACAATTCAAGGCACCATATAATATTCACAGAAATCAAAATCAAAATAAAAAAAATCAGAAATTATAACGTATTCATGTAAATGATAAAACCCATTTCATATATACATACATTAAATGTATATATATATAGAGAGAGAGAGAGAGAGATTGTGTAATGTAGTACCTGAAGAAGAGAAGCGACGACTCTGAGGATCAGAAGGGGAGGAACATGGAAATGGAGATGGCAGAGGGGAAAGAAGCTGAGATGTTAATTAATTTAATTAGTTCTTCTTCAGGGGAAAAATAGAGAGAGAAAAGAGAGAGCCCCTTAAACCAACCATAATATAAGGTTGCGATATAGGTGGGAATTGCCAGAATTCCATGCATATGAAAGAAGTAAGAAAAAATAATCTGTAGGTGGAGAGGGAGACAGAGAGAGAGAGAGAGTTTTTATTTTTAAATGTCTATTTTTATGAAGTATCATATCTTATGATAATATTTAACTGATCCAAAAGAGCTTCCATAATATTTAAATAATTTTTTTAGACAATTGATATTATCGGTATAAAAATAATGATATTAGAACAAATATATATTAAATTAAAATTTTATATATTGTCGATGTATATATAAGTTGTATTAGAATCATAACATTTCATTAATAAAATACTTATATTGGATATTATTATTTGAATAACGTATCATGATCCTATTACCTACCGCTCATGTATATACTGTGTCCGTCAGTATATTAAATTTTAACTTATATTTATTTAATAACATTTTTATAATTATATAAATAATATTATTTTTATTTTGACGTTATCCACCATCATTTCTTATTGTGAATTTAATTAATTATACTTGGACGGAAAACTTCTTAAGCGAACCGGTTCGTTCGCGAACCGGCTTTAGCGACGATTTTTTCTGTCGCTAAAGGCTAAGACGACGGTTCACTTATATGCGAACCGTCGTCTTAAGCGAACCGTCGTCTTAACTTTTAACGACGGAAAAAATCGTCGCTAAAACCAGTTCGCGAACGAATCGGTTCGCTTAAGAAGCTGACTCTATAGTTGGATATGCTTACAAATTTGTAAGAGAAGACACGTTCCTGCAAAAATCTTGTGCAAAAAGTAAAGGCGGTCACGAGCTGACAATCGACAATTTTATTTTATTTTTTGTATTGGTTGCTCAGCTCAAGCAATCCCTGATTATTTAGTGAGTTTTCTCATATTAAAAAAAAATGCGCATTTTTTTTAAACAGAATACTTCAACTCCCATTGATATTATTACACAAATATTTAAAAACTTCCCCATAAATTTTTACTACAATTTACTTCAATAATCTGACCTCCACATTATTAATCAACTTAAACAATTTAACAGTTAGTAGATGAGCTATATGGTGAGAAAATTTAAATTTTCCGTTTCAAATGCTGGAACAACCTTGTAAAAACTTCTGATTTATTGAAATCACTAAAGTTCTTAAATAACTTCTGATTATTTAGTGAGTTTTTTGTAAACTTTTGATCTCTCCCATAAGACCACCAAATTTGGTTTCTGTAAATACTGCCCTTAGATTCATAAGAAAATCTGCATGTCACTTAAAAATGGTAAATCTCCCCATTACATTGCTCTCATGTCCAAGCTAGTCAATCCATGAGCACAAGAGCCTAGTGGGACAAAATATACAAGTTCTTCCAAAGTTCTGGATAACAAGCAATACTCCCTCCATTTCATTTCAAAACTAGAGATACAATTTCCTTTTTAGTCCATTTCGCAATTAGATATACATTTCTAATTTTATACTATGAAGTATCATGAAATTCCTAACATATCGTTACTTACTAAATACCATTACTCCATCTCTAACAAATGTTGATCGTATGCTTGAAAAAATAGAATTATCCTTAAAGTCGTCGTTTTAAAAATGTATGTCTAATTTTGGAAGAAAGGGACTAAAAGCTGCCCGAGAGTTAAGTTCACTAATAGCAGAGTAAAAACAGTATGGACTCTGTGAAACTGACAAGTACACTTGCACGAATGAACAGAGAAATTGGAAACTTATATACCATGTAACATTCGAAAGTATGTCTAATTATCTTGGTATACTGAGGAAAAGAGTGGTTTTATAGAGATTTCCAGGAATGCACACACTAGCTCTCAAGCAGGTATATATTGGTGTCTAAACATTTAACTGCTTTCTGGCATCGTTGCTTGAATCTACTCCATATCTCTCCCCTGCAGGAAATAACACCAAAAACTAAAATCAATGATAGATTGCCATATGTATGAAGAAACAAAGACTGCCTGCTGTGTTGTGTATATACCAGAACTATTTTATTTTTTTTAAAAAGAGTAAACTATAAGAAACTCTAAAATTTTCATTTAAAAACAAAGGCAATAAAATAAATTTTAAAAAAGAAAAAAGAAAAAGGACAGCGAAAAGATAAATGTGAAAGTGACAGCAGCAACGAGCTTGCCAAACCCACATCTATTGGATGGAAAGAATGAAAACTCTAGAAACCCTAAGACGTTCTGCTAAAGATAAATGACACAAAGGACTAAAGATAAATGACACAAAGGATGGATCCATATAGGGCATGCGGGGATAATGGGCTTGCTAAACCCACATCCATTCGATGGAAATTGGAAAGCATGAAAACTCTAGAAACCCTAAAGACGTTATGCTCAAGATAAATGACATAAAGAACGGATCTATAAAGGAATTTCATTTTGGACTGCTTTACATTTCTAGGGTAAAAGCCAGGTCTCTTAAGGACCTGCTACACTCTATAGGAGAAGAGGAAGAAAAGCACTTGGGAGGTTGTTTCATTTTAAAAGTTAAAAGCATCTGAGGAAATAAACAGACGAAACTTAGAAAGGAGGAAGTTTCTAATACAGTCTTTAAGGCTTCTTGCATAGACAATATGCAAACACTTGCTCTTTAATCTATTTCAAGTACCTTAAATCCTTTCCGAGATTTTGGACAACTGCTTTCAGGATAGCTAGTTGAGTCAGAGGCTATGCTCACATTTTAAGTAATGGGAGTCTATCCTATGTTGAAAAGAAAAGGAAATAATAAATAAGTTCAACAAAAAACTCCCCCCGAACAAGATCCCAGACTCTAAATCCTGGAAATTATAGAAAAAGACCAAAACACCTAAAAAAATAAATGTGTCACAGACTATGATTGTTAATTTTCAAAATACCGTTCAGCTATAAACTTCAACAACACCTGGATGACGAGCGATGTGTTTGAAGGCTTTCAGATGCCCCATCTGAATTTTGTCTTTCGACTCAATATTAAACTGGGTGTTTTCAAGAAAGCAGAATGAGAAATGAAGAGGAAGATAGCTTACATGTGTTGTTCCTGATTCCACTGTAGCTTCATAATTTCTTTGCTGCCCCTGCTGCATGTTGTTCATCTGCAACCCCTGAGAGAAATTCTGATTTCCCCCTTGTCCTGAATAACTAGGCCTGTAGTTAGGACTCATTTCTTGTCCAGGGCCGCCTCCACCAACTCCTTGCCCATAACTTCCAGCTGTCCCTTGTCCATAATTCCCCCCAGCACCTTGCCCATGATTCCCGCCAGCAACTTGCCCATAATTTCCGCCTGCTCCTTTCCCATAATCCCCAATGGCTCCTTGCCCGTAATTCCCACCTGCTTCTTGCCAATAATTCCCACCCGTTCCTTGCCCATAATTCCCACCCATTCTTTGCCCATAATTTCCCCCAGATCCTGGCCCAAGACTTCCACCTTGTGTAGGTGCATAATCCCTATTGTCTACTCTAAAATCCCTCTGCTCAGGGGGTGCATAATTCTTCTGTGCTCCTGGTGTGAAATCTCTTTGCCCTTGAGGATAAGAGTTTCCTCTTTGTCCTTCGTTGTAATTTCTTTGATAACTAGGCATTGGATCCCTTCGATCTCCCTGATAATTATTCCACCCTCCAGAAGAATTATTCACTGGCATAGGATCTCTTCTTTCACCAACTCTAGGAGGACCATAATTTTGCTGCGGAGAAGGATTTTGTGGTGCCCTAAAGTTCCTTGCATCCCCTTGCCTGGGTCCTTGGTTGTAATATGTCGAACTCCCTTGCTGATATGAGCCTCTTGGCTGGTTGAAATCTCTATTTCGATCATTGAGCCTTCCGGTGTACCTTGCAGAATGTATAGGAGGTGGTCTAGGTATTATTGTTCCATTTATATACTTATCCCCTGATATTTTCAGTAAAACAATGAAAGTCCAAAATGAATTACAATATATGAAAGTGCTAAATGTCTTATTCCGAATAAAAATAAAGAAAGAAAAGGAAAAGGCTCGAGAATAAGTGGAATTAGTCAAGCTAGTGTAGTAAAGATTATCATACCTCCATACTCTTTGTTTACTGGATCAATGTAGGAATCTGGCAAAACAAATACAACTCCAGGCAAACCTGATATAATAGCAAAGTTTGAAAATAATCGTCGGTGGTCAATATATCCTTTTCTTAAGAATTAACACTATAGACACTCACCATTAAACTTCTCCGACATTTCCTCGGACACCTCAACCTGAAAGCCATTATAAGTTGTCGTGCTACAGGCATAAATTTTCTTTTTTGCCTCTTCAACACTAAGACCACATAAAAGTAGACTAGAATTAGCCAAAAATCTCTCAGTCCAAAGTTCCAACACTTAGCATCAACTAGAAAGCATTACTAGATGATTTTACACAGTAGTGAGTAGTGACCTAACAATGCTAATTTAAAGATTCTTATGAAACAAGTAAATTGAAAGTTATGTTGAGAATTCAGCTAGAATCTCCTCAGTCAAAATGATTACATTGCATTAAACTCGACCTATGTTACAGGGGCTTGAGAGCGAGTACATGTTCAGATATCACAAATTCAGCTTTAAGTATGAATATTAGATACAGGTAGGGTGACATGTTGTGCACAATGATATTTAATATAGTTTATAAATCTTGTAATACAATGTTCAAGGATTTAAATATAAAGAAGAATAAAGGTTCCTACTAAGCAAATTTCTTCATTTTTTAAATAAAAACTTTTGGTCTCTCCTCAATCTTTACAACCAAAAAATTGTGCCCGTCTTTGAACACAGGTGCCTGGAAGATTCCAAACCCTTATCCCAAAATCAAAGTCAAGGATCAAACATGAGTACCTCAACCCAACTCTTGGTCTTAGGCAATGAAGCAGATGACAGCACAAATGAGTATATAAACTCTATTAATATTACTAACAATAATCTACAACATGAGAGATTTCCAACATACATAAGCTATGACACTATCTCTGCAATTAGCTTCAAAGATTAACCACTAAACACATCAATATATTTATACCAGTATAAATGCATAACAATTTCCAGAAATTCCCATTGGTAAAACTTTAGATAGTAAAACAACAATTAAAAATTGCTTCAACCAAAAGCATTACCAAATAGTACCTAAAAAATTAAGAACCCAACACCCAAAAAATTCAGTATTTGCATATAGAGAGAGAAACGAAATAGACCTTCCGAGGACTTTGGCAGCGGTTTGGACGTAGGTTTCGATCATTTCTTCAGGTGATGGTTTCGGATCTTTAGAAAAATCCATAACAATAAGCCAGTGATTGTAATCGCATCCCTCAAACAATATCTCATCCGGAGAGATTTTGTTATCCTCGTTGTTATACGACGACGTTCTCGGCCGGGACGAGAGCGAAATGTTGGATGATCTGAAGGCTCTGGAATGAAATGGAAGGTTGAGGAGGTCGAGCTCATTAGGAGAAATTTGTGGTGGTGCGTGAAGTGCCGGTATGGAGGATGAGAGAGGATTGTGGTGGTTTAGGATGGAGGAGGAGAGAGAAAGAGCGCGGCGGAGACGGAGAGATAACATCGCCACTAGTGGTGGTGCCGTGGTGGTTCTAGGGGTTTGCAGGGTTTCGGATATATATCAGAGAAACTGATATGAGGCTAGTTTTGACATTTCACTGTTGTAAGGCACGCCGCGATCTGGTTATTAGTTAATGGGATTTGATAGAAGGACGACGGTAGTACGGTGAAACTCAACTTCGACCGTTAGTAATATTTGAATTTATATTTTCCTTTTTTTCACTAATTCTCTGCATTTTTAAAAAAAAAAAGAAAATCAAACATTATAATAAATACCGTTTATCTGATTAAAAAGTTTTAAGCTTGCAATTTTCATTAAATACACTACAATTGTTATAATAACATAATAAATACCATTTATTGATGTTGACATTGTCAATACTGATATTATGATTCCTTTTTATCTAATTTCATCCGTACTTATGGTGGTTAATAATATTAAAACAATATTTACATTATCAGAATAAATATACATTTAACGATATTTTTATACTTGTACTTTCAGCGACTCTTATCGCTGACATCATAATTATTGTAGACACCCAAATTTTACACTTCGTATACTAACCTTGACAGCAGGGCAAATTCGTCCATTGAGCCGGCCTACGAGAGCGAAGGAGGGGCGCAAGTACAAACACTCGGCGCCACCGCGACGATTTGCAAATCAAAACCAACATGACAACAAGGCCGTCCGAAATGAGCATTCCCGAATGATGTGGCACGTCTCCCAGTAATTTTCGGACTGCAAAATACGAGCATGTCGGCGAAAACCGACGTCACGACACGAGAATCGAGGCGTAGCACGAAAATCGAGAAAGTCAAGCCAGCCAGCTGCGGATTGATCTGCGGCCAATAAGTGCGTCTTTTGAAAACACGGAACTCGAAACACGGAAATCAAAACCAGGCTGAGTGGCTGGTGGGCGGCCAGCCAGCCGCAGATCAATCTGCGGCTGCCCTTGGCAGCCCCATATCAGTGCAGTTCTTCATTTGTTCCAGCAGAAGAGGGAGGCAGTAGAGCAGCTCGCAAAAAGAAGGGAAAAACAGCAGCAAAAATAGCTCGGGAAAGGAGAGAAAAAAGAGAAAAAGGAGAGGAATTAAACTCTTTTGATTAGATTGTATAACATACAACTCCTACACTAATCAATATACGAATTTTATAAGCATTGTGGTGTCATTTGCAAGGTGAAAAACCTTCTTTTATAGCATTTTTGTTATATTATTTTGTTAAGCTTTTTGTCATTTGGGATACATTAAATGTAATCTTTCTTGTATATTATGGTGAATCCATGGATTGAGGACTATTAGTGAGGGTTCCAAATGGAACGAAATTCTTCCTAAAGGCCCGATGATATCCATTTGATGATTTTTAGCTTGTTATAGTAATGTAGCAATTTTGGATGTGAGCCTAGGAACGCGACCCCGTGGTCCAAATCCGATGATAGACATTGTTGGGTGTATGTAATAGGGCCGATTTACCCTTTATTGTAAATATGTAATTGTCGGGCCTTAAAACGATATCAAGTCGAAAATCGGGTTTAAGGCCCCGTAATAGTGAAATATGTGATTGTGGGCGTTGGGGTTATTCGGATGGCTTACATGCCCATGAATAGCCCCCACGCATTTTAATGTTTGGTTTGATTTGTGACACAAAAATTGATTTCAAGTTAAACGATGAAGATTTCTATAAAATCAATCAAAGTAGGTTATTAGCACCACGAGGCTAAAATTTGGAAATACTAATGAATGTCGATTCCTATTCAACGAGAAGGCTAAAGGAAACATCGTTTTCAAACATCACAAAAATGATTAACGTTTTATTAAATCTTTGTGCATAGGGTTAAAGAGATCCTAGAAGTTGCCCATCACTTGAGTTACGAAAGCAACATATAGATCTCGATTCCTATTTTGACGAAGGTTTAGAAAACTCTTGTTTTTGCCAAAACGACACATAATGAAAAATCTCATAAGTTTTTGACAATTAAAATCAAACCTTTCTCATAAAGCTTTCTCGTATAAGCCGAATGACATTATAAAGTATTCTCAAAAGAAAGCACGACTTTTCATCAAAACCCAAATGGTTTCTTCATGCAAACTCACCACGACATTCATATAGACACACATACACACACGCGCACATACACACACATTCAAGAATTAAAGGATAGGAAAATCATCAATATTGCGGTAACCGTGTTTCACGGAAGTCGGGGGGTGCCTAACACCTTCCCCTCGCTTAAGCAAGCCCCCGAACTCTATGAATCTCGGTTCGCAGACCAATTAACTCGGAGTCACACATGAGCCAGCGATTTACAAAAAATAAAACTCGGATGAGTTGGTACATCCATTTCAAATATACCAACTGGCGACTCTGGTTAATTGACTCATCATAAAAAAGCGATCTTTCAAAACCCCGTCGACATTTATGCCGACCTTTTCCAAAAATCATCTAATAAAAAGGCTAAAATCGGAAAGGGTAACAATCACAAAGGAAGCGATTCCTCCCGGTGTCGATAATTATTATTGCCCTTACATTATTAATGGTCATTCTTATTTAAGACAACAAATTTATTGTGTACTAAGTATAATATTTATGTAGTTAAATGTGTATTGAAAATGAGCTCAAAGATAATGTCATAGGAATAATATACACTTAACGATATTTTTATAATTATTCTAGGGATACTTAATATTTTAATTTAGACTTGCGCTCTAACAATTTACTTTAGTCAGGTAATACTATTAACCAACAATTGCGTTTATTAAATTTTAAATACTATTGATGATTTTTTTTAAATAATATATAAATATTGTTTATAAAATGTTATATTAATTCAATTTAAAAATAGAAAATTAATCTTTTTTAGAAATGTTTTTGAACCAAAAAATCAACCAAAATTTTTTAGTAAAAAATAATGATATATGGACGAAATAGAAAATAGCAAAAGTAAATCTTTCTGATAGAAATAACAATGCCTTCCCAAATGGATGGATCAGATTACGATATCTCCTTTGTTATATTTATCTTTTAATTATTTTTTGATACACATTTATTAATATTTTTAACGATACAATTGTTTGTAATAAATTTTATTATGTCACCAGTTATTTACGATAAATTTTATTTTATTACTAAAAATAATATTTATGTCTATTAAAAAAAATTAGATGATAAGTGTAAATTATGATTATGACATTCTTTTTCCTATATACGTAACACAAATAAGTTCAATTAATATTTATTCCTACTTCCCCTTCAGGCTTAATGTAAGAGTATCTATTTAGATGGGGTACTATATTAGTAACAATATAAGCCGTGAAAGTTGAAACAATATTAGAGCAATTATTAGTTTATTATGATTAAATTTTCTTACGTACTTGGGTATCTATTATAGTATATACAACTATCTTTTTACTTTTTTTTTTTTAAAAAAGTATCTTTTTGCTTTTAACTTTACAAAATATAGAAAAGAATAAAGGACCGTTAGGTATCTGAACCAGGTATTTTTTAAATTTCCTAATAGAGAAAGACAAAGGAAGAGAGTAAAGCTTCCATGTGCAATGGTTGGACTTGGAGAAGCAAAAAGATATAGATCGCATCAACTCCAATGCATCTGGAGCTGGGCTTTCTTCATCTTATATATATATTATATATATATATATATGTATGTATATGCGTGTGTGTGTCAAGAATCTCAGTTGCCCATTTTGCTGGATCTTCAACTGTCTCTTCATTTTCTTGAGAAAAGTTGTAAGCATTCTGGGGAAAGAAAGTTGTTTTAAGAAATGGAGGAGTTAATAAGGGAAGGGAGGTCTCTGGCTGAGACACCATCATGGTCAGTTGCTACAGTGACTACAGTTATGGTTTTTCTGTGTTTATTGGTCCAAAGATCTATGTACAGATTTGGGAAGGTGAGAACTTTTGCTGAATATTTGTGGGTATGTGAGTTTTGAATGAGTTATTTGTTGGGTTTAATTTTGTTTTTGATTTATTGGGTTGTTTCTATTGTTTACTGTTTCAGTGGTTAAAGAAGACCAGGAGGAAAGCTCTGTTTGCTTCTTTGGAAAAGATTAAGGAAGGTTAGTGATTAATTTAACTGTTTTTGTTGCTCTAATATACTTTTATGTTGGAATCTAGTGGGAGACTTTTATATGTTTCTAAGAAATTATTGGTTTGTGTATGTGTACGTAATTTGTTCTGTCTCTTTATACACACAGAGACATATATTGCTGTTGTAGAATGAGAACTAAGACATCTTGGGAGTGTTTCTGATGTGGGGTTTTGGTTTTGGTTCATTTGCCTATGCCCTCTCCATATATATATTTGCTCAAGAATTGGAGCTAGCTCAATTTTTAATTTATTGTTCTTTGATTATTTTCTTTACTTTTGTTGTTTATTTTCTCTTTCCCGATCTCATCATTTTTTTAGCTGATGCTTTGTAGCTTTAGGTTTGAAACGTACTTAACGATTTATTTGTAAATTTGTATATTTGAATCAGAGCTGATGCTGCTCGGACTTATATCCTTGTTGCTGGGGCAATGTGCAAGCGTGATTTCTCATATTTGTGTGGACTCCTCTCTTTTCAGTAGTAAATTCTTCCTTTGTTCAGAAGAAGATTATGGCATAAAAGAACATATTAAGCTCAGAAAGTCCTTGTTTCTAAATGAGACCGATGTTCCTCCTAAGGGGATTAATAATCCCTTGTCTTATCATTGTGGTGAGGTAAATAGCTGCACTTCTAGGCTATTTTTCAGTGATATGGGAGTGCATACTTTAGAAATTAACATTTACCTTTTCTGCAGGGGCGTGAACCTTTTGTTTCTTATGAAGGTCTTGAACAGCTTCACCGTTTCTTGTTTGTTCTTGGCATCACTCATGTTCTGTATAGTTGTGTTGCAGTTGGTTTGGCTATGAGCAAGGTACAGTCAACATCCCGGATTGCAGGTTTACATTTATAGCCATCAACTCTAATAATTAGTGGTACCATTACTTGGGCGCATATTAGACAACATAGAAGTTAGATTAAGCAACGTTGTTTCTGGAAGTATATGTTTATGATTGTGAAAATGTAGTATATTCTTCAAAAACAACTAGCAAGTTAGTACAAGTCCAAGTGTCGTGTCAAATGTCTTATTAAATAAAATGCTGGTGACAAGTTCCTTTTTCAATTCATTTGTTTGCAGATTTATAGCTGGAGGAAATGGGAATTCCTAGCAAGCCTATCGGCTGATAGCAGTTTGCAAGGTAAGGAGTAAATGAAGAGAAATATACTGTTAAAGTGGTTGTTAAAGTCTTTAGCAGTTGGCATAGTTGGCTGTTAGAGACTTTAACTGTTGGCTTATTAAAGTCCTCAATGGCTGGCTCATAAAAGTCCTCAATGGCTGGCTGTTAAAGTCTTTAACAGCCAGCTATCTCCATAGCTCTTCTATATTGACTATTGATGTAATATCTAGATCTGATCAACTGTGTAGTTGGCCTATATAATAGTCTTACTATCTTTGTGTACGATACTGCAATAGCAAATTAGCAACTAATAAACTCTATTGATGTTCTCTCCATTCTTCTCCTTGCTCCCTTATATTTGAGTTGGTATCAACGCCTGATCCATTTAGATCAAACCTATAACCATCAGTCCCAAAGATATTCTGAGTTATGTGGGTTTTCTTATGCTTCTGCAAACTATCACGAGGATGAAGGATCTCTCTGATGTTATCCTACTGGTATGTATTCTGCCCATTATACAAGTAAGTCATCTTGATTTACTAAATATAATGACTGAAGCTGGTGACTCTCATTTTACTGTAATAATTAGTAGTAATGTTAGAGGAAGCCAGTCAAGCCATCATGGGCTTAATTCTTCCTTATAACTTAGTCCCATTAAATGTACAAATTATTTGACTTGGTCTAAAGCATCTTTATTATCAATTAAGGCTAACAAAATGCTGAATTTTATTAATGGCAAGTCTACAAAACATGCTGAAACGGATCCGACATATGATGATTGGGATTCCGATAACTCCATGGTTAAGACTTGGTTATATAACTCTATTGAACCTCATATCCGTAAGAGTTATTTGTTCTTGCCAACAACCTTTTAGATTTGGACCACAGTTGCTCAAACTTATGCTCATTTTGGTAATGTATCAAAAAAGTTTGAACTTCGCAAAAGTGTGCGGGAGACATTACAAAAAGAGAAAATAGTTGTTCAGTATTACTCTGAGATTACAACATTATGGCAAGAGTTGGATCATTATACAATTTACCCTGCTCACTGTACCAAAGATGTAGAGGCTTATCAAAAGCTTATGGAAGAGGATCGAGTTATTGATTTCCTTGCTGGCCTCACTATGGATTATGATCAAATTCGGGCACAGCTAATAGGGCAAGATCCTTTCCCTTCGTTTCAGGATGCTCATGCTCGTGTTCAGCGTGAGGAGAGTCGCCGACATGCTATGGTCCAAACTTCAACCGATCACTCTGCCTTAGTTGTGGTTAAACCTTCCAATTTTGTTTCCAAGGACTAGAAGGATAGTCTTTTTTGCCACTATTGTGAAATACCTAAGCACACTAGGGAAACTTGTTTCAAACTTCATGGAAAGCCAAGACGTGGTCGTGGTAATCCTCCTCGAAGTCATGGAGGTGGCCGTGGTTCTAGTGTTTATATGGTTGAGTCTGCATCATCAGCAGTACCACATATCCCTACTACTTCTTCTAGCACAGACCCAACAACAAGCCCACTTTTTCTCCAAGAAATGGCTAGCCTTCGACAGATAATGAACCGCATAGATGCCAGTCCAGCCTCCTCTAACTCCTCCCATTTTGGACATTCAGGTATATCACCTTCCACTATTACATCTTGTTATTGGATCATTGACTCTGGAGCATCTAAACACATGACTGGTTCGGTTGATTTGTTTCACACTTCCCAACATAGTTCAAGTAACGCCACTGTTCGAGTCGCTGATGGCTCTCTTGCCCCTATCCATGGGCATGGGTCAGTCAAGTGCACTCCAACTCTAACTCTCTCATCTGTCTTTCATGTTCCCTCTTTTACTGCTAATTTATTATTTGTCCAGCGTCTCACTGAGTCTCTCCAATGTTCCGTAATATTTAGGTTTGAAAAAAAAGTTACTGTTCACGCGCGTAGTGTTATTCACATCGGAAAGTATTGTTTTGGTCGGAGTTATTGTTCCTGCTGAAGCCACTGTTCCTGCCGAAATTACTGTTCCTACCAGAATTATTGTTTCTGTCGGAGCACTATTCCTACCAAAGTTACTGTTCACCCAAAAAAAAAACAAGATTGATTACAACAATCTTTCAATATTTGATGAAGATCCAAAATGGGAAGGTGATCTACATAATGATGATGATGATGATCTTATCTATGGAGATGGAGGATAATTTGATTACAACAATCCTCCAATATTTGATGATGACCCAAAATGGGAAGGTGATCTACATAATAATGGTGATGGTCCTATGTATGTAGGAACTCCAACCTTTGATGTATATCCTATTTGGGATGAGAATGAAGGACCACAATATGAAGGAATGCCAATATTTGATGAGAAGTCAATGTAGCTTAAGGAACTTTCAAAAGAGATTGAACAATTCAACAACTCTTTGCTGTTTGGAACTTTTCCAATTTACTGCACCACCGTTTAAGGTAACATATACCCTAAAGTGGATTTGCTGTTGTCTTGGCCAACCTGATAAACTTGAGTCTGTATAGCCCTCTAGTTTCAATTCAGACCCACCATAAATCATAGATACATCCTTAGTTCTTCTTAAGTACTTTAGGATGTTTTTCACTGTCTTACAGTGATCTTTTCCAGGAATGGACTAATATCAGCTTGTCACACTTAGTGCATAAGCAACATCTAATCTCGTATGTATCATTGCATACATGATAGTCAATGCAGCTTAAGAGTCACTTCTCACTAAATCAACAACTCTTCAATTCACTACACCGCGGTTTAAGGTAACACATACCCTAAAGTGGATTTGTTGTTGTCTTGGCTAGTCTGAAAAACTTGAGTTTGTATAGCCCTCTAGTTTCAATTCAGACCCACCATAAATCATAGATACATCCTTAGTTCTTCTTAAGTACTTTAGGATGTTTTTCACTATCTTATAGTGATCTTGCAACTTCAATACCAAAGAAATATTTCAAAGGACCAAGATTTTTAATCTCAAATTCTTTGGCCAGTCTTCCTTTGAGATTAACTATTTCTTCTCTATTATCCCCTGTCACCACAATGTCATCAACATAAACAATAAGAATGACAGTCTTACCATTTTTCTGTTTGACAAATAGAGTGTGATCTGCTCGACTCTGCTTGTACCAAAATCTTACCATTGCTTTGTGAAATTTACCGAATCAGACTCTAGGAGATTGCTTCAAACCATATAAAGCCTTTCGCAGTTTACAAACCTTACCCTTGGCGACAGATGAAGCAAACCAGCGGGTATTTTCATGTATACTTCTTCTTCCAAGTCACCATGAAGGAATGCATTTTTCACATCAAATTGTTAATATCCCAGCCAAAGTTCGCTGCACATGAGATTATGGTACGAACAGAGTTCATCTTCGCCATAAGAGCAAATGTCTCCTGGTAATCAATCCCATGGTTTTTTTCCATAAGGAAGAGTAACTAGTTCCCAAGTATCATTCTTTTTTAGGACATTCATCTCTTTTATCATAGCATGTTTCCAGTTCTCGTTGCTAATAGCTTCTCTCCACCCCTGAGGAATAGATACAGAAGACAAAGAAGAAATAAAAGAATGGTAGGATGCAGATAATTTATAATATGCTACAAAATTCGAGATAGGATGTTGGGTACAAGATTTAACGTCTTTTCTAAGAGCAATAGGAATGTCAGTATCATCAGAAGAATAAGTAGGATTGGGATTCTCACCATTAGCATTATCAAGACTAGGTTCGGAGCAAGGTTGATGTAGTGGTGCAGCAATGGTGACCTTATTTTTTCCTTTTCGAGCATAGGTCCTCAACACAGGCTCAGGCTGTCTAGCACATGACTCTTGTAACTGTAACTCTCCCTGTGCAGAATCATCAGAAACAACAACAAGAATAGGAGAAGATGGTATAATAGTACTTATAATACCAGCCTCAGAAGAAAGCTTCTCCTCATTAATAACATCCTCCCCCCGAGGAGAAGGTGAAGAGGAATAAAAAGGTTACAATTCCTAAAAAGTTGCATCCCGAGTGACAAATACTTTGTTAGAAGAAGGATGATAACATTTATAACCTTTTTGGGTAAGAGAATAACCAATGAAAACACATCGAAGAGCCTTGGGATCTAATTTTTCCCGAGTGAGAGATTTGTCATGAACATAACACACACAACCAAAAACTCGAGGTGAAGGAGAAGGAATGGTTATGTGCTGAAGAAAAGAGATAGAAATTTTGTTTACAAGGATTATAGAAGGAAGGCGGTTGATAAGGAATGCAACAGTCAGAACCGCATATCTCCATAGAAATTTAGGGGTTGTCATTGTGAACATAAGAGTGCGGGCGACCTCTAGTAAGTGTCGATTTTTCCTTTCCACCACTCCATTTTGTTCTAGAGTTTTGACACAGAAGGTTTGAAGAATGATGCCATACTGAGAGAGGTAAGATTCAAAAAACATGATTATTACTATATTCACGACCATTATAACTATGGAGAATTTTGACCTTAGCGTTAAATTGGGTTTGAATCATTTTATGAAAGTCCTGAAAGCAATCAAAAACTTCATTTTTGGAACGCAAAAGGTAAATCCAAGTGACTCGAGAATGACAATCAATTAAACTAACAAACCGTCTAAAACCAGAACGAGAAACAACTTGAGAAGGTCCCCATACATCAGTATAGATAATAGAAAAAGCTCAGAATGACGACTGTTAATAGCAGAATAAGTCTAACGTTTGTGTTTATCGAATTCACATAGTTCACACAAAAACTGAGTTTAGTTACATTGTTTAACTAAAGATAGATATAAAGACTTCAATACTAAAAAAGAAAGATGACCCAAACGACGATGCCATTGCTGGAGAGAGGTTAGACTTGAGTCAGAAGTAGAGTGAAGAGCCTGAGTAGAGAGCATGTTAGATGAGGGAACATCTAAATCAACTGCACTACCACTGCCAATCTTTTGCCCCGTCACCAAGGCCTGAAAAACACAATAATTTGGAAAAAAGGTTACTGAGCAGTGCATAGATTCAGAAAAACGTTGGACAGATAATAAATTCGCAGTAAATGAAGGGATAGGGAGAACAGATGATAATGTCAATGAAGGGGTACAAACTACAGAACCACTCCCGGAGATAGAAGAAAGGGAGCCATCAGCTACTCGAACCTTGTCTTTTCCAGAGCGGGGCGTGTATGAATTAAAGAGGTTGGAGGACCCAGTCATATGCTCGGAGGCACCTGTGTCTATAATCCAACTAGGGCAAGTGGATGAAACATGAAAGGCACAAGGAAGTATACCTGTCTGGGCATAATGAGAGGAAGTAGATTTGGAACAGAATTTCTGAAACGCTGAGTTTTTCTCAGGAGTGAGTGCAGCAGTAGTGTTTGTAGTGCTGGATACATCAACAGGAGGTGGAGGAGTAGACATGTAGGCATAAGATCTATGTCCATGACCCGACCGACCTCTACGTCCTTTAGGACACCCGTGAAGCTTGAAGCAGCGATCCCTGGTATGATTCTTTCCCCCACAATAGTCACATTCGCGGGACTCCCTCTCAATAGGAGAAGGGATGGGAAAGTCAGGCTTAGGGTACGAAGCAATCATGGTTGATCGGTCAACAACATTTAAATTTAGGACCATTACCCGACGTCTACTTTCCTCTTGCTAGACTCTAGCATGAGCCTCTCGCAGTGATGGAAAAGGTGTCTGACCAAGCAGCTGTGCTCGAACTTGATCAAATTCTATATTCAACCCGGCCAAGAAATCTGCAACTCTATCTTCATTAACAAACTTTTGATAAGCAGCTGTATCTTCTAGACATTTAGCTGAAAAAACCCGGTAATGATCGAGCTCCTGCCACAGTGCATTTATTTCTGCAAAATATTGTGCCACAGACTTCTCCCCTTGACCCAACTCACGGATTCGTTTACGAATATCATATGTCTTAAACATATCACCAGAAATAGAGAAGGTTTGAGAGATAGCTTCCCAAAGTGCATATGCGGTGTCTAAGAACATGTAACTACTCCTCATATTGGGTTCCACTGAGTTAAAATCCATGTTTTTACCATGGAGTTATTAGATTTCCATTCTTCTTGGGCCATACCTGCTTGTATGGGCATGGTGGTTGTACCAGTGATGAAGTGCTGCATCCGGTTAGCTTCAATTGACATACGACATGATTAGGACCAAGCTAGATAATTGTTTTCATCCAATTTAAATGAACTAAGAACCAAAGCAGAGTTGAGATGATGATTTCTAACCAACTGCCCTTTATTGGTTTCAACAGTACCATCACTATAAGTGGAACTAGATTCTGCTATGGTGAGGTAATACCGTAATAGGAGCAATAAGAATTATCCAAGGAAATATCAACAAGGATAATTTACAGGTTCAAAAATAGAACAAAAACCTACTGAGATAACAATAAATTTATTCTAGAACAAGAGTGCAGCTAATTTGTTCTTTAGAAAGCCTACTGAGATAGCAGTACAGAAATCAGCACCTTAACAGTAAGCACAGTCGGCCAAACGAACAACAGTAAGCCAAACACAAACAAACCTGAATTTCTCTCTATAAGACCACTTATATGGGAAGAAGAAAGAGAGGCGACCACCCTGGGAAGAGCCGCGCAGGAGAAGGTTACCAGAAAATGCCTCACGCGCCGACGCGTGGCATCGGCAGTCCGTGTGAGTGGGCGGCGCGTGGTGGCGCGTGCGGCAGTGGGTCGAAAAATTGAAAGTTTCGACTTGGTCGCCCGGCAACAGGTAGCCCAATTATGATCTCAATTTCTCAATATCTAATTGTTCGACTAGTTTTCTGATTGAAAATAAGAATAGCAGCGACGCGGAAGAGAAAAAAAAGGGGGGAAAATTCTACTGATAAAACTGTAGAGGCTCTGATACCAAGTTGAAGTGTAAGAATATGTACACTATTTGTTTTTATTCAGATTACAAGTAGCTACATTTATAGAATTAGGATAGCCCAATTTCTAGGAATAAACAAGGATACATGGAAAACGTGTTTAATACATTAACACATGTTTTCCCCCTAACAGCAAGTTAATCTACTAACATTTGCTAACAATTTGTTATCTCCTACATATCGTTCTTTTGTTGCTTCCTTGTCTTCTATTTTTGTTCCTCAAAAGTGGCAGGAAGCTATACATGATTGTAACTGGAAGGGGGGCATGATAGAAGAAATGAATGCTCTAAAAAAATGACAATTGGGAGCTTGTTACTCTTCCTAAAGAAAAAAAACAGTAGGATGCAAATAGGTTTACACTGTGAAACAAAAGCCAAATGGGTCAATGTAGAGATTAAAAGCAAGATTGGTTGCGAAAGGATATACTCAGACATATGCCATTGATTACCAAGAGACATTTGCTCCAGTTGCTAAAATGAACTCTGTCAGGATCCTTCTATCATGTGCAGCTAACTTTGGCTGGGATCTACAACAGTTAGATGTGAAAAATGCATTCTTGCATGGAGACCTAGAAGAAGAGGTATACATGGATATTTCTCCTGGATTCTTATCAGATGTAACTGAAAGGAAGGTGTGTAAGCTGAAAAAGGTATTGTATGGTATAAAACAATCTCCTAGAGCTTGGTTTGGTAGATTTCATAGTGCTATGCTGAAATTTGGTTACAAGCAAAGTAACGTTGATCATACTCTTTTCATAAAGCGAGTCAGTGGTAGAATTATCGCTTTGATTGTTTATGTAGATGACATTGTTGTGACAAGTAATGATGAGACTGAGATAAATGCTCTCAAAGCTCGACTATCTACTGAATTTGAAGTCAAAGACTTGGGCAACTTAAGATACTTTCTTGGAATTGAGGTTGCTATATCAAGTAGTGGTATTTTTTTGTCTCAACGAAAATATGTCCTTGATTTGCTAGCTGAAACTGACATGTTAGGCTGTAAGCCAGTAAACTCCCTTATTGAGGTTAATCATAGACTGCGGTGGTGTTGGTAATCTAGTATAAAAAGATAGATACCAGAGACTCGTGGGAAGACTTATTTACTTGTCACATACTAGACCAGACATTGCTTATGTAGTGGGAGTCGTGAGTCAGTATATGCATGATCCACGTCACGTACATATGGAGGCAGTTTATCGTATTTTGAGATACTTAAAGTTAGCACGTGGGAGGGGTCTCCTGTTTGGAAGACATGGTCACCTTCAAGTTGAAGGTTACACTGATGCAGATGGGGCTGGCTCTATGGAAGATAGGCGTTCTACATTTGGCTATTGTATTTTCATTGGAGCTAATTTAGTCACCTGGCGCAGCAAGAAACAAGTTGTGGTTGCTCGATCCAGTGCTGAGGCAGAGTATAGAGCAATGGCTCTTGGTGTGTGTGAACTTCTATGGACTCAATATTTGTTAACTGATCAGGGACTTGCAACAAATGCTCCTATGAAGTTGTTTTGCGACAACAAGGTTGCCATCAGCATTGCTCATGATCCAGTACAACATGATAGGACAAAGCATATTAAGATTGATCGACACTGTTACAAGATGTTTATGGAAGATAGGCGTTCTACATTTGGCTATTGTATTTTCATTGGAGCTAATTTAGTCACCTGGCGCAGCAAGAAACAAGTTGTGGTTGCTCGATCCAGTGCTGAGGCAGAGTATAGAGCAATGGCTCTTGGTGTGTGTGAACTTCTATGGACTCAATATTTGTTAACTGATCAGGGACTTGCAACAAATGCTCCTATGAAGTTGTTTTGCGACAACAAGGTTGCCATCAGCATTGCTCATGATCCAGTACAACATGATAGGACAAAGCATATTAAGATTGATCGACACTGTTACAAGATGTTTATGGAAGATAGGCGTTCTACATTTGGCTATTGTATTTTCATTGGAGCTAATTTAGTCACCTGGCGCAGCAAGAAACAAGTCGTGGTTGCTCGATCCAGTGCTGAGGCAGAGTATAGAGCAATGGCTCTTGGTGTGTGTGAACTTCTATGGACTCAATATTTGTTAACTGATCAGGGACTTGCAACAAATGCTCCTATGAAGTTGTTTTGCGACAACAAGGCTGCCATCAACATTGCTCATGATCCAGTACAACATGATAGGACAAAACATATTAAGATTGATCGACACTGTTACAAGATGTTAGTAGATTAACATGCTATTAGGGGAAAAACATGTGTTAGTGTATTAAACATATTTTCCATGTATCTTTGTTTTATTCCTAGAAATTGGGTTATCCTAATTCTATAAATGTAGTTACTTGTAATCTGAATAAAAACAACTGAATGTCCATATTCTTACATGGTATCAAAGCACTGATCCTTTATCAGTGGGAATTTTTTTTCTTCTTTTTTCTTTTTTCGCTGATGTTCCTAGTTTCTATCAGAAAACTAGTTGAACAATTAGATATAGAGGAATTAAGATCATAATTGGAGGACCTGTTGCCAGGCGATCAGACCGGAGATTTCAATTTTCTGACCCACTGCCGCACGCGCCACCTCACTCGCCTGCTGCCGACGACACGCGCCATCATTGATCGACGCGTGAGACCTTTTTCGACGACTTTTTTCGGCGCGACTTTTCCCAGGGTGGTCGTTTCTCTCTCCTCTTACCATCTACAGTGGTCTTAGAAAGAAAAATTCAGGTTTGTTCGTGTTTAGTTTACTATAAGTTTATTTGGCCCAACTGTTAGCTTACTGTTAGCTCCTCAAAGGCTTCCTTTACTGTTATTTCAGTGGACTCGTATAAGATGAATTCTAAAGAACAAATTAGCTACACTAATTTGTTTTTTTTTAGCCTGTAAATTATCCTTGTTGATATTTCCTTGGATAATTCTTGTTGCTCCTATTACCTAACCATGGCAGAATCTAGTTCCACTCATAGTGATGGGATTACTGAAACCAATAAAGGGCAGTTGATTAGAAATCATCATCTCAACTCTGCTTTGGTTCTTAGTCCATTTAAGTTGGGTGGAAACAATTAGCTAGCTTGGTCCCAAGCATGTCATATGTCAATTGAAGCTAACCGGATGCAGCACTTCATCACTAGTACAACAACTATGCTTATACAAGCAGGTGTGGCCCAAGAAGAATGGAAATCTGACAACTCCATGGTAAAAACATGGATTTTTAACTCAATAGAACCCAGTATGAGGAGTAGTTACATGTTCTTAGATACTATATATGCACTTTGGGAGGCTATCTCTCAAACATTCTCTATTTCTGGTGATTTGTCTAAAGTATATGATATCCGTAAACGAATCCGTGAGTTGGGTCAAGAGGAGAAGTCTGTGGCCCAATATTTTACAGAGATAAATGCACTTTAGTAGGAGCTTGATCATTACCGGGTTTTTTCAGCCAAATGTCTAGAAAATACAGCTGCTTATCTAAAGTTTGTTAATGAAGATAGAGTTGCAGATTTCTTGGCCGGTTTGAATATATAATTTGATCAAGTTCGAGCACAGCTGCTTGGTCAGACACCTTTTCCATCACTGCAAGATGCTCATGCTAGAGTCCAGCAAGAGGAAAGTAGACGTCGGGTAATGGTCCTAAATTTAAATCCTGTTGACCGATCAACCATGATTGCTTCGTACCCTAAGCCTGGCTTTCCCATCCCTTCTCCTATTGAGAGGGAGTCCCGCGAATGTGACTATTGTGGGGGAAAGAATCATACTAGGGATCGCTGCTTTAAGCTTCATGGACGTCCTAAAGGACGTAGAGGTCGGTCTGGTCGTGGACGTGGATCTCATGCCTACATGTCTACTCCTCCACCTCCTATTGATGTATCCAGCACTACAGACACTACTACTGCACTCACTCCTGAGAAAATCTCAGCCTTTCAGAAATTCTGTTCCAAATCTACTTCCTCTCATTATGCCTAGACAGGTATACTTCCTTGTGCCTTTCATGTTTCATCCACTTGCCTTAGTTGGATTATAGACACAGGTGCCTCCGAGCATATGACTGGGTCTTCCAACCTATTTAATTCATACACGTCTCGCTCTGAAAAAAATAAGGTTCGAGTACCTGATGGCACTCTCTATCTTCTATCTCCGGGAGTGGTTCTGTTGTTTGTACCCCTTCATTGACATTATCATTTGTTCTCCAATATCCCTTCATTTATTGCAAATTTATTATCTTTCCAACGTCTTTCTGAATCTCTACACTGTTCAGTAACCTTTTTTCCAAGTCATTATGTTTTTCAGGACTTGGTGACGGGGCAGAAGATTGGCAGTGGTAATGCAGTTGATGGTCTCTATTATTTAGATGTTCCCTCATCTAACATGGTCTCTACTCAGGCTCTTCACTCCACTTCCGACTCTAGCCTGACCTCTCTCCATCAATGGCATCGTCGTTTGGGTCATCCTTCCTTTTCAGTATTGGAGTCTTTATTTCCATCTTTAGTTAAACAATGTAACAAAACTCAGTTTTTGTGTGAACCATGTGAATTCGGTAAACATAAACGTTCGACTTATTCTGTTATTAACAGTCGTCATTCTGAGCCTTTTGCTATTATCTATACTGATGTATGGGGACCTTCTCGGGTTGTTTCCTATTTTGGTTTTAAATGGTTTGTTAGCTTTATTGATTGTCATTCTCGTGTCACTTGGATTTACCTTTTGCGTTCCAAGAATGAAGTTTTTGATTGTTTTCAGGACTTTCATAAAATGATTCACACCCAATTTAACGCTAAAGTCAAAATTCTCCATAGTGATAATGGTCGTGAATATAGTAATAATCATGTTTTTGAATCTTACCTCTCTCAGCGTGACATCATTATTCAAACCTCCTGTGTCACAACTCCAGAACAAAATGGAGTGGCGGAAAGGAAATATCGACACTTACTAGAGGTCGCCCGCACTCTTATGTTCACAATAACAACCCCTAAAATTCGATGGGGAGATGCGGTTCTGACTGTTGCATTCCTTGGAAACAAAAGTCTTATCTCTTTTCTCCAGCACGTAACTAGTCCTTTTCCTTCACCTCGAGTTTTTGGTTGTGTGTGCTATGTTCATGATAAATCTCCCACTCGGGGAAAATTAGATCCCAAGGCTCTTCGGTGTGTTTTCATTGGTTATTCTCCAACCCAAAAAGGTTATAAATGTTATCATCCTCCTTCTAACAAAGTATTTGTCACTCGGGATGTAACTTTTTGAGAATTAGAACCGTTTTATTCTTCTACACCTTCTCCTCAGGGGGAGGATGTTATTGATGAGGAGAAGCTTCCTTCTGAGGCTGGTATTACAAGTACTATTATACCATCTTCTCCTGTTCCTGTTGTTGTTTCTGATAATTCTAACTAGGGGGAGTTACAGTTACAAGAGTCATCTGCTAGACAACCTGAGCCTGAGTTGAGGACCTATGTTCGAAAAGGCAAAAATAAGGTCAACATTTTTGTACCACTACACCAACCTTGCTCCGAACCTAGTCTTGATAATATTAATGGTGAGAATCCTAATCCTACTTGTTCTTCTGATGATACTGACATTCCTATTGCTCTTAGAAAATGGGTTAGATCTTGTACCCAACATCCTATCTCGAATTTTGTAGCCTATGATAAATTATTTACATCCTACCATTCCTTTGTTTCTTCCTTGTCTTCTATATCTATTCCTCAGGGGTGGAGAGAAGCAATTAGTAACGAGAACTGGAAACATGCTACGATAGAAGTGATGAATGCCTTGAAAAAGAATGATACTTGGGAACTAGTTACTCTTCCTTGTGGAAAAAAACCAGTTGGTTGCAAATGGGTATATACAGTTAAACAGAAGCCAGATGGGACAGTTGAGAGACTCAAATCCAAGTTAGTTGCAAAAGGGTATACTCAAACCCATGGGATTGATTACCAGGAGACATTTGCTTCTGTGGCGAAGATGAACTATGTTCGTATCATAATCTCATGTGCAGTGTTGGGATATTCAACAATGGATGTAAAAAATGCATTCCTTCATGGTGACTTGGAAGAAGAAGTATACATGGAAATACCCTTTGGTTTTGCTTCATCTGTCACAAAGGGTAAGGTTTGTAAATTGCGAAAGGCTTTATATGGTTTGAAGCAATTTCCTAGAGCCTGATTCGATAAATTTCACAAAGCAATGGTAAGATTTGGGTACAAGCAAAGTCGAGCAGATCACACTCTATTTGTCAAACAGATTTGTCAAACAGATAAATGGTAAGACTTTCATTCTTATTGTTTATGTTGATGACATTGTGGTGACAGGGGATAATAGAGGAGATAGTTAATCTCAAAGGAACACTGGCCAAAGAATTTGAGATCAAAGATCTTGGTCCTTTGAAATATTTCCTTGGTATTGAAGTTGCAAGATCTTTCAGTGGGATTTTTCTATCTCAAAGGAAGTATGTACTTGATCTTTTAACAGAAACTTGCATGTTGGGATGTAAGCCTGCTGATTCTCCTATTGAAGTTAATCATCATCTAGTAGGTGGCACAGGACCCACAATTGATAGAGAGAGATATCAACGTTTGGTGGGACGATTGATATACCTTTTTCATACTAGACCTGATATATCTTATGGTGTGGGAATAGTGAGTCAGTATATGCATGATCCTCGACATTGTCATATGAAAACTGTTTACAGAATTCTGAGGCATCTCGAGTCTGCTCCTGGAAAAAGTTTATTATTTGCACCAAATGGTCATATGAGAGTCGAAGCTTTTTCCGACTCAAATTGGGCTGGCTCTATAGAGGACCGTCGATCTACATCAGACTACTGTTCATTTGTTAGAGGTAATCTTGTTACTTGGCGTAGTAAGAAACAGTATGTGGTGGCAAGATCTAGTGCTGAGGCTGAATATCGAGCTATCGCCTTGGGTATATGTGAACTAATGTGGTTTCAAACTTTGCTAGAATTTGGGTGTTACAACTAAAGGGCCTATACAGTTATTTTGTGATAACAAGGCAATCATTAGTATTGTAAACGACCTAGTTCAACACGATAGAACGAAGCACATTGAGATTGACAGACAATTCATCAAAAAAAAATTAATCAGTGGTCTTATTTGCTTACCTTTTGTAAAAACAGAACATCAGCTAGCTAATATTCTGACTAAGGGACTTAGTGGTAAAATGTTTCAACCATTGTGTTTCAAGTTGGGTATGCGAGATATCTATACACCAACTTAAGGAGGAGTGTTAGCAGATGTTAGTAGATTAACATGCTATTCAGGGAAAAAATATGTGTTAGTGTATTAAACATGTTTTCCATGTATCCTTGTTTTATTCCTAGAAATTGGGCTATCCTAATTCTATAAATGTAGCTACTTGTAATCTAAATAAAAACAACTGAATGTACATATTCTTACAGACACTTTATTAAAGAGAAACTAAGTAATGGTCTCATTTGTATTCCATATGTAAAGTCGGAAGATCAACTTGCTGACGTCTTGACTAAAGGTCTTAGTAGTAATATTTTCACCCTATTGTTTACAAGTTAGGCATGAGAAATATTTATGCTCCAACTTGAGGGGGAGTGTTAAAGTGGCTGTTAAAGTCTTTAACATTTGACATAGTTGGCTGTTAGAGACTTTAACAGTTGGTCCTCAATGGCTGGCTCTTCTATATTTACTATTGATGTAATATGTAGATCTGATCAGATGTGTAGTTGGCCTATATAATGGTCTTACTATCTTTGTGTAAGATACCGCAATAGCAACTAATAAACTCTATTGATGTTCTCTCCATTCTTCTCCTTGCTCCCTTATATTTGAGTTATACTATTCAATAGTACTAAGAGTGGGACAAACAACAGTGATATATATGTGGCAGCATGTCTTCCCATTTGTTGTTAGTGGCTGCAGTTCCAATTGAAATCACCATGTATGGTGGTTATATTGGAATTTATTGACCTTTAAAGTGATTTCTGCCACTGTTCAATGTGTGAAGAATTTCCCATACCAAGAACTCAACCAATTCTTCATGTCAACTGGCTGCACTATGAGTATCCATTGTAGTTTGCTCCTGTAGTTTTCCCAACAAGAAGTTGCATCCTCTCTCCTGAGTCTATTATTTCATAGTCCATATGACCAAGTATGTTGGTGCCGTGTCTTGCTTCCATTGCATAGGTTTCCAATATTCGAATATTCTTTCTCCATTTAGTAGGTGATAAATCTATGAATATAGTTTGTACGGTGTCACTCTGATTGTTTGTACATTTATTTATTTTGTATAGCAAGGAAAAACAAGGTGATGAGGCGACAAACCACATTTATCTTACATCATGCATCTCATCCCTGGAGTAGGAGTCGGATTCTCATTTGGATGGTAATAATTCTTCCTCCAAAACTGTCTACATAATAATAACTCTTTCTTATTTTAGAAGGTTGTTCTTTTCTAAGCAATAAGGTAATCAACATGTTGGTGGGATTTTCGTTGACAGAATATTATGTAATTAGAGTGTAAAAATGTTCAGCCAACTCAGAGAGGCTATAGTTACATACTTCCTTGAGATATTTCAAACGACTTTCGAATTACCAGGAATGAGTGACAAGGCCCCGTCTCTTGTGATTGTGGAGAGCTCTTAATGAATCTTACTACATTATTAAATTTCATTAGTAAAAAACTGCAAGGTACCTTAATAATAATTACAGTTCTCGACACTCATTGAAATAACCTACAATAATATACTTTATTATGATTCGAGAATAGAGATTGTCTGTGAAAGGCAAGTCCCTTTGACAGTTCAACAGATTTTTGGAGTATACCTAGTATAGCTTTAATATGTCATCATTGTTTCATGGCTTATCTTTTCTTTACTTAGTTCCGTGTTATGTTTGAGTATGTTTTGGTTGATTTGTTGTTTGTTGTTTATTGTTGCAGCTTTGCTTTCTCCGACAGTTTAAGAGTTCTATACAGAAGTCAGATTACTTCGCACTGCGACTGGGTTTCATCACCGTGGGTATTTCATTTTCTCTTATTCTCTAGTAATCTACATGCTATAAGAGAGTGTGCGTGTGTGTATGCTTATCTTTGAATCCACCGTTCTTTTATCACTCTCTTGACAACCTCATGACTCAGGATATGCTTTTCCCTTATGTATATCCTCCTTATATAGGATACCTCAAGCCTTGTCCTTAGTCTTGCTTCCACTGCTTGAATAACTGCTCTTAAGTAAAACAAACAGGATATATAAATCATGTGAATAAGAGTCTATGAGATAAAGAAGAGAACATGAAAGTTTGGCAGTCCCATTGAGAAAATACAGAGATGGACTTTAGTGTCTACAGTGAGTGGTGCCAAATAAGAGACGTTAATTAGTACTATTAATAATAGTGTACGATATAACCTGGATAACCATGCAGTGTTGACTGTTGACATTTATCCTGCACGTCTATACTAGTCATGATTGATCGCTGTGTATAAGTACGTAGCCATATGGATATATATACCCAGGAGCTTCTTGTAATTATATCGATTGAATGCCTATTGGAACATGATACCATTTTTCTGAAGCTTCATAGGGGTTACAAGCGAATTTAACTATGCAATTAGAAGTGAAATCAACTGGTATCTAGTGAGTGGTCTTTAACAAACATGTTCATATACTATACTTATCAACTCTTCATATTTACAAGGGAAAAAAGGGTTTTGTATATATTATTACAGTAAAATTCAATGAGAAGTTGAAAAAGATGACAGGTGATAGCTTTGATTTACTTCTGTACATAATATTTTATTGGATATCTTCCCCTTACCTGATTAATGATTATCAATAAATACGGTAACAACTAACACGTACGAAAAAGAGTTCATGTTTTCTTAGAATAGTCTATTTTTATAAGCTATATCTTTTCTGGTGTGTTGCATAAATTCTGTAATCTTGGATCGTCTAAGATACCATCTGTCCTCTTGATCATTAAATTACCATTTATCTCGCTGCTTTATTGTCTTAACAAATACTGCTATATCTTCGTACTGAATCAACTTTTACTCTATCTTGGTGTTGTCATTTCCAGACTCACAAGTTGCCGCTTTCTTATAATTTCCATAATTATATGGTCCGAAGCATGGAAGATGAATTTTATGGGATTGTGGGTATCAGGTACTCCTTTAAGATCATTATTGTAACACAAAAGAAAGTTATGTATTCATTATTCTTCCATTGAAATACAACTTTACTCTTACCAAAAAAAAAAATGAATGAATTTTATCTTCAAGCTAAACAGAAATGGGACAGTAAGCCATGTCTCAGGCCTAAACAAGTTCGATGACTTCTCTTTGGGTTTATTGAAGTAAAATTTTCATCTCAATTGAAAGGTAGTTGCAACTAAACTATGTCTTGGTATTGCAGCTGGCCACTCTGGGGTTATGCCATAATTTGCATCTGCATAAATGTTCATGGTAATGGGTTATATCAGGAAATAAATTTAAATTTTGAGTAACTGAAGTTCAAGATCTAACAACTAGGTCTTGTGTCGTAGGTCTTAACATTTACTTCTGGATTTCATTTATTCCTGCCATTGTAAGTGCTCCCATTTGGTGTTGCCTTTCTACTAGAATATACTATCTCCTGCTTGTTAGTATGTCTTATTTTATTTTTTTTGGTGATTATTGCATGTTGAAGCTTGTAATGTTGGTGGGAACAAAACTCCAGCATGTTGTCTCCTTGTTAGCACTTGAAATCTTGGAGCCAAAGGGGCCATCTGTTGGAAGCCAAGTCAAGCCAAGTGATGATCTATTTTGGTTTGGGAAACCAGAAATTTTATTACGCTTAATACAGTTTATATCATTTCAGGTGATGATTTTGTAATATCTATCTTTTCAACGACAAGGTAGATAACTGTTTCTTATTAATTTGGTCCTTACAATATTTGCTTTTTTTTGCAGAATGCCTTTGAGATGGCGACATTTATCTGGTCCTTGGTAAGAGGAAATCCTCTCAAAATTCTTCTTGTTCCTTTTGATGAAGTATACTTTGTCTCCAACTATTCCATTATAGGGACAGTTTTGTAATAAAATTAAGTATTGAAACTTCCCACTTCTATAAGGCAACTCCTAAATGCTAACTCAAGTAAAGACATGCACCTTTCAAAAGGCTTGATCCTTTACAGGACATGGCTCAATGGGTATTTACAATGTCATTTGACCCATGGCTCATCTAAGATCCTTTCCACACTTTCTGTATTTTAATAAAGTTGTGATATAACCTCATTAATCAACAAAACGAGACATCAAATTGTGTTTCCAGGCTTTATAATGAACTTCATGGTCAATGTTTTCTCATTTGCCTCCTATTAGTATCCGTTGAAAGTAATGAGACTAAAAATGACTTATTTGGGTTTACATATCAACTCTCTCCCCCCTAACAAAAACTTACTGTACTTGAACATAATAACATACCCATATAATTGAACCTTGTTTTTTCTTTTCTATGTGTAGTGGGGATTGGAGCTGCGAGCATGTTTCATGAAGAACCATACAATGATCGTTATCCGGTTGACTTGTGGGTATATTTCTCTCCCTCTCCCTCCCATATAGGCTGTATCTGCAATGTCTCCATTCTATGCATTTAAGACAATTCAATTATTTCCAAAGAAAACAGAAAATAAGTGACTAATCTGTGTTAAGAGTCTTTATCATCGTATACTGAACTTTTACTTGCTAAGGAGATAGTAACTAACAATCTTACCAATTTCTTGTTATTTGCAGGATTGTAGTTCAGTTCTGGTGTAGCTATAGCACTGTGCCTCTAAATGTTATAATCACACAGGTTTTATTATATCGCAAGATACTCATTTCTAAATTAATTTTTTTTTTTTTGTTTTGGTAATCTGAAAAGGACGATTAACTGATTTCAGACAGTCAAATATATTAAGATTAATGTTGCAGTTCATTTAGACATCTTTCATAAACCCTGTTGCTTCCTGATCTTGCAGTTTCTTATATTGGCATTTCGGTCTCAGATTCATTTCTTGCAATATCTTAAGTTGCATTTTCCTCTGTTCATACTTGGTCTATGTATGTAGCATTATCACAAAAATCTACACCTTTTAACGCTAATGACATTCAGGTCTTAGCTAGCTATATTGGAATTGAACCCAAAAACTGATTATAGTCTTTATACTCGATCTTAATCTGGTACGCTAGCGTGGTCACCCAGGTGCAGTCAATGTAGATATCTGCATCTTGCCGTAGCAAATGCAAGCCTGCAGGTTAAACTATCTCCACTTTTCCATTTTCATCTGCAATTTTTTCGTCTCGACTGGGAGTGGAAACTAATAAGCAATAAGTAAAGCGCCACCAACTTGTTCTATTTTACTTGCCTTCATCCTAAAGAGCTGTTAGTGAATTAGTTATAAACCCTAAATATGTAGGTTACTTTTGACTCATGAGCGACTTTCAAGTATAAATATGTTTTGATGCTTTGGCGTAATTCCACCTTACACCCAGCCGCTGTCCTTGGTTGGGATTGATATTGCATTATGCAAAAGTCTCTTTTTCCTTTCATTAACAAAACTAAGGCTATGTTTGTTTGCAAAAAATATACTTGATATTAAACTATTTGTCTTAATTTAATACTACTTCGGACTATTTAATCCCTTTACGAAAGACTATTAGTCCTTAATAATCCTTTAATGTGGAACTATTAGTCTCATAAAGTAATTTGATAGCTTAAAATCATTAATCCCACATTATAATTCTTCATAAATAGCCTTTGGAATGACAAAAAAATAGTCCATAGGACTATTTAAAGGAGTATTAGTCTCCATCATGGGATAAAATAGTCTGAAGTCGTATTAAATTAAGACAAATAGTCCAATCTCAAGCATGTTTTTTGTAAACAAACATGGCCGTAGGGTGTTCACAAAGCTACAACAACTTAGCTCACTAGATTCAGTTCAAGTGCACTCTTCTTTATGTGTGATATATTTACCTTTGGTCCTTGGCTATATCAGATGGGTTCCCGGTGTAAGAAAGCCTTGATTGCAGAGAGTGTCCGAGACTCACTCCACAGTTGGTGCAAAAGAGTGAAGGAGAAGTCCAAGCGCGACGCTGTAAACTCTATAACCACAAGGTCTACATGTTCGCTTGGATCAACCATAGATGAAGGCGATGAAATAATTACTGTGGCATCTGGTACTATATCACCCTGCTCTTCATCAGGTTCACTAAGTCACTTAGACGATAAACTGGTGTCTACTGATCAGCCAGATGCACCGATGATTGGCACATCCAACAGGTCTGATCATGAGCTTTCCATTCGAGTACCAGAATATGCATCATATGACATAAACAATGGGACTGAAGAGAATGTGGAAGATGGAGAGGAGGGAAAAGTTGAGACTCTATTAGACTTGTTTAGAAAGACATGAAGTATGTTCCTTCCTTGGGTACATTATTATTTTTAGAGATTTCAAGATTTGAGAAAAGTTCAGTATCATTGTTACATGGAAGTAGTAGTACTCTTTTCTTTTATCTTTTATGAATGCCTTAGCTTAACAAATATGGAATCAGATGTATACTTCATGTATTATTTGTTAAGTTTGTTATCATACTTTCGATGTTATATTACAACTACTAAATAAACAACTCATTTTTTTATAAGAGTAAATATAAAACAAAAAGTTCATCTTTAATTTTTTAAGAAGAAATGTTTTTATAGAACGAATAAGATGCCTAACATTTTATCACTTTTATCATTCCATCACTAATTTCTTATTTTTATATTATATTCTAATTCATTGTAGAGAAAGTGGTAAATTTAAATTTAAAAAATATATATTTTACTAAAAAAATTATTGTTTTACAAATATATATATCTAAATTTGAACATGATAAAATATTGCCACTTTATAGTATAAAATTATCATTAATTTTAAAATGAGAAAAATTGTATTTTTCAATTTTGAATTGGTGGGAGTATATACATACATACATACATACATACATACATTATAAAGAGGAGGGGGGGGGGGGGGAAGGCAGACAAAAAAAGTTCTCAGTAATTAATTAAGAAAAATATAAAGCTACTAGTAGTCTAGTACAGTAATCATTCTTTTTTGAGTGACTTCAAAAGAGTAAAAATGTAAGTAATAATCATAACAACATTATTATACCTCTGTCAATGAGAATTAAACATAAACAATTTAACTCTCCACCTATTAAACCAGACAGCATTACATATCACAAAACAAATTAAGAAACAGTGGAGGGAGGGGATAGAGAAAAACAGAGCAATCACCAAAACCCCTCAATCCCAATTTACAATATCCTGCTCCTTGTGGGTCTCAATAACAACATCAGATTTAACATAAGCGTGGCAAGTAAGCACATAACCCTGCTCCATTTGCTCATCCTCAAGAAAGGTCTGGTCCGACTGATCAACTTCCCCCGAGACAATTTTTCCGGCGCAGGAGGAGCAAGATCCTGCCCGGCAAGAGTACGACAGGTCAATTCCGATCTCGTCGGCTTGGTCCAGAATGTAGACATCCTCATCGATTTCGAATTCTTTCTCCCCTTCTGGAGTAATCAGCTTCACGTTGTATGTAGCCATACAAGTCAGCCTCCCTCCGCGGCTGCCGGAGGTTTTTAGGCCGAACAGAGACTGACCCGCGTTGGCCCGGAGGCTATTAGAGAATATTCTAGATATTAGAGTATTATTTGTAATATGTAATTTATAGTATTATTTAATAATGCATATAAAAGTAATAATAATAAAAACATTTATGCAGAACATGAGCACATTATAAAATAAGTTAATTGTAAATCCGAGTCCTTTGAATTGACAAAGTCTCCTTAAAGCAAATTTATTCCTTCACTGGTGCTAAAGGATTAATCGAATAATTGCTTTCCAAGATAATTCCAGTTCTTAATTAGAAGCACTTCAAAATTAAGAACACTTCGAACCAAATTAGATGTTATGTACCGAACTTATATGAATATTAACGATGCATGCATGAATGAAAACTGGTAAAACTTACTGCACAATTTTATTGTAGAACGGGACTTTTTACAGTAAAAGGGAAGGATAAAATTGATTCTTCAGAAATGCGCCCACACTGGTTATTTATAGAAAATTTATAGTGATAAATATTTTAAACAAATTTTGTCTAAAAAATATATATCTTGACCGAACGGCGCGCGTGTGGGTTTGAACCAAGTCTTGGCTAGGTCCTCTCCCTTCCACAAAAGTGGGGTGCCCCTTGGGGCCCTTCCCATTAAGCAAACATCCCATATATATGTTCTTTACATTTTCTTCCCACATCCTATGTGGGACTATGCAATTTACACCATATCAAGTAGGTGACTTCCGAGTCAATTTTCTCATTCAATTCTTAATGGATTTGAACAAATAAGAATACTACGTTATACTCCTCGCGGAGGAGAACGTATAGGTGCATAGACCCGACATTCGGAGTGTCGATCTCACATTAAATCGAGCCTCAAAATGCTCTAATATTTAATGTTTCAAATACCATTTCCAACATTATTTATGTATTAGGAAATAAATCAATTATGTAATGCATGATTCTCTCCTACAATTAGGTAAAGATTATCTCCATAATTCTCTCCTTGAGTTAAGCATTCTGTTAGTTCAATATTAGTATAAATATCTCATATTCTCACAATGTAAGGTATCCTATTATGAATAAAATTATCTATGCTATCTTATCAATTCTCTCTCAATATTCTGTTCCAACAGAGGCCAGTGGTCACCACCGGCTGCTGACGGCGTAGGAAGGAGGTGCTCGCCATTGTGCCGGAGATTGTGTCTGCCATTGTAGCTGAGAGAAAGGATGTGAAGGAGTTGAGTTTGGACTTTGGAGTGAGGAAATTAAAAGGTAGGGAGGAGGGGCTTGTGGAAATTGCGTGGCTTTTTTGTGTGGGGATATCTCCCATCCACGTGGCAACATGTTGTGTTACTTTATAATTATTTTATCTATATAACAAAATATAAATAATTTTAAATTTTTCGCTCATCTAATAAATCATCTGAGTCATCTAAAATTTAGCATAAATCTGTTCGTTCATTATTTTCTCCGTCTTTATTTCTCCTTCTTCTTCTACATTTTTCTTTCCCTCCAAACCTTATCCCAATATATTTTTCTTCTATTTTTTTTCTCTCTAAAAAAAATATTTGTGCCGGAGTCACGAGCTTACCACTGCTCAACAATATATATGAAGGAGATTTGATAAGGTATTTTTATTTTTATTTTTTTTTCAATTTGGTCCTCACATTTCTATACAAGTGAACCAATAATGTGCAACACAAAAAAAAAGAGAAAATACTATATAGGTCCAATTTAAACAATTTGGAGAAACGTGGAGAAGAGATAGGAAGATTACGAGGAACTTAGTGAAAACTTACATTTATTAAATAATATAAAATTTCACTAAATTTTCGTAATAGCATATTTTGGTAACATTCTCATCTCAAATAAAAATTTAATGCTATTAAATTAATTTTACTAAATTTTGGTACCTGCATATTTTGGTACCATTCTCTTCTCTAATGAGAATTTAATGCTATTAAATTAATTTCTATACTATCTTATGTTCTCCCAACTTATCATTTATTGTTATTAAACTACTAATTTAGCATTTATTTTAGTAATAATGTTTTATGACCCGAAAGAAAGTTGAAGAGTTTGATCTTTACTTTTCACTAATAGAAGTTAAATAGTTACTCTCACGTTTAACTTTGAAAAAACTTAATATTTTATACAATTTTTATTATGTTTGTGTTTATTTAATTATAACTTTCAACGATGTTAATATAATTCCTTATATTGTAAATTTATGGCTTGACTCAACATCATAAGAAAAAACAATACATATAAAATAGAATACTTTTAGTATTTTCTATTGTATTATGGTTGTTACTTGTAGTATTGTTAAAATGATTTATAAGAAAATTTCATGCTACTTCAAAAAAGTTTAATGTCATTTTGAATTTAACAAAAAAAATATTTAGTATCATACTTAATGAATTTTATAATATTTCTCATAATTTTAATTGACACGTTAAATATTTATAAATATTAATTATGAAAAATTTGTGCGGACGAGTTAGAAAGCTAATTGTTTATATATAACAAAGTAAGAAAAATAAGTCTTACCCCTAGGCTGGATTACCTTTGGTCTAAAGAAAATACTACATAAGTCTAATTTAGACTGGATTACCTTTGGTCTAAAGAAAATACTACACAAGTCTAATTTAAAAAGTAAAGTAGATCCTACATACTTTTTTCTCTTTGTTAATACATAAAATTATTTAAAATAAATTAGTGTCCTTTTAAAAAATTTGTTTTACATACTTTCTTTTAAAAAAAATTTAATTAATATTCTTTTAGAATTTTCATTTTAAATATTTTTTTAAGTACACGGGATGTAAAGTGATTATGTATGTGGCAGCACTTCTTCTACCATATTTCACTAAAGATGTTTTTGATTTGTATAATGATGTAATTTAATTATAAAATAACCTCAAATACTCATATAGTCATAATGAATGGCAAAATATTTCCCTAGGTCCATGTCAATCTAATATTTTTTAAATTAAAACAATAAAATAAAAATTAAGTCTTGAATGATTATTTCAGCTTATTGAAATCAAGCAAGTAGTCCAGTATTCTCATAACAGGTCAGTAAACTCTTGCCCCCTCAATCTCAAAATAAGTGAGTCGGCATGACTAGCTGAGTAGCTCGTACTTTTAAGAGAATATATGGCTAAAACCATCATTATAATACCCTTTGAAACAACCAAAAATTCAAATTAAAAGCTAAAACAATATGGTTAGATTCAATTGTTTTAAATGACAATGGTAAAACAATCGCCAAATGCACATGGAGAATAAAAACTCATTCAATTACTTTAGGATATCCCAAATGGAAATCACCAAGCTATTTTCAGACAAGGAAGTACATAAACATCACAAGAATGAACAACCATTTTCTGATAAATGAACTGAGTTGATCTTAGAATACGTGGAGAAATGAAAGCAAAGAAAATAGGCAAATACAACGCATCTTAATGATGTGTATACACTGCAATACGTATATAAGAGATTTTCCCCCCCACAATTCACAGGGAACAAAATTCGTTTCCTTGAGTCCTTCCCTTGAACGTTAACGCGCCAATAAAAGTAGAAATGAAAAGGAAAAAAACAATGGAGGGGAAGTACTACAAAGAGAAGAGGATAAACTACACGACCGATGAGTCTAATATCATACTAACCTTTTAGATTATAAAACAATCACTGACTTCTAATTTAAGTAAGACAGCTTTCTCTACAGCCCAGGAAAAAGGTAAAAAAGGGGCTCCTCCAGATCTTGAAGAATTACATGCCATCCTTGTTTGTTGTGGACTTCACCTGTAAACACTGTTAGATTCCCCATAGAAATCAAAACGCTTCCGATCAGTTCAGAATGCCTAGTGAGCATGAGGAAGCAACCTTGATTCTTTCTTCTTGGAAAGAACTAGTCACACTTGATATTTCGGTAAATCCTTCTCACAAAAAGATTAGACCCCAAATAACCAACAGCCCCTGGAAAATTGAATTGAGGCATAAAACCAAAGTTATGTAACACAGAAATGAAAAGTTATATGAAGGGAACAATTATATTTTAATTAATTTTGGTAGAGATGGGAGGTCCTGCAGGCAATCCAACAGACAAGACAATTACGCAATGAACAATTCAATCACAATATTTTACAGTAATTTGGTAAAAATCTCTTAAAATACGTAATTTATCAAGATGTCGGTGTAATTTATTTATATTTAGTAACTTCTAGGATTTCATATTATATTGTCAAGATTGTGGTTGGTTGGTCTTGTCTTTTCCTACAAGTGGTTAATAGGTCCCTTTTATCTTCTTCTTCTTCTTCTTTTTTTTTTGTCAAGGGTTCAATAGGTTTACAGATTGGTATGTCTTCTTACTGGGTCAAGTTTTAGTTGCAAATTTAGAAGGTCAGCTAAGTTACACTCCCAATCCAAATAGAAACAAGATTACTCATAATAGCCTATAAATATTTGAATAACCTTTCTATATTAGATTACATTATAGAAAGTTAACAGGGATTGTGTCTTCCTGCACAATACCACACAATCTCACAATTAACTTTTGATTTCATAAAGCTGTTTAACTTCATAAACTATTTATTCATCCAATCAAAACCACTACTTTTAAAGTTTTGGCAATTACAGTCCTTCCCTCTGGCAAGTATTCTAACCTAACGATCCAACTGCACCAAAAAATTGATTGCAGCACTATAGCATTACTCAGGACCTCATGGTAATTTTCTTTTCACTGACCAAAAAGGGTAGGAGAGGCAACTGATTATAACAACCTCTACTAGGGCATTATCATAGTAGCACCTAACCTGTTGGGGAGCTCAAATATGTAACAATCTCTAGTCGGACAATGGGCCTGTTTGTTTCAGCTTTGTTATCCTTATTGCTTATTTCAGACACCAAGTGACATTGGGGCTGTTTGATTCTGGATTACAAGAAAAAGTATGTCGCCAATAAGCAATAATCTTGCCCAAGGCTGCTTTTTTAGATTATTTTAGAGTTGCTGGCTTGCTTACTTTAGTTCATGTACCAACTCTTCTTCCCCATCAAATTATAATAATACAAAGACTACCCCTAATAAATGAAAATACAATATTTGCCATATATTTCAGCTACAGAACTAGTTTAAAAAATATTCAGCTTTATATTCAAATAATACAAACAGGCCTCCCTGCTTATTTTAGCATTACCTTATTAGCAATTATTTTTTTTAACTTATCAGCAATTATAACTTTAGCAAACAGTATCTTTCACCATTTATTGTCAGCTGGAAAAAACAAGCACGTTACCATATCACTTAATCTTATGGGGTAATTACTGGGAAAAAACTCTCTCAGGCAGAAGAAACAATCAGACACCTAATTAGATTCTCCACTGACACAATTGCTATGGATAACCTCTTTGAAAAAGCAGAATATAAATTTCTAAAAATATTGAATGAAAAAATATGACATAATAACAGAGAAATGTCAAAGTAGAAATGCTTACCGCAGAGAATTCCCAAGCCAAGGCAGAACATCAGTGTATATCCAAAGTAAAAGCTGGTTTGGAAGAAACCTGACATCTTAGTCTTCACATAGAAATAATATACCGAATATAAGTACACATAAACAGCTGTTGAGGCAGCTGAGAAGAATGAAGTCCACTGCCAATGATAATTCTCAGCATTTAACAAGAAATATGTTCCCACAATTGTCACACAAACGGTAACAATAATGAGAATCAGAAAAACCAGCAGCATAAAACCATAGACATAATACACCTGTCAATAACAAAAAGATAAGTGAAATTGTTTAATCTCGTGAAAAATAGCATTTTGCATAGTTAACATAGATGATCGTCATGAACTTAAAAGTTGCTAGGCCAAAGGAGAAAAAAAATAATAATAAAATAAAAATCCCTCTGTTCCACAATATAAGATCATTATTGACTATTTAAGTCAATTTAAAACATTTCCAAACTTAAAAATTGGCATGGATTCATTTAATTTCAGTGAATATGATAAACTATCTAAAAAATACTATTAATAATAAAATTTATTGTTTCATGATTTTAATGAGTCATATCAATTTTAAGTTTAAAAGTATCTCAAATTGACTTTCAAAAGTCAATAGTAACAGAGGGAGTGTAATTTAATAGGCTCAGACAAGTCCCATCTTAATACTTGACCAAGAAAAAGAAGAGATCAAGGAAAGTCTCATCTTAATTCATTTTTCTTCTATCGATTCTTTTAGTATTATTATTTTTATTTTTATTGGAGGGGCGGGGGCAACTTCTATCGTTATTTAAAAGTTACTTCACCAAGAAAAAGAAAAGGATTTTAATAAATTAAGGAAAGTTCCCTATTAGGTATTACAACGAAAGGAAAGAATGAAGAGAAGTAGGAGAGGAAGATTCAAGGGTGTGGAAGCATTATTAAAGACAGATGAACGAAAATGCACAATCCAATTCCAACAAACAAATCAGCATCCCCACTTCTTAGTAACACCCACTGAAACGGATCTCTTAATACTGCAAGTGACGCCTCAGAGAAGAGGTAAGATAAATTTTTAGTATAGAATTCCTTTCAATAAAAAAATAAAGACACGCATATACATACATATATATATATATATGCATATGTCTGAGTGTGTGTGCGCGCACGCACACATGTTTATTGGACACTCATTCTTCACTTGTTAGTTGTTATGGAATACTAAAATAAAATTGTTACTAATATTACACTGGTCAAATTGGAGTATTGGATTACTAAATAATCAATCAGACAGCTGTCGAGATGGCACTTTGTGCTCCAATTTTTTTAATAGGTAATTTTGGTCCACCAGAGACATTGAGGTTATTCCTCGAGGCCTGCGCCATTTCTCACACCCCTTGGGGTTGTCGGATGCATTCTGTATGGTATGTATCATTGCATTATGTCATATACATAAAACACAAAATCACTACCGAGTCAGCAGCTGATCTGCAAACCATGGAATCTTGAAAGGATAATTCCGCACTAGGATTTTTCTAGGACCAAAGCCAAAACTAATCATACCCAGGTTCCAACAACATAATCAATTTATATTCTCACAGCAAGAATAGAACTTATGAATTTAAAGCAAGCAATGAGGTTACTAGTTAGATTCTTTTCTGGGGCGTCTAAACAACATTCTAATGCATATCAAAGACAAAGAGGTTCCAACATGCACACTATGGCTCAATCTTTATTGGACTACTTAACTCACATCTATAACTATAAGAAACAATATAATACTTAGATATTCACAAAGGTCAATTCTAGTGGATTACTCAACAATCAAATGCTACAACAATAAGGAACAAAATAATACTATGTAAAAATTATATCAAACTACAAACAAAACAAAAAAAAAATGACTCTAGGAACACTATACCAAACTATTTGAACCTTTGAAATCGTTATTATTTACCTTGTAATTCCAGAAAGAAGTGAAGACAAAATACATCTCAATGAATATGCTGCCAAAGGGTAGCAGTCCTCCCATCACTGAGACTACAGATGGCGTGAGATACCACTTCTTCTCAGGAATTGGACGAGGAATGGTCTTCACACGACACGGATTGTTTGGAGCCCCACTCCAGTTCCTTCCAACAACTGTACCAAGAAGAGCCAGAGGGAAAGAGATAAAACTCCAAATGACGAAAACAACCACCATTGTGCCGAAGGGAATTGCTGCCAGAGATCCATAAAATATAGCAATCGTGTTTAGAACAAAACCAATCCCAAAGCACAAAAACGGAAACAGCGATGCTGTGAGGATCATCGACTTTATCCAGCTCTTCCCTGTGAAGAAGACAGAGAAGTCATACAATGTTTCAATGATAGCAGTACATCAGAACACAAATAAAATAAGAGAGTTCATACCCCCCATGCGTGAATACATCCCACCGCTGACGTAACCAGAAATGAATGACGTGCAAGCATAACATAATATGAAAGTTGTGACAATTGCTCCTCTCCTGGACCACGAAAAAAGTGTGGAGGAAAATTTTGAAGCAAATACAAAGAAAGTTAGCTGTAAATTATGGAGACATTTCATGTTAGTCAAACAAATAATGCATTCCTCCAACTAAAATGCAGAACAAAAGAAACATGATTGGTAAGACAAAATATAAGAGCCTATGTTACAGTAGATCCATGTATAAAGGCTAGAGCCTGCCTGAAACTAAAAGAAGAAGGGAAACAAAACAAATGAAGAAATGAGTTTGCACATATGTATGTAATTGTGTGTGTGTGCATATATATATATATATATAGACAGAGAGAGAGAGAAGGGAGTGAGCTGAGATAACGACCTACATCTTCACAATCAAGAATATGTGCACTAATATGATATTACGAGACAGCAATTAACGAAGTTTTTATTTTATTAGATAACCACCAAAAATATATATACTAAATAGGGACAAATTCAGTGTACTCTTTAGCTACTTGTTTAACATACCCAATGTACAATGTTCCAACTATTGCAATCAAGATAACAAGAAGAACCAGCAATGTCAACTGAGCTCCTGTACCAACCACAGCTGAAAGAACTACCAAATTACGAGGAGGTCTAAAAACATCTCCATGAACAAGTTTCCAACCAGACTCTTCACTTACATCTCTTTCCTGGGAATGTTAGATTTAAAAATCAATAAAGGGCAAATTGAGAGGGGCAAATTAAACTAGTTAATTCTCAAGGTTGTGACTTGTGTGTTACCAGAGTTTCCAAATCATCATCTTCACGAGCATATTTAGCATAGTCATTTCTAAGAGTTCGCATCAATATCATTGATACCAGACCCGTGAGGAAGATAACCATCATAAATGAATTGAAAATAGAGAACCAATGAATCTGCATAAAGAAAAAAACAATCATAAGAAAGTCTATAAAATCCTGATAAGCATTCAAATGTACTCTAAAATAGCAGAATACCAAAAGGCATTCCCTTGAAACTTGACTCCATTAAATTTCAGGTTAGTATAGGAAGATCCCATGCTATAAAAGTTGAATTTGCAAACAACCGAGGCTTTTTTACAGAAACAAAAAAAAAATGAATTATAACAACCAACTTTACTCAATGTAATTCTAACATCAAGGCTTTTATTTGAACCCTAAAAGGACAAATTCTATTAATCGAGATTCACCTGATGCTCAAAAAATGGGTAATCCAGGTAAACATCGAAACGATGAGCAAAAGTGATATTAGTTGGATCCCATTTTACGGAATATGTCAGTTCCAATGTTCTCCCTGCTTCCAAAGGTTTCGGGTTCTCTTGAGTAAGGTTAACATGAATAATCTGCAAGAAAAGGAATTTTTGGTATAGCAACAGGGAAACAGAAAGAATCTGTTGCAAAGGCATTCTAGAGTTTAACCTGATCTTTGTTGTACTGTACAATGATATTCTTATGAGTGTAAAGCACATGCTTGTTATCACTGTTCCTATCGGGATGCAGCTCACCAACAAAACCTATATGATTGAAAATACGACATATTAAAGCAAAAAATCCCAAACCAGACTCTTAAGAACTAAATAACAAAGAGTTTCAGGAATGCATACCCCATAATGGCAGATCATCTGAGCTTGTATCCACCATGTCATAGAACAAAGAAATTGACATCAGAAAAAAAAATAAGGCAACTTGGGGATAACACTTCAAGGAAGTATGCAACTATGCAAACAAATTTTAAACCTTTAACCGGACCGAAATGGCATACAGATGATGAAAGTAGCTATCAAACAACTAATTTATACAACAGAGCACTATAGTTTGAAAAGGAAGACATCCACACATATTAACATATCTCCAAATAAAATAGCTACAGCAAAGCTGCCACAAATTATGAAGTGAAACCAATGTGTATGATTGTGATAAGTTATAATCATTAGGCCCAGTGGCCCACCCATATATGGTCAACTAATCACATTTGGAAGCTTTTATTGTAACATTTTTTTTGTTTATGCTGCTTTACTCTATTTACAGTAAGTCCAATCTCAAACATTAAATATGTAAATGATGGCTCCTACAACTGCAAGCCCGCAGGACATTACTAAAGATACTGGGAGTGAGCATACAAATCAAATCTCCCTAAACACTTGAAATATATATTTACACCGGAACGGGAATGGAACTAAGAGAAGGTTTCTTCATCTAGGAATGCAATCAACTGAAATATAAGATTTGAAATGTAAGATTCTATAGCCTCTAGGTAGTTAATACTATTTATAGTTCCTTTAAATATTATTCAATGGGTCTTTGAAAATATATTTAGGTCAAACTACAACTAAACACCATTATCAAATTTTCAAGTAGTTCAATTTCAAGCAAATTATAATGTAACAAAAAACCTTGTTTCAGTAAAGACTTCTACAATTCGTTTTACTTCATGATAAAAGAGTCTCAGTTTACCTTGTTATTTTCATACAAAATGACTTTGTTCAGGATATATAATCATATGCGCAGTAGGATTTTCATTACAAATAATATGCTCAATCTACAACTTTCCTATATAAATGTAGCCTGAAGTTTGAGTGTAATTTTTAATGAAATTGTCATGTTGGCAATCGTAAGACAGTAAGAAAATAAAAACATAACATACCCATGAAAAATTCAAACCAATAGCTGTTTTCAATAGCATCCTTAAACTGTTTGACCTTTGCTTCATCAAGTTCAAGTTCGCAGATGGCAATCCTCTCCACAGTTTCTGTAATAGACATATAAGAGACATCTTCGTATAACCTCACAACAAAAACCATACAGAAGGCGTACTAAAATATGCTTACTTCGAAACTTTATTTCAATCTGGCTATCAATAAGCTCATTCCCACCCAAGACCTCGCCAAGACCACCCCACTTGTGACCAGGGTTGCCAGCTGGGTGACAAAATGGAAGGCTGTAATAGTTATATGTTTCTTGCGGATTATTGTAAGGCCCAACTTTGTTTACCCATAGTGTTATTGGGTCCTCTGTTTGATACTGCAGAGGAAAGGAAATTTGGTATCAACAAAAGTATTAAGTATGTAGAGCTACCAATAGATGTCAACAAAAAAAGGATAAAAGTCAAGCTCAAGTCCACAGTTCTCACTTCTAAAGAAAGGGAAAACAATTATACAGGCAGAAGGTGAAAAATAAACACATCTGTAACAAAATACATGCAAGGTTACACATTTTCTTGCTTCTTAGCGACATCATTATTTCTCTTATCCTTTAATTCACCTCACCACCGAACGGGTTTTTTAGCAGTACATGAAAAATGAAGAATTTATTCCCATTTGATCTATCAACTTCCACACAGCAGTTTCAAGTCTTGGATCATCATAATCCTTTAAATATATTTAGTTTGCTCTTCTTGGTATCAGTTGGGTGATTCCTAAATCGATGGGAACAAATTTGGCTTGTTGGAGAGGGGCTAGGGTGGAAAACAATATTGTTGTAATATGGAGTAATAATATTTTGCTGCTTCAACATACACTTCCTTTAAATATCCAAGTGTTGCTCATGCCATGCTACTTCTTCATGCAATCTTTCATAACTAGAACCACATGGATACCAAAAATCTTTAAAAATATCTCGACACTCAAAGATTTGCCGTTCAAATTTAATCATCTAGAGTTTTCCTAGGCGGTCTTATTATTTATCTTTCTAATGTCTACATTTGTATATACTAATAACTATACATTGCATATACTAAATGTAAATATTCTAAATTTTAAATGAAAAAAAAATCCAAAAACTATCTTATAAGGAACAACAAATTAATTTCAAGCATTTTTGAGCTTCAAAACCTTCATTAAATCGATATGGTATAGAACTAATTCCACCTAGGCAGGGACCTAGAAGGGTCAAAGAGCTGCTACGTTAAGGATATGAAAATGAAGATCAAAATTCAAAAAATCATCCACAATAAATTTATGGAAATGGCAGACTCAAACTCCATTTTCCTGAAATGAGCAGCTCATACACCGGTACAAAGGTTCTGTTTCTTAAATTTTGATACTACATAATAGACTCAATATCATAAAAGTCTTGCTTCATTTTTCAAAATTAAGAATGACCCTTACGAATGTACAAGAAGTTTGCACCACTGTTTTATAGGTTGACCCTGTCTATTTACAATATAATACTATGATACAAATGCTGATGTAGTTGAATGCACATACTGGAGTGTCAATAAGTTTTTCATCATATTTAAATGGATCCATAATTAGAAAATGAGGGGGAAAACAAGAAAAAGAGTTGGATTGTGAGGGGGACTATTTTGATCCCCTATTAGTAATGCAAGACCCTTGAATGACTGATCTAGCTCCCACAACTGCATAAAATACATGGAAGAAAGACTTCTCTTTCCTTTGTTTAACTAACTCCAGGAAGAAAGCCATAACAGTAATTTATAAAAATCAACTCTATTACTTATGGTCACATTGGTAGGATTGAAGGGAATGGATGAAGGAAGTGAGATGAAAAGGATATAATTCCAGTATTTGATAAGATGGGAAAGCCGGAAGGGAAGAGAGGCAGGATGCAGTATCCTAAGCTGACACCAGGGTTTTTCCCAACATAAATTTTGATAGATAAGATAACGCCGTATTTTTAACCATCAAACAACACTACTCAATCATACGACACCCATTACAATCCTTAATCTAGTCAAGCCCAGTCCTTCCTGCCCAACCAAACAAAACTGGGAATGCAGCTTTCTATTCTTATAAATAGATTTTCCATTCTCCCATATTTCCTTCCCTCCATTCCAAATCAAAACAGCAAATTAGACATACTACAAAAAATGAATATCACGCTACTTGCCACTATCCCTAAATTGATAAAAGGCTATATTGTTACATTCACACAATTGAATATATTTAGGAGGAGAATGTGTGTAAATAGAGATAGAAATGTAAAACGTAAAAACAACTTGAGATCTAAAATCAACACAATGACCGTACATAACACACAAACTATAGTCTTTATATTCTTCATATAACAAATCGAACTCATACATGGACAACATTACACAGATCTGAATAAAATCTCAAAATTTGACAGACAAATTACAAGATCTAATATAAATCAAAGTTGGATGAGGACTATAAAATTAGCTAAAAAAACACTATGGCTGAGACTGAAGTTTACCTTATGATCCGACTCCGAAGCTAACACCACCGGCGAAACGATAAGGAGTACGGCGACGAGGACGATGAGAGAGAGTGATCGGACGGTGGACCACATCGGGATCGCCGCGATTGACCGGATCTAATGGTGAATTCGAGAGAGATCGGAGGTTTAATTATCTTGATTTTACGGGATGTGGGCGTTATTATTCTATATATAAACCAAAAAAGAGCTGGAGCGACCCTCCTATGCCGCTATGCGAGTTGTGACTGAATGGAAGGAAAAACTATCTTAGTTTGTAAATTATTCATGGTTTCAGTCCAACCCTTAAATATATAACTTATTTATGAGGTTTGTAAGAAACATAAAATAATTGCAAATTGAATGAAATCTTTAATTTCTATGCCAAATTTTGTTATTCTAAAATTGAGGTAAAAATTTGCAATAATAACTAAATATATAATAATTAGGCGTCAAGGGATTTTATTTTGAGTCGAGTCACAATAATCTAATAAATTTGACGTAGTCGTTTTGGATAGTCGCAGATCAGTCTCGAATTAATCATTGTATACTTTTTATTATGTTGGTTTTCTCCGATAATTTATATTAATACAATGTATGTTGTGTGTTTATATTGTCATGTCTAAGTACTCACACGCATATATATATAATATATATATAATTATTTGATTTACATGTATGTATATGTCTACCCAACAGAAAAAAAAATTGGACATTTTTTATGTTAACATCGGACGAGCGAAGACTTTTTGCTTTCTATTTTTACCTTTTTTATTTTTTTTATTCAACTTTTTATCTATTACTCTCTTTAACTTTATCTATCTCTCTCACGCTTTCTATTTTTTATTCATTTTATATTAAATCACACACCAATGTGTGTACAAATTACAATAAATATGAATCGACGTTAAGTTACCCTATTTAGAATAACAAATACTATACATAGTAATATTTTTTTTAAAATAGTTTACAATTGTGATTATTGCATAAATAAAAATCAAATAAAATCACATTAATTTTAACTTATGATTTTATAGATGTACTAGAGAAAAAAAATTAAATAAGACTCTTTTGTGTCATGATTTTTTTTTATTCTTTTTTGTTTGCTTTGACTATGAATGAGCTAGCAAATTACATTTATAATAATTAATTTATTTTTCTGAATAAGCTCATTTTCCATAGTTGACAGTTACTATATAAGAATATCACCATATTTTATAATTTTAAACAAGTATGTGTTTTTTTCTTAAACGAATTTTTAAAAAATATCTCTAACTTTGAAACTTGAAGAATAATTTAAAAACAGAAGGAAAGAAAATAAAACAGGCAAACTCCCAATTTGGGCTCTAAATTGATGTTATTTAGTTGGGCTTTGCTAAACTTTTACCATAAATGGGCCATTGAAAACCTTGCCCATAATTATTGCACCACTGGTATATTCCCATTTTGACTATCCTTCTATGTGAAGTTAGACTGATATATATCTATCTCTTCTCTCTCTATATACACAAACTTGTATCTATAGGTACTGCGATTCTTTGGGAATCTTCTCATTCTTTTCCTCTCTATTACACTCCCCTTTTAGCTGTCCTACATATTCTTAGCTTTCGTTCTAAATCACCATATTTCTCAATCAATTCTCTTTACAGTCATCCAAAGATTGCTCATTTTTTCTGCCAATCATTTCAAATTCGAAATCTTGATTGCAAAAAGCCCAAAAAAATCAAGCTTTGTTATAATTTTTTCAGTTTTGGGGTTGATTTTGTGAGACCCTTTTGTAATTTGGCTCAAAAGGTATGAATTAAAGCTGAATTTGCTGGAGATTTGAGGTTAAAAAGGTTAGGGATTTGTGTCTTAAGGAAAGAAAAATGGAGAAGTACGAGCTAGTGAAGGATATTGGGTCTGGGAATTTCGGTGTGGCAAGGCTTATGAGGAATAAGGAAACCAAAGAGCTTGTTGCTATGAAATATATTGAAAGAGGACACAAGGTGTGTGTTGTTTTTTCACATTTGAACTTTCTATTATTATATTTGAAAAAAAAAATCACTATATTTTATTTGGTTTCTTTTATGGTTATTGTAGTATTTGTTGCCAGAAGTTTGGTATTATTTTCCACATTTGAACTTGTCAGACCCCTTTAATTAATTTAATTATCACTGTGTTACTTTGATTTTGATGATTATTATAGTATATGCTGTTGTCATTTGTACATTATATATTTATATTAGTTAAAGAGGACATAAGGTTGGTAATTTTCACATTTAAAATTGTCAGATCACTTAATTTATTCAATAGTCAGTTGACATGGTTTGAGATTTTTTTTCTTTTCCACACACACATATGTGATACATATTTATGTATGTTTGATGGATATATATATATATACACACACACACACACACACACATGTTCATCAACTTCTTTCAAAAGTTCCCATTGTCATGTTTTTGTTCATCTTCAGACTTTATTTTCACTGAATTTGATTGGTGTTCTTCAATTTCAGATTGATGAGAATGTTGCTCGAGAGATCATAAATCATAGATCACTCAGGCATCCGAACATAATAAGATTCAAGGAGGCTAGTATCTTTCCCTTATTTTTAATCTTAATTCATCTGGGTTTCTTACGTGTCGTAAATGGATGTAGCTTAACTTTTCTCATTCTAAGCCTGGATTTTTAACTTGCAGGTGGTACTCACTCCCACCCACCTAGCTATTGTCATGGAGTATGCAGCTGGAGGAGAACTCTTTGAGCGCATCTGCAATGCAGGGAGATTCAGTGAGGATGAGGTATTCTAAATTTTGTTGAGCATTACGGGGAACCAATTTTCAAAGTTTGGCAGCTTATATTTGGATTTGTAGGTTTAGCATTCTCAAGTTTTGATTGGATTATTTTTTTTGTAAAATTTTCAGGCTCGATACTTCTTCCAGCAGTTAATCTCAGGAGTCAACTACTGTCATTCCATGGTAAAAAGAATCTGTGGAGAACTATGTTTGTGTGTGTGTGAGAGAGAGAGAGAGAGAGCGTGCATGTGCATGCTTGTATTCACCTCCATTTGCATGTGTGGGTTTCTACATGTATATGTAGATATGTTTACGTGGTATGGGTAGGTTCTAGGTCAATATGTGGACAAAAGTACAAGATCTAGAGCATAGATCTTGTTGGGTTATGAATAATTGGTTGGTTATATTTATATTTATGGAATATGGGAAATGTGTTTCCTTGTATATTATGGGAAATACATTTTGTTGATTACTTGTAATTTTTGGCAGCTAATATGCCATAGGGACTTGAAGCTGGAGAATACTCTCTTGGATGGGAACCCTGCACCACGCTTGAAAATATGTGATTTTGGCTACTCAAAGGTAACAAATTATTGTTTTAAATTCTACATTGATTCATATTTTGGAAGTCTTTACTTATTGTCTTTATGTCGTTCTGTAGTCATCTCTGCTCCATTCAAGACCCAAATCAACTGTTGGCACTCCAGCATACATTGCTCCAGAGGTTCTTTCTCGCAGGGAATATGATGGCAAGGTAAACTTAAATTTACATTTACACGTACTTGTGTTTAAGACGAAGGATCAATAAGAACTGGATTAATCGAACAGTTTCAAAAAGAAATGTGCATTCAATCAAAGATCACTTACCATTTGCTCCAATTTTAGTTTACTAGAACAATTTAACACAACAAAGTGCATTCTCTAATGATTGTGTTGCTATTCAGGTCCATTCTTAAGGGAGTGCAATAATTAACTATTAAGCTATCTCAACATTTTCATATTAAATTTTGTTCTATTAAAGACCCTTTCCTGGGATTTTCCTGTTCCTTGTGGCTAATTTAATGTATTGTACCTGCTCTTTGCAACCATTTGGTTCCTCCCTGAGTTGCCTGACTATGGGTGTTGCAGATGATTAGTAGTATAGTACCCAAAAATCATAATCTACATTCATTTATCTAAGTTAAATCTGTGCATAGTGATTCTTTTTTTGAATTTACTTGTGGATTTCTTTGCAATATACCAAGTTTGCTTAACAACAAAAGTTATCTTTGTCAAATTTGGAAATATTATTTGTTAAATGGTACGTTGAGTTGACCCACTTGTAGGCAGTCTTTGGGGTATGTGTTGGCATTTTTTATTTTTTTTTGCGTTTCTCTGTTTGTAATGTGAGACTATGATGGTATAATTTAATCAATACCCTTCCAGACCATAGCTCTATATTGATGCTATTGAATCCTTCTGAGTTGAGCAGGTCTGATGCCAAAAGTTTATAGGCCTCAATTTACATGTGTCTAAAATGTTCAATGTGGGAAATGTTGTACTACTGTTGCCTAAGAGACTGACATGTAAGTGAAGTTTTCTCCCGGACCCCCTTCCGCCTTGCACTGCTGTTTTACAATTCTTCTATGGTGTAATTTAGCTATGTATGATGTTTGGAAATAATGAAGCCCCACTCTTGTCATAGGACAAGTAAACTGTAGAATTTTGAAACTTTGTTATCCATCTCTGCCTCTCTTCCTGAAGCAGAGAATACGAATGCCGATTGCTTAGGAGGTTATTTGTTTAATTTTTGATATCTGTTTCAGTTGGCGGATGTATGGTCTTGTGGAGTGACACTATACGTTATGCTGGTTGGAGCATACCCTTTTGAAGACCAACAGGATCCAAAAAATTTCAGGAAGACTATTCAGGTAAATTGTCCTTTTCTTTCTTCTTCTTCTTCCAAGTATTATGATATTGTCTTTTGCTGTCTTTGATCTTGTACTTTCTCATTCTTCTCCAGCGGATAATGGCTGTTCAATACAAGATCCCTGACTATGTTCACATATCTCAAGATTGTAGGCACCTTCTTTCTCGCATATTTGTTGCCAGTGCAGCCAGGGTATGTTTTATTCTGCAGCTAAGGAAATTTGTTTGAATAAGTGGATAAATTTTATGAAAGCACTCAAATACAGTTCTTCTCAAGCCTTGGTGATGTTACCAGATTGATCTCAACTGTATCTTTTTCATTTCTCATTTATGCACAGCTTGTGCTAGACGTTAATTATAACTTACAAGCCTCACATTGTCTGCTTCTAGTTACTTGCCATGGAGCCATACGAGCTTCATCGAAAACATTTAGCTTGATGGCTCTTTGTTTGCTCATCATCATCATTAGTTTGCAGTGTAGAGAACTACAGTCAATGTGCTCCAAGAAGGTTTTATCTTCTCATACACTGCCTTTTAGGTTTGTTAGTAGATTGTTGAAGTTTTCTATAAATGTTGGCAAGAATAGGATATGAAATTTCATAGCAAACATCATAGTCCTTGATTACCTACTTCAATAAGAGCTCAAGGACCTTTTTATAACAGTATTTTGTTTGGGCGTGTGTGTGTCTTATTATCTGTGCTAATTTTTGTTGGTGTTACATTACTATTGGTAACAAGTGAGAAGAAGAGTGTTAGTATTGCCATTCTAAATCTGTTGTGCCTGCAGAGGATCACCATTAAAGAAATCAAGAACCACCCATGGTTTTTGAAGAACTTGCCAAGGGAGTTAACAGAAGCAGCTCAAGTCATGTACTACAAGAAGGAAAACCCAGCATTTTCTCTCCAAAGTGTGGAAGACATAATGAAAATTGTGGGAGAAGCCAAAATCCCTCCTCCAGTTTCCCGTTCGATCGGAGGGTTTGGCTGGGGAGAGGAAGAAGATGCCGATAAAGTTGCCGTGGAAGGTGAGGTGGAAGAGGACGAGTATGATAAGCGAGTGAAGGAGGCACATGAAAGTGGAGAAGTTCCTCTTACCTAAGTATACAACCCTTTCTGCGTTAAATAAGAATAGAGTTCTGGAATCTATTTACTCCAATATGGTCTTATGGTTGTATAAAACGTGTTTAATTCTCAAGATACTGAGATTAAATAAGGTTTTGTAAATTTTGTGATGGAGTTGATAGGTTTGTGGATTCCAATTGTGTGAGAATACTAGGTCTTGTGCTGCTGTTGTGAACTTGAAAGTATTTAGTAGTTGAATTACAGGTTTGAGTTGAAATTGGTTTTCGGGCTTGGATTAGTATAAGAATGGGTTCTGAACAATGGTATTTGAGGAGGATTTGCCCTCTCAAAGTACTTAAATTGTTGCATTATATTATTATAACATACATTTACTTGTTTTATTATTGGTTACATTTTCAATTTACTTTAATATATTTGTTAAATTTTGAATCAAATTAATTGTTTTAAGAGTCACTAATCTTGTAAAATTGTAATAACTTTGCCGGTCCTTTAGAAGACTAGAAGAGTTTGAGGTCAACTCCACAGACGAATAAAATAACATTCAGGCTCTTGATTTTGTTAGAAAATCAAGGTCTACAGCCGTGTGCTACAAGGGAAAAACTTATGTCGTGGTTTGGTGGATGTGGCCTTCTTCCACCAAGTGATCCCAACTTGTTCTAGTGGGACATTGTGACTGATGGGTACAGCAACCAGTAACACCCGTCATGCGGATTAATATTTTGGGTACCACCACCAGTAAAAACCATCACGCGGGTTGCTAGTGCTTTTAGACAATGAATTAAACCTTATTTCTGGGGAAAAAATTAGCAAAAGCGATTCCCGTAGTAGCAACAAGCGAAATAAGAGCAGCTTAACCGTTTTCGAAACGGGATTGTGGGAGAGCAATACAAGTGTCGTGCTGCTAGGCTCGGTGGAGCCAATGTTCAAGTACCTGACACTACGGCGCTGAAGTAATCCACACCATACTCCCAAGAAGAGACGATGGGGATAAGTTTCATCATCGAGAGAGAAACAACCCGTATCACCAGCTAAGATCCCTAAATGACCGCTCAGTGATAAAGGAGGTAGCGGTGCAGAGACAGTCAGGAGGTTTGCCTAGAAGCAGCCACCCTTGAAAGTGTGTAATAGCTCACGAGTGTGTAATAGCTCACTGATCGAGCGCTCTTGCGCTGAAGATGAACGGGGAAAAGCTCGAACACTTGTACTAAAGAAACAAGTAAGCGTAATACCTCCTAGATAATAAAATATGTTAACATGATCACTGAATTATTCCACAGTAGAAGCAATAGAAACGAATTGTGCATTCGGTCCAAAGGTTTTCTAAAAGATTGTAAATCTTCAACAAAAAATGGGAAGAAAAAAAAGAATCAATGTGTAGATTCTCTTCTATTCTGGCAAAGGGGCGGCTAGTGTGAGATGTTCCATGCCAAAAGGGATTGATTCGCAAATGCTACCTTGACAGAAGGTTTGGACTCGGGTCGTTGCAATTCCAGTAAGGATCACAGTCAAATTGGATGCCCATTCAAAACAATCCAAACGCAAAAACCTTTGTTTGCGCTAACAAGTCAATAGCAAACCAAACATGCTGGAACAGGCATACCAGTTTCTTGCAAGGCCATCTGCCTGGAGCTTGCATTGTAATCAAAAGATCTTGTGCTGCAACACATCTACCAAATTCAGACTTAGGGGTGTGTGTGTGTGTATATATATATATATAGAGAGAGAGAGGAAGAGGATCAAGAGCATACCCTCGTACATGACATACCAAGCATATCCCTTTTAGCGACAGACCGGGCGACAGTTTGGTCCGTCGCCATAAGTTCGGTCCGTCGCTATAGCTTTTAACGACAGACAACATATAGCGACGAACTGAACCTATAGCGACGGACCGAACCTATAGCGACGGACCAAACCGTCGCCCGGTCCGTCGTTAAAGGGAGTATGCTTGGTATTTTATATAAGGGGGTATGCTCTTGATCCTCTTCCTATATATATATATATATATATATATATATATAGGGGAAATTTCTCCAACGGACCGGTCCGTTAACGGACCAGCTATGCCGACGGGTTTTTTGGTCTATGGCGACGGTTTATACCGTCGCCATAGCTATGTATGGCTATGGCGACGGTTCAACCCGTCGCCATAGACCACAAAACCGTCGCCATAGCCGGTCCGTTGGAGAGCCTCTCCCTATATATATATATATATGCTAGTGTTGTTAAAAGAATTGTTTCAAAATCAGAAGACCTTCATTAACTAAGATATATATGAATGAAGTGATCGAGTGAACATCGATGGGCATCACCTGCAACAAACTGGGGAGAGACAAGAGCATGACCTACCAAGTATCTCAAAGGAGCATTCTTCTTTTGATCAGAAAAGGCAACAAAAGATGCAAGAAGCCCATTTTCTTTATAAATCTTGGGTTCCAATGGAAAGCTCGAAAATTACAAGTACATAGCTTGATTGTGTCATCATAATAGATTGCCCAAAAAATTACATGTGCTTGAGTGGAATTATGTTTGTACATAAGACATCATGATGACACAATCAAGCTATGTACTTGTAATTTTCAACATAAGAATCAGTATCTCCGAGGAGCAGAAGGAGTATATAAGAATCAAGGTATTCAGTTGCTCGAAAATATGTTTGTACAAAATATTAGAGATACATTTTCCTTTTTTAGTTCAACATAAGATGAGTATTACCGAAGGAAGGATTAAAATCTTTGATCAGTTTAAAACAATGCACTTAAACCCCGTCGCTTGCCTCAGTGGTTTAAGGAAAAACTTGGGACCAGCCATAAACCCGGAGATCTTGAAAAACTCCACTTTATAAAAAAAAATAAAAATGCATTTAACTAGGAACATGTTTCAAATGTGAAAATACAACTAAAATGGTAAAAGTTCAGCATCCAAGGCACCAGATGGGTTCAGAAAAATGTCACATGTTACCAATTTTCCAAGATTATACGAAGTGGTAGCTCATTTTTGTCAAATCCTTCATTAGAATTCACAACTCTGAGGCTTATACAAGTTATAGAAGGAACTGGCTCTTTATTGATAGTATTAATGGAAAGACGCAGCTAAAAAGTTGCAAGTACATGGTTAAAAAATCAGAATAAAAACCGATTTAGCTATGCTAATGGAACAGGAAAAATTCTCAGCCCCCCATCAAGGACTGCCCCTGATTTGAGGTAGACGCGAGGAGGCCTTGGGGTGAAGGTAGCACACTAATTCTATCCTCCTTTCCTGGTTAGGAGATTCTATTGCTCGAGTATCCTTAGCCCAGATATCAAATAATATAACAGATATAATTAAATGAATAGTATTGCTAGTTGACACAATAATAGCAGTATAGCACTGATATGGCTACCAAATATTCAGCCCTGAATTGCTTACCCAGAAAATGCATCAAAGGCCATATTAGACTAATCGTGCAGCACCTCCTCTATCTCCTGTCTACGAAGAAAGAAACTAATAGTCAGTTTGAGACATAAATATTGCTCCCTCCGTTCCAAAATTAGAGATACATTTGTGAAACGACGACTTTTAAGGATTATTTTTATGTTCTCAAGTATAACTTCAGTATTAGTTAGGAATTTAGCTGTGGTGGTGTGATATTGAAAATGATAGTAAAAAAGTAATGACAAATTAAGAACATCATTTCACTTTATAGTCTTAAAATAGAAATGTATTTCTAATTTTGGAATGAACTAAAAAAGGAAAATGTATCTCTAACTTTGGAGCAGAAGGAGTACATCTTTGCTACGAATCAGTATCTCCGAGGAAAAGATACACATCAAGGGTCTCCAGATGGTGCTCCTGTATTACTTTCTTTATTGGCCACAAACACCATATAATTATCCAATACTCCTTAGAGAACTATGTTCAAAAGTATTTATATTATGCGATTGCAAGGTATATCGCTTGTTCTCTAGAATGCCAAAGAAACAGCATAAGTTATAGATAATACAACAAATGCAAATCAGTTCTTTGGTCACCAAAAGGATAAGGGCTAATCAGAAGTTGAGCATGTTGCCATACATATTCAAGCTAGCTCCCCTGCTTTACTTCTTCAACTTCTGGTCACTTCCTCAGCATCCATTTTCGGAGTTGCAAACAACTATACATCAAAATAAACAATAAAAAAGACCAAATTACAAAATAGATATCCCTTAGGACCCAAAAAATGAGAGAGGGAGAGAGTAACATATCCCTTGCTGATACAGTACACCAAAAGACAAGACAAACATGTAATTATAACCATACAGTTCCAACATAAGGCAAATATAGGGCGTAGGTGAGAATAACCTATTAGGAGTGATCATCACAACCTTCCACAGGAATAACATAATCAAGAATGTAAGAGCATATTAATCTGAAGCAAAGGTCTTCACCATCTCCAACATCAACATTACAGATATTTCTCACATTTCAGTAAAAACAAAGAATCCATGAAATTTTGCAGGTGCATCTGAGTCGACCACTTTGCTGCAGTTTTTGACTTTAAAGTTTAAATCCTTCAGATTTTTCATGACATTTCAGTGATAGAAAGTAGAAACCGCAAAACATGTTCAATGTCCAGACCTTATGCATCATGACAAGGTATGAGCTTAGTCGGAATTCACATCAAGCTCATTCCACTACGTTCAAACTCGGCTTATTTAGCACGAGGTGAGCAAAGTCCAAATCTTGACAAGTCAAGCTCGAGAACTTATAATTCCTATATGCAAAATACATTATATACATACATTTTTTACACGAGTTATTCTTTAGTCAAGCCTATAAGAGCAAGCTTAGACAAACCAATTCAATTGAGGCTTATTGTTATCAGTTGAGCGTAACATGTTCAAACTCAACTTAATTAGTTTAAAAGTTGCATTTGGTTGAGCGACTGGATACTCAACTTAATTAGTTTAAAAGTTGCATTTGGTTGAGCAACCTTATCCAGTCGGCTTGCAAATTGTAATGGTTCGCTTACAGAATCAGCGAGATATTACAGAATCATGACTACTACTGATGAAGGATGCATCGTCTTAGTTATAGTCGAAGTGATATAGAGATCAAACTTTGACACAAACGAGAATGGAATTTGTTTTTTCAACAAGTACACAAACGAGAATGGAATTTGTTTTTTCAACAAGTACACAAACCAGAATGGAATAATACGTTTTAATAAAAAAAAAAGGGAAAAAAAGAGAAAAGAGGAAGAATAAAATGCTAATAAATCTGCAATCAACACAGGGCATTGCAACAGAGAAGATACATCCAATAATCAAACCATATTGGAACTATACATCTTCAAAGGCAAAACAGGGTTGGTGGTCTTCGTTGCATCAAACCACCACACACACAAATTGCAATAGGTAAGAGTCATTTGATACTTGGCAAAACTTTAAAGTTGGAGAACGAATATAAAGTATAAAGTACACTTTCCATTCAATTATAATATAATTTAAAGATCAATAACACAAAGATTTCAATAAATTAAGAAATAGAGTAAGCCCGGGCTATGACGAGTGACAAAAAAATAACATCAAGATACAGAATAAAAAGTATCACAAGTTAAAGATGAACAATTAAATTGTATGAGGTAAAGGGCATATCAATCTTAATCTCAAGCTGATCTCTTCCGGTTATCTCTTGTAGTAGATTATACCTTGACAGCTTTAAATGCAGGGTGAAGCAACCCAAGCTCATCCTTGACCTCTAGAGGATTGCTAGTTTCATTTCTCGTTCTCTTAACTCTCCGACTAGCAAGTGATTTATGTGTGAACCCGTACATCTGCAGAATCTGGTTATCCCCGAAATTGAATGCCCTATCCATCTGCTTCAAGCACCTCTCCACCGGATAATCCCCAAACTTCCCACACGGCTTGCAACCCACAAAGTGAGTCACAAGCGGCCACCTATGATCACCAAGACCAGGTTTGTAATTTTCAATCATCTCCTCATACCGATCGACCAAAATCCCCCAATACCCATGCAAATAGTAATGATTCTCAAGATACACCTTCTCAGCCCACTTATCCCTCTGTGACATCAACAAATACACCATTGCAGACTGATCATCAGCTTCGAAAACTGGCCTATCCTTAAGCTCCCTAGTTAATATCCTCCCCGCTTCATCCCTTACTTTCCCTTTCGGGCCCATTGGAGCCCAAGCATCCAAAATATCCAAAGACCACTGACAATTCCTCAACAAAAAACTCCCAGTATTCAATCCAATCCAATTCTTGTCATCATACACCATTTCATTCCACCCGTGCATCACTAAATTCCGATCCTCATATCGCTTCCACGGTATCTCAAACGCCATATCCGTAAACATTGCATCACTATCCATCCACCACAAAAACTCAACTTCAGGATGTGACAACAAAAGTTTTCGAATCAAAGGAAGTTTAGCCCAAAACCCAGCCATTTCTGCATCCAACAAAGCCATATTGTAAAAAACTTCAATCCCATGAAGCCTGCAATAATCAATCTTGTTCTTAATAGCTTTCAGCAAATAATGATCCCCAACTGGGTTTTCACAAGGTTTTGGCGCGGACCCAGTTACCAACAAAACCCTAGGCTTATGGGGTCTAACAAAATTAGGGAAATCAGGGTTTTTCTTTAACCATCCAGCTCTTTGCTCATCCCAATCAGAGATCTTTGGTCCAAGACTATAGGGCTTGTTTGGATCCCTTTTTTCTTCAGCTTCTTCATCAACAAACAACTTATTAATATCAAATTCTGCGTAATTATTACTCCCCTTAGCCACCGAATCGTCGGTGGCAACTTCTTCCAGTACGCGGCGGGGCTCCGCGCGCTTCCGGTAGTGAGAGAAAGTTTCCCGGATCTCCTTCAAGTCCTGCTCCGGCGTACCGAACTTTCCGGCGCCGAGATTGCCACGTAGGACGACGACGGTTAAGACCAAACAGAGGAGTGTGAGCTTCCCGTTTCTTAGGATCCGGTGGAACTGCCGGCTCCGGCGTTGTCCCAAACACTGCTCCAGCATTCCGATGAAAGAGATAAAAAATCGAAACTTTTGAAGCTAAAGATTTGAGATTTACAAATTGGTGTCTAAAAAATGGAAATTAAACTACTAAAAGTATGGGAATTAAATCCCATTCAAACAAACAAAAAAAATTGGATTCTGGGTGTCGAATTGATGGGAGATTTCGGATTAACAAACCAACAGTGATTGTGGAAATTCTTGGGGTTTGGAATATGAATCTTTTGTTTTTGTTTTGTTAAAGTCGATGGGGGAGGAGTGAGAAAGATGAATTAGTAGAAGGGTAGATTCAGATTTTAGAGAGAGAATTGGAGTAAACAAAGGAGTGGAATAGGAAGAGTGACGAGTGTTAATACTGTAATTTGTTCCGACAATTTTTTTATATTTGTAAGGTTTGTTTTTTCTCACGTAATAACGTTTAGGAAATAGTACTAATATAGTAGTAGTGTTTTGTCTGAAAGGGACGGTTCTCAAGTTGGTCCAATATCTGATGGACAAGTGTCCCAAAATTTTGGTCATTTTTCGGATTTAGTTTTGGACAAAGTATTATTACCATTACTTGGGTGAGATTATTAATTAAGTTTTCTATTTCGGAAAATTATTGGATTTTACTAATTTATTACTCCACCGTTCCACTATTGCAAAAATAAAAATATATGTTATTTTAAAAAAAATGAATAGTAATAAATTATTAAAAAATAACATAAAATTATCAAATTTATCATGATATTTTCATTATTTATCTTTAATATTCAATAATTATGTAAATAAATTTTGTAAACATAAAATAGAAACTTGTTATTATTCTTTTCCCATGATTGAAGTTGAAAGGCTGAAACTTTTAGGAGTTAAATAAAATATTCATGTTATGCTTCTTGTCATCTTATGTGAATTTAATACCACTAATAATAATAATAATGCTGGAGAGTAACATATCAACATCATCTGATCTGTGTTTCATTTCGTTGACTGCTGGTTGTAGGTATATAAAATTTAAGACTGTCCAAATACTTACGTTAATATAATTTATATTTTTGATATAGTTAAATACTTGCACCACATCAAAGTAAAATTATCGCCAGCCAGCTGTTGAATAAAGTAAATACGTTATTGACAAACCTCGATATTTGTAATAATAGCCATAATAAATAAATAAATAAATACCTTTCTTTTCCACAAAAGAATCTTATTTTATTTTTATTTATTTTTCCTAGTCAAACATGTGAAATCGGAGTATTAATTAATGCAATGCAATAATTAGTATTGTAAACTAGAAGGGAGCGGGCAACATGGGAGGCATGTCCAACTGGCCCACGTGCATGCCATCCGCATCGCAGGCAAAGACAATATCAATTGAGTAAATCTACACAAACATCACATCTACTCTAATTTTCCCGATGTACAGCTGGACAGGTGGTTTTACATTATTTTTTTTTCTTTTTTTAATTCCTTGCTTTTCTGTCTTGTAGCACAATGGGTCTTTTTACATCATTTTTTTTATTTTCTTGCTTCTCTGTCCTCTCAGGCTCTCACGCATTTCTCTCTCTCTTCTTTTCCCCAAATCCTGATAAACTCCAATTCACCCCGGTGCTAAATTAGCTGGTGCAAAGAATTATGGCCGATGAGTAGAGAACATAACCAGCACCAACAAGCCTGGTTCACTCTGAAGCGAATTTATTGTTGCATTTTCCTCCACTGGCAGATGATCTACTTCCGCAAGGCGATTATAGATCCCAAAGATTGTTCCAATTGGAATAGAGGCATCTATATTACGGGAACCATCTAAAGGATCTGTGACCGCCACAAAGGGGTCATCATCAGCTATCCAAACTGGAGCGTCGTCTTCTTCTGAAGCCATAACTGCAACTTTTATTTATTAATTTTTTTATTTTTCTTGTGGGGATTTCGATTTTTGTTAAATTGTTATGGGATTCTATTTATTGGTGTCTGCATTTTAGTTTGAATTAGGCTGATCTCATATATAATACCTTGTTGTGTGTAAAGGTTTTTGAAGAAAAGGAAGGGAAAATGAGAAGGTGCCCTGGTTTCAATTGTAGTGGCAGTAAAGTGAATTTTTCAATTTTATTGAGAATGAGAAAGTGACGAGAATGGGTTAATTTCCTGTAATTGATCCAATTGCCCTTTTTTATTTGTACCCTTCTTCTTTCGCATGCTAATAAATTAATTTGGGAATACACACCAAGTGTTTGTGTTTATGTTTATGTGTAATTTCGATTTTGTTAAATTGTTATGGGATGCTGTTTTATTGGTCTATGCATTTATACGTGCACTTGATATGTAAAATTAGAGTAAATGTCCCGGTTTCAATTGTAGTAGCAGTAGATTAAATTTTTTCAATTTTATTGAGAATGAGAATGTGCCCTGGTTGCTTCTTGTTGGTTGATGCTACTGATGGGCTTTGTCGCGTTTTGGCTGCTGCTTGGTTATGTATGTGCTGGTTGTTGTGCAGCTGCTGATTGGTGTTGGGGCTTCTGCTGCTGGGTTTTTTTTTGCAACTGCTGGTTTGTTACTGATTTTGCTTTGTGGGTCTGCTTTTATTGCTCTATTTTGTTTGTTGTTGGTTGGTGCTATGCAGGTGGTATGTTGTTGTAACCTTGTTGTTGTGATGTGCATTTTGTGCTGTTTTGTGCAGCTTTTGGGCTATTTTTGTTGTGGTGTTGCTGGCCCTTGGTTTTGGGCTTCTGCTCTTGTTCTGCTTTATTAAAAATCAAATGCGCACACAGTCTGATGGTGTTTTTGATAGTCCAACTCAGTACTTGAAGCATTCGGCTATTGTATTATTTGTAGTTCTTGAGCTATTAAACTATTGTATCATCGATTTTTTTTTATTACATGGGGTATGCCCCTTGTAAACATGTAAATCATGATTACTGTTTATGAAATGAATTCAATGGTTGTGTTCATCAAGTTAGTCTGTTCTAGTAACTTCTTTTATCCACTGAGCCACCTCCTTTTTGTTTTCATCTATCATAATGTTGAGCAATGGACTAAAAGAAAAGATGAGCATATGTATCATCATTCAATACTCAGAAAAAAGGAAGAAAAATACATCCATCAAAGGTAAATCAACATTTTGTTCTCAAGTTAAAATAAGCAAGCACACAATGTATGAAATATATATATATATATATATATATATATATATATATATATATATATATATATCAAAACAATAGAAAACTGAAGAATTTTTAATAGGTACAACCTCAAGAATACCCCACCCCGTTGGCAGCAAGTCCAATTCAACAAGAAACTAAAACAGTATTAATGAAATATAACAATTGGTCTAGCCAATTATATATACTAGACCAAATATACAACTAACCCAAGTCAAAAGTCGTTGTAGCCAACATTGGAAGTGCCTTCATCTATAGACCCAAAATTCCACACTGCGCCAAGATATGGAAGTTCATCTCCCCATATCCACCTACAAGTTACAAGAAAAATCAGCAATGTTAAGTGAGTTCATACATATAAAATAAAAATAATAACCATACGAAAATGAAGAAAAATGAATCATTACTCACATTCAAGTTAATATTTTCATGATGACTCTCTTGTATCTCATGAAAAATAGGTGTCTGATTAATAGTCGTATCAAGCTCAAATATCTGAAATAAAAGAAGCATAATTTCTTATTTCATGACCCTGCGATCGTAGCATATATACATATATATATATAACAACAACGAAAAATCATACCTTATTCATATTCTTTGTGTTTCTTGATTCAAACTTATTTTTACTTTTTTTTGTCCTTTCTGTTTGAATTTCAACGAAACTTGTTCCACCTTACCTACGTTCCTTTTAGTAGGAGGACGCCCCTTGCATTGGTTCTTTATTGGTGAAAGTAATTTATGGCTTTCATTTGGGCCGTCATTCTCAGATCCACTCGCGTTTGACTTTTGAGTATGTTGAGTTTTTGCACAAATTTCATCCTCCGTATTCCATTCCAACTTTAGTTCAAGAAGCCGGCCTACAAGTTGGTCACATCTTTTTTGAGTGTCATATGCAATGTCCGCAACATCGAAAAAAATATTACACACCTTGTCATATCTCTGTCCCGGTTCCGTGTCTTTCCAAACATTATAAGTGACTTTAACTTTAGTATGGCGTCGTTTTATTTCCTTTCTCCACCTCCTCAAAGTGTATTTCGTTGTAACGGTAAATATAAACCTTTCAAAATGAAGAACCTTAACTATATGCTTACATAAAATTCCTCGAAATTCAAATAATTTACAATTACACTTCACATCAAATTCAAATTCATCTTCCCCTTAAATGAAGCAAACTTTGAAGTTCACAATTTTTTGGCGATCTTTTTTTTCTCCAAAGTAACAAAGTTGTTTTACTTCGTAATGGAATATTTTATCATGAGATTCGACAAACCTTGAATCGCAATACATTCCTCCATCCGCCACTCCTGTTTGAAACTCTATAAACTTAGAATTGGTATAAACCTCTTGAAATTGTTTTTCAATGGCATGATGTGTAACACAAGGTATATGTGAAGTCAAAGAATGAGAGTCCGCTGCTATTTCTTTTCCACTTTACTCCTTAACGCATTATCATATTGGTCCATAAAATATTTCAAGGAAGTTTTTGCATTGACAAATCCATCAAAAAAAGCATTCATGCTTTCACTTCTTTGTGTCGTAGACATTCCCGCCTAAAAACAATCTTTGACAAAATAAGGAACCCACCGATGTCTTTCATTATACAATCCTTCCAACCACTCATTGTTCTCAAGATCATAATTTTCTATCATTGCCTTCCATTCACATTCAAAATAATCATAAACAACGTTATGTAACGTAAATTTAATTGATTCATAATGCCCATATCCTTTTAATTTTTCAGGAACTTTCTTCATTATATGCCACAAACACCATCGGTGGCGAGCATTGGGAAAAACTATCTCAACCGCATTTTTCATCGTTTTGTCTTGATCAGTAATAATGTCGTGTGGAGCTTTTCTAGACATGGAAGAAAGCCACGCATCAAACAACCAAATAAAAGTGTTAGTATCTTCATTCGATATCAAGCCACAAACAAGTAGTATGGATTGTCCATGATGGTTAACTCCAACAAAAGGAGCAAACGACATATCATATTTATTAGTCAAATAGGTAGTGTCAAATGTGATGATATTACCAAACTCCTCATACGCAGCTCTAGACCTCGAATCCACCCAAAATAAATTTCTGATCCGATTTTCTTCATCTGGGTCTATTACATAGAAAAAGTTAGAATCCACTACTTGAACTTTAACAAAATAACTTTGAAGTCCACTAGCATCACCCTCAACTTTTTAAATTTTTTCATATAATTTTCACAATCTTTCTTTAAACAAGGCATTCTATTTTCTCCATACTCAATTCTAAGTGAATTATAACTTTTATTCATTGGTATCCCAACATCATTGTTTAGCTCAAGTCTCCTCTTTATATAAGGGGTCGTATGTCGATTACATCGGTGAAAGCGAGACTTACTTGGACTTAAACCATGATTATGTACAAGCTCTAAAGTGGTAATACCCCATTTTCCATCATTTAATAACTTGGCACAAATCTTAGCCTTACAACCTGCTTTAATAACTGGATGCGGTTTTAGAGTAATCTTTGAGTTCTTCTTTTGCTTTCCATATTTATGACATACGACTGTGAAATATGTAACCACTCCGTCCAATTTTTTACTACTTCTTTTAGTCACTCCAAATCCTTGTTGCGCACCATATTTCCTATAGTATTCATAAACCTCATCAACATTGTCAAACTCCATATGTAATTTGGGTTCTTCCACTATTTGATTATTCTGTTTTCCATTCTCTTCTACTGCATCATCCCTTTCATTGTTAAACGGACCATCAACGTCAATATCCATATTTGTAGAGCTAATATTTATTTTTGATTCCAATGGTAGAACAGTTTTAACACTACGATAAAAAAAGGAAATTTTTTAAACATTTGTTAATGTCTGTACTTTAAGAAAAACATCAATAACAAATGAATATTTCAAATTTAAATATTGAATATTAACTATATAGTGTCATTTTTTATCTGACTACAGAAATAAGAAATCACCAAACACTATCAATACTTTTGGTTGTAAATGAAACAGTTTCAATACGTTCCAATAAGTGATTGTTTCAATCGCAGTTCATATTTTGTTGCAAAAACTACAATATAAGTAAATAATTGAACATAGCAAATTGATATATGTATATCAAACATATACATATATATATATATATATATAGGATACCTGGTTCGCGTGAAGGAGGAGGCAACCAGAAAGCTTACTCTGTGTCTCTAATTTTTGATTTTAAAATTTTACCAAAGAATCAACTCTGCTGCTCAAATGGCCTGTTGCTCAAAGGAGGGGGTGAGCTGCTCAAATATCCTATTATTCAAAGGAGGCGGTGGAAATTTGGAAGGGAGGTTTTGCTTCAAAGGTTATGGGCTGATTTGTTTTGATGAGAGAGAAAAAGAATAATACTTTGCTCCTGCTAATTTGTTTAAGGAAAGGGCAAAGAATTAAAAAAAAAAAGTGATCCAAAACGACCAAGTGAGCTGCGTATCGGGATGTAGAAAGTAAAATGGATGTTTGTGTAGATTTACTCATATCAATTTGGTCATTTATTATCAGAGGTACACCATGGGAACAACAAATTTCCAGGCATCCTTTGGTTGCTTCCAAAAAGTCCATTGTTTCCGCATCCTTTTCCCTGCAAATATGGGAAGTCTATAGTGTAAATAGCACAAGCATTCTTAAACATAGGGAGTCCATCAGAAGGATAGGTCAACTTCAGCTTCCAATTTGAAACTCAAGACTTAATTGCAAGACATAATGAGGGAGAGAAAGGGAGGGGAAAGTGGGAGAGAAATTTTTTATCTTCTGTTAGGTAAATTTAAAAAGCATCCTAAATAGGGGACAAAATATCACACGTCAAAAAAATAGGGGGATAACAATGCCAGAGAATATTTAAAAAGCATCCTAAAATCATTTATTTTGGTTTTTTTACTCCATAATGTAGTGTGTGTGGTGTCTTGATACCACCGAGAACCCGAAAAATAAATTCCAAGGAATTCAAAAATGAAAAAATTACGATTGATTACTCGGATTGGTTCTCACGTCCCTGTGCCAAAAAGGATGGACGGATATTTTAAAATAGCAGAGGTTTGGTTCGATTAAGCCGCTAAAATAAGAAAAAAAGACCAAATGGCGTAAAGCCAAGTCTCGCCTAAAAATGGATGGAAATGTCCGCCCTGATCAATGCAAAATTGATCGAGATGTATATTCTATAGTGATTGAATATGATCCTTTTAGGTTTAGGTTCCATCGTCGATTCTGTCTAGCTCTAATGAATTCCGACGCCGAGGATGAAATACCTAAAAATCTGCTTTGATTTCATCTCATCGGGATAGTCACTTTTGAGGGCTCAATAATCAATTGGAAGACCTTCTGACTGCGTGCATGTTGAAGAATGAGTTGTCAACTCATAGGTTGTACATGTCAAACCATGAATTAGTAGTTGCATTTAATTTTCAAAATGGATGCTTGCCCTTTTTATTTTTGGAAAGACCACCTATTTGTTCGTTTATCGGGTTCGGATCGAAATATAGCAGCTACACCAAAACCTCCCCTCACTATAAGATATTCCCCTTAACCCTAAATTTAATTTATGAGGAAGGGGATAAGGATACGGATTTTGGTTCGAATCCAATTCTAAACGGGTGAATAATGGTCCAAAGGCATTATCATCAGCAATCGGGGGAATAGTCGATTGTCGAACGAGGAGTCGCCAAGATGATAAAAAGCTTAACACCTCCCGTTCTTATTTCTTTTTCAATATGAAAAAAATAAATAAATGACAAGTAGGTACACCAAATAAAGATAAACAAAATAGTTTGAGCTTTAAAATTCTAGAACTCTCCCCCTCCCCCAAAAAAGAAAAACATATTTTTAACTATTATCAATGAAGGTAATATAATATATTTTCTAAGCATTGATTAAATTATTAATAGCAAATCATTTTCTCATTGAGCGAAGGGTACAAAATAAAGAAAGATATTTATGTATATTTTTTCAATGATTTTTTTTAGAAAAATCTATAATTTACGACTCTACCACCTAGTCAATTATGTTCCACTTAATCGCATGGGGAGGGTAAGGTCCATACGTGCATGAGCTGCATGCATTGGTTCTCTTGAACTAGCTTAATCGTTTTAGTAGATCCATGACACTAACCAAAATCAGTTCTGAACTTTGTGGTAGACAAGTCACTTTATGCAACAAAGATAAATTTACTAGCTGGGAGGTTTGTATACAGACATGTATAAATGTTATTGATAATGAGAGCTATTTGATGTTGTGTTGAATGGGCCCTACGTCCCAACGAAGCTGGTTCTTACCTCTGATGATCCAAACAAAGTTGCAGTTAAGCAAAAAGTATAGTGGACCAATAACGAAAAGAAACTCGCACTTGACAAAAAAGCTAATAACATCCTGTTAATGAATCTTGAATATGAACTATTTAGATAATGTGGTAAATTACAAAACTGCCCAATAAGTATATGAAGCCCTTATTGTCATACATGAAGGCATTGAAGAAGTTCGTGAAAACAAGCAATTCCTACTTACTCAACAATATGAAATGTTTTTTCACATTATTGGAGAAGATATTACTGTCATTTATGAAAGATTCAATATATTGCTCAACTCCCTCAGAGTATTTGAAAAAGTTTATCCCAATATTAATAAGGATCTTAATATCAAGTTCATGAAAGCAGTGTAAAACAAGCGGGATGTTAAAACCACTGCTATAAGAGAATCAAAGAATCTGCATGAGATGGCAATGCAAAAGCTTTATGGGAATCTCTTGACCTATGAGTTTGAATTAAATTAGAGAGCATAGATTACAACAACCAAGAGAGATAAGGGTATAACCATTAAAGTTGCAAAAACATCTTTCAAAACTCTAATGGAAGAAAAATCTGATGTCGATAATGATGATGAAGACATTGCTCTGCTAGGCATAACGTTGAGAAATTCATGAGGAAAAGCAGAAGCAACAACATAATATATAACAACAACAAAAAGATTCTTCAAATGATCCGTGTTATAACTGCAACAAGTCAGGTCATTATATTGTTGAATGCACCAGAAGAAGAAATACTTAGTAGCTGATGGATCATAGAGTAATTTAGATAATGACTTAGATTCTGAGTCAAGTGATGATGAATGACCTCAAATGGTCAATATGTGTCTAATGGCTATGAAAGTTCTTACAGACAACACCACTGATCACAAAAAAATTGATATGAGTGAGGTATTTAACTTTAACTCCCCCGATGTTGATATATTTAATCTTATAATTGCGTTATGTGATATAACTTATGAGTTGCATAAATATATGAAGTGGTTCAGATTTCTATCAATAGATCATTCTTTTTTTCAAGAGGATAAATAAAATGTTTAAATTAAATTGGAAATAACTCAACGAAATACTAGCTCTCTTTCCACACTTGAGGTTAAGAATGAGAGATTGAGAAAATTTACTGAGCAATCTGCACACAGAGAGTTAATTCTAATTTCAAAAGTTGAGGAGTTGGAAAAGATAATCTTTACTTGGAATAAATTTTCTTCTTCTATGAACTCCCTAATCACCAATCAGAGATGTATCTCAGATCGATCAAGTTTAAGATTTAGGGACTTGTCCTCAGATCGTAGTGTGCATACATCTTTAGAGTCTAACAACAACAGTGCTTATACTTTTTATAGAAGCATTGTTTTTGTGAAAACTACATAAGTTGCTGAACTAAATACTCAAAGTTCTACTATTTTCTACTGATTAGATTGTGATCCCTAAAAACAATAAATCATATACTGGTCTAGAATTTAAGAAATCGCAAGGTAAAGCTAAAACTAACTTCAAGCCTTGAAGGATCGTAGAGTCAACTCACACTCATTATACGAACCAACCAGACATGAAACATAAAATTAACTTTCACCCTATAAACTCTCAAAATCGTAGAATAGTATGAAAGTATAGATAGTTTGAGCCAAGAAGAAATGTTTGAGGTTATTGTATTCCACATATGTCCTCGAAGAAAATGAATCCATGCATATACATAAGCATGCATCATATTAAATATTATACCTGTCATCATTGTGGTCATATTGTTGTAATGTGTGATTTTTATGATTATCCCGTGCACATGAAGCTTAGAGTTAGGCAGGTGTGGGTTCCTAAGAGCATTAACCTATCAGGACCCAAGCAAATTTTTGTACCAAAGTAAAATCCATGTTCATTTGTAGGATAACAACTCCACTAATTCAATTTGGTATCTAGATAGTGAATGCTCAAGGCATGTGACAGGGAACAAAGTAAAATTGGTGGCTAAAGGGTATTTTTAAAAAGAATGAATCGACTACGATAAAACCATTGCACCTGTAACAAGACTTGAAACTATAAGAATCTTCCTCACATATGTTGCCCACGTGAAGTTCAAAATATTCCAAATGGATGTCAAACGTGCTTTCCTCAATGGATAACTTCAATAATAGGTTTATGTTGAACAATCTTCAGGTTTTGATAATCATACTTATTCCAATTATGTTTATAAACTAGATAAAGTATTATATGAATCAAAACAAGCACCCAGGACATGGTATGAAAGCTTAACTAATTTTCTTATTGAAAAAAGATTTACTAAAGGTAGAGCAGACACAATATTTTTAATTGTTTTCATTTTATGCTCAATTTTACATGCCACGTCCAATTAATGACATGGAACATTAACTAGAATAATTAGTGCATATGTGTAATTTAAAAATTTATTTTAAATGACTTATTTCACATTTATTAAATATCAAAGGGTCAAAATAACATATATTTTATGAATTTTTACCATTTGAGTGGGATTTGGTTTGTCGAATAAAAATTTGATGTAATGCAGTAGTAGAGGCTATATAGTTGTAATCCGATGATAATATGTTATTACGACATATTTGTTTGGTTAGTTATTGGTATTGTATAGTGACGATAATGGTATATATTATGTTCAAAATTGTGTTTGATTCACTAAATTGATTGTATGTAATGAATAAAATAAGCCTAAAGTCAAATTATCAAATCAGTTGTAATCATTACTATTTTGTCTTGTATGACTTATTGCATTATGGACGTAATGAGCCAATACATCAAGTGAAGGATGTAATGAAAAGTTAAAAATTGGTGTAATAACATTGTGCTTGTAATGGACTAATACATGTAATAAGTGAACCAAACATAATAAATATCACATCAATATAATAGTCTATTGCATTACGGAGCTATTACATTAATTTAACGTGAACCAAATGCCACCTTGATGTTTAATAGTAGATGTAATTTTATTTAAAATACTTCTTTTTAATTACACGTAAATATTATTGACTTAGTTAGCGAACCACGTCAACAATTTGTGACTTCAGATGTCCAATTGAACATAAATCAAAAAAAATAAAATTTTAATCACCTAATTGTAAAAATTAAAAGTTGATCACCGAAGTAAAAAAAATAAAATTAATAATTGAAGATAGTAATTTATTCTTGAGCCAAAATGGTTAAATGGAAATTGATAATGCATCTCACGGAAGTAAAGAGAGAGTGTCGGGCCGGGTTAGAAATGAGCACCCTTAAAAGCGTGCAAAATTATCCCGCCACTCGATTCCACATTACCGCGCTCTGATTTGAAACTTCTCCTAGAATCACCACAACCGATACTCTCTCTCCATATCGGCGACAAATTGTTTCAGCTTTTTCTCTCTCGTCGGAATCCGCCAAATTGAGCTCAAAGCTCAAATTCATCATTTCAACGGTTAGCATAAATATCTCCATATTTTGAAATGAGCTTTCTGGTTGTGTAGTGATTATATTCTCTTAATGATTAGTCTACAAATGTCTGAAAAATTTAGGGCTTTATGGGATAGTACATTACTTACACGTTTGCCACTCAGAAATCATGGTTTATTTAGAACAGCAGTGTTTTATCATATGAACGTGTATTCGACAGAGTTTGTTTGCTTTAGATATACATTCCTTAAATATCACTAGCTAATGTGGGAATTTGGCTCAAAGGAAGCAAATTTTAAAGTTTGATTGCGCTGTTTGAATCTTTATATGCTTCTATTATGTTGTATTTTGACATGTTTGGAGGTTGTATCCTCAAATTTTGTAAGTCATGGGAACTGTTTTCCTGCTCAACTTTTGAATTGATTCTATTTTTTGGCTAAATATTTTCAACTGATTGGTTCCTTTTGCTAATAACTCAAACTCGTGTAGGGTTCGTCATTAATAGTGAAACTCAGTAACCCCTTAAGGTTATTTTCCCACCATATTGAAGCTAATGGAATGAGGTATCTAGAATATGTAATACTAAAATTCTTTTGTGAAACTTAGTTTTATAACATTTAGATTTTGAGATAATTCTTGACTACAAACACTTATGTAAAGCTACTAGCGTACCAAATTTTAGCCTGTGTAGCATGCCATGTTCCTGTACTGCATTCCTCTCTCAGTTGCATGAACCTAAATGAATCCAGGTAACATTGTTTAATAGATGAAGATGAAGAAGAAGAATAGGCCATCACCCTTGGAAGAACTACACAAAAGCACGAAAACTTGGATATAAGCGACTCCATAACCTATTAACTGGAAAGATTATATAATTTACAGAGAGTGAATTCCTATGTCAATCAAACCAAGACTCTTGCACAGGGAACTTTAGTTCTTGGGATGTAGAGATTGCATTTTTGACTACTTTACTATGATTCTCAAATCTCAACTATATAAATGGACTTTAACTAAGAGCAGTGTGTTCGAGCATTATATATCAAATTTTCAATTGTGCTTTCGTTTTTGATAATTTAAACTTTCAGAGTGATCAGTAATTTGACATGGCACATGCGCTTTTGTTTTACAAAATCTTAGATTATCTTCCACCTTGGTTACCTCTTTATGTTAGTGCGATATGCAATCTCACACGAGACTATGAGAGGGAGAGTTATAGCATGACCAGTAACTTGACATGGTATATGTGCTCAATTTTTTAAAGTTTTAGAATCAAGTCTGCAATTATGAATGTAAGCTAAGTACTGAGTACACATAGATGATAAGCACAATTATGAATGCAAGCTAAGTACACATAGTAGGATTTGTATCAAACCGCCAACAATATTTTCTGAAGTATAATTTATTTCTCTAACAAGATATTCTCAGAAGTACAATGATAATCATATTTCCCGAGCCAGCAAATAATTCATTTCTTATGTTTGCTTGAATTTCTCTATTGTACATCCTGTCTTTCTTTTCTGATGTGACTGTGATGGGGAATTTAATTGCAGGGTTTTGTTTTTACATGGGCACATATTTCTTAAGCAAGAACAGTACCATTGGATGTTGGTGAATGGATTTGTTGATTTGTAAGCGTTGCGCAACGCAATAAATGACTTGATAACAATAATACTGTTGTGTTCTTGTCTTCTTCCATATTCTGAAGAGCCACACGTGGTTTTATTGCCTTTGTTGCTTTAAATGTTCCTTGGTTTTATTTTCATTTTATCCCAAATTTTGAGTGAACAGGGCTAATCTGAAGCAGTTTTTTTTAACAGGGGGACTATTTCACATTATATGAATATGTTTGCTGATGATCAAGGAAAATCTCATGAGGCAAGAAACAATTGTTCTTTTCACTCCTCATGCCTTCTATGTTTAATTTTTTATAAAAAAGGTATATAACTTATATGATTAGTTCACTGTTTGTGGTGTTCATATCAGTGGAAACGGCTCTAGTGGAGGTTCTGTATCTGGTGACAAATGTCCGAAAGTTAACTGGTCTGAACATGTCAAAGCACATGCTAATTTTTCAAACCAAGATAAATTCTTAAGTTCAAATTTTCTCTTCTCGTTGTCGACACAAAAACCTTGTATTGAAGGAGCAATGGCGGCTAGGTATGCAATTTATAGTAGTTTAGACATTAATATAGCTTGAGGTTTATACATGTATGGAGTAACACTAATAATTTGAAAATTTAGCTTTCAGTTATCAGAGATGGGATATATCTATGCAGAAATGCCTGTTTATGTTCTCTTTTTGTTTTAAATGATTGCATCTTATGGTTACCAAAATTTAGGACCAGACTTGCTTATCCATGTAATAATGTGCTACAAATTTTTATTAAGTTATACTAATATACTAGTTGTTCTACTTGGCTTGACTTTCACATATAACTTGACCTATATTTTATTTTAGTGCTTTTAGTCATGTAGTATAAAAGTTTGAGGACTATTGTGGAATGTCTGTAGGTTGCTTGTAATTAATACTATTTGACTACTTAATTTTTGATTATTAATTTTCTATTACTTGTCAATTCTGGAAAAGCTCAAAGAGCTATTATATTAATTGTCCTAAGCTTGAGATATGCATATTTTTCAGCACGTTATAGAATCCTATTTAAGCCATATAAATACATTCGGGCTTCACTATCATTTGTTCTAATTTTGTCAATTGTCTTCATCTTTCTAGGCCAATAGCTTGTCAAGTTCAGAATGTTCAAGGAGTGCACAGTACACAAGTAGAAAAGGTAACAGAAATATTGAACATGTGTCATGGTGATTATTTTTAAAGTTAACTGGTTCTAAGGAATTACTTATCTTACCATTTAATGTACTCATTATTTGCCCCCGTTAATAATAGCTTAGTGATAGACTAATTTACACTTTCGCTTTTTTTCCTGTTCATAAAAGGGAATCTCTTGACATCTGTTTATTCTCTTTAGTGAATCTATTCTTTGTTCTCTTAATATTGCTTTAAATGTATCAAGATAAATAAAGTAGTTTTCTCACGTCTCGAAATACAGTTTATTTTTTTATCATGAAAAGCTAAATAATCGTCCAAAAATGTGTTTACTTGATTTCCAGTTAACATAATTTATTTTGAATATATTGATATTATGGTCAGCCTCTGTGGTGACTTTAATAAGTAATTTTTTTGGCAGGCTTGCCAAGCTATTTCCAGCATTAAGTTGTCTTCGAGGAATTATATAAAACCTGGGAGAAGCTTACCGCTAGTTAAGGATGTTAGTACTCTCTCGTCTGAAGATGCGAGGAGAAAATATCCTCGAACTTCATCTGATGCGAATAACAACTTCTCAGCCAATATATCCACACATCAAAATTTCAATGCAACTAATACAGGGATTGGTAAATCTAAAGGCATGGATAGTTTATTTCCATCAAGTACTTCTCATGTCTCTGAGAAGGCTGCTAGCAGGCAAAATGAGGTTCATGTCTCAATGCATAATTATTCTCATGCAAGTGTGATCAACGGATTATCCAGCAAACACACTGCTCATTCAAGTCCAGTTAATGGGTTTCAGAACACTTTCCCTGATGACATTGGTGATGACGACTTACTTGAGGTAATTCATGATGCTGTCTAAAAACGTGGAGGCTTGATACATTGACTTGTAATGTAACAGGTTTAGTTCATTTATACAAGAAGTCATAAATTTTGAACCATTAATGCATTTGGATTCTTCAACTCAGTTGACCTAGTTAGCCAACTAATAGAGTTATAAAAACACAAACACATAACACACACAAAAAATATATATATATATATATATATAGGTACGTATGTGTATGTATATTTTGTCGTAGTTTTGGTACGTCAATGCCTTCATGATCTTCGAAAAAATGCAATACATATGCTATTCTATAATGTGTTAATTTTTGCCATTCATGTAACAAATGAGTTGATTTGAGTAGTTTATGATATTTCTTTACATAGGTTTGTGCATCTTAATAAATTGACTTGTTTTTCAGAATCTTGATGTGGACCAGATAGTTATGGAACACTACCAATCGTCTGGTACACCTCAACCATCAATATCGAAGTTTCCGCCATTTACTCCAACTGTAATTAAGGTTAATGATACAAGACCTGAAGAGACTTGTTTGCCACCAGAGTTGTGCGTGAACTGCAGTCACGGTTTAAAGGTACACAGGTACTTTACTCCCAGTATTTTGTGATGCCGTCAGTTGCAGGTACTTTTCTCTGATTACTTAAGCTTGATATTGGTACAGTTGGGACTTTGCTACGAAGCTGCAAATCATTTGCAGGGCATGAAAGACATGCTAATTTCCATATCAAATGATCTTCTTGACAATGTTAGTAACCTGGATCCTGATCAGATAGAGAAGCTTCGTCAAGATAGGTTTGCTTTGTTTCCCACTCTCCCTTTTTGTCACTAGGTATGCACATTGATATAAAGGCTAGTTTGATTTAGAGGCAAGGAAACAACAAAAGAAGTGAACCCCTCTATAAACGAATGAGTGGAGAAAATTGTTCATCTTTACTCATCTTCATTATGTCTTTTTCTTCGTCTGTACTGAAATTCTCTGATTACTGCCCTTATGTTAGTTTGCACTTACTCTGTTAGGTTGCAGCTGAATAAACAAATTCAACAACTTGAGAAACATCTTCGTACTACATCAGCTGATGAAGAGAGGCAAAAGTCACATTTTTCTGCATCCACAGCTGCTCCTAGGACATTTAACTATGAAACCCCTTCAACAGTTGCATTCAGGATTGACCCTGTGAGACTTGATTCCCAGTTTCACATGCGCAATGAGCCTGATGGGTTTGATAGATGGAACTCATCATTTGGTGTACCACCAACTCCTGTAGAGAGGGAACCATACATCCCAAAGTATGTTGATGTAAACTATATTGAGGGTTCAAATGACAAAACGTGGAGTAGTCGAGAGTTCCATTGGACGAAGAAGCTGGAGGTCTGTACGTACACTAATCTAAAAGTCTTCAATTTGCACTGAATGTTGTCCTGATTGTTGTTCATTTGTTTCACTCCTAAGGACAATAACAAGAGAGTATTTGGAAATCACTCCTTTCGCCCCAACCAAAGAGAGGTGATAAATGCTACAATGAGTAGACGTGATGTATTTGTTTTGATGCCTACTGGAGGAGGGAAAAGCCTGACATATCAGGTAATAAAGATTTTTCTCAAATCCACATCACACTAGAAGCTTTAGTTATGATGGTAGGAATCGAGATTATGATACTAAGTAGTTGGAAAATTGTATCAAATCTGATAGTACACAAGTCAAACTTTACTTTTTCATTTTTCTTTTCCTAAATATGCTCTTTTCTTCTAAATCTCCATTATATTTGTTAGAATATATTATTAGTATATTATGTATTGATCTTGGTCACCAAGCAAACTTGGTGCCCACACCAAGTAAACTTCGTGCCCACATTATAATAGCCTATAAAAAGGCTTTTATCCCATTTTGTATGCACGGACCAACTTGATGGAATTCTAATACTACTACTAGTTTATTACACAACTTTGTTCTTTATTTCTTCACCTTCAATATTATACAATAATATTAACATGATATCAGAGCTATAGGTTAGATCCTGATAGATGTACTTTTGCCACCGACGGGGTGGATATTATATTTTTCCTTCCACTGCGTTAACACCAGAAGTTTAGTTTTGTTTTGATCTTAAGTGCATCTTTAGTTTCAGTTTTTGATCATGTCTTCGGCTTCGATTCGTTTTGATTTTCGTTTCAGCTTCGGTTCCAGTTTCTTTCCCCTCATGGTATTGTCATTATAAGTAAACACTTTACGTATCGTCTTTGTGCTGTTAACACTTCGAAACATGCAATACAGATGACACGAATATTACGAATGCCACGAATGATATAGTTTTGTGGAAAAATATGATTTGTGATATGCCTTCCACCAATCACCGTTTTGGTACTAATGTTATTATCTTGGTACGAGTGTTACTATTTAGGTAAATTTAATTTGTAACAAGCTGAAAGTTATCATTATTCATTATAAGACTTTTAGCTTGAGGGGGCGTGTTAGAATATATTATTATTATTATATATTATATTATGTACTGATCTTGGTCACCAAGAAAACTTGGTGCCCACATTATAATAGCCTATAGAAAGGCTTTTATCCCATTTTGTATGCACGGACCAACTTGATGGAATTCTAATACTATACTAGTTTATTACACGACTTTGTTCTTCATTTCTTTACCTTCAATATTATACAATAATATTAACAATATTGTCTGCATCATATTTTTTATATGCATCTCTTTGGGCTGTTTTTCCAGTTTGTATGTGTTGAAGCAAATTTTCTGAATCTCAAAGTTGCAGGAGTCTCTCTCAGTTTTTCATTCTAATTGATTGGTGTTTCATGCATATCTTTTAGAGGCCTGTTACTTGTGAACTGGAAAGTACAAATTTTGAATAATCTCTAAAGTAGGAGTTAACATGTTCTGCATACTGTTTTTGTGCAGCTCCCTGCATATATTTGCCCAGGGATAACATTGGTAATTTCGCCTCTTGTCTCGCTGATCCAAGATCAAATAATGCATCTATTGCAGGTACTTTCACTGCATTAAAATTTTTGTAAATGCCAGGATTCTTTATATGTCATATCTAACAGCATCTTTTCCTTTTCACTCTTGGCCGTGGGGTGGTTGGAAAATTGTACCACAGGCAAACATACCTGCTGCTTATTTAAGTGCTAATATGGAGTGGACTGAGCAACAGGAGATTCTTAGAGAGCTTTGTTTAGAAGATTGTAAATACAAGCTCTTATATGTCACCCCAGAGAAAGTAGCAAAGTAAGTTTTGTCTGCTTAAGTTTAAAATTTGACATCAAACAATGACAGAATCACTAGTTCAATCAGTCTTAAGAGTGTGAAGAAGCACGAGTTATGCATTTAATTAAAGATTGACCTAAGAATGACATTTATATTACCTATATGATTTGGAATGAATGAATTTGCAACCAGGTATTTCTGAACATAAAATTGTGCCAGCATCTTGAAGAGAAGGTAGTTTTTGGTATGTCATTAAGTTTGCTTTGGAATGAAAAACATTACATATTTTTTCACAATCTCTGTGAGGTAGCTAGTTGACTAATAATTTGAACTGATTATGAGATAAAAGGATTTGATGACGTGTTGTATAATAGGATTTCTTCTTTAAGAATCCTATTCAAACATGAAAACCACATGCCATTAGATGAAGAATATTGCAATGTGTTAATTGCAAGCTGATATATTATGCTATAATATTGTGTTACTAGACTGTAATAAACTGAAATTTGAATAGGAGTGATGTTTTGCTGCGACACCTTGAGAGGCTATATGCTCGTGAATTACTTGCTAGGATTGTAATTGATGAAGCTCATTGCGTGAGCCAATGGGGACATGATTTTAGACCAGATTATCAGGTGGTGCTTTGTGGAGCTTTCAAATTTGTGCAATCAGCTTTTAACTTGTTTTGATCAATGTTAACCAATTTAGGATACCATGTACAGAGTCTTGGTATCTTGAAACAGAAGTTCCCACATACGCCGGTGTTGGCTTTAACTGCTACAGCCACAGCAAGTGTCAAAGAGGATGTTGTGCAGGCTCTTGGTCTAATTGATTGCATTATTTTCCGTCAAAGTTTCAATCGTCCAAATTTACAGTAAGTGCTGAATCAAATACAAACCATTGCTGAAAGTAGCAGTGACATAACCTTTGCATTATCACAGGTATTCTGTACTCCCCAAGACAAAAAAATGTATGGACGATATTGACACCTTCATTAAAGAAAATCATCGTGATGAGTGTGGAATAATATATTGTCTTTCAAGAATGGACTGTGAGAAAGTTGCTGAAAAGTTACAGGTTTATCTCCCTGTTTATGTTCACTTCATTTTGTTTTTCCTATTTTCCGTAGGGACAAATGTTTAACATAATATGAAGATATGCTAGCAGAATAAGGTGATATTTCCTAATAATTCAGTGGCCAGATATAAGAACTATTAATGCGTGACCTTTTAAAAAAACAAAGAACTATCAAAATTTGCAACTATGTTCTTGAAAATGCGTCAATTTTTCAGTTCATAATTGAAAGTGGCTGCTCATTTGATTCTATATTGTATTTTCTGTATTAAACTTGTGATTGGATAAATGAGAGAAGCATGTTAGGTATTTCATCAAGCATATGAGTGTGCGTCCCCACTCCCCATACCCGCTCTGCCCAAATGTTTGTTCCATACCCTCCCCGTCAAATTGCAGGCCTAGACTTCATCTTTCTGAGTTAAATTAGAAATTTCTGCTCCTCATACTGAAAAATATTTGCTGCTTCTCTTACTGGGAAAAAGGTTGGTGTTCTTATTGAGAGGTGTTGACTATATTTCGTAGCTTATAGTGCATCTCATTGTACGTTAAGGTCATAATAACTTTACGATCAATTTAAGAGATCCTTTATACTTATAAATATAAAGAGAAGAGAGGTCTAACCATGGTTCAAAGTCGGGGTAGCTGCCTTAGCCTAGTATACATATAGGATGGATAGTATAATAAGTGACTTGGAATGCTAATATAATTCAGTTATTCTCAATTTATACTACCTCTGAATCATAAAAGTGTCACATATTTAGGGTTTTTGAGAAGTGTCATAAACATATTTATATATTACATTTTATTAAAATTTTATATTTTGAATATATTTATATCGTATTTTTAATAATATTAAACTTGTAAACGTAATTGAAATGGCTTGTTATACTAAGAATAAAGAGCATTGAAACTTTGTTCAATTGTTGTTCTACTCGAAATTGGTTTTGGAAATTCACTTTAAAACTTCTCTGTTGTTTGATCAAATTATATTTAAATACCATATTTAAGGCAAATTTATAACACAAAGGTAGTGGATAGAATATAGATATTTGATTTATTTGCCAATTAGCTGTGGGGACTCTTGCTCTCTGATATGAAGTTATCTGGAATGCATTTCTCACAACAGTTTATGAGTCGATATCAGATACACATCTCACAATTTCTCGTTAAATTTTTGAATAATTTCAACTGATTGTGTCATATAACCCTCTGTTTGCTTGCGTTTGGATCTTTTTTATTTGTTTTTTTTATGCGCTTCCTAATTTGATACTTTTTCCATGTCTTGGTTTGGAAAAATGTGAAAAATTCTCTTGAGAAGAAAATGACTAAGATCTACAATAGATTTACAGTTAAAGAATAAGTTTTTAATAACTTCCAACAGCATTTACATTATACACTGTTCAGGAATGCGGGCACAAAGCAGCATTTTATCACGGTAGTATGGATCCTGCTCAACGGGCATTTGTTCAAAAACAGTGGAGCAAAGATGAGATTAACATAATATGTGCAACAGTGGCATTTGGAATGGGTATCATTGATTTCTGTTAAGCAAACATTTTAAATGCGGCTTACATGCTGAGAACTTAAATATATTGACATTCTATTTCAGGTATCAATAAACCAGATGTTCGTTTTGTAATTCATCATTCACTCCCTAAATCCATTGAAGGCTACCATCAGGTGATCTATGAAATTATGTCATTACTTCTCTTGCTTTTAAATTAGTAGCTCTTTGGCATGATGCACCCAACGGAAATAGCTCAGAGTTGCTAATTTGGATGGTTGTTTTCTGTCCATGTTATAGGAGTGTGGCCGTGCTGGTAGAGATGGTCAGCGTTCATCTTGTGTGTTGTATTACAGTTATAGTGATTATGTAAGAAGTTTAATTGGTTTAAGTAGTCTTTTCTGCTGGTCCTTGTTCAATTTGGAAATCAATAATTTACATTAAGGTGTTAACCCTCTGACCATTGCAATGTAGACCCTTAATTCGTCTTCTCGTAAAATTTTATTTGCAATTGCACATTCTTCTCTGACTGCAGATACGAGTCAAACATATGATTAGTCAAGGAGCTGTTGAACAAAGTCCCTTTGCATCTGGCTATAGTCGTGCAAGTATCACAAATCCAGGGAGGATACTCGAAACAAACACTGAAAATCTTTTACGAATGGTACTCCGGATAAGTTTTTTCTGTTGATGTAAAAATTATGTCAAGGAAACTTAATTTTCATTTCTTTTATTAACTTTTTCTCAGGTTAGTTACTGTGAAAATGATGTTGATTGTCGACGTTTCCTACAACTTGTTCATTTTGGAGAAAAGTTTGATTCTGTCAACTGTAGAAAAACATGTGACAATTGCTCCAAGATGCAAACTTTTGTTGAGAAGGATGTCACTGAGATAGCAAAGCAATTGGTAAGGAAGCTTATAGTAATTCCAAGTTTTCTCTTAACTCTGCTGTTAGATACATGTTCCATACAAGATATATCTCAATTTGAGTCCTTTTCAAGCTTCTCACCCGAACAATGATTTTTATGCCATCTATTGTCTAGGTTGAGCTAGTCAAGTCAGTCCGACAGCAGTTTTCAGCATCTCATATCTTGGAAGTCTACAGAGGTTCCTTGAACCAATTTGTATGCCTAAAAGTTACTTTTCTACTTAACTTTCTGTTGTGTTATATCATCAACCTTACTAACACCTTGTTGATGTCTAAATCTAGGTAAAAAAACACAGGCATAATTCCTTGAGCATGCATGGAGTTGGAAAACGTTTAGCTAAGGGTGAGGCATCACGCGTGTTGCGTCATCTTGTTACTGAGGATTTTCTTGTGGAGGATGTAAAGAAAAGTGATACATATGGATCTGTATCATCAGTGCTAAAGGTAAGATGTAACAACTTTACAAACCTTATGATAATGATATTCTGAAATAACTTGTTTTGCTGTTTTGCTGTTTTGCTTTCTCTCTTAGTGAAGCAAAAAAGTGTTAAAACTGCTTTAGAAATGTCTTAGTGCTTCTATAATTGATCTGTCGTTCGAACTTTGTTCTTGAAAGGAGAAAATATTTGTTTTTCTTTTTCTTTATTAACGGTTAGCATGTATGAGGCAAGTGCAGTTTCATTCAATTTATTGACTTCAGGTGAATGAAGCCAAGGCCTACAATCTCTGTACCGGTGGTCAGACAATTAAATTAAGGTCCATCTTTTTCTATAATTAGTTTGAATATTTTATCGTTTTCTGTCAACTGACACGTGCGTTTTGAGACTGAACTTTGATGTATGCTGCAGATTCCCCTCCTCTGTAAAAGCATCTAAATCTGGTAGATGTGAAGCAACTCCAGCCAAAGGTTCACTAACATCTGGAAAGCTAAGTCCTCCACTAGGAGACACTCCAGCCCAACCTCAAGCAGAAGCAGACTTGGTTTGTTAATGAGCAGTTTTTGATGTTTCTTTTGATTCTTTTCATTTATTCAAAGTCTAATTACCCTAAACTTCTGAATTATGTTCTACAGAACCTCTCAGCCAAACTATACTCTTCTCTGCGAATGCTTCGAACTGTTCTCGTCAAGGAAGCAGGGGAAGGGGTGATGGCATACCACATATTTGGGTAAGCTCACATTTATTTTTCATACTGCATCTACTTTTCTACTTACCTATCATCAAAAAATCTTTCTATTAATTTTATATGATTAAAATATTGCATGTTTATCTTTCTGTTGAAGGGGTTTTATTAGCATTTTTTTTGGAGTTCCCGTTAGAGTATATATCTTGTCTCACATTGAATACCTTGAGAAAATATAATGACTTGGGTCAACTCTTCTCATTGCCAATTTGTTTTGAGTTAAAGAGCTTGATATCTTTATATACTAGATTTTGGGCTCATTTTATAAATCTAATACTTCCCAATGAGTAAAAGCTTATTGATTTCTTATACACAACCATCTTGATAACTCGCTGTTTCTCTTTTTCTTTAGAAATACAATATTGCAGCAGATCAGCAAGAAAATTCCCAGAAGTAAAGAAGAGCTTCTTGAGATTAGTGGCATTGGCAAGTAAGTTTTAATTTTAGGCTAAACCATTGAATCAACCATTGTTAGCAAGCTTTTAATGAACGTATGGAATTAATTCAGTGTAAAAATAAACAAATATGGAGATCGGGTGTTGGAAACTATTGAGGCAACTATCAACGAACACTACAAGACGGGCAACAGTAGCAACGACAGTGCTGATTCTGCAAAGAGAAGAAGAGACATGGTCAATAATTTGAACGGGGATTCAAAAGATGACGATTTCATGGATAGCACAGGGAGGTCAAAGAAAAGGGCACTGAAAAGGCCGAACCAACCTGTCAACATTATTGAGTACGAGGAGACTGATCACTACTACGATGTAATGGATGACATAAATTTCGATGATTCCATCTATGATGTAGAATATAATGGCTCCCATTCGAATGCAAATCAGAATCAGAATAGCGGAGGACGAGTGTTACCTTCATGGTCAACAGCAGCAGGAAATTAAGTTCATGATCAAGATGGTCTTATGTGTTTAAGGCATAGATAAGTTATCAGGCTCCCCTTGGTTCTGTTTCATAATGGGGAAGAAAATTTTGTTTGTCTGTGATTTCACCAATGTGTAGCAGAAGATAATGTGCACTTTTGTATATCACATTGTCACTCATTATTGAATAGTGGACAATTTTTTTTTAATTTTAATTTTGTTTTGTTAATTATATTCATTCTTGTGTTGGAAGAACCTCTGTCAATATGACCCTACGAGGGTGTGATTTTTTTTAGAGTTCTATGTAGACATGATAATTGGACATGAATTCTTTACAATTTTATCTATTTGTATTTTGATCTCTTATTTTTTATAATAGGAGGTTAAAATACAAATAGGTGAAATTCTAAAGAGTTTATGTCCAATTATCATGTTTGCGTAGAGTTTTTGATTTTTTTTAACATGCACTCAATATATTGAAAGAGGTATATTTATATGTTATTTTGAAAATGAGAGTTATATGTTTGAAAATAAAAAAAATGTGACGTCCCCAAAATAGGTCCACACAACCCATTTTGAGTCGTCAATAACATTCTACAAAATACAAATACAAATACGAATTTTCCCATTTACAACTAATATTTGTCGTGCAAAATACGACCACACATATACTGTGACTTCCATACAAATATCGTACCGTATGGTACCACAGTATCCAAACCCAAATTATTACAATGCCGTAAAAAGACGGCAACACATGTTTTAAGTCTCCAGTACAATCATTATTAAACTATGTCATAACTTGATGAGGACAACCACTAACTCGGACCATCACTCCACTCCCCGGCTAGTCCCAGCTACATTTTCCTTTCCTGAGAAGAACAATGGGACAAAACTGAAAAGGGTGAGCTTAAATAGCCCAGTAAGAAATATCATGACTAAGATAATGAAGAATATAAATTATCTTTAGTCTTCAACAATAATAAATCAGAGATTTAAAGATATTATAATTGTTCAACAACAACAATTGCAGCGGAACAAACAATCCATTAGAAGAGTCAAGTAGATTATAATATCTACTATCTTCTATAAATTAAAGGATCACCACCAATATTTTATCCCTGTAACACCAATCAACAATTCCTGTTTATGAACATCCAAATCAACAGTTTATATTCAACAACCTCTCTTTGCACTACGTGCCAAAGATATTTATTTGTAACATCACTGGTCATGATCATGCCAAACGCCAATTCATCTTTGCACTACTGCCAAAGAGAATTTTCACCATACGCCTTTGTTTGTAACACAAAAAGTCATGATTATACCAATACACAGTTTGGTCAAAATCATGTCACGCCAGTTCATCTTTGCACTACGGGCCAAAGAGAACTATCACCACAATTTAAGTATGAGGATGATGACAATGATACAGTGAGATTAAGGATAAGAAAAACTTTATAATTTAATCAGTATCAAAGATTGACCAAATTGCCAACACGATAACTAAATTGTGGAGTCAAATTCAAGAATGATATTCAAGAAATTATTTCATGCTTCAACTATAACGTATAGAAAGATTCAAGTGAAAAGATATTAGATGAAGCACAAACTATTAAGGATATTCTACTAATTTTCAGGGATTTTCTCCTTTTAAAAATAAGGTTTTGGAAACAAATAAGGATTTCTTATCATAAATGGAGAAATGTGAAAGAAAAAGATATCCCTTAAAGAGTACAAAAGAAATGATAAGTTATATGAGTATAACAGAATATATGAAACTGCAATGGATTTTCACCTGTCATGCGATAATTCGCGTAGACAGATTATTTCCACAACAGATTAATAAGTAATGAATACGACGGGTTATTCACCAGGTATGCGTCAATCCGCACGAACAGGTTATACCCACAGATTAATAAGGAATGAATACAGAAGGGTATTCACCAGGTACGACACTCGTACTTACAGGTTATTCCCATTAGAATTAATAAGGGTTGAATACAAAAGGATATTTCATCAGGCATGCGTCATACCGCACGACCAGGTTATCCCCACAAATTAATACAGAATGAATAACAACCTTTATGAGTATAATATCACTTACGAACATGAAAGCAAATGATATTATATATGAGTATGAAAGAAATGATATTCCCTACCTTCGTTAACTGGATGTTACTTTCTATGAAGTTTACTAACTTCGGATAATACTAGTATCTCACAAATACTCACATATAGCCTAGCACACTAAGAGAACTTCAGAAATTTAGAGAGAGGGAGGAAGTATAAGCAATGAAGGTGTTAAAATTTCTTAAGCAAACTCTCCCTATTTATAGGAAAATTAAGGTGAGGGCATTTTGGTCTTTTCCCCATATTCTTTTAATATCATCCATCCATTTTTTCTTCCATTAATATCATCCATCCATTTTTTCTTCCATTAATATCATCCATCCATTTATTCAAAAAGATTAATCCATTATCAAAAGATAATTCCATTATCAAAAGATAAAACCATAAAAAAAATAACTCCATTATCACAATAAATCTATTTTTCTGTATTATTGTGTTAAATGTATTAATATCACAGATAGCATATACTCGCAATACTGACAACCAGATTATTCCCAGGAAAGAGGGGGCCTTCCATAAAAAAATGGCGCGCAATTAAATAACCTCTTTCCTTGACAGAATTTCTAGACATTGTCGATAATGCTAAAATATCCTATCAAATGATATAAGTTACAGTGTCGTGATAAATAGTAAAATATATTATGCAGATGCTAATTAACAATTATTGAATCAAGATACTATGCAATTGCTACTTTATCAATTATTGAATCAATAATATAAAACACTGTGCAACATCGTGAGCTACTGTGGAATACCGTGTGCTACTGTGGAATAACGCGTTTTACTGTTCTTTTTATCACCGGGTATTTTAACAGTTATCGGTTAAAGTTTTGCCGCCAATTTCTATCACTTTCTATATCCGACAGTTAACCCGTTGTGGGGCCCACTATCATTGACAATATTGCCATTTCGGCGCCGTCGTACTGTACCGGATATAATATTTCCCGACAGAAAGAATATTTCCCGACAAAAGGAATATTCCCCGACATACTATTTATCAGATAATTTGCATATAACACCCTTAACTATCATTTATAACAATTAAGCACTTCACTATTTAGAAAAATAATCATAAAGAAAATAATAAATTTTTATTTCATAAATTCGGGGTCTTACAAAAAAGGAATGAAAACAGAAAAGAAAATGAGAGTTTTTTATTTTTATTTTTATTTATTTTTAGTAGTTTTGAATATTTAGGTTTGCTAAATTGAGAATTGTATGACACACCTTCCATCTCATCTCATGAGATGGAGTTCATCTCATGAGATGGAGTCATTTTTCTTTTTTCTTTTTGTGCTATCTACAGTGGGAGTTTCTTTTTCTAAAAATAGGTCGAACAGTGACATAGGGGAGATTTGCTTTTGATTTTTGCTTATTCGAATTATTGCTATTATTATGATCGGTGAATAATATAAACAAATATAATTTGAGTTCGCAAATAGAATACGGATAAACAATATTGAAAATTGTTTGAATTCAAAGTTTTGATCTCCAATGCTTAAAAAAGTATAGAATATTCCTTTTCTTTTGTCTCTTTTCTATTTTTCATTGGTCAAGGTGTTGACATACATAATTTTCTTACTCTATTTTATTTATTTATAACCGTGATACCCAATATTTTCTCCTAATTCTCTACCTCCTTCTAGAAAGATTAGTCACATAATTTTGACTTTTAAAAATACAAAAGCAAAAAAACCATTCCCCGAGCTATTTGATCTCTTTTTTTTTTTCTCAAAAAAGATAAAATCAAATATAATTTGATAACATCTTGTTATGTACAGCGATAAAGTTAAATCAAATTATAATTACAAAATTTATCAATACATAAAATTGATAAAAATTATAGAAGGATTTTACTTATTACAAATCTCAAAAAAAAGACTACTAATACTTATTCGTATAGCCCTGTAATCAAAAAATATAAAAATTCATAATATATATTATTTTTTGATTTGATATTAAAAATATAAATATTTATAATTATTTATAATATCTCATGAAAATATGTGGATTTGGTTAGTCGTATTTAAGACAACCCTACTCAGATGACCCAGTACTAGGGACAATGTAGAATGTTTCAAATTTATCCTCTTAAGAAAAAGTAATTTGACTTAATTATATTTAATATTAGTTTCATTATTTTTCAAAATAATAGTCGAATAAAAAAGATATTTCATACTCTCTCCCTCCGTCTTTTTTTAAATGTTATTTTAGAAAAATATTTTTATCTTTTAATATTTGTCATTTGAGAATTTTAATTAAGTATTAATTGCTTAATTTTCAATATTATCTTAAATATTAAATATAATTTTGATTCTCTCTCTACTTTCTATTTAATAAATAATATTTTTTTATTTTAATACAAAAAATAATATTAACATTTAAAATTATTTTTAATTACAAAATATAATATTAATTATTTTTCTTAACATTTATGTCCATTTTTAAAAAAATAAAAAATAAGTCAAGGAGGAGGGAGTAATACGTAGCATTAATAGGATAAGGAGATGTAATAAAGAGACGACAAACTAGAGGTGTGAGTGGGTCCCACTGAGAGCAATGCAGTGCTACGTGTCCGAAGGAAGGACTAGAAATGGTGGGTGTGCGGTATCATCATCTGCAATTTTAGATTTTGCCGCCTTCATCAGCAGCTCAAACTCCTCTCCATTTCTCCTTCCTCTTCCTCTCTCTCTTTATTATGACATACATCCCACGAATACATAAACCCTAGAGAGAGAAACAAACTTTTTAGAGAGAGAAAGAGCGTTGAATGTGAGGTTTTACACGTAATATATGTGTATGTATGTATGTGTATATATATGGCCATCACAATGTGGTTTAGAGAATATTTATATACTATTTGAGAATTGGAAAACCTTCGAATTTGTGCTTTTGATACAGAGAGATTAAAGAGATGATGAGGCGTACTATTTCCTTGCTTAGAAGCAGAAAATCAGGTATCCAGAACTCTGATTCTAGTAATTTTGTAGGAGAGAGAAAGACCGAAATGGAAAACCCTAATGATTCTCCAGCTGCTGGTGTTCGTGAAGGAGGTGTCGGGAGCTCTGTTTCGGGTTCTATTGGAGGGGACAGAGAGATCGGTGCGGTAGGAGAGAGGAAGAGAGCGGATGATTGTCCTCCTGCTGATGATGTTTGCCCAATCTGCTTTGGGGATTTCACCTTTGCTTGCAAAACTAACTGTGGACACTGGTTTTGCAGTATTAATTCTCATTTTCTAGTTCTTTTGTTTTTATTCCTTTTCATTTATATCATGGGTTGTCTTTGCTTTGTGCTTTAATGGGTTTCACATTTGGAAATCCTGTTATTTTGATTGTTTGCTCTTTTGGAGGTTGGACTATGAAACAAGAATAGGATTAAAATTATTTTCATTTTTCTTGGAAATAAGTAGAGATATTAATTGTGTCATCAAGCAATAAGATTATATTTAATAGTGATGAATACATCTATTTGATTAGTTTTTGGAAAGCCCTTTTATCTTTTTCGAAGAAAGGGAGTTGCGAAAGAAAGCAGCAGCAGGAGTCGTAACTGCTTCTCTCCCCCTGTGTCCCTTTTATTTAATACTACTATGTTTTAATGTAGACATATTTTTCATTTTGGTAAGTTAAGAGGGGGCTTGCAGATTGTTGCAGTGAGAATATTGCGGAAGATATCATAAATGCTTAATACATTTACTATTTGAGAACCTGAGATCATGAATTTCTCCACTTCCTATCCAACCTGACTGTTGCATTTGCTAGAATGTAGTGTTAATTTTATCAATGTGTTGATTTTTTAAGAGGAAGAACAAATAAGCTCTTAATTTAAACCCAGCGAACCATTATTCTTGAGGATCTATTATTTCTTTGGGTTTAAAATAGTTGGCTATAATGTTGGTTTGTTTCATAGAAATTCCTTGGATTTAGCTTTTCCTTTGGACACTAATATTTGTCAATAACTTTCAAGAGATACTTCTCTCCGCGAGACTACTTTCAGTTGACGGAAATTAGTGGCCAAGAATCACATCTATATTGCATATCTGGAAATTAAAATGTAGAGAGATTTCCATACTAATATGGAAAAAATATTTTGCAGTATTATAAATTTTTACCTTGCTGTTTATTTTTCATTCTGCAGGCAGTTGCATTTTGCAGTTCTGGAACTACAAGCCATCGCTGCAGAAATGCAAGTGTCCTATTTGCTGTCGCCTCATTAGCACGTTGACACCAGAGGTGTGTTTATTGAGTCGGCAGGAAAAGGAAGTGATTGAGGTCCTGGAAAATGTTCACAGGTATAACGGCCTTTATCAAGGTGGTGTCCGTGGTCTCCTGCAGGTAAGTTTACATATCTATATTGTATAGTTTTGGCTAGAGACTTTTGAGCTGTTGATTTGTGGACGTTTTCTCTACCTCTATCTTCCTCTTTTGTTCTTCGCCTCGCCCTCGTTATTTTATTATTGCTTAGATTAGCTTATTGTCTGCCTTTCAAGATGATGAATTTTGTCTTTGATGTACTAAAAAGACGCCAAAAAGGTGCCATCCTAGGGATGCATACAAAAACAGGCGGATCTAAGAAAACACATCCTGTGAGAAGCAATTAGCCCATGACCATAGATACAAACGAAAACACCCCTTGAACCAAGTCCTCGAACAAAAGTGAACTCTCCCGAAAAGTTAACAAAGGACAAAAGAGAATTAAATAGAACAATGAGATATAGCTCTGCACTGCTTAAATGGGAGAATTCTGTTATTGAAATACCGATAGGAAATATCAAGATTCCCACTCTCTTATGCAAACTTCATGCTCTTATAAGGGCGTGTACACCGATATACTTGTAAAACTGATGTGTTGACATTAATACATTTTTTTTATCATTGCCGTACAGAACCGTGTCTTCTTAATTAATATGGACTATGTTATGAGTTATGACTAATAATGTATAAACCTCATCATGATGTTACTTTTTTCCCACTAATTAATTAAATTTTGCGCATCATTTAGTTTTGTAACTTTTGTTCATTAGTTCATCAGTCAATTTTTTTTCCCTCTCTTAAAAATACATTCTAGGCTTTATCACTCCAGTGAGATACTGTTTCGCTTTATAATTATCAAGAAAAAGACACTGTTACAATTTCACTGATTGTAAAGCCTGCTTACTTTTGGTCCCTAAAAGCTGCTAAACAAAAGCTTTTGGAACATTATGTTGAATAAATATGATTACTAATTTCCTAAAAGAAAAATTATTTAAAGGAATGCGTAAACAAGATATGCGGAAAACTCTTCCCCGCTTATGAAACCTAAGCTAACCATCATCTGGTTGAAAAGATGGGGAAAAAGGAGTAAGTGAAAAAATATGGAGATCTTAAGTTTAGTGCTATTGTATTGCATACAACCTGTTGGGCAGAAAATAGTAACAGACTTGAAGCAAATAATCAACACAGCTACTTTGAATTTTCAAAATTTGTTACACCCACAGCGCTGCCAGCCTGCCACTAGCTTGTTTAACAATTATAGGTTATGAATTAAAGGAAATTCAATGAGTATGAAGTGAAGGCAACTTTTTGTGTTGCATATACCACTAGGGGCTGAATGGTTGTTCTTGCATTTAGAGTTAGTCTTTAACCTGTTCAACAAACATAGTTTATAAAGTAACACCACCTTTTTTAAGCTCCATATATTTCACAAGGGTTTGAATGGTTGATTGTGCAGTTAGTCTATCACTGGTGATGGTGACTGGGGTGAAAATAACTTGGAAGTATAGAATTTTGATGTAATGCAACCACTAGGGCAATGTTTGTTTGCAAGGATTATAATTCCGGAATTATAATTCATGGGATTATAATCCCAAGACTATTAATCCTAGGATTATAATCCCCAGATTGTAATACCTGGTTATATGGTATTCAATAATTCCCCATATTAAGCCATTTTATAATCCCTGAACTAATAGTCTCAAGTGTAAATTTGAAAACAAACAAGACACTTAGGATTAATAGTTTTATCCCAAGTATAATTCTTGCAAACAAACATAGCCTAGAAGCATAGTTGTCACGGCGCCACGGCAAGTCATGGCGGTGACCGACTGCCAGGACGCCTAGGCGACCGTCATGGCGTCCGTATGGTGACAAGTCGTTTACAATCTGTAATTTATATATTATTTATTTTACTTAACAAGTATATTGACAATAAAATTTCATATACATTAAAACTCAAAACACAACACTATAATAACATTAAAAACACAATTATGTAAATACTTAGTAATAACAATTCAAAAATAAAACATTAGTATGTCCTAATGTTTAACTTGGTGTTAAGTACTGTTTTACACATTCATTTGCAATAAATACAACAACTTGGCATTATCTAAGGTACATCAACTTGGCATTATTTAGTTGGCAGTTGACACTTGGCATACGTATATGCAATTATGCATGACATAGAAACAAAAAAAAATCCTTTAAAAGAAAAGCAAGCAGTTTTGGACTTTGGTCATAAGAAAAGCAAGCAGTTTTGCTTTAAAAAAAAAGAGCAGTTTTGAAAGCAAACAGTTTTTAGCTGACATTATAATATGGGTATATGCAATTATGCATGACATAGAAACAAAAAAAATTCCTTTAAAAGAAAAGTAAGCAGTTTTGGGCATAAGAAAAGCAAGAAGTTTTGCTTTAAAAGCACACAGTTTTGAAAAGCAAGCAGTTTTCAGCTGACATTATAATATGGGTATATGCAATTATGCATGACATAGAAACAAAAAAAATTCCTTTAAAAGAAAAGCAAGCAGTTTTGGGCATAAGAAAAGCAAGCAGTTTTGCTTTAAAAGAAAAGTAAGCAGTTTTGAAAATTAAGCAGTTTTCAGTTGACAATAATACCCATATTATCAGATGAGTTCCTTTAAAAATATATATTTCTGAAAAAGAAAGAAGGATAAGGGTAACATAGAAACAGAGTCGAGAAGGAGAGAAAGAGTAAAATAGATTTACAGAGAGACAGAGAAAAGCTGGGTCAAGGATGTATGTGTGAGAGAGAAGGTCACAGCAAATCAAAGCAAAAAGAACAAGAACTTGTGTGAGAGAAGGAAGAGAAGATGGTTCAGATGATGGTTCCGATGAGCGGTGATGGTTCCGATGGGCTGTGATGTGGTTGAGCTGTGTTGGAGTCGCCGGAGCTGCGATGAGTTGAAGAAGTAACGATCGAGTCCAAATCAGCTGCGATCGAGTCTAAACTTTTAGTCTTGCTGCGAATCGCGATTGTCTGCAGATAAGGGTTTTAATTTTATTACCTTTCTCCTTCTATTTTAATCGATGGGTCATGGGTAATGGCCATGGGTTAATGCCATGGGTCAATGGATTGGGTCAGAGTTGCCAAGGCGCACGCCTTAGCAGCTCCCCTCAAGTCGACCTCTTGCCGTACCATTTCTCCATCGACTGGACGCCTGGTCGTCGCCTAGGCGACGCCGTGACAACTATGCCTAGAAGTACTACATATATGATTTGGTTTGCATGGTTAGGAAAAATGTGTTGGAGCCTGGCATTTATTTTTATGACCATGCAGTTGTTTAAAGTTAGTGTAGCATTTACACGCCAATTGTAGGTTTTATGATATGAAGACTATATGTGAAAGAAATTATGCATGCTTATCAATGCTTTTGACCTTAATTTCAATGTTTCAAGCACTTCACATGAACAAAAGTATTATTTATCTGAGATCTCATATGATATGTTCCTCTTTTCCTTGGCAGAATGCACTTTCATTGCCACTTCTCATCAAAAGAATGTTCCAAGGACTGATGGATCCTGATAGATTCAGAGTTAATTATTATACTGCACGCTTTGTTGGTGTAAGTTCAGTGAATAATTACTCAAACAAAGTGTGAACTGAATTTTTCATTTTTGGATCTTATTTTTGTTTTTTGTAGTTCAAGTTTTAGCTTTTTACAAAGCTAAAAATGTTTCTTGCGAGTACTGTGAAGTAGTTAGTGATTTTTTATTTATCCAAATTTAATCTATATCTTAGACATAACTTGTACTGGCTAAATTTATAGTCTATGTTTTGTTGGAGGATTACGGAATGCAACCAAAACATAGTTGCTTAGAATTCTGGAGCATTATATGTGAGTTTAGGATTTATAGTTAAATAACGTAAACGTGCAGTTAGCTGAAGGATATTTATCTGTGATATACAACAGTAATAGTAATTGTAGGTTTTAGAGTGAGAACTAAAAAAATGGAATTGTGAGATGTTCTGCGTTGTTTAGTATGATGAAGTGGTACTTGTTCAGGTTTATAAGTCACACTGATTTGGAGGTTAATCACTGCAACAAATCATAGTTGTCCAGAATTTGGGTGATTATATTCACGTTCAGATATTTGTGATAGTAATAAAAAGTGGAATTGTAACACCTTCTAGGTTGCTTATCTATCATAAAGTTTTAGTAAAATTTATTAAGTCGCGCTGTTGAGGAGGTTTTGCAATGCAATCAAATCGTAATTGTTCAGAATATTGGAGCACTATATGTGAGTTCAAGTGTTCATATTTAAATTAGGTAAATGGTGTAAGGTATTAGATAATGGCCAGATAATGGTTGTTGTGGTTGGTCGGTGGTTGGTTGGTGGCTCACTTTTGGTGGCCGACTTTGTTGAAGATGGAGCACACCATTATTGACAGAGGTGTGCTCTAATCTCCTATATAAACCCATGTATTCTCCTTTGTAAAATCATCCCTCAGTTTCAGTCTCTAAGTTTGTAACCATCGGTAGAGAGAATATATATTTAGTGTGCTATCTCCCGTGGAGTAGGCGATTTGCCGAACCACGTAAATCTTTGTGTTTCTGTGTGTATGATAATTCTCACTTTGATTTAGTAGCTTATGCAGTAGCTTCCGCACAACAAATTGATATCAAAGCCACGGTTGTTCAAACCACCCAGAAATCAAAATGGTTGAAATTTTGTTCTGATCATTCTAGGAGATAGCCCTTGTCGCCAGGAGTCCAACAGAACAAACGATGTGTCATTTGGACGTCGTATGCCTAGAAATCGAAGTCAAAGTTACATTTAAAATTTTTTTTTCTTCTGAAATTTGGGCGAAGAAGCAGTCCGTGGGTCGACTGGCCCAGAAACCAACCGACCCAGACCCGCCCAGTGACATCAATACTGCATTAGCAAACGGCGTCAGAATATTCCGTTAAAGATAACGGAATATTCCGTTTAACAGGTTTTTGGTATTTTGATCCGTTTGAGCTCGTTTCAAGCTCGTTTTTGACAAACTCAGTATCATTTCCAAGGTTTTGGACCATTCCGGACGCAATCATGCTATCCGTTTATGCTAATTACGCTCCTAAGGTACTGTTGTTACTTAGTTGAGCTCTGTAAGTTTGTTTTGAAGCACAATGGATGGTTCAAAAGGCGAAGAAAAAGTTGAGGATCAAAACCTACCATCCACCAGCAGTTCTTGACAAAGAAGTTCAATGTCAAATGCTAAGTTTGATATTGAAAAATTTGACGGCACAAACAACTCTGGCATGTGGCAATGCGAAGTTCTGGATCTGTTATTCCGTGAGGGATCCGATATTGCACTAGGATCCAAACCGAATAATATTTCTGATGATGATTGGAAATATGTTGACCGTCAAGCCTGTGGCACAATTCGATTGTGTCTCGCCAAGGATCAAAAATATTTTGTCATGAAAGAGACATTGGCTTCAAGTCTTTGGAAGAAGCTGGAAGATAAGTACATGACAAAGAGTGTAGAGAATCGGCTCTATCTGAAAAAGAAGCTCTTTCGATTCCACTTCGAAATAGGTACGCCTATGATTGAGCATCTTGATAATTTCAACAAAATACTTGCCGATCTGCAAAATCTAGATGTTGAGATTATAGATGAAGATAAGGCTCTGCTATTATTAAATTCCCTGCCTGAAACATATGATCACTTAACCACGACTCTGTTATATGGTAAAGACGAGCTTAAATTCATGGAAGTTTCAAATGCTTTGGTGAATAATGAGTACCGGAAGAAGGATAAAAATGAGTGTGCCTATTGTCACGAGAAAGGGCATTGGAAGAAAGATTGTCTAAACAAAGACAAGTCTAATGCGAATGTGGCATGAAAGGCTGATGATGAAGATGACTCAGCATTCTCTGTTTCTTCCTCAGTTGATTCGTCTGATAGATGGATTCTGGATTCTGGATGTTCCTACCACGTGTCCAAATCGGCAATGGTTCTCAAGTTTCGAGGACATTGATGGAGGGCTTGTCTTGATGGGAAATGACAATGCCTGCCAGACAAAAGGTATTGGAACTATACGTTTGAAAATACACGACGGTACAATCAGACGACTGACAGACGTCAGGTATGTCCTTGATCTGAAGAAGAACTTGATATCTCAAGGGGTTCTTGACTCTAGTGGTTACAAGGTTACCATAGAAGGTGGAGTTTTGAAGGTTGTACGCGGTGCATTCTTAGCTATGAAGGGAATACGAGAAAGAAATCTATATTTCCTTGATGGTCACACAGTCTCTGAGAGTGCATCCGTCTCCGACTGTATCGAAGAAGCAGATTCGTCTGATACTTCACGACTGTGGCACATGCGCTTAGGGCATGTCGGTGAAAAGGCCTTGCAGAATTTGGTGAAACGAGGTCTACTAAAAGGTGCTAAGAGTGGGAAACTTGACTTCTGCGAGCACTGTGTCTTGGGAAAGCAGACACGAGTCAAGTTCGACACTGCTATGCATCGTACGAAAGGAACACTGGAGTATGTTCACACTGAAGTTTGGGGGCCTTCCAGAAATGCTTCATTGGGAGGTAAACATTACTTTGTGGCATTTATTGATGACTTTTCCAGGTATGTCTAGGTGTACACCATGAAGCACAAGGATGAAGTTTTGGATATCTTCCTTAAATTTGTTGTGCGGAAGCTACTAAATCAAAGTGGGAATTATCATACACACAGAAACACAAAGATTTACGTGGTTCGGCAAATCGCCTACTCCACGGGAGATAGTACACTGATTATATATGGGTTATAAGCTTAGTGACTGAAACTGAGAGATGATTTTACAAAGGAGAATATATGGGTTTATATAGAAGATTAGAGCACACCTCTGTCAATAATGGTGTGTTCCATCTTCAACAAAGTCGGCCACCGAAAGTGAGCCACCAACCAACCACCGACCAACCTATTATCTGGCCATTATCTAACAATCTCCACCTTGGCGAACTTTCAAGTATTTGAAGAAACTCCAAGATGGTACATTTGTCTATCTGCTCGACTGCTCTTATATGTGGATGATATGCTAATCGCATCTAAGAGCAAGGTGAAGATCGACAGGCTGAAGGCTCAGCTAAGCTCAGAGTTCGAAATGAAAGATCTTGGAGATGTCAAGAAGATTCTTGGAATGGAAATCAAGAGAGACAGGGTAAAAAGGACAGTTTGTTTTACACAGACTCAATATCTGAAGAATGTACTACAGAGGTTTGGTATCGATGATAAGACTAAACCTGTAAGCACTCTGTTAGCCCCACATTTCAAACTTAGTGCATCCATGCCTCCAAGTACAGATGACGAACGACAGCAGATGAACGCTGTCCCATATGCCAATACTGTTGGAGCCTTGATGTATGCAATGGTGTGTACAAGACCAGACATTTCACATGTTGTCAGCATGGTGAGCCGGTATATGCACAATCCTGGCAAAGGTCACTGGCAAGCAGCGAAGTGGATCTTCCGATACATTCAAGGTACTGTAGATATTGGTTTGAAGTTCGAGAGAGATAAGACTGTTGTTAATCGTCTAGTTGGATACGTCGATTCTGACTATGCTAGTGATCTCGATAAGTGTCGATCAACTACTGAGTATGTGTTTACTATGGCAGGAGGACCAGTGAGTTGGAGATCAACGCTACAGTCAACTGTTGCCTTGTCTACTACAGAGGCAGAGTACATGGCAATCACAGAAGCAATTAAGGAAGTTATTTGGCTTCACAATTTGGTCAGAGACTTGAGAATCTGTCAGAAAAACATCGAGGTTTTTTGTGACAGTCAAAGTGCCATATGTCTGGCAAAGAATCAAGTTCATCATGGTCGCACCAAACATATCGACGTACGATATCACTTTGTTCGAGAAATAGTAGAAGAAGGCGACATTCTACTTCAAAAAATCGGAACTGCAGATAATCCTGCAGATATGCTAACAAAGGTGGTTTCAGGGATCAAGTTCCAACACCGTTTGGACTTGATCAATATCTCTCGAGGTTTTGGCACCTAAGGGTGCATTGGAGGTAGCATAAATATTTGAAAGTTTTCCAAGGTGGAGATTGTTAGATAATGGCCAGATAATGAGTTGTTGGGGTTGGTCGGTGATTGGTTGGTGGCTCACTTTCGGTGGCCGACTTTGTTGAAGATGGAGCACACCATTATTGACAGAGGTGTGCTCTAATCTCCTATATAAAATCATGTATTCTCCTTTGTAAAATCATCCCTCAGTTTCAGTCTCTAAGCTTGTAACCATCGGTAGAGAGAATATATATTCAGTGTGCTATCTCCCGTGGAGTAGGCGATTTGCCGAACAACGTAAATCTTTGTGTTTCTGTGTGTATGATAATTGCCACTTTGATTTATTAGCTTCTGCAGTAGCTTCCGCACAACATAAGGTTCTATTCTTAGAAGAAATTCTTCTATACTCTTGGACACAAGATGGCAACACTCTTTCGGTTACAGTGGCTTGTTATCTACAAAAGAAATGGTAGATTTATTTCTTATATTACAATTCACCTTGCTACTTTAAGGAAGGGTTCTTACAAAGTCATAGCTGTTTGGGATTGCTGGAGCATTATGATTTGATAATGTCTATATTTTAACTTGTTTTAGTGGTCATAATATTACTTGATGGTCCATTTTCTAGTCTGCTCGTATGGTGCTCCAGGTTAAACATAGTTTAATTTTATTTTGTTATAAACATTTTGGTGTAGTGTCATGTCAGTTAGATATGGTTTTCCAAATCCATTGTGGTGATAAAGAGAAAGGCTTATGTATGTGTGGTGTCATTGCCTTTTGGTTTCACTGACGATAAATGTTGTGCATAGAGAGCTCTAACTTTCCTATTGTTGTAAGTTGTGGGTGAGTGCTAATTGTCTTGAGGAATAAGGTAGTACATGCAATAAGAATTTGAAAACAAGTATTATTTGGTTTCTATTTTGGTTCCAGATCTAGATAAAAAGAAAAACATCTTTGAAAGCAGATGGCAATCTTTAGAAGTCTTACTAGAGCAAAACTACTAAAAGCTATTCACTGCTAGTGGCGAATAAGGGTCCTACGGAGGCTGTTAGGACTTGAATTTAAATGTGAAGGGCAAAAGTAGATGGGGCCCCAAGTTTGGGTTTGATTGATAATTGATATGTACTATTTCTTGACTCTTTAATTACAGAGTTATATGCTGTAAAAACTGTTGCAGAAACCATGGCAAAATTTTATACGTTTAATGTTAAATGTATGATGTGTTGCAATAAGTACTTGACCTGTATTAAAAATGAATTGGAATCACATACAATTATTTGCAATGAATTTTTTGATCTTCACATCGTTTTCTTTCAAGTGAATTCTTATTTTCTTTCTTAAAACAGTTGCTCCTGGGTTTAATGTACCAAATCAGCCCTTTTGAATTCATTCCAACAGGTACTTCTCTTTGACATGAATACATTATTATCTTCATACTATACAATTATGTGTGCATGTAAAGTGCGAATAATATATTAGGTTTTGAAACTGAAGTAAAATCACATATTCCCACCAGAACCAAAAATAAAAACAAAAAATCAATTCCATTACAGGAAAATTAGGACACCTCACTCAATTTTGTCGTGCTGTTTGAACGTGGTATCCAAGATTACGCATATAAATGTTGTCCTGTATCAATATTTTAGCAGGGGCCTATCTTAGTAAATGTGTAATTGTGATGCTCGAGCCCCTTGGTGCACTCCCATATGGTTAATCTTTTTTCTTTCATCTGAAATATCTGCAGGAGGTTATCCTGCTCCTAGGTTGTTTGAGTTTTGTGCAATTAGTTTGGTGGTTATCCTCTGTTTGGTAGGCCTATGCTGTAGAGCTTATCTCCGGATGCGCATGAGGCGGTTGGCTGCTGCTCATACTTGGAATGGTCTGTAAATTGGGGTGGGTCTCTCTCTCTCTCTCTCTCTCTATATATATATATATATATATATATATCTCACTCTCTCACTTTTATACTTCAGAAGTCTAAAATTTAAATAGCTCTTGGAACTTTATGAGTTTACTTTTACCTTCCCCCCTTAACTTCTAGATGAACCGGAAGGACAGAGTTACTTCTCCTTTTGCTGCTCCTCACACTTGACAATTTGTAGAAAAATAATCCGAAACAGGGATGATATATGATGGAGCAGCTTCGAGATAATGTTTGTTCTGGTTTTCTGTTTATAAATGGGTATTGTAAAATGTAAATAACAGATTCTAGTAGTTTAAATCATCTTTTTCCTGATACTTGTTAGACTAGAATTAGAAAGGTATCTATTTTAATATTTACAAAAGTGCTTTTGCTTTGAGCACTTTGAAAATTTGTGCCTTGATTTTTATTTTCATCATTTTTATATGTAGATGCGTCAACTATATATGGCTACGTATATAGCTAGACGCTAAAAAGTGTGGCAGCTTTGAAACTAATTTTTGTTTTACGTTAGATATTTTTATATACATCTAAACTTTTTTTTTTTTGAAAAATTTTGGGTTATGATGCGTTGGGGGATATAATTAAGGATTTTTTTTTATTTTTTTTAAATTTTTAAAATTTTTTTTTTGGGATAAACCTTTGGGAAATCTTCAGTTTATAAATTATGTGTTTTTAATAACAATACTTGTGGGTATCAGTTTTTATCAATAATAAATATGTTTGTACTACATAGATATAGTAGTAAATAATTATATAAAAAAAATGATATATATTGGGAATGTTTAGGTCAATTATTTGATTATTAGTTACGTTAAAAAATATTAATGATACTTTTTTAGGAGAGACGTGTAATAAGTGAGGTTTGTTTATAATTTTTATCAATTTTATGTATTGATAAGTTTTGTAATTGTAATTTGGTATAAATTTTTTACAATAATTCTTATATAAATATTAAAAAGAAAAATATATCTTTAAATTTTGTAAATGTAAATTTTTTTGCGAAACGAAAACATTATCGTAATGGGACATAAAAAGGTTAATTAAAAATAAGTATTTTTTTTAACCCCTCGTAATTTGGGGGTTGGGAAAACATCTTAATTGTGAGGATCGGAGAGATTTCTCTTAATTCTGAGGGTCGAACAAATATGAGTATAATAAATTTTTTTATTTTTTAAAAAGTGGAGTATGCAATCTAATGTTTACGTTATATGAGTATAAGTATAATGAATTATATAATAATTTTTAATTTTTTTAAAAAATTAAATATGCAATCCAATGTTTACGATATGTGTAGGGTTTTAGTCATAGTTATGAGATTAATTTTCTATATTATAAAGCTGTTATAAGTATTCTCTCCGTCTCAAATTAATTGTTCAGTTTTGATTTTTTTAAAGTCAAATTGACTATTTTTAGAATTAATAATTAAGCATAAATAAATATATTTTTAAAATTATAAAAATTGGGGTTAGTAATAAATTGTATATATTTTCTTTTGGTTATAATCTTTTCACCTATATTTTAGTAAAAATAGTAAAAAAATTAGTTTTAAAAATGGTCAATTTGATTTTAAAAAGTTAAAACTGAGCAATTAATTTGAGACGGTGGGAATATTATATAATAATTTAAAAAAAATTGAGTATGCAGTCTAATGTTTACGTTATATATACATATAGGGTCTTAGTCATAGTTATGTGATTAATCTTCTATATTATTTATATTATAAAGTCGAGTTGACGTTCTTAGAGTTGTTTACATCAACTGTATAATCTTATTATACTATTTTTTGTCCCTCTTTTATCTCTAAAATTTAATTATATTATTATATTATTATTTTTATATTAATTTTTTTTATCTTTCTATTTAAAATTATAACATATACATACGCATATGCCATCGAGTGCCGGTAACCATGAAATGGTCGTCTCTCATCAACTTGTGGTGTCTATTTAGTGTGAATGTCATGGCAGGTCTAGAAAGGCTAAAGTGGAGCCCTAGAATTTTTTTATTTTTTATTTTTTATTTTTGGTCTTTATTTTATTGTAAAAGTGGTGACTAATCAGCTTTCTAAGATATAACAAATCTAAAAATTAAAATAATCAGTCGTCTTATGCGTGTTTAATGCGTGTGCACATACACGTGTCTCTTTTTTTTTTCTTTCTTTATTTCTTCCAATCAAATTTGTTGTTATTTAGTTACACGGGAATCATGGGATACCTAGTAAAAAAATGGAATTTCTTAACGTGTGTCTTTAGGTCACATGCTAAACACATGATTTAAAAGAATATTCTTTTGAATTGTGTGCATATTCCCTTGAACTTGATGCAAATACAGAAATCAAGAGAATATTCTCTTGAACCGTGTGCTTAACATGTGCTCTTAGAACACATGTTAAGAGGACCCTAAAAAATATATCTCCACTGACAACATAAAAACTTTTAATAATTCTATTTTTTTAATTATTATTTCACATAATAATAATAATAATATTGAAATTTACGATAAAGTAGTAGTGACAAATTTGAGCATTATTCTTTTCAATCTTATTTTTTTTGCACTCAAAGAAGAGTTTGATTTTTGGTTCTCGCTAGTGACAAAAACATTTGTCGAAATCATGGCAAACATTTATATATTACATTCGTTTTTTGATTCATCAGTTATGAAATTATTCTCATACCCTCTTTGTTTAATTTGGTTTTTCTTTATTTATATATAAATTTTAAAAAAATAATATATTTTACGATTTTATATTTTGATTTTTTTTTTACGAATTACGCGAATAATTATAGTTAATAATATTTTAATAATATATTTGATATGATGAATCAACTTTATAATCTTATATTCCCTCGGTTCCACTTTAACCGACGTTGGCAACTAAAGTACATGTTTTAAGGAAAGTAATATTTGATCATTGTTAAATGTAAAATCAAACTTAAATTACTAAAATGTCATTTTTTTTTGTTACCCAGGAGTAATGAATAAGACTTCATTGTTAATTCCAGCATGCAACCTTTGCTCTTCTCAATGTAGGGGTAATCTAGGAAAATAAGAGAATATTTCTCTTAGAAATATGAAAATGACACTTAATTAGGAATCATTTTTTTTTTCTAAAACGTCAGTTAAAGTGGAACCGAGGGAGTACGTTGCAATCGTTATTCAATAAAAAATTTTCTTAAACAAAAATTATATTTCGCATTTATAGTTGAAAAGACGAATAACCGATTATGAAAGTGGAAACATTTATTATTGTATCTACAAATCATATATGTGAATGGTTTTTTGGGTATCATATATACGAATAGAATTAACGCAAAGTATCAAAATCAACATTGATGGTGACAATCTTTTAATTTTGTACCATTCAATATATAAGATTATCAAAGACATGGAAACAACTAGTTTTGTAAAAAACTTGTTTATCACCAAGAATTAGCTTAATTGCCAAACTAACAAGTCTAAACTTCACCAAAAAATTTAAAGATTTCTGCTTACACGTATTATAAATATTTTTTCTTTCAAAGTCTCCCATTGTTACTATTTTTCAGGTTTTGCACTATAATCTGTTCCCAAAAGATCTCTATGAATTTAAATTTTAAGATCCTGTCCATTACACGTATTCTTTAATTTTTCTTAATACACATTTAACGATACAAATATTATACGTAAGTATCAATATGAACATTATCGATCGCTGTTGAAGTAACATTAAAATTTATCAACTACACATTTGTCGAAATTAACTTTAGAATTAAAATTATAAGGAAATTATAAAATATATGAATGGATTGTCTCATTGCCCATAAAAAGTCATGAAGTTGCATGGAAATCCATTGTTAGGGCTTTACAAAGCACACCATATTTTGTAAATAAAAAAGTCTCTAACTAGGTCAAAAACAGACTTCGTTTAGGACTTTTGGTAGATGCAAAATTCTTTTCCAACTAGGAATATGTCAAATATTTACATTTAACAAATTGTAAATATTTATTCAATAATAGACCATACTTCTATTTTTTAGAATCTTCAACACCCCAATAGCTCGTATATATACTCTTATTTGGAATAATAAATTCTATTTGATGACAACAAAGGTTCCTTCCATATTAGTTGCCTTAATTTAATTATACTTGGGAAATAAAATGCCGCCTCGTGGAATCCTCAACATTAGGTACATGTTTATTTTTATTTTTATACAAGTTCGAAAAAGCTTAATTTTACAGTAAAGAAGGATCACTAGCTAGGCCACCAACTCTTCTGGTTAACATTATTGACATTCCAACATTTGTTCTGCTAATAGTGAATTCTTGACCATTTCACATTTCAACTATTATTACTTCATAATATTATTTATTTATTTATTATGGTGTGGGATCGACTTGGAAAAATGTAAATCTATATCCTCCCTTTGTCCCTCCCTTGAGAGTCTAATATATTGTGCTTTTTGACTTATTTATGCATATAAGTATAATTTTCTACCATTTTTTTTTTCTCTCAAAACAATTTTTTGTTTGAATCTTTTTTAGTGGTCAACCAAGGAACACGAGACGTTTTGGTTTTCATAACCGGTAGGTGTCGTTGTCGATTTATGGAAGGAAAAATGGTATATAAATTTTAATGATGAAATTAGATTACGACTAACGTAGAACTCTAAGAGATAAAATAAAATAATAATTTTTGGGTCTCTTCTTAATTTTTACCTATCTCATGTATGTACATACGTCGATATAAATTTATCGTCATATATATCAAGACTCTTATGAAAGTTAAGTTAGAAGGGTCATAGTCAACCTGATATTTCATGGTTAAGTTAAATCACATGAATTGTAGTTAACCTGTCATATTTCACTTGTAAATTACAATCGACCTGATATATTAATAATGATAAGTTATTTAGAAAAAGGTCAAAATAAAGATAAAAATAAATATAGTGAAAAGTTATATGAAAAAAGATGAAAAACAAAATAAATGACTCTTATTTTGAGAAAATGAGAAAAAGGGCAAATAAAATTCTTGATTTGGAAAGGGAGAGAAGGCCCCATATGGCCATCACCTAAACACATGACCACCAATACATGGGACAACTCTAGCATCTCCATATTTATACAAATGGACCCTTATCAGTTATCACAAACAAACATCAATCAATGCAGGAGTAATTTCCATTAGGCCCGTCTATCTATCAATCTATTCCTACACCACATTCAAATCCTCATTCACGAGTACTACTACACTACTTGCTTACTTGGCCACCACCAATTCTCTCCCATATCCTCACACCTCAATTATTCTACACAAATCTCTCTCTCTCTCTCACTCTCACACACACACACACAAAAACACACAAAAGTTCCCATTTTGTAAGTGAGAATAATTTATATAGAAATGATAGATTTATGGAACCAGCATGAAGGCCGGCCGGAGAACGAACACAACGGCCTGCCGTCGGAGAAGCAACATGAGGAGGAGGAAGAGTATGGAACAAACTTGGAAGATTTGAACCTATCAAACCTTTCAAAGCTTGTTCTTCCTCCATTGGGTGGTTCAAGCTATAATAATGATCAGAATAATCATGGTACTGATCATCATAATCATCATCAGCAGTACAAAAGAAGGATTATATCTCCAATGAACTCAAAATACAGGTGAGACAAGTAAAAATAAATCATCATCTTCTTTTCTATAAACCCTAAAGATTCCATTATTTGATTTTTTGTTGTTAGTTAGAATAAGGTAATTTAATTTTACTAGTTGCTACTTTTGTACACTTTGCATGTGTGCATGTGAAATATATACTTCGCCAGAAATGTTCCGTAATTTCTTTTACTTATATGTATACGATGTCATGTATATATATATGCTCACCGACCGACAAAAACACACACACACACACAAAATATATATATATGAATTGTTATTTTTACAAACTTGCTTTGCAATCGATAGTCCCACCTTCATGTAAAAGTGATGTTCGATAAATATTAAAAAATTAGTAAAAATATATGCTCTCTCTTTCCAGAAAGAACAATTTTATTTGACTTTTTGACATTTTCGTGTGCATGTTAAGGTTCATAGAAATAAAATAGGAAAAAAGAAAAAGCAAAGAACACTAAAATAAATGTGTTTGATGATTGTTTTCAACAGTAAGCTTGAAACTAATTAACATTTACGCATGTTAAGCTTCGTATAATTTCAAAAAATAAATAAATAAAATAAAATAATAGATTTACAGGTAGCCCGTATTGAATTGATTCTCTAATGATAAATGTGTTTAATGGTTGTTTCCATAATGAAGCCTAATACACCCAAAAAGTATGGAAAAATAATAATATGCACAAACCCTAAGACTGTGGAAAAAGAGCTGAAATATGAAACATGCATGAGTCTCATATATTTGGACCGAGTATGTTTTTAATTATTACTATTTTTTTTGGCAAAATACAAAAGTAGTTTAATGTAAAATGGATGACTAATTGTAGTGAGATATATATATATATATATATATATATATAAAATTAAATGCAGGTATTGGGAGACATGGATGGTGCTATTGGTGTTCTATTCAGCATGGGTGTTCCCCTTTGAGGTTTCATTTCTAAAATCCGATCCAAGAACTCAATTATACATTGCCGATATCGTCGTCGATCTCTTCTTCGCCGTTGATATCTTCTTAACATTTTCACTCGCCTACTTTGATCACAAAACTCAGTTAATCATCCGTGATCCCAAGAAAATTGCCAAGAGGTCAGTCACTACTTCTTCTTTTATATACCAGTAACTTACGGTATTCGCGTTCACGAGGATAAAATAAATTTTTTATAAATTTTGAAGGATTAAATAAAAAGTATAAAAAATTTATATTAAAATTATAATATAACTAAATTGGTAAAGGTCAAAAAGCAAAGTAAAAAAAATAAAAATTAACACAGAGACATCAAATGATGTTAGCGATGACGGGGGGCTTTATAATGCACATATTCATTTTGGAATATGCTTTTGCAATTAAACAATACTCTTAATATTCTCAATTAAACTTTATTTTACTTTTACGAATATTTCAAATATATTTTGTTTTCTCAAACTTTTACTATATAGTAGTATTTCTTTTTATATACTAAATATTTTCCCAGTTAATTCCCTTGACAGACGACCGTACTTTAAAATCGCTAACAATTTACTTCTGCTGTTCCTAAATATATACTCCTATATATAAGACTACATTTTACAAATGTAAGCGATGCGATTTTATTTATATATATATATATATATATTTACAAATGGAGGCGGTATTTATTACTGAAATAGTTACAAGAATGTCTCTTAATTTATACAAGGTAAAGTAGTGTAGAAGGAATATATCTCTGGAGACCTATTTTAATTTATTTTTCTCCTTTTTTTTATAAAAAAAATTATATATAGAATAATCGTAGTACATTCTTATGTATTCACCAAGCTATTTTTATTCAATATTCACCTTTTGTTTTTGGGTACATTACTTTTATTTAGTATATTAACTTTCGGTTTCCATTTGGGACCATTTGTTGTGTACCACGAGTTTGACATTTATTAGGCACCACTTTATTGTTTCACAAAAAGAAAGTTATTAGATAATCCAAATTCCAATCTATTCATAATCATAACCATCCTTTTGAATTATTGGACCTAAATTATTGTACCACCTAACTCTCTCTCTCTCTCTCTCTCTCTCTCTGTTCAATATGGAGTACTATTTATTTTAAAAAGAGGAATAGTTATTTTTTTCCTTGGTTTATAATACTACAAAATTATATTATTAAACACAAAAAAATCTAAATATAACGGATTACATATACGAAAAAAGAAAAAAGTAATTTTAGTTGTGTAAAATGGAAAGATAGTAGAACTAAGTTGAATAAAATAATAAATATTTAAATTGTTATATATATATATATATATATATATATATATTTGATGTATATATTATAGGTACCTATCGACATGGTTTTTGATGGATTTGGCATCAACAATTCCATTCGACCTGGTAGCAATCTTGTTCACTGGCAAACATGAATTGGGTCTCCCTTACTCCCTCCTGGGTTTGCTTAGATTTTGGCGTATTCGTCGCGTTAAGCAATTTTTCACCAGGTATATAAATAAATAAATAAATTAGCTATATATCTGCAATATATAATATTGTACATAACTTATATATACATGCACACATATACCTAATAAAGTTGTTATCTTAATTTTATATTCACTTTCAATATTTAATTTGATTGTATGATCCAGGCTTGAAAAAGACATCAGATACAGCTATTTCTGGATCAGATGTGCTAGGTTGTTGGCAGTAAGTAATATATGCAACTTAGTTCTAATTTAAAGGCTTATTTACACTTTTAACACTTAAAATTTTCAGATATATTTACGCAAGTCCCCCACACGCACATCTTCTAATTTTGCGAATTTAATCATTTCCTTTTGCAATATAATATAGCTCAGTTACATGATTTGTTAAAGTTTTAAAAACATAAATATTATAATTAGCGGTATCTTTTTAGATAGTTTATAGAACTAAACAGATTCATATTAATTTTGAATTTAACTTTTAAAAGGTCAAATATTAATTTTATATTTTGAGATGGAAAACATATAAATTTAGGAATTTATTCTGAGTAATTAAAACTATATATATATATATATATATAGAGAGAGAGAGAGAGAGAGAGAGAGAGAGAGAGAGAACTGATTCATTGATTATTTGATATCTATAGGTAACATTGTTCACAGTACATTGTGCCGGGTGCCTCTACTACTTGCTAGCAGAACTCTACCCTCACGAAGGAAGAACATGGATTGGCGCTTCGAATCCGAATTTCAGAGAAACTGCCCTTTGGATTCGATACATTTCGTCCATGTACTGGTCCATCACCACCATGACTACTGTTGGCTATGGTGACTTGCACGCAGTGAACACTGCGGAAATGGTGTTCATAATTGTCTACATGCTCATCAACCTTGGCCTAACCGCTTACATTATTGGTAACATGACGAATTTAGTAGTTGAAGGCACTCGTCGCACCATGGAATTTGTAAGTTTTTTTTTGGGTACTCTTTTTTGCCTGATAAATATTTTAAGTGAATTGGTTTCTATTCTGGCATGACTCAAAATAAATTATTTAGTCGACTAAAATGCAAGATTGACCCTCAAGTTTGTCACCTTGTGACAATATTATGGTAATACAAATCAATGTTCTCGGAACCGGAAAGGGTACCGGGTGGGTGGGTCACTGGTCCAATCAGTAGTCGGACCGTTATTGAACCGGTGACGTCATTAATATATAAAAATATATATTATTAGTAATTAATAAAATTTTAAAAAATCTCGTTTTTTATGAACTAAAACATAAACAATATTAATAAAACCTTGGTTCAAATTATCAAACCCTATCCTATAACTACATTTAGCAGTTCAAAGTGGATCCAAATTTCTACAAACGTATCATCTCAAATCAAAATTATGAAAATTGAGGTAAATGTACCTAAGGTAAGACCTGGAAATTATGAAAATTGAGGAATAAAATTGTCACAACGCGACAAAATGAAGGGTCAGTTTTGCATTGTAATCTTATTTATTCCTAATTATCCTTTTTCCACTTGTGGGAGAAAAAAAAAAGGGGTTCTAGTTTTCATGGAGTGGTTGTGCTTGTTTTGTAGAGAAATAGCATTGAAGCAGCATCAAGCTTTGTATGTAGAAACCACTTGCCTCCTAGGCTTAGAGAGCAGATATTGGCATATATGTGCTTGAGATTCAGAGCTGAGAGCTTAAACCAGCAGCAACTCATCGAACAGCTACCGAAAACCATATGCAAAAGCATCAGGCAGCATTTGTTCTTCCCTACAGTGGAGAGAGTCTATCTTTTCAAGGGTGTCTCAAGGGAAACTCTAGCGCTCTTGGTATGATCATATACCAATATTTCTACATAGCTCATTTTAAATATTTTAATGAGGGTCTCACTTGACTTTTTAACTCTTTTTATTTACACGTTTTAAGGTTTACCCGTGACACACTTAGTTTATGTATAGTTAGTGTGTCTGAAACAAATCTTAATACGCTCATTTCTTCATGACAGATGGAGCATAAATGTGGGACATATATTGAGAAATTTATGAACTTGTGTTATGTGATCAGGTTGCGGATATGAAGGCTGAATACATACCACCTAGAGAGGATGTGATAATGCAAAATGAAACGGCGGACGAAGTTTACATAATAGTATCAGGAGAAGTGGAACTGATTGATCACTCTGAGATGGTGGATCAGAAAGAGGAAACTGTAGGGCTTTTACAATCTGGGGACATGTTTGGAGAAATTGGTGCACTTTGTTGTAGGCCTCAAAGTGTTACATATCGAACCAAGACCCTTTCGCAGCTCTTGAGGATGAAAACTACTGCTCTAATTGAAGCAATGCAAAGCAAACAAGAAGATTATGTTGCCATTCTTAAGAACTTCCTTCAGGTTAGTTGGTCTAAATCATAAAAATGATGTTGGTTCTTGGTAATAATAGTATACTGCCTCGTCCTAAAATGGGAGTCCTAAAATTCCGTATTTAAAAATAAAAATAAATAAAAGAGTATGTATAAGGGTGTCCTAGACAGACCTTAATTAATATGCATAAATAAAAGTCAACAAGTCAGATAGAAATTTCTTTTTAATTTGGAGGGTTTATTAGTTTACAAGTGTAAATGATGGATTATAATTGTTGGATGGGGTTAATATTTTCAGCATCACAAAAGGCTGAAGGATTTGGATATAGGGGAATTAATGGTGGATAATGGGAATCAAGAAGATGATGATCCAAACATGTCTGTCAACTTGCTCACAGTTGCCAGTACAGGAAATGCTGCTTTTCTTGATGAACTTCTCAAGGCAAGATTGGACCCTGATATTGGAGACTCCAAAGGAAGGACACCACTGGTATATACATACATATATATATATACATATATTTTACTCCATTACTTATTAACTAATCTCAAGTTTATTCATAAAACTGATTTGGCCATTTGGGTGATACTATAATTTAGGTGGAATCACCCTCTCTATATAGTTCATATTCTGTTTTCTGAAAATTGTAAAAACAGAATCTTGTTCTGTTTCTGGAAATAACAAAAAACATATGGCAATGTGGATTTAATTTATCTGCCAAAAAAATGACATTTTGGATATCTAATGAATTCAATGTATTCCCTTTATTGCAAATCATTATCCACCGAGTATTAAAAATCCGTGGCGCAAATATTTCTTCAGTTCTTCTTGTTGTTGCTGCCTTTCTCATAGCAATTCTGTTTTTTCCCCTGTTTTGCATCAGCATATTGCAGCATCAAAAGGACATGAAGACTGTGTACTAGTACTCCTCAAGCATGCATGTAACACACACCTAAGAGGTAAATATTCATAATATCTTTGTGTCTAAACTCCAATTTAGTAAACTTTACCGAAGGTTTTTAGCTGGAGTGGTATTATCCAACCCATGATAACCATGAGGTTGCGGGTTTGATTCTTAGCATGCCAATGAAGAGTGCGTGAGTTTTTTCAAATTAGCAACAAAAAAAAAAAATCTTTTTTTAGTAAACTAAATGTTTACGAACATATCTCAGTCTATTGTATAAAACTTTTCTCAAGAAGATTGAAAAATAAACAAATTAAAATTCTGACCTTGTCTTTTTCCCGTAAAATGTTCATCAATTCAAATATTTTACTGTCACATCCGACGTGATTAATGAATTGTTATTCAAATCTGTCACTGTCACGTTACGCCGGAATCAAATATAATAGTGCATTTTCTTGTCATATAATTTAGTAATATAATATTTGCATGGCAGACTTGGATGGAAACACTGCAATATGGGATGCTATTGCAGCAAAGCACCACTCCATCTTTCGGATACTCTACCACTGGGCTTCCATCTCGGATCCCTACACCTCCGGTGACCTCCTAACCACAGCCGCAAAGAGAAATGATTTAGCAGTAATGAAAGAGCTCTTAAAACACGGATTACATGTTGACTCAAAAGATCGCCATGGATTAACACCTATCCAAGTTGCCTTGGCAGAAAATCACCAAGAAATGGTTGAGCTTCTTGTGATGAATGGTGCAGATATTGGCACAGATTATGTTCAAAATTCTAGTAATAACAAGTTTTTATCTTCTTTAAATTTGAATGAAATGTTGCAAAAAAGAGAAGTAGGGCACCGGATAAATGTGCCCGATAGCGCAGTTAATGAAGTGATTTTTAAGAAGCCAGATGAAGGGGAAAAGCAAGGGGAGTCTAAGAAGGGAAAATTAGCAAAGGCATCATCATTGTGTTCTCTTAGGGTTAGTATATATAGAGGGCATCCTGAGAAGAGGAGAGAAAATTGTTGCACTGAAGCCGGGAGGCTAATTAAGTTGCCTAGTTCATTGGTGGAGCTCAAGTCCATGGCAGGTACATTTTTTTTTAATATCAAATCTCGATTATTAAAGTTCAATATTATAACGAGTAATAATGTTACGCCAACAAAAGGATCTATCTAACAGAATACCATGTCATGATCGATTCTTTTGTTGGTGTATCAGTTTTTCAAAGTAAACGAGTAATAACGTTACGCCAACAAAAGAATCAAAAAAAATCTAACAGAATAACATGTCACCCTTTTAAATTTTGATCGATTCTTTCGTTGGCATATCAATTTTCGCCAACAAAAGAATCTATCAGAAAATCTAATAGAATGACATGTCACACCTTCAAATTATGATCGATTCTTTTGTTGATTTATCAGTTTTACAAAATAAAACAAAAAAAGTGCAAGTGTGACTTATACAAACCTGAACATTTAAAAGAAAATAAAATCAACATAGGCTTAAGTAATGATTATTTATACAAATAAATTCTAAATTTGAATTAGTAATTAATTTGATGGGAATCCCATGTTTCGAATTCAACATCATAAATTTTCATTTTTGGCAGGTGAGAAGTTTGGATTTGATGCCACAAATGCGATTATAACAGATGAAGAAGGATCAGAAATTGACTCCATTGAAGTTATAAGAGATGGTGATAAGCTTTTTGTAGTAGAAGATCCAATTTCTTTGATATAAAAAAAATTAAAATATAGATATCAATCCATAAATAATATTATTTAGGACTGATAAATTACTCTCAAAACAGTTCAAAAATACACAAATGTGTGTGCATTAACTTTTTTATGAGGATGTCACATGCAACTCCACTTATAGGTAGTGAAGGTTAGTTTTAGTTTATTCTGTTTTCGTTTTATTGTAAGATGCTACAAAAATGAGATTTGAACCAATTCACACTGAAACGCCAATACTATCATCTTATTTAAAATAAAACAATGATACGTACTCGAGTAAATGGGTTTATTTAACTTTAAATAGAGGTAAACAAATTTGTTTAAAACTATTTTTTTAATAGTAAAGGTATCATCTGATTAGTTTATACGTTAATCGAGACTAAATTTCTCCTCGGTCGATATTTATAAGACATCTCCGATATCGACCTGGTGTATTTAGGAAAAATCTACTATGTGCTGGCCCAAGATTCAAACTCCAAAAATCAAAGAAGAGAACAAATCTCCTTAAACACAATATATTTAGTCCAACACATTTTATTTCTAGATTTTTGATTATTTTGATGAAAACATTAATCCATCTTATATTATATATTTGTTTATACTAACAACAAGAAGTTAAGTCATATTAGAGTATCCTACTACTCTTATCAGACATTTCAATCTACTTAGGAGCTATTTGATAAAACTAAATGAAATATTTCTGAATGTTTTAGCAATTTGAATGAGCTAAATGAAACAGAATTTTGAATAAAAAAAATTATTTGATAATTGATATGTATGAAACATTTGAATAACAATTTTTTACTATTTTATCCCTCTAAACTATGTTGAACAAGTATATAAGTATAAATGTACTAAAAAAAAGTTTAATACAATATTAATTATGCAATCCAAAGTCTAATGTCGAACAGTCTAGGTAGCAAGTAAACATTTTCAAGGCATAAAAATTAAAACTTTATTAATTATGAGGAATTAAAAAGCTTAGTTAGTTATAAACAAAGTGCAACAATTCAAATGAAAATAGATTTACATATATTTATATACATCTATATAACAAAACATAATTGATTTTGAATTTTCTGCTCACCTTAATAAATCATCAGGACCGTCTAAAGTTTGGAATAAATCTTACCGTCCAAGTCCAAAATTTGGGATATATATCTTTTCGTTTTCTTCGTCTCTCTCTACCCCTTTCTCCCCCTCCCGACTCTCTGTTTCTTCTTCTTCGACTCTATCTCTTTCCCTTCCAAGTGTCGGAGGCACGAGTTATATGCTAGTATACTGATATATCATCAAGGTCTTCTTCCTCTGATAAAGGAAAATCAACCACGTCTCCGAATGATGAGCAATATTACTGGCGAAAGCTAATGATTCCTCGGTAATATCGACGGCGTCCCCAATTTGATCCTCCAACCTAAACGGCAGCGAATGAGCCAAATCTGAAAACTCACTTCGATATTTCCCCGACTCACTGCGAAATCTCAAATACCTCACAAAATCTGACGTCTCTTCATCCGAATTATCCTCGGGACCGGAATCAACCGTCGAATTCCGATCGTAAATGGAGCGATCTGATTGCTGATTAGGTGGAGGAGCTAGAAATGAAGCAACGCCCTATAATTGACGCGTTAGGGTTTCTCTAAAGTCTGATAAATCTTCCTTCACACCACGTTGTTGATTATCCAATCGCCAACGCTCGCCAAATCTTTCTTGCTCAACCCACTCTTCTTCAGCTCCGTGCACCCATCAGGAACAATTGGAGTGAAAGAGGGGCAACATGTGTAAAAAATTCATTCAATTGGCTTAGGGTTGATTCAGATAAAAAAATGGCAACTTATTCAGTCATATTTTTATTCAAACTAATGGACCGAATGACTAACCGATTCAGACCACAAATCTTTTAGATGAATTAAGTCGTAAACAAACAGTCCCTCAGCCAGCTCTTCACATTAGCAATTAACAAATGCATTTGGTTCAAGTTAAATCATGTCAATCAATCAATTTTTACCATATCAAGTTGTATTTGCATCTCTTTACAAGAGTCCTTATTCCATACATCATGGTTGTTGTGCATGTACATATATCAATTTAAAATACAACCATTGGATCATTTTAAAAATATTTTAACCATTTATTTTATATTAAAATATGAATAAAAGGTGTACTTTGGGGTAACTTGCAACTTGCTAAACCGGTTAGTTTACATGTTTTGACATTAAGCTTTGTCAAAATATATAATACCACTTGTTCTAATATCAAAACTAGTAACTTAATTATTTGAATTGATATGAAACAAATTATGTCATATATTCTTTGTTTCTCTCTTTTTTTTAAAAGATGTCGACCAAATTAAACCACAAACTCTTTTTCTCTCATCCTTTTTCACAAGTCAAGTATTAAAATTAATAATTTTATAATATGAATAAATAAATCTTTTACTTAATAATTCATGTATTTAAAAGATAAATATTATTTTTCTTATTTCTTAGTAAGATATACATAATAATTATATATAATTTTAAGTAATTACCCAAAATAATTATATTGGATGCAATTTGTAGATTAACTTATAAAATTGTGATTCACATAAAGAAATCTTATTATTAGTAATTCATGCATGGTAAGTCATGTATCATGATAATATATATTAAATTAAATTAGATAAGTAATGTCCCAAAATAATTTTGATTGTTGTAGAGTGGAATGAAATGATGATCGGAATTAAATCAATAATGAACTCGAAATTAAGCAATTTATTCATGTGTTCAGTACGTTACTCTAAAATCATATCAGAATGAAATGTGTTAAAGTCTGCATGATAAATTTGATGATGATATGATTAATGTATATTTGTACCAGTAGATTTTGTAAAGTCCTTAATGAGAACGAGATGTACAAAGACTTAGAGTAGAAAATATCAAATTTGTTAGGTTGACCTTAAGAGCCAAATTGTTGTATAGATAGGATAAGATCGATCGTATTGTATTGTTAAATGATCGTAAGGCTACTATACTGTTTCAAGGTGTAAATGATGACCGCAGAGTAAGCCTTGAGTTCGTAGAGCATCTAACATCTGATCACAGAGCCTGCCAAGAGTTCAAAGAGTTAAGTTAAAATCACTGAGCATATTATCAGATCGCAGAGTTCACTCAAGTTAGTATAGTAAAAGGAAGTTCGCAGAGTCTGCTTCAGCTTCGTAGAGATAAACGTTCGTAGAGTAGACTGTAGAGAGCACAATCATAGAGTGCCTCTTTACTCGTAGAATAATCGATCGTAGAGCAGAACGTAGAACTTAGGTTGTCGAGCAAAGTGAAGCATAGAATTTACGTTCCTCATCAGACTTTACGAGTGACACATTTCGTAGAGCAAGTTAAGAATGTCAGAAGATTGACAATGGGGAGAGCTACAGATTGAAGAGGCCGATGTACTCACCAAACATCCTTAGTGAAATCGTAGATTAAAACATGTTTGTGTCTCACAGCTAGTTTAGCGAAAGTGACAACACCCATGTGGTAGGTGAAGTTGGAAACTGATGTGACAAGTCAAAGCCATAAAACAAGCTGACACAACAACTTAAGAAGTCAACATCAAGGATCGTGGAGTATCTGAGCATTAAATGCACAACGTGACGTTGTAACGGGAAGCTCTCAAGAGGTCTATATAAGAGCAAACAGATTTCAAATCAAAACAACGATAATAAGAACAATCAAGCTGAAACTCTACAAGAGCTTTAAACTAAGAACACCTTGTTCTACTACTAAGTCATTTGGTTGTTGAGCTTAAACGCAACTTAGTAGCACCTCAAACAACAATATATCTCTTAGTGACTCATTGTCTTAGTGACAATCTTCCAAGTTTAAGTGACTTGAAGAGATCTTAGTGATCTGGACTAAGTGCCCCTATTCTGAAACTTGGTGACTCAAAGGAACCTAAGTGGTTCAGTTGTAACAGATCTAAGTGATTTATATTCTTAATGGATTTCGTACTCGCATAGTAGAAGAGTGGATTAGGAGTTATTCAGTCTCCGAAACACTTAAAATTTTTCTTGTGTCGTTTATTTTCTGCACTTACTTTCTGTCTAGTATTTATCTTATTTGTTTATGACTTACAACTATAAGAATTAAATTTAGAACTGTGATTTCTTTATAATCTTCAAGCGGATATTTCAACATGTATTCCGCTATGTTTAACTAATACTGATTAACTAACTATCTAGTAATACATTCTTTAATCAAGTAAAATTTTTAAAGGATTTATTTTGTGACGCCCCCAAAATAGGTCCATACAACCCATTTTGAGTCGCCAATAACATTCAACAAAATACAAATACAAATACAAAATTTCCATTTAGAACTAATAAGTGTTGTGCAAAATACGACAATACAATACAAATACATCTTAAATTCTCAATACACTTATTGCCACAGTAATAGTAATGTACTGAGATACTTCTATTGTCTCGGACCATCACTCTATTTTCCGACTAGTCCCCGCTACACTCTCTTTTTCTGAAGAGAATAATGGAACAAAAAGGAAAAGGGTGAGCACAAATAACCCAATAGGAAATATCATAACTAAGATAATGAAGAATAAAATTATCTTTAGCCTTCAACCAAAATAAATCACAGATTTGAAGATATTATAATTATTCAATAACAACAGCTGCAGCGGAACGAATAATCCATTAGAAAAGTCAAGTATATTATAATATCTACCATATTCTATAAGTTAAAGGATCACCACTAATATTTTATCCCTGTAACACCAATCAACAGTTCCTGTTTATGAACATCCAAATTAACAGTTTATATTCAACAGCCTCTCTTCGCACTATGTGCCAAAGATATATATTTATAACATCATCGGTCATGATCATGCCAAACGCCAGTTCATCTTTACACTACGGGTCAAAGAGAACTTTCACCATATGTCTTTGTTTGTAACACCAAAAGTCATGATTATACCAATACACAGTTTGGTCAAAAACATGTCACGCCAATTCATCTTTGCACTACGGGCCAAAGAGAAGTATCACCACAATTTAAGTATGAGGATGATGACAATGATATAGAATGAATACAGTGAGATCAAGAATAAGAATGAATGTTTAATTTATCCAGTATCGAAGGTTGACCAAATTGTCAGCATGATGACCAAATTGTGGAGTCAAATTCAAAAACGATATTCAAGAATAAAATTCAAAATTCAACTATATCGTATCAAACGAAATAGAAAGATTCAGGTGAAAAGATATTAGATGAAGCACAAACTATTAAGGATATTCTACAAATTTTCAGGGATTTTCACCATTTAAAATAAGGTTTTGGAAACAAACAGAGATTTCTTATCATAAATGGAGAAATGTGAAAGAAAAAGATATCCCTTAAAGAGTACAAAAGAAATGATACGTTATACGAGTATAAAAAAATATATGAAACTGCAAATGGATTTTCACCCGTCATGCGGTAATCCGCGTAGACAAATTATTTCCACAAAAGATTAATAAGTAATGAATACGAAGGGTTATTCACTAGGCATACGTCAATCTACACGGACAGGTTATACCCACAGATTAATAAGGAATAAATACAAAGGGATATTCACCAGGTACGACACTCCGTACATACGGGTTATTCCCACAGAGTAATAAGGAATGAATACAAAAGGATATTCACCAGGCACGACACTCCGTACATACAGGTTATTCCCACAGAGTAATAAGGAATGAATACAAAAGGATATTCACCAGGCATACGTTAATCTGCGCGGACAGGTTATCCCCACAAATTAATACGGAATGAATAACAACTTTTATGAGTATAATATCACTTACGAACATGGAAGCAAATGATATTACATAAGAGTATGAAAGAAATGATATCCCCTACCTTTGTTAATAAGTGATTGAATGTTGCTTTCTATGAAGTTTACTAACTTGGACAATACTAGTATTCTCACAAATACTCACAATAACCTAGCACACTTATAGAACTCAAGAAATTTAGAGAGAGAGAGGAAGTATAAGCAAGGAAGGTGTGAAGATTTCTTAAGATAATCCTTCCTATTTATAGCAAAATCAAGTTTCATTAATTGCACAATAAGGGCTCAACTTATTACACTTTAATACCTCCATCTTCGCCTCTATTCTTAATATAATCCCTCAAGTATTATCAATCTTGCATAACACCCCCTAATAGTTCCCACATGTGAACCAATAGTTCATAGCATGTGAATTTCATAATTTCAATTAGGTACCCCTAAGTTAGACTCCACTTTTAATCCGTTAATAATGCTAAAATATCATATCAAATAATATGAGTTACAGTGTCATGACAAATAATAAAAAGTACCATGCAGATGCTATTATAATTATTGAATCAAAATACTAAGCAATTGCTACTTTATCAATTATTGAATCAATAATTTAAAATACTTTGCAACACCGTGTGCCTGTGAAATACCGCGTACTACTGTGGAATAACGCGTTTTACTGCTCTTTTTATTACCGGGTATTTCAACAGTTGTCGATGATAATACTATTGACAAAATATTGTCGTTTTCAGTATCCGACAATGGGGCCCACTATCGTTGACAATATTGTCATTGTGGGGCCCACTAATATTTTGTTATTTCGGCGCCGTCGTATAGTACCGAATATAATATTCCCCGACAGAAAGAATATTCTCCGACAGAAGGAATATTCTCTGACATACAGGTTTGTTTTTTGTATAAATGAATAGTATATTCGTATGAATAGTACTTTCGTGTTTATACCGTATAATTTCGCATCCAGCTCATATAAACGTTATGACGTAATTCGAAGATCGAAGAAAGTATAAAAACGTTTTTAGCGTGAATAGTGATCGCGTGAATAGTGATTTAGCATTATTACTAGACTTCTCAATTGTCACATTTCACTAGTAACTTTATCATTATCGATTTAACACTTTACTGTTTAAAATAATAATAACAAGAAAAATAAATTCTCTTTATTAAAATTTTCGGGATCTTATAGTAGATGTCAATAAAAGTAATATTATTTTCAAAACATGAAACTTATTTGTCAAATAATATAATCTTCTCCTCAATTGTAGTAACACCTATGTCAAATTACGTAATATTAACATAATTTTTTTAATCAAAATTTACATAATGTGTAATCAGTGTGTCAAAAATGAATAACGTGTATGTTATTTTTAGTAATGTTTATGTTAATAAAAGTAATATTATTTTCAAAACATGTAACTTATTTGTCAAATTATGTAATCTTCTCCCCAATTGTAGTAACGCCTATGTCAAATTATGTAATATTAATATAAATATTTTATCAAAAATTATGCAATATGTAATCAGTATGTCAAAATAAGTAACTTTTATGTCATTTTTAGTAACATTTATGTCAATAAAAGTAATATTATTTTTAGAGCATGTAACTTGTTTGTCAAATCATATAATCTTCTACACAATTGTAGTAACACTTATGTCAAATTACATAATATTAACACCAATTTTTTTAATCAAAATTTACATGTGTAATCAGTATGTCAAAATGAGTAACGTTTATGTCATTTTTAGTAATGTTTATGTCAATAAAAGTAATATTGTTTTCAGAGCATGAAACTTATTAGTCAAATCATATAATCTTCTCTGCAATTATGGTAACACTTGTGTCAAATTACGTAACATCAATTTTTTTAATCAAAATTTACATGTATAATTAGTATGTCAAAATGAGTTATGTCAGTTTTAGTAATGTTTACGTCAATAAAAGTAATATTATTTTCAAAATATGTAATTTATTTGTCATATAATATAATCTTCTCTTCAATTATGGTAACAGCTATGCCAAATTACGTAATATTAACATAATTTTTTTTAATCAAAATTTACACAATGTATACTCAGTTTGTCAAACTGAGTAATATTTTATGTTATTTAATTTTTAGTAACTTTTATGTCAATAAAAGTAATATTATTTTCAAAACATGTAACTTATTTGTCGAATTATGTAATCTTCTCCTCAATTGTAATAACACCTATATCAAATTACATAATATTAATATAAATTTTTTAATCAAAATTTACGCAATATGTAATCAGAATGTCAAAATAAATATTTATATCATTTTTAGTAATCTTTATGTCAATAAAAGTAATATTATTTTCAAAACATGTGACTTATTTGTCGAATTATGTAATCTTCTTCTCAATTGTATGAGCAACATGTATGTCATTTTATTAAAGTTTATGTATGTGTAACCAGAATTAGAGATACATTTTGATTTTTTTTGAGTTAACTCGCGAAATTTTAAGATTTAAAATTGATATGAATTTATTTAGTTTTAATACAAACAAATATAACAATTGTAAACTAACTATAAAGTACTACTCCCTCCGTCCCAAATTAATTGCTCAATTTTGACCTTTTAACGTCAAATTAACCATTTTAAAACTAATTTTTTTACTATTTTTGCTAAAATATAGGTGAAGAGATTATAACCAAAAGAAAGTATATACAATTTATTACAAACCCAATTTTTATAATTTTAGAAATATATTTATATATGCTTAATTATTAATTATAAAAATAGTCAATTTGACCTAAAAAAGTCAAAACTGAGCAATTAATTTAGGACGGAAGGAGTACTAATTATTATATTTGTTATTTTCAAAATTTGAACGAAATTATATCAATTTTGAGTTTTAGGATTTCGCGGATTAAGTTTAAAAAGTCAAAATGTATCTCTAATTTTGGAACGGATATAATATTACTTTTAAAACAGACAATCTTTTTGTCAAAGTCATGTAATTGTTTTCTCAATTATGATAACAAATATTTCAAATTACGTAATATTATAAATAATTTTTTTATGCAATTTGTTTTTTCAAGTCAACAATTTACAGCTTTATTTAAAATCGTAGAAATTGCACGAGATAAAGATGTAAAACCACTTGTAATTGGGTGTTTTTTTTGTTTTGTTTTTTTACCTTGGCATTTAAATTATTAAGATAATTTTCATAGATAATCATATATATGATTTTATTATACATCAGCTATATAAAATAAAGGTAAACTAAAAATACTAACTTTTTAATTTTATCTTTTTTTTGTACATATTCTAACTATACAGAGAGATTGTTCTAAGTATCAATAATTTATTTAGGTCTCCGTTTGTACGAAAATAAAGAATTTTTATCTATTTATTTTTAATAAGACAAAAGCACTTGCTCAAGTGCTTTTGTCTCTTTTACCAAGTAGTTTGATTTTTCTTCATTTTACCAACTTATTTGATTTTTCTTTATTTCAACAACTTGTATCAGTGAGAGAGAATAATGTGAGATTTGTGATTAAAAAATGGATACTTGGGAGTTTATTATCTAAAATTTAAATTAGTTGTTGAAAGTTTTAAATATAATACTTAATGTTCATACGCATAATACTAAATAAATTAATTAAATCCTTTTCAAGTTGCAAATTCCCTTCCAAGTTGTTTATATAGCCACATGTCAAATGATTATTGGTTAAAACACAAAACCACCATGATGTAGGGTACATCAAACCACTATGATGTACCAAAGAAGAATTCCTATTTACAATCATAAGGACAAGAGTTATCACAAAGTCTTTTTCAGCCCCCAAAATTTCTTGAATTTTTCAAAGAGACTACTAATTTTCAAAATAGAATCAATGAAAGGAAAATATCTATCAGAAGCATGTTACTGATTAATCTAAAAGGGGGACTAACTTGGAGCCATTCTCTCAGATTCTGTATCAGATACTCCATGAAAAAGATCGATGATGGCATATATTGTGCTTGTCTATGCAAAAGGGTTCAAAGCTCAATTTGTTCAAGTCAACATGAGTTGTAATTGGGGATATAAAGTGATATGCTCAAACTATAGAGAAGAAAATTAAAAATAATAATAAAAAAAAAAAAAGTGGAACCAGATTTTGAAGATCCTTCCCAAATGTCTTAAATATGGTGGAATTCCTTATAGATTGATACATGATAGAAAAACTAAGTCGCACACTTCCTAAATCTAGAGTTTCATTTTGACCTTTTATTTCTTTGTATATATATATGTATATGTGTGTGTGTGTGTGTGTATATATATATATAAGTTTGTAGCAAAAAGATAAATTTTTTGGAACAGTTTGTCACATTTTATTCTTAAAAATGAAATATATAAAACAATCAGAAAAAAAAATACTATATGTTTGTGCATCCTAGAAAAAACCCACTTAAAAAATAATGTTAAATGGGATGTAGTAGCTAGTACCTCACCAATTTGGCTGATGGAAATTCTAGCTATTTTCCCTATGTTGTGTGCCCATTAAAAAACCCACTTTGGTTGGTTAATATTCAATTTCAGTGCATGTATAATATATTCTCTTCCCATTTCCCTTTGCCTTTCGGTTTCCATTCTTTCCTCTCAAATTGGATATGATTGATTGTTCGTTTGGTTCATCCCATTTACAGAACAAAACAATTAAGGGGATGGTCATAGTATCTCCTCCTTTCATCATTCCTCCACAGCAAATTATATTTGATGTGAAAGAACATATATATATATATATATATATATATATATGCTTGTATTTTTCTTCAAGTTGCTATATATTGTTACTAACAAATTTGGTTGAGGTTGACCCATTAATCATTAAAAAAATGTTGTGTAAATAGTATTTTTACTAAGAAATAGTCATGCTAAAAAAACAACTCAATCATACATGAATTGGGAAATAATAATCAAATTTTGTATCTTTTTGAACAAACAGAAAATGAAAGCAAAACAATCATGAAAAACAGCTCTAAATTGAAATTTTTTTAGCCTACTTTTGATGGGACCAATCAATCCCATCTAGGAGATTAGCTTGGTTCAATATATTGTCTAATTAAATTATATAAACTCTATTCTATAAGAAACAATATATTTATAAATAAAAGTTTAAATTAATATTGACCAAAAATAGACTTGAATGGGACTCACAAAAAGGAGGAGAATCTCACTCTCTAGACAGAATTATTTTAACACAATGGACCTCATCATTCATTTGCTTTATATAACCAAACAATAGATTAAACAGACATAGTTAAAGGAATGGAATACCATAAAGTTTAAACAGAACAAATGAAATGAAACAAGGAAGAGAGAGAAAAGTTGATGAAGCCAAAGAGGTAGCACTCATTTCCAAACAAAAACCAAATCAAAATGGAAGAATGAGACCAAGAATCTGAGTCAAATAGTCAAATTTTTACAACCCAAGAAACATAATCTAGCATCTTAGAATAAAGAGCTGCAAAAGATTGTAGATTTTCTTTCTAATGATCATATTAGCTTAACATTCTAACACATCTACATTTTTTACTATATAAAATGAGAAATGGGGCGGTGTGTGCAACCCTTAAACCACTTATATTCCATAACATTACTTTTATTACTTAATAACAAAACTATGTTCTCTTAATCATATCTGATTTCCACGTCAAAACATGTATATTAGATTATATTTTATTATTTTAAATAATTAATAATTTATAATGACTTTTAAGTGAATCTGTGATGGACAAGATAATTTAACTAGTGTTTTGGTTTGAATCCGAGTCGTTACAATACATGATGGACTGAGGAAAATATTTATAGCTCAATACACATTTATGTTAGTTTTTTGAAAAAGAGTGTTGCTATATTGACGATAAATTTATGGCGATATTAAATACATTGAATAGAAAGGTGTGTAAGAGAATAACAACGCAACAAAAATAATAACAAAAGAAAAACAATCATTCAAGACACAAAATTTACGTGATTTATCAAAAATGTTTGAGTTAGTCCACGGTTGACGGCTAATAATTTAAATATCTCTTAGAAAAATTCGTACATAATACATCGTAGGATCCCTTCATTATATAACGGAATATAAATTACCTTAATTCACCTGAAAGTACAAAACTACCCCTCCAGTTTTGGGCCGGCCAGCTAAATTATTCGTAGCGGCAATCAAACGATGATTACGCCTGTGGGGGTCTGTTCTTTCCACTCCGGACCTATCGGCTCTCCGCTTCAGAAGCGGGTCCAGTTACCTTTTGGATAGTTTTACAATCACATTTGAATTAAAATTTGGATCAAGTTTCACTAATAATAAGGTGTAAACAAAGAACCGACATATTACCGTTTTATTTTATCGCTTAAAATTTCACGTTAATCACAATTTACATTTGACAAAATTAATCAACATATAAATCATTTTTCTTTAAAAGTAACTTCTTATTTTTAAATATTAAAAGTAATCCTAAAAGCAACTCTAGTCATTCCCTCATAAAACATAATATTTCAAGAAATGTTTCTCTAAACAAAAGCTGTAATCTTCTTTCCACTCTTTCAATTGGGCTCTCACACACTCAAAACACACCTAGAAAAATACACACAAATAACACACCCCAGAACCTTTTTTTTGCCTTTCTGTACAATTCTGCCCAATAAGCAATGATCATGGAAGATTCCCAATCATCTCCTCCACTGTATTACAAACATTCATAATTGCACCCAACAACCATTTCTTATAGAAATCTGAGCTCTTAATTCTGTTGAGCTAAAAAATGCTAAATTTCACCTCTCCTTAAATTTTCTCCCACTTCACCTTTCAATTTAAATATCCATCAATCTCCATCACCTTTTTTCAAACACCATCCCATTATTTTGATCTCTCTCTTTTTCCCATGATGAATCATTCTTCCTCTTCCACAACTTCTGTCAATGGCTTCTACAATTTCTTAACACAAGGCCTTGACAATCTTGATCACTCTTTTCTGTCCCAAAACTTCATGTCTATAAATTTCCTACAAAATGTTATTTCCTCACTTCAATCATTTCATTCCCAGTTATGCATTTTGGTCCAAAAACTTCACCTTCCCCTTGGAGAAAAATGGCTAGATGAGTACATGGATGAAACCTCAAGGCTCTGGGAGGTCTGCCATGTGATCAAATCCGCCGTTTCGGGTATGGAAAATTACTGCTCATCCGGTGCCAATATCGCTTCCTCTCTTGATGATCACCACATTTTAAATCCACAACTTTCCCGCCAGGTTAGTAAATTTAAACTGATGAGAATCAAATCCCGGCCAATAAATATATATTTTGGTTTTGTGTTTATGGGTTTTTTTTCCCCAGGTTTTTCGAGCAATTTCGGGTTGCCAAAGGGAGATTGTGGGGTTGGAAGAGGAGAATAGGAGCCTAATTGAGACAAGAATCCAACCATTATCATTGAAATTCGACGAAAATGTTTTGATGGAATCAAAGTTGAATGGGTTCAATGGTTTTAGAGGAGTGCTATTTGCATTGAGAAATATTAGCTCATTGCTCCTAATGATTTTGCTTAGTGGGCTAGTGTATTTTTGCCCAGAAACCAGCTTTTGCCCTGAAGGAGAATATGAAGCTGGGCATATGGTTTTTGGCTCAGATTTTATGGTTTCAGCAGCAAGATTGCACCAAAAGGTGAAATCGACGATGAATGAGCGACAAGGGCAGCAGGCAGGAGTTCTTCTTTACGAGTTTTTAAGGGCGAAAATCGCCATGGAGGAAGTGAAAGCCGACTTGGGGAGAAGTGTGGAGTTTGAAACAGGAGTTGATATTAATGAAAAGGTTAAGAATTTGAAGACTTGCTTTGAGGTTTTGCAATGTGGGGCTGAGAATATTATTGTGCAGCTTGATGATTTCTTTGATGAAATTGTTGAAGGGAGGAAAAAGCTTCTGGACATGTGCACTCATAGGTAGAAAAACAGAGAGAAATTAAAAGATTAGTGATGTGCAGTGCAGCCATATAGGTAAGGTAGAAAAACAGAGGGGGAAAAGGTGTAAGAAAAATCAATAGATGGTGTAGTTTTTTAGACTTGAAGTTTCAGCCATTTCTTGTTTTCTGTTTATGTGTTTGACAATAGTCTTTATTTTTCATTTGGAAAAGAACTCTGTTTTGCAGCTAATATAGTGTTGAAGAAGCTATGAAGGGAAATGGGGTTTCTTTTCTTTCTTTCTTTCTTTTTTTTTATTTTTTCTCTCAGGAAAATATTAAGGAATTGTGAAAGAAACATAGGAATGTGATTCTTTCCTTTCAAGAAAAGTAACATTTGTATCCAAAGAGGAGAAACAAGAAGAATATATTAGACAGATATAGCTTCAAGGGAAAGCAAAATTATCCACCCCAAAGGACAGATTCCTCTCATGATCAAAAGAAGAAAAGGAAAATGATTCCTCCAGTAAGTTTCAACAACAAGATCAGAAGTTGTTACAGACATCTGTCATGCATGATAGACTTTTAAACATGTATATAGATTAACTATATATTGAGAATATTAAAGTTGCTAAGTTCCAATTCTTTTTTATTTATTATATTATTATTTCTGCTTACATGTTTCTAGATTGAGCATTTGACAACAAGCTTAAGATTCTGACTCATCTGTTTTGTTATATGATGTGAAATTATTGCTGCTCATGAATCATTGGAGAGGCTGTAATTGTCTACTGTTTGTATTTTACTCAAAAGGATAAGTCCTTATTTAGGGGATGTTTGTTTAACTTTTGAATGATTCTGAATCTGACCGGATAAGTCATTCAGACCGTTTATTTTATAATTTTTAAACTTTGAATGTGTCTGAACGATTCATGCAGAAAATTGTAATTGATTCGGTAAGAAGTAGGGTTGAATGATATTTTTATTTGCATACCTTCATTGACAATTAAAAATTATATTCAATATTCATCTTATTTTACTATTGTAAACAAATTTTATTATGTACAAATTGTTTTGATTTTTCTTTAATAAATTGGTCAATAACTAATTTAATTAATGTTGTTGTAGTCTTTTGTTTTGATTTTATAGACTGATAGAATATTATTAATATTTTTAGTGTTTTATTCTTGACATTATATTACTAATATTATACTCTATCAAATATTGTTCAAGAATTTATATTTAATTTTTCTTAGATAACATTGTTTATTTATAATTACATAATAAATTTGTTCATAACAGTCCAGAAGGTTAAAATAGAAAAATAAACGATTATCAAACACTTCATTTTATTCTATATTCATAACTTCTACTCCATGTAACTCATTCAGATTTTCTGATACATTCAAAATTTTTCATTCAATTTTATCAAACAGCTTCTTAGTCCAAATCTTCTAGTCCAACTGCCCTCTTATTTGCTATCCCACTCTAGAAATATTTACCAAGTGTTATTTTTTTTATTTTCAGTTAATTTCGTAAGAGGATAATTATCTGGCATCAATACATAAAATAGGACAAAAATATGGCGCCCACAAAAACGTGGAGTGTGAGAGAAATGGCAAGATGCCAATATGTTGATGTCCAAATTTATTAGCAATGAATTTTTAAGAGAAAATGTTTCTTCCACAACCCACTATACAAAAGAGGATTGTTACTTTCATGTTCCTATTTAAATACGGGGAAATTGTGGAACAAATAGAAATACAGGGTACATAACATTTCCCTTGCAAACCTTTAGTAACACTAAATTTATAAATATATGTAAGGGATGAGATGAAAAAATTAAGCATGGTAATTAAACCATCGAACCGCTGATTTGACCGGTAAAAATCGAAACCGGTCGGCACTCTAGTTCGATTTGAACAAAAAAATCGTTTTTGGTCAAAATCCGATCAAACCCAGTGACCTGGCGGTTGGACCGGTCACCCAGTGACCCGGTAACCAAGTCATCGATTTTATCGGTTCCCTACCTCACTTTTTTTTTTTGCTAATTTAAGCCTTTGAATTTGATTGAATGTATCCTTGATTGAGTTTTGAGTTATGATCATGATTTAATATCTTTCTTTTCATATAGATTTAGTATTTATTTGAATTGTATAAAGTAAACATTGTACAAATAGATTTAGTTTTTTTTTATTATCGAATTTGATTGAATGTATTTTAGAGATGTTTATATTTATTTGTGTTTGATTTTATCACTCTTGAGTCTTGAGTTTTGAGTCATGATTTAGTATCTTTCTTTTTATATAGATTTAATATTTATTTGAATTGTATAAAGTAAACATTGTACAAATATGTTTAATTTTTTTTTTTAGATAAATTAATTAATTTTACATATTTACTAAATATTATATATAATATATGATAATAATTAATATATTTAATTATTTATTACATATTAATGACAATACTTGGTCAATAACGATTCGACCACTGGTTAACTCATTCACTCGGTATTTTTTTCTGTTTGATGACCCATCCGAATTTAAAAATATTGAAATTAAGATAGCAATTTTAAGGAGGACAACAAGGCAGGTATAATTTTAACACACACACACAAAAAAAGAACAGATGCTTCTCCTGTCAAGTGAAAAGCATCTGAATAAACCCGAAAAAGAATGTTGAAAATAATGATGATGCCTACCTACATGACAATTTTGAAAACTATATATGAGATGGTAAAAGGTTCTTGATGAACAGGAAAATTTAATGAAACCTATTCAATTGCCCTTCAGTTCACATGAGCTTAAAGATTACAGCAATAATATATATATATATATATATATAGGATAATGATATATGGAAAGCATTTAAAATAGTACTATTGTCTATTGGAGTAAATACATCTCTGATCGTTCATGAGAGACCGTACGTTCTAGATATATACTTATTTTTAAATTCATCCAATACTAATAACAAGGGATACCTTTTTTTTTTTTAAATCTAGACCGACCACATATTTTTTTTATAAACGATCAAAGATATATTTGCAAGTATTTGTCATAACAAATATTTATTATGAATTACTATATATATATATATATATTAAGGGCAAGAGAATTCAAATGGAACAGAAACTTATCATCTCTACGACCCTATTACAGTATTACCCCACTTTCTTATGGGGTATGCTTGAGGAGAAATCGGACTCGCTTTTCATATGCTAATAGTAGGAGTATCTTTCTAACTATTTCTTTAGCATTTTAATATCCAGTTGTAATAGTAAAAGACTAATCATTCCACTTGTGAAACAATGATGGAAAAGTAGACATAGGACGATGTGGGAACATGAAAGATGAGATTTTCATGGGTTTACTTTTCCAAAAAAAAAAAAAGAAAAAAAAAGAGAGTAGTTTCTCTTTCTTTCTTTGAAGAAGCTTTTGTCTATTTTGGTAGGGTTGGAAATGAAACCAATAAAGTTGTGTGGAAAAAGGGCCTATTTGATCCATATATTCAGGGTTTGGTTTTTTTTTTTTAGTTATTGTACCTTTTTTTTTTAAATCTCCCTACACTATCTAAATTATATTTCAGAATATTACGTTTGATTTTATTTTAGTTACTGTACTCTTTTTTTTTGAAATCTCCCTACACTATCTAAATTATATTTCAGAATATTACTTTAATCCTTAACAGTGTCACCTCATTAAAAATAATGACATGATATTAAAAAATGATGAAACATATTATTGTCCTTAGTTTATATATTTTGAGTTAAAAAATTACACCTGAACATTTATTTTTTTTAAGTGTCATGTCAGTTTTTCTAATAAGGTAACAGTATTTGAGGGCTAAAGTAATATTCTAAAAATAGTGTAAGAAAATTAAAAATAAAAAATAAAAAATCATGAATACAGGAACCAAATGAGTTGTTTTGGAGTTATGTTCTTATTATTGTTGTTGATGATGAAAAAGCTACACACAGAGTCTATATGCATGTGTCTTTACACAATTAGGCATTAGCCCTGACATTTCTTCTGTTCCCAATGATTTCTCACTGCCTTCTCTCGTTATATCATTTCACTTCCATCCACCTTCCAAAGACTCGAGCGTTGCCATTTTCAACAGCTGAAATCATGAATCTTAATTAGCCATAAAGTACTTGTATAGTGTATAGTCTCTCAGCTGTGATAATCAATTTCAGCTAGCAAGCAAAAGGTGTGTGTGTGTATATATATATACTCCCTCTGTTCCTAAAAGATTGTCGTTTTAGGAAGTAATTTTTGTTCCAAAAAGATTGACGTTTTGAGTTTATCAATGCAGATGGAGTAATTTTTTCCAACTTTACCCTTATTTAAAGTTCTCCTACTTAATAATTTTTCTCAAAAAAATACAAAACCCTTCTTGGTTGTTGAAATGTCTTTACAAATCTCTTCCCTTCCCAATACTTCTTCTTCATAATCTCATGGTTGGTAGTATACTCATTTTTGAAATCTACAAAGTTAATAATTAGTTGAAATAATTAAAACAAGGGTAATATAGTATTTTTCATAAGGAATAGTTGCATTCCTTAATCTACGTGAATTAACCTTAAACAACATTTTTTTAGGAACAGGGGGAGTATATATATAGAATTTGATCGATCCTTTTTTCTTTCGTTAAAGTGGAGAATTGAACCAAGAATTCTCTTTCTTCATTATCAATCGAATATGTGTGTGTATATATATATATACACATACATATATATATATATATACACACACATTTTCTCCCCCAACTTTAAACTCTCAACAAACTGGTTCTCAAAAGTGAGCTTTTGATTAAGCAATAGCAGTAATAGTCCACCTCCCAGAATTTATTAATGAATTATAAAAAAGTATAATTTGTGCAACCTTTCTTATCTACAAGAAGACCGATGAGAACTCAAGAGTAACAGGATTCCATCTATACAGGACAAGTCCGATCTGTGACGAAATTTTTAAACCTAGATATATTTTTGACGTACAAATAACAGAAATTTTTAAAAATGAACTGTGCAGTATATCACATTATTATAAAATAAATACGACAATACAAAACAAAAAAAAAACAGAAAAACAAATTTATGGACAAAAGAAGAGAACAAAAAAAGATGAGTATACCACCGAAGCAATAAGAAGACTACTGATCCAATTGTTTCCCTCTCCATACCGAACAATAGTAGAGGATGCAGGGGTTTAATCCTCCCTGTATCCAGTTGAACATATACTTTGAATTGAAGCTGTCGGGTAACATTCTAGAATTATATTCACAAATATTTAATTAACCTCTTGCCAAGCTAACCCCAGCTAAGACATCTGGAACAAAAGCTGCTTTGTTGTGGGTTCATTACGACTACACTTGCAGTTCCTCATGGAAAGTTGGCTATCACCACCTTGTGGCAAACTGCAATCTGTTGGCTGTCTAGCAAATCCAAGCCATGTTTCAAGGATAAAAACAAGACGAAATTTTTTGTTTCTGTGATGTATAGCAGAGACCAGCTGTATTCAAAGACGACGTTATACGTCAAGCCCTGGCAATGCAAACTGAGTAGCAAAATTTTCAACTCTGGCCCTAAGTTCAGCAATATCTTTGTTATTCTGAAGCTCCTTCAACGAAGCCTTCTGCCTCTGCACCAAATTACCAATCTGAGCAGCCCTGAGTAAAAAATCTGCCATTGTCTCAAAATCGGCCTCTAGACAACCTCTTGATGTCATAGCAGGAGTGCCTGAGAACATTAACATGAAAAGCTGTTACAAAAGGAAGTGCAGACAAAACTCTGAAAATTGATGGCCTGCCAATTGATTGAGTAACAAGACCTTCACTTACCAATCCTCACACCTCCAGGTGTTATGGTGCCATTATCATCAAATATGGCAATTTTGTTGAGAGTAATGTGGCATAACTCACAGACTTTCTCAAAACTCTTACCTATATAAAAAACAAAAACACAAAAATGTAAGGACATCATATCAACGAGCCAGCTGCAGTCTACAAATATAGCTTTTGCATATTCAACTATAATTACTTCATGAGCGTAATAAAAAAAAAATTAACAATAGGGTCTCTGTCTGTACATGCTCCTAATGGTTGGGTAAGGGACCAGGGTCAGGATTGGGATCATGGGGCTGCCAGGAGCAGGGAGGCATTGCATACAGACAAGCATACTAAACCATTATTTACATGTATCCAATGTAGACTGTTCCTAGAAAGTTGTTGCCATTATGTATGCATTTATAAAAAGCCGAATTCTACTACACCCAGTATACTTGTATCCAATAAGAAATCCAAGCAATAGGAAGACTAAATTGCAGTGGGCAAAAGAAGGTAGAAATAGATGCATGGGATTTGGTTGAGAAGCCTCATCCGTAATAATAAATTAAGATTTAAAACCTTTTGCTCCAATGCAAAAATGAAAAAATGTATCCTCTAATTGAACAGATAAGCTGCCATCCATACCCCCTCCTCCCCCAAAAAAGAAAAAACATTAATGATAGAGTCAATACAAGTTATACAGATTCCTATGATATGTAGAGAAAGTTGGTTCATTTAATTGCTCTGCCAGACATGGACTATCCAATTCCAAAAAAAAAAGTACAATTCCCTTGAATCAAGGGGTTAACCTTTAAAAAATAGATGCAACTTAGTAATAGGTATCCTGACGGCTGACATAAACTATAAATTCAAGACATCGAAATTAGAAAGACATCTCAACATCTAGACAAAGACACAAATATCATGCACTGGACATATCATGCACTGGACATCTAAATGGAGACCGGTAGCTAATCCAGTAATTTAATAATTAACAACTAATCCCTCTGTCACAACGAGAAGTCCCCATTGGGAATTCATGCATTTTAAACCCAAAGAAATGGTGCACAGTTTATGCAATTTAGCAATCTTACTCTCACTCCCACATACATAGATGAATAAGTTTGAGAGTGAGTGGATGGGACCTTTATGAAGCACACACATTGAAAGTTAATGGATAAAAATAGTGATGATACTATCGAAAATAGAAAGGGCTACTTTGTTTTGGGATATCCAAATAATGAAAAATTGACATCTAATATAGGCTATATGAAGTATATCTTCACCATAGGCTGCCGTATACTGTTGCTTCGGTGGCTGGTGCCCATTCAGGGTAGTACACCAACTTCCATGAACAAGCACTAATACCAAAAATGAGTTTTATACACAGAAAAAGTAGCTTCACAATATTAATTAATTGATAAAATAACATAAATACAAGTATTGTTTTTTCTTGAAAAAATCATTCTAAACTTGGAGAAGCAACTGGGACTGGCTAATTATATACTACAGCCACAGAAAGCATCAAGTCACCTAACCGGCTAACCTAATATACAGGTGATTTATAAACACAGTACATTTTTATCTAAAAAAATGCCAGACTACTTAACAGATACCAAGGGCCGAAATAGAAAAACAGATAACAAGGCCAGACCTCAGTAGCAGACAGAAAGTCCAAATCTTTCACATGAAAGTGAAGTACCTTGCATAATACATGAATTCATAATTTCACAGTTTACACAAACCAGTGAGCTAGATCTTTTCTCGTCCAACAACAGTAGTCATTGAACTAATGACAATTAACTAGCTCAAAAACATGTAAAGTACAGGGTTCAAAATATTCAAGCAATGTACCAGTTGCATCAATATTAACTAAAGTTGAATTCAATAACAAAACAGTAACGTGGCAAGCTTACTAAAGTAAGGAGATAATACCTGTCAATCCAAGATTCCTAAGATCCCAAAGCACCAAATGATTGTCAGTGCCTCCTGTCACCAACCTGCAATTTCTTCTCAACAATGCAGATGCTAAAGCCTGAGCATTTTTCTTCACTTGTTGCATATATACCTTATAATCAGGAGTAGCAACTTGTTTCAAGGCTATTGCAAGGGCAGCAATGTGATTATTGTGGGGGCCACCTTGCAGTGATGGAAAAACAGCAAAGTTTATCTTTTCTTCAAAATCATATCTGTCACTTCCATCGCCTTGATTCAAAAGCATCCCTCTTTTCTTTGGCTTGGAACCTTTTCTGTAAAAAATTATACCTCCCCTAGGACCTCGAAGACTTTTGTGAGTTGTTGATGTAACAATGTCACAGAATTCAAAGGGACTGAGACACTCCTGTAAATCAACCGGCACAGAACACCACTTGTAAGTGACTTGAAGCCAAAATACAAGTCCATTTAATGAATAAAATTATTGAAGATGAAAGCACAGAACACCAATAACAAGTGAGATGCAAAAGCAAGTGAAGCAAGCAAACCCAAAGAAAGAGTGAATTTGGGACAAGAAACTAATGAAAACATCCTTTGGCTTGCTAGATGAAATTAAAAGGGGAAAAAAGAAGAAGAGAGAAATCCGTGGCAAACATAAAAGAATACTATCGCATGCAGCAAGCAGAACACAGAGTTATGTAACACGACAGAGTAAAAGAACAAAGACAGTATTGCCCCAGAACCTAAAGCAGATTTGGATAGATCCACACATAAATATTCCATATGCAAATATATAAGCATGATATTTCATGTAAAATATCTTCAGATAATTCGGAAAAATAAAAAATAAAAAATAAAAAAAATCCTGCTTCCTAAGGCAAAAAAAATATGATCAGCATTTCCCTTCCAAAATTGGTAAAATAATGATGAAGCTGCAGCACATGTCTTATTATATCACATACCAAGTGTTATTAAGCAACATGGCTGTATGTACTAAAGGCTACTTGCCTCTCAAAGTAATTTCCAGCCCAAGCCAGACAGAGGTTCATGAAGCAGAGAAACATCAAGAACAAAAACATTAACCCCTCTGTCAATTGCAATCCCATATTATACCTCAGATACAATTTGCTTTTCATTGTTTGAATCAAGTCTCCACGTTCTTCAATTAAAATGAAACCAAATTTTAGGGAGTTTTCGTTTTTGTATAGGACGACGAGCCATTTTTATAAATTTATTATGTAAGGCTAGTCAATAAATGTGAATGATATTACAAAGGGATACCTTTTACTTATAAAAGATACCTTATGTTATTATTATGAGTTAATGATTCGGAATTGGCCACTCGATCTCTATCAATAAAGATCAACCACCAAGTCCCTGCTACTTCCTATCAATGTTTTCTTCCTCACTTCCAAGTAAATTGTTGCATAATGTTCTACAAAGATCAATATAAATATACCAGGGGAATAGGAGCAAACTTAAAGAGCGGAATATACGACATGACAATGAATAACACGTTATAAAAATATCCTACGAAATGTATACTGGATTCAAGGCAGTTCAATACCAACTAAGGAAAGAAGATCCTTTCTGCCATGTCAAGTCAAAAGAGAACAATCAAAAACCATATGTAACACAAAACTAATAGATTATTGATAAGGTTAACAACAGAGATTAAATTTCAAGCAAGACATGCGCAAACAAGCTAAAGCACAGATTTTTTTCAGACTTTAAACATGAATATTTCACCTTAGCTGCAATAAGACCACTAATTTGAGCCATGTCACACATCAAAACAGCACCACACTTATCAGCAATCTGTCTAAATCTCGCATAATCCCACTCTCTAGGATATGAGCTCCCACCACAAATAAGTATCTTGGGACGAAAATCAAGTGCTCTCTCCTCAAGCTTATCATAATCTACATATCCAGTCTGTGGGTTCACCTTATAAGGAAGAGACTCAAAGAAAATGGAAGCCCCAGAGACTTTCCTCCCATTTGGAGTATAATACCCATGACTAGTATTCCCTCCGGAAGGTGTATCCAATCCCATTATCCGATCACCTGGCAACAATAACCCAGTATAAACAGCAAAATTAGCTGAAGTACAAGAATATGGCTGAACATTTACACCCCAATTCTCCGAGTCAAGAGAAAAAGCAGCCAAAGCCCGGTCGCGGCAAAGAATTTCAATCTCATCAATGTACTCATTACCACCATAATACCTAGCACCTGGCATTCCTTCAGAATACTTATTAGTTAAATGGCTTCCTAAAGCTTCCATAACCGCCTGGCACACGAAATTCTCCGAAGCTATCAATTCAATCCCTTTATACTGCCTCTGCTTCTCCTTCTCCATAATCTCGAAAACATCAGGATCCGCCACACGCAGCGACTGATTACCCCAAGCTCTCACCGCGTTCCGCCGAGATTCAACCCCTGATTGCTGATCAATCGAGGCGCAGCGCTTAGAAGACGACGAAGACGATGAAGAGGATTCATTATCCCTTCGCCTCTTCAAGCACATAGAATGCCCTAAAATCCGAAACTCCTCTACCTCCTTCTCTTCACCGCCACTTTCTCCCTCCTCTTTCTCGTTCTCCTCCGTCCGCCGCTCCATCAATTGCAGGGGAATCGAAGGAACTGATTTCGAATCAATCTGGAACGCGATGGAGTCGTCGGATCGATGAGAGAGAAAACCTAGAGAGAGATTCGGTTGGGAGTGCGTCAAATCCATGAGATACAATAAATCTTCAAAAATGAAATCCAAACCCTAGGAAAGAGAATCGCTTATAGCTTCAACAATAGCAACAGCAACAATAACAGCGACAAAATTGTTTAAAGCAATTACAGTAGCAGTACTTGTGGTGCATCAATTGGGTTGAAGCAGCAGCTTCCATAAGAATTCTGCAAAACCCTATCTCTAAACAATTCAACCTACAGAAATAGTATACTTATATAATTAGATATTCGGATATGAAACTTTGAGTATTCCTTTTGTTATTCCCAATAAGACGGCTTCGTAACAGTGATATATATATATATTTCTAAATATAGAAATTCAACAGATATGGAAATTTGCAGAGAGAATGAGAAGTGTACGCGTGGGTTTGACGAAGACGGTTATATTCGAGGAAGGGGGAATGCACCTGGACAAGTTTCAGGCTTTTGGCTGTTTTGCGACGGTGACAGGCGGTCGTTTTAGCGATTCCGGCACTGGAAGAAATTACTGGGTCCCACCAACGAGATGATCTTACGCGTTCATTGGTGTATGGAAGCTATATGTGGGTCCCAATATGGGATGTATTTTAGACCGCGACGCATAATACCTTGTGAATTTTACTTGGGCTGTGGTGTGGATTCGGCCGTTGGAGGCCTTTATTGAAATTATGGGCTTTGGTTCAAGAAAATATTAGGGTCCTTTACATTAATATACAACATATAGAAAATAATTACAAGAATAGTGCATCAACTACATAATTATAGAAACAGAATATTAATGTATATTAATATTAAAAAAAGTGCAAAACACGTCATTGTATCCAATCCAATAAAATAGGAAAACCCTGAATTAAAGGAATAAACTACTCAACTCCCTTTGTCAGTTACCAACCAACCAAAAAATTCAAAACTGACGTTGCAGATAATCGAATTAGACGAACAACAAAGAGAAATTCGCGAATAAGCATAATCATTCATTCAACATAAACCGGATTGGAAATCCACCATAAGGAAAAACAGAGCTTACGAAAAACACATTCACATAACCGATAAAGTAATTCCGAAACAGAATCGTTGAATTGTTTTGAAGACAGCAAACGAATCCGCAGAAAAAGTACAAAGGTATGAAGCAACTAACCAGTTTTAGAATATTTTCATTAATTGATTTGAAACCAACTTTGAAAATTTCAATTGTCTAATACAGATAGAAAATTAGAATTTGTATGATGAACAAACTTGTCTTACCCATTAAGTACAGAATCAGAGTTTGGAGACTATCATATCAAAGTTTGGTTACCTTGATTTAAGTGATCACTATTTAGCAATTCACCCTGACAGAGGCATAATTTGGTCCTTTTTAATAAACGAATTTAAAATCAGTATTTTTAAAAGAATTGATACTACGAACGTATATTTTGGTTACTATTTATTATTGATTTGGTAACCTATAATTACAGAGTCATAGTTTGAATACTATCATATCAAAGTTTGGTTACCTTGATTTAAGTGATCAATATTTAGCAATTCAACTTGACAGAAGCATAATTTGCTCTTTTTTAATAATCGTATTTTAAAACAGTTTTTTAAAAAGAATTGATACTACGAACGTATATTTTGGTTACTATTTATTATTGATTTGGTAACCTATAATTATATAATCCGAGTTTGGAGACTAACATATCAAAGTTTGGTTAACTTGATTTAAGTGATCACTATTTAGCAATTCACCTTGACAGAAGCATAATTTGCAGATTGTTAATTAAAAAAATTAAAAAACAATATTTTTAAAAAGAATTGATACTATGAACTTATATTTTGGTTACTATATATTGTTGATTTGTAACCTATAATTTAATATTATTAATTTCAGTTGCACAATAGTATTGCCCGACACAATCATAACATTTTTTGGTCACAAATATGTCTATATAAAAACTTAAATTTAACAATGCAAACAATGAGTTGAATAATTATGATTAGTTAAAAAATTGAATTTTGATTAGTATGTGATGTTTATTTGTTGACTATGTTTCATAATAGAATTAATTTTAATGTTTCATTTGCCAGACAATGGATATGATTCCAGTTGTAATTTACTACAACGGTTCGTGGAGTGACAGTAACCAATATCAAAATTTCCAAGTTACCGGCATACTTGTTCCTTCTAATTGTTCATTTATAGAATTGCACAACCTGATATGTACTGCATTAAGTATGGACTGCAACACAACAGAGTTGTCAATCAGATTTCATATTAAAAACGACATCCCTCCAATCAAGGTAACAAATGAAGCAACTTTAAGATTCTATATGGAAGTAAGTAGAAAATCAGGTGATCATGGAAAGTTCCCCCTGATCACAGACTATGAAAAAAACATTGGAGGCTCTACAATATTGCACAACGTGATACATGAAGAAGAAAATACAACATTAGCTAAAACGCCGATGAGATTGACACAATGGAATTCGGAACTTGAATTGTTGGCAACAGAAGAAGACCAAATTGGATCACATTATGTTGAGCAACTGGCCATTGAAGTTGTTGATAAAGAACAATACAGACAAAGATACGTAGCAAAAAAAGGAGATCAATGTGATGAGGTCATTTCAGATCCGAATAAGTTTGAAGTCAGAATTCTTCAAACGTATAAAGACAAAAATATCCTACAACAAACGATAAGGCTACATTCAATAAGGCAGAACAGACAACACAAGGTGGAAAGAACCAGCGGTAGAGATTTTGTTCTGGTATGTGTAGATAGTGAAAATTGTAAATGGAAACTAAGAGCATCAAAGTATCGGAAAACAAACATGTTCAAGGTTAGAGAATTTAATGATTCACACACTTGTTCAGCTAACATACTGCTTGGAGATCACAGACAAGCAAATAGTCAGATGGTTAGTGAATGTATTATGCATAAATTGACAAACTTCAAAAAAGTTTACACACCAACTGATATTGTGGAGGACATGATGACGGAGTATAATGTGTCCATCTCTTACCAAAAAGCATGGAGATCGAAAGAAAAAGCAATGGAAAAAGTTAGAGGGAATCCACATGACTACTCTCTCATTCCTTCGTGGATGCACATGCTGGAAAAAACAAATCCAGGTATCAAAAGAAAACTGTTTATTAACATATTAAAGTACTTCAGATACCCAAGTTATTATATTGATAAATATATTGAATTGAACAAACTGTACCTTGTAAGGTAGTATATATATTAATAATGGACTTAACTAACATTGAATTATTTAACACATTGCACATTATACATATATTACTTGGCATATCTTTGTTACTTTTTCAATATATCTTATCTCTTTTTATTTTGGCTAATATTGTTATTGATATGTTGGAAACAGCGTTTTTTGCAGTCAAAGTCTATGAATTTTTGAAATAATAAAGTTACCCAACTAATATGATTTGGATGCATGGTAAGAAGATTAGGATAATAAGTTTACTACTGTCCATACTGTACTGTGATAGATAGTATATTTATTTACAAAGGACTTAACTAACCTTGAATTACTTAGCACATTTTTACATTATACATATATTAATTGCCATATCATTTTGTTTTTTTTTAGTATATATTCTCTCTTTTGATTTTTGTCAAGATAGTTATTGATAGGTGGTAACAACTTTTTTAGCAGCCATAATATATTAATTTATAAAATATATAAGTTACCTAACTAATATGATTTGGAAACCTATTAAAGAAGATTAGGATACTAACTGTACTAATAATTTATTTAAAAATAATGGTTTTTGAACGAGGACTGTTTAAACATGAAATGTAATTATTTCATGGTATTTTAGATACCATCTGTTCAGTAATTGGATACCAATATTCATACAAATAGTTCAGCCTAAAATACATATTTGAACAATGATTATTACACATATTTAAATTAACCAAACTGATATATCATTTCAGGATCCATCACATCATTGGAGTTGGAAACAAATGGTCGCTTCAAATATCTCTTCTTCGCAATAGGTGCATCCATTGAAGCATGGCACCATTGTTTCCCAATCATTGTAATTGATGGGACCTTCATACAATCAACATACGGTGGTACACTTCTAACAGCAAGCACACAAGATGCAAACAGACACATTGTACCAATTGCTTTTGGAGTTGTGGACAGCGAAAATGAATTATCATGGAGATGGTTCTTCACTAATTTGAGACATGCTTGCGGAGTTAGAGAAAGACAGTGCATTGTATCGGACAGACATGAAGCAATTATTAAGGGACTTAACTGTGTGTTTCCTGATGTCATGCATGGTTCGTGCACATATCATATTTTGAAAAATATTAAAAATAGATTCAAAAAGAAGGGAGAAGAAATCAAAACAGCATACAACGCGGCATGTAGAGCTTACACCATTGAAGAATTTGACATACACATGGCTCAACTTGATGCAATTGATTATCGAATAAGGAAATATTTGGTGGAAGAAGTAAATCTTGAAAAGTGCACGAGGCTGCATGGGACTGTAAGCAGGTACTCAACAATGACTTCAAACACCGCCGAATCCATTAACAATGCAATCAAGGGAATAAGAGATCTTTCAGTAGCGTCGATGATTGAATGCCTGCGTTGTATGGTTCAAAGATGGTATTTCTCAAACAAACAATCAGCAATGTCAACTTTCACTAGCCTTTCAACAACAGCTGAGAGAAGGTTGCAATCTAATATCATAGAGTCAAAAAAACTTAAGGTCAGTCATAAAACTTTTAAATAGTTAGCTGCATACATACGGAAAATTGCATATGAATTTTAAGAAAAATTAAAATTTGCATTTTTGGTTACCAATATGAACTATAAATGTTAAAACCATTTTAATAGCTGGTAACAAGTCTGATGTAATATCAGTGTTATCTGGTAACAAACAAAATCTAAAATGGTTAGCTTAGTATACAGGTTTCGCTACCAACTGCAACAATCAACTAATTTTATAAAAATTTGGATACTAACAAAAAAATAAAATCACATATGAAATTCTTAATACAAAATTACAAATTTTAAAAAAAATTATTATACATACTAACTACACAATTAAATTTTGTTGCAGGTTGAGACATCAAATCTATTGATTTTCACCGTTTATGATGTCACCAAGCAATTTATCGTGGACATGGAACAAAAGACATGCACATGCCGTAAATTTCAGTACCACGAGATGCCTTGCTCACATGCTGCTGCGGTTATTAGCAAAAGAAATTTAAGTTGTTATGATTTTTGCTCAAAATACTATTCAAAGAAAACATTGGTAGACACGTATTCAACTTCCATCATGCCGTTGGATGACAAAGAAAATTGGGATGTTCCAGATGTGATTAAAAACATATGTGTCAAACCACCAAATACAAGAAGACCAGCTGGGAGACCAAAGATAGGTAGATACAAGCATGTATCTGAAAATAATGTTCAAAATAAATGTAGCAGATGCCAACAAAAAGGACATAATAGGAAAACATGTAATAATCCACCAATTTTGAGACCAAGAAAAATTTGATGCCATACAACATCAGAACATTTGTACCAAACTCCTTGTAGTTTATTATGGTTTCTCAGTAGTAATATATCATGTAATAATTTTATTTATGTAAAAAAAAAAATTTATATTGCAGATTATTGAAATATGCATATTTTCAATAATTTTCATTTAACATAAAGTTATTCCATCTTCAAATAACAATATACAAACATGACATAATTGGTTAACTATTTTGTAATTCTTCTATATGAAATACGGTTACCTAAAAAATTAAAATGGTTACCTCTGTATACCAATTGTGACAACCAATTGTAATATATTAAAAACATATATTTTTGTAAGGTGGATAAATTTTTTTTTGTAATTTTTTTAAATTAGTATTATGTAAGCATAGTAAATATAATGTATACAAATATTTGGATACTTGTTCACACTGTAAACCTTAATTTAGATAGATACAGATGTTTGTATATTGTTAGTAACCAAATAACAACCATATCAAAAATCTGAGATCGATATTAGGTAACCAAGATTGGTGTACACAAGTTTGAGAAAAAATTTCTACATTTTTCCTAAATGTTCATTTTGTTTAAGGTTCGTTAACCTAGACTACCGGCGTACGTACGCCAAATCAACGCGTAAACGCAACGTACGTACATCCCCCCAACAGGAGTAATGGCGTAAGTACGCCCAATCCTAGACAATTCCCACCGTACGTACGCCCAAACATCAGAGGTAACGGCGTAATTACGCCGAAAACAATGCAAACCTCAGCGTACAGACGTCCAAGTAGCAGAAATCACGGCGTACACATGCCAAATCCAGGCCACATTACAACGTACGTACGCTTTAATTTTTTTTTTTAATAAAAAAAACCCAAAACAGATCGGGATTTATTGGCCCTCCTATTTCCATCTCAATTACATTCTGCATATACATAGACCCAAACAATATCTTCCAATCTGCTCTATTTCTCCCTTGCGATACAACTTATACCCACAACGATTCAATCGTCAAATGAGTCAGGGGTTTAGCAGTGGATCTTCACCAAAACGATTACCAAACCCTTACAGCTTCTTAAACCACAATTGGGGGAAGTTTCCATACAACAAAGCACACAACCACAAATTAAGGTGAGTATGTGGGTAAATGCTTGTTTAGAAAAGAGTATTATCTACTGTGATTATATTCATCCATTGTAAATGTTGTGATATTTGTTCTATTGGTTGCCCCATTTGAGTTAGTATTGACTTTGTTGGGTTTGTTGGGTTTATTAGTGCACCAATATTATGAGGATTTTGTTGACGCAATTTTGGGGGAACTCAAAGAATAGGAATTTAGATAGTGCACACCTATTGTTTGCTATATTACCACAACCAACTGTTTTGCATATTTAGATGCTTCAACTTGATTTTGTCCTGCTATTTTGAACCCTCCATACTAGGTAATGTCATTTAAAAGGAAAAAGGTGGAAGGGGCAACCACATCGAATACTTTCGATAAGAAAAGATTTGTTAGTTTTCAAGCTTCGCAGCGCTACCACCAACTGTTTCTAGGCAAAAATTTGATTCCAGAACGAGGTTTAACACCTGATTCCCAAGACGGGGATATTGATCGCATGATACGGGATAAGAATTGGCAATACTTCACAAGTCAACCACAAGCGGCAGCTGTCAATGTAGTAAAAGAATTTTACGCAAATGCAAAAGAGGCTAAAGGTAAACTCGGTGATGGTTAGAGGCAAATGGATCAATGTGGGACGGAAATCAATCAATGCATATTATGGATTACCAAAAAATACCTGAGTCAGAATATGATGAGTACATTACGAAAAGGTTGGATTATAGTAAAATTATACTTAAATTGTGTGAACCTGGTACAGAGTGGAAGGCTACGGCAACACAAAAGACAACTAATTTTCCAAGTACTAAGCTCAGTCGTTATGGGAAGGCCTGGTATGGGTTCTTATGTGCTAAATTGATGCCAACCCGTCATAGAACGGATGTGACAAAGGAACGAGCTGCTCTGTTATACTGTATCGCACTGGAAAAAACGATGGATGTGGGAGAGATAATAAATGCATCTATTGTAAAAGTACTGCAAGGGAGCACAAATGCTGGTTTGCCTCATCCTTCATTAATTTCTGATCTGTGCAAACGAGCAGGGGTGCAATTGGATAAAGACGAAGTCCTACAACCTCCGATGTTACCGATCGACCACTCTGTGATAGCAAGATTTAAAGTATGGTCTGGGGGAGTGTCTCATTCGAAAGGACTGGGTTATATTATACCAAATAAGCCTGCAGCAGTGGTGGCAGATGAGCCTCCGATGTCTGCCTTACAAGCCGACATCATTGCAGAGCTGCAGCGTGTTTCTCAACAAAATTCTAGAAGGACTGATCTGGCTGTGGAGCGAATTGAGTATGCTATTAACAGGATGGATCGCCAGAATCACCGTATTGCAAAACGTCAAGCTGTAATATACCAATATACCGCTGATTTCAATACCGCGTTGGCAGACATGATGGCTCGGGTGAATCCATCTGCATTACCTATTCAGTTTCCTACTCCACAACCTTTGCCAAAGTACCCGCCTTCAGATTTGGAGGAGGAGGAAGATGAGGAGGATGAAGACGATAAAGATGAGGATGATGGAGGATATTAATTCATTTAAAAACGAACGCGTATAATGGCGTGTTAAATGCTATTATTATTCATTAGGAAGCTAGTTTTTGGTGTTCATATGTAATTTATAAGTGATCATTATCTATATAAATGGTCACTTTTAATTGAAGTTTATGATACAATCCTGATTACAAAGTTTCTATAAACAATATTCATTTACAAGTTGATGATTGGTCTAATATTATAGTAGTACTTTCTAGTTACTAACAAAAACTATAATGGATACCCTTATTTTAAGATTTGTCAACCAATTACAACACTCAACCAAGTTAATTATTTGAAGCAGTTTGAAAAGAATATTGTAAAAATGTGGTTACTAACAAAAAATAAAATGGATACCTATTGATTCAGATTTAACTACTACCTATATTATTTTAAAAAAAAATTCAAGTATTTAATTGCATAATATTTAGAAACCAACTGCACGTTTCAAACAATATACCAAACACATCTTATAAGTAACAAATAAGAGCCAACAAACTCTTTCAAACAACTGATAATATTATCAAATAAGTAATCCCATTTACAAAAAGTGTTATAATCATAAAAAACTCAATATCCATAAGTAATGGTTATGTACTTCCAAAAAAACATACAATCTACGTAAATCAGTTTAGAAGGAAAAAACAATGACCACAAAACTAATATAAATCTGGCACAAATATGTCTTGATAGTCATTGTCAGACTCGTATCCCTCAATTTGTTCTGGTTCTCTCTGGCATGCATGAATAGGTTTACGCATAATTTCTTCCGGTACTGCGCAATTGGGAAAGGTACAGGCATTTCATCAAACTTTTGATGAATAACATGCTCAGCAAAACAAATTGTAAACATCCCACAGTCACTGAAAAAAAAAATTAACGAAAATATCAAAACATAAGCCAAAACTAAAATCAAAGTAGATGTAATAAATAAATAAATGTAAACAATGTAATACTTACCTATCACTCTGTTCTGGTACACCCTCTACAAATTCAAGTTCAATGATATCTTGGTCCTCCTTGTTACGATACGGTTCACTATTGAAATCAATATCATTCCTATCCCTCCAAAAACCACAGTTAGACAATAGTGTGGGTAAGATGAAAATATATGGCTCACATATATCCATTATTTTTGATTGCAATTGTGAACTTGTTGGATTCAAAGAATTGTAAACTTTTAAAAGTCTCTGGTGCACATCGAAAGTCAACAAAAACCAATGTGGAGGAGATGACATGTGAATGGGGAACAACACGAAATCCACATTGACCCATGGTGTATTTGCTTCCATGGAAAATCCACGGATATATCTCGCAACATTACACTCCCCCGATAATAGACTCTTATCTCCATTTTTTAATGTGTATTCATCATGCAAAGCAGTTATCTTAGCATTAAAGAAACAATCTGTGGTAGTTGCCCGGATCTGAACACTGTCAGACTGTCTGACCAATTTCCGAAAGTAATAAAATGCAATGTTGATGTGCTGAAAAAAAAAATTAATAAACCAGTTAATTTAGGTAACCAAATCTATCACATAGATTTTTTTAAAAACTAAATAATAAACTCACATCATCATCTAGCCACTGTCCTGGAGTCTTCAACTTGTAGAACCACATTTTGGACGATATTGGGATAGACCCAAACATAAATGGTGGTTCAATCTTATTGTTGTCTCCCGGGAATTTATCAATCCTTCAGTGTAAAAGAATATAAAATTAATGTCTAAAAGGTTACAATACCTTATTATTATACACTATAACCAAAATCATGTTTGGACATGCATTAATAAGACATATAAGGAGCATAAATGTTATAAACAGTTACATGTTATCCAACAAATAATAACATTGTAACCGAAAATTCACTTTGACCACACATAGACAGTAACCAAAACATAATAACATATTAACCAGATTATAAAATTATAGTAACCTAACCATAATTTGATAGTATCCAAAAAATATTATATTAATAACAAAACAGATACATCATGTAATCAAACCCAACTTATGCAACATGTATGTTATAAACAAATACGTAGTAAACAATCAAAATATCATAGTAGCCAAAACTGTACTTTTTGCGCACATGAATATAAACCAAAACATAATATTATATTAACCGTTACGTACTATAATATTAACCAACTGTTTCAACAATAAAATAAAAATTTATGTATTATATAAAACTACATAATTGATAAACTAAAAATAACATACCTTTTTCTGTTGTTTAGCCCAATCTTAAACCATTGATCAAATAATGCGTCTTCATATGGTGATGGCATGGCCATACATAAGTTGGGGAATGCACAAAGACCTGTACGTATCGGAGTAAGGCCGACAACTTTAGCAGATGAACTAGCAGATCCAAACTTTGATGTATATGGAGACCTCAAAGCGGCACTCTTCGTAGGCTCACGAATCGGTCATTACCACCTCGTTTATTGGCGCTCCTCTCCACCTCAACACAATGAGCTATGTCCTGAGTGGTTAAGACCATTTCATCAAGTGGAGAAATGCTTTCTCTCTGCGTCCATTTTGGATCCCTTTTTCAAATGACAAACAATGAAACAAATAAAGATATATTTTCAAACCAAACACATAAAGTTAACTGGGTAATGAAGTAACAAATCTAAACTATAATATAATGCATTAACGAAATTAACATATGCAAGTAACTTGTATATACAATAACCAATCCAAACAACAATATAGTAACCAATAAATGCAGTAAAAGTTATAATGTGATGCACATACAAAAATGTTGTACTGCAGTAACATGAAATATAATGCACTATTTTTTATTATATAATGCAATAACCAATGTGTCTAAAATTCAATAACTAATGTATGCAATTAACTATTATCACGATACACCAATACAAACTTTCTAAACAGTAACATACTGACTATTATGCAGTAACCAAATCAACATATGCAGGTAACAAAATATTTTAAAATACAATGAATTGAAAATTAATAAAAAGAAACATAAACATCATTGTAATAAAAACCAGCATATGCAGTTGCAAATCCATAATACAAAAAATATTATTTTTTTAAAAAAAAAATAACCTCATGCCCAACATATACAACAAGCTCCTTCCCAGTCGCTTGGCTTAATAAATCAAAAGATGGCATGTCTTTGTCGTTCCCTTTCTGTGAAAAAATAAAATACAAACTTATTAATCATTAAAACAAAAAAAACATATAACACATAATAAAACAAAAATTGAGATGTCATTGATTTTTTTAGCATTCTAAAAAAACATAAAATTTAACAATATATGACATAAAAATGAAAAAAAAAAAATTAAAATCAAACACATATGTAAACCTTTGCATCGTCTTCAACCTGAATCCCAGCAATACCACCAACATCAGCATCAACACTTCTATGAAATTGTTTTGCATTGTCAGAAACTTCAATTATAACATCATCCTCAACGGTCATTACATCATCAACTACAACATTAACATTGCAACCATCAACATTCTCATCCATATCATCATCATTAGTTACAACATCATTATCAACAGTTTCATTTCTCCGTTTGCTATAACTAGACTGCCGTTTTAAATGTTTTCTAAACATCTTCTTTATGTCTTTACAAATCTGAATATGAAACAATTGCAATTGATCGTTTAATTCAACACCCAAATTTTCTATTTTTTCCTTCAACTCCATAACCTTTCTTTCCAAAGGCTTAACCCGTGCATCAATCACTTTTTTCACATCAGAAATAGAAAGGCCTACATCTTTAACCTTCCTTGTTGATTCAACTTTAATGTCAGAATTTTTAGCTCCACTATCACTTCTTCCGAAAAAATGAAAACCACCTAAATCCAACCGGACCTTCTCATCCTCCGTAGGTACAATATTTTTAATAATCAACTGAAACATATAGAAAGCCACAAATATAAAATGTCAGAAACATTTAACCAATAACAGAAACATAAACATAACAGTACGAAAAAAAAAATAAGTAACCAATAAACATATATTAATGTAACCACAAATACTGTAAACGGTAACCATCATACCTGACCGGAACCAAAAACCAGGTCATTCAACTTCTCACTCTTAGGAGGCTTTCCTAACTCCCTCCATCTAAATAATCTGAATTCTGAAACATAATCATCAATACAAAAGCCCCTGTCCTTTAATGTAGGAATTGTTTCAAACAAAAAAACTTGAAACACATAAGGTAATCCATTTAGCTTGTAAGATTTACAATAACCTTCCCTGTAAAAATTGTAAATAACTCCACCATACTTATCCTTCTTTACATGTCCCTTTACAGCAAGGGATAATGAATTCTTTGTCTGTTCAAAAGCAACTTTTCCCCACGGATAACTTTCAATATCACCATAAGACAAGAAGTTAAATAAAGCTTCATCAACATAATTGTCAGAAACAGTAGCTAATATGAAATTAAAAACCAAGAAAATGATAGACATCCTAACTGCCTCATCGTCATCATTAAAAATAGCACTCCTATATATTCTCCCTATACTAGAACGGGTTACAACCTCATTTCCAAAATATTTCTCAACCAACAAATTTTCATTCCCCTTGTAACCATCAATATCTTCTTCTCCTTGCCAATTTAAACCAGTTATTAAACAAAATTCAGGCAATCCAAACCTTACCCTTCTCTCACCGAAAATAAACCACATTTCCCCGTTATCTCTTTGATAAACTTCCCTAATCAATGCATGATGTAGTATCTGTGAGAACATCTGGGCTGCCCAAGATCTAAAAATTTCCCAAAACACGACAACTTAAACTTATTCAAACTGTTCTTCCAGACAATTTATTCTTAATAATATTCGGGACTTCCATATCACACCAATAAATTACTTTTGCTGAAAAGTTACGATGATGCTCCTCATAAAATAGATCCCAAATCTGAAAAATGCAATAAATTACATTACAAACAAATTAACCAAATCAACAAATATCATCTATAAAACTTTAAAACCAAAACTATTAAATGAACAATATCCAAACACACTAACAATATTAACCAAATAATATCATCAACTGATCATAACCCCACATTAAGCAAACTACTTAATATAACAAATTAAATACTAACAAATGTATAAAATTATACTAACAATGCATCCACTCGAGAAAAACATAACCATTTGAACACGTACAATATAAGCATTCATCATTCTCCAACTCTATTGTGAAAAAATACATTATTACAAATATATATTCAACAGTTTCTAGACATTAAACTATTGGTAACCAAAAATAAATGTGCAAGTTTCAACACAACATAATCAACGTATATAATGACAATAATGTAATGTATTTATCAAAACATAATATAATAGTATCTGACACACAAATAGTAAATGAAAACAATAATTTTAACAACTACAATTTGAACAATCCTTAAAACAATTCCAACTCTAATGAGATATATTACTTTGTGCAACTATGTAATGACCAGTTTCCAAACATATTAATAGTGGTAAATAAAAATCAATAAGCAAGTAACCAACAAAATATAATCAACCTGTATAATCACAATAATGTAATCTGGTGAACAAAACAGAATAAAATATTTTCTGAAACTCCACTCAAAATGCAAATAATAATTTTATCAAACAACAACTTCACCATTAATGACACTACTCAGCAACAAAATAAACCATATCAAAAACCAAAACCTCATCATAAACCATATCAAAAACCAAAACACAAGTAATCAAAAACAAATAAAAAAAATATATTTTTAAAAAAAATTAAAAATAACATACCTTCAGATGTTTTTGTCTGGGAACAATTTTTCGCTTTTGCTCCTCAACTTCATCATCTTTCACAACAATTTTTTGAGAACCTTCAAAATCAGAATCGATATATACCAGTGATTTAGCCTTCTTCTTCGCATGTCTCCCCAACTTCTTATCTTCAACATCTGAACACACCACTAACTTCTTCCCCTGTTTAGAAGATTTCAACATATCATCCTTCCCATGAACATATGTCTTCACATCCTTCGAATAATCATCATCCCTAATTCGTTTACTCTTCATATCACTATTCTCATCTCCCATTTCTCCCCTGCTCTTCCTCGTAGACACCATTACAAAAAAAATAAATCGATGATGTAATACCAACAAACAAAAATAAACAAATCAACTTACAAATTATCACGAAGTACAGACGAAAAAGGCAACGACGAACTAAATAACCAAACACCTACAACGAATAGCCACCGGAGAAACCAATCGCCGACTATATAGAAGAAATTGTATTTGCTTGAAAAGTTCCCAAAACGCAGAATAAGGGTTTCCAACGGAAAGAGAAACAAAAAAATAAAAACGAAAATTTAAATTGAAACACGAGCCCATTATCCCATAAAAAGCGTGAACGGTTTATATTTTCAAAAAAAACTGAATTACCATGTCATCAAAACATTAAATAACACAACATAATTAAAGGAATAATAATTATCCACTAATACTGCAAAAAAATATATATATACACTTATTGTGTAAATATTTAATGAGTGCACTATTGTTGTAATTATTCTTAATAATGTAATAGATAATGTAATTCTTCCAAAATATTATCACAAGTTTCAAAAGTCTAAAAATATAAATATAAATAAAGTGATGGGAAGAAAATGGGCCTAGTCCAAATTTGAACTTCCAGTAGAAGAACATTGTATCTGGCCATAATATGATCTATGTTCACTTGACAAATGTATTAGCTTCGAAAGATGGCTCAAAAAAAAAGGACGGTATAAGAAGTCTTTATTTATACATTTTTCTATATCATACTTGTATCAAATTTCTATATAGTTTATATTTCAGTCCTTATATTTCTTGTTACTTTATTTGTTAATTTGACTATATATATATATATATATATATATATATATATATATATATGTTCTAATAAAGTGTTTGAAATAGCAAATGTAAGCATTGGTGTGTTTGTGTGGGCTATGAAAGCAAGATTTGGTAATACTTATTGTATTATCCATATGTAGACCAATTTCAATTGTCTATATTTTGATAGAGTAATATGTTCTAGGTGCTAAGAGTATAAGGTAAGAGGTTATATTTAGTGTTATTATGTGAATGCTTTATAGAAGAAAAATAATATGTATTGCGAATATTTACGTTGATTTTTTTATTATCAGTTACGTGTATAAGTATTATTGATAATTTTTTTAGAGATATGTTTAATAAATGGGATTCTTTTATAATGTTATTTAATTTCATGTATTAATATATTTCACAATTGTATTTTAACACAAATTTATCGAAATTAATGAATGAAGATATGATATTTTTTGTTAGCACTATGGTACCATCTGTAATGTCCAACCAGCAATGCACAAATTATTAAACTGTTATAGAAATATATTTTAGTATAATATATAAGTTGATATAATTTTATATTGGAGTTCGAGCCTAAAATTAAAAATCACATATAAAATTTTTAGCCTAAAATCTATGAACTTAGACGGTATTTGGGATCACTTATAAGCAATCAAATTTGCTTATAATCAATTTTAAGAAGCAAAAAGTATTTGCTAACCTGATTTTAAAATTGCTTTTAATCACTTTTAATGCAAATAATTAGAAACCCCAGAAGCTCTAATTTGGAGCTTTTGATTATTTGTCAAATCTAATAGTTATGTTTGTCCAAGTATATTAATAATTTATCCATATCTATTTTAATAATTCCATCTATTACCCATATTTATTTCTCAAAATATTTTTTAAAAGTAATTTATACTTGAAATAAGTGATTCACAAATTTCTATATACCAGACATTTTTTACTTTTTACTAGTTTAAACATTTATTTATCAAATACAAACTACTTTTTTTAAATTGATTATAAGCAAAAACAGTAATCAGAATTAGTAATCATATTTTTTAAACAATCCTCAACATATTCTTAAACAAATTGGGTAACACAATTATATGAGGCCCTTGGATATATTAGAAATCAAAGAGAAACTAAATTTTTTATTATTTTTATTTTCTTTTGACATGACTTTGTTATCACTTGCCAAAATCATAATATTAATTGTTGAGATTATACCTATCGTTGGTATATTTTAACGACGTATTTGATATAGTGGATCAATTTTAAATTTCTATTTAACTCTACGTATTAATATACGTTACAATCGTAATTGGGCAAATTTTTTTTACAATTTATTCAAATAAAACTAATTGTCTTGTCATTATAATTTTTGCCTTATCCCTGAGTAATTGTAATTTAGTTTACAGCAGCTAGGTTATTTTCAAAATCTCTATCCTTAGGTTTTGACTTTTTCTTAGACCCTGTTTGGTTTAGATAAATAGAATAAAGGCTCGAGCTTTAAGTTTTTACCCTTTTTTTTTTTTTTTGTGTTAGGTTCGTTTGAGTTTTCACCCACTACCTTTTGTCATGAATTTGGTAGCCCCTCTCTCTCCCTATTTCCTTTTAATATTTTTTTAATCTGATTTTTCTTACTACCACATTTTCATTTGTTTTTATTAAATAAAAAAAAAGTGCTTTGCTCTCGCCCTAACCCAAAGGGACTCGAGCTAGCAACCTAAATATTTTCTTACAAGACTTTACCAACTGATCTAAATTTTGCGGTTTAGCCTGTGCGAAAGTTTTTTGGAATTTGAAAAGCAAAAGATAGGAAGACAGAAACTCAAATGATTTGAGTTTTTCTTTTTTCTGTGTCAATTTTTTTAGGAAAATGATATATATTCTGCGAATATTTATGTAAATTTTTTAATTGTCACTTACGTGGATAAGTATTAAAGGGTGTTTGGGGTCACTTATAAGTAATCAGTTTTCAATAAGCAAAGAGTATTTGATAAACTGATTTTAAAACTACTTATAATCACTTTTTATGAAAATAATGCTTCTGATTATTTGTCAAATCTAATAATCAGGTTTGACAAAGTATATTACTAATTTATCCTTATTTATTTTAATAATTTCAACCATTACCTATATTTACTTTTCAAAATATTTCTTTTTAGTAATTTACACTTGAAGTAAGTGATTAACAAATTTTTTATACAAAACACTTTTCACTTATTACTAATTTAAGTACTTTTTATTTATCAAACACAAACTATTTTTTTAAAACTGATTATAATCAAAAGCATTAATCATTTTTAAGCAATCTCAAATATACTCTTATTTATAAGTTTTTTAAAGAGATGTGTAATAAGCGGCGTCCTCCTATAATTATCAATCTTATATATTGATAAATTTTGCAATTATAATTCGGCGTAAATTTATCGCAATACATATACTCTTTCTTTTTTGTTGTTAGTTTAAACACCCACATCATTTCTTATCCACTACTAAGATTTGAACTCCTACTCTCTTGGTACACAAAAAATAAGAATAACCATTAGATTAAGACCCTTTAATTCAAGACTTTTTTTTATTAAAGTAAATAATTGAATTATTTAGGAGTGAGGACGTAACAATGGAATTGTAATGATAAACCTGACTAGACAGGGCAAATTGTTCTAATATATCAAATGAGACTTTTTTTTAAAGTAAAAAAATTCTTTTTGCGGTAAGGAATGCGTATTAATAATGTTTTTTTACTGGTACCAACGAATACAAAAAATACTGTTTAGGAAATAACTTGAGAGTTGAGACTTCCTAACACATGAATTTATTTGATCCAATCATATAAACATTGTCGTGTGACTATTTGAACAATGTCTTATGCCGTCATGTTCTTTATTTATTTATCAGGTTCTAGCATTAAGGCTCTTCCATTTTTTTAGTTTCATTTGGACAATTCTATGAGGACAAACTGTGGGAGTTTCCCACAAGGAAAACAAGAAAAATATTGTTAGTCATTTGTTGAAATATAATCTCAAGAATTATACCTTACTTGAATAAAATGTTTCCTAAACTAAAAAAACCATGTATGTATGTATGTATGTATGTATGCATGTATGCATGTATGCATGTATGCATGTATGTGTGTGTATATATATATATATGTGTGTGTGTGTGTGTGTGTGTGTGTGTGTGTGTGTATATATATATATATATATATTCTTCCATCGATCTAATTCTGGGGTACAAGAGATATGCATTTCCTACAATTGCTGTTAGTCAAATTACGGCAATTTCTGAAATTAATATTTGGTTTTGCCCTTTTAATTCATGGCCACAAAATAATCGACTACTCCATAGATATCTATTTATCATCAAAGACAAGACATATAATCTTGGCAAAGTAATCAATAATTCGAGTTGTTACTATAATCAAGACTTGGCAAACTAATTCAATAATTCAAAGTGTTACTATATTCAATACAAGACATATAATCTTGGCAGACTTCTGAGTTTTTATTGTTAAGTTCATCTCAGATTGTGTGATTGAATATTAGTATTAATCTAATTTTTTTAAGTTAATGAATTTGTCCATTAATAAAATTTCCTTTCGCGGCTCGCTAAAATATTTATCTCAATAATGTGTATGTCATGTGTTCAAAACTATATAAATATTTTGGGGTCAGAAGTTTACGATGTACACTAAAAGAGAGTAATGGTTGTGAGTTCTTTCGTAAAATAAATAAAAAGAAACATGACAACAAATTATATTTAACTTATTTTAATATGATAATAATTGTTAAAAGTCCAATGGACTATATTATTTCTAAATATACAATCAATTATTCATGATGAGATAAAAATTGAAAGTAAATAACTAGAAATATAAGCAATCAATTTTTGCTTTGCTTTTTTTGCTTTTTTTTTTTAAACGAAAGTATCAAATCTGTAGGTGGCGGACGCATCTACTTATCTTTTCGTGTATTTATTTTATGTATTAATTTTTTTTATTAGATGACTAAAAAAAGGAAAAAAAAAGTACATGAACCAAGTAGGAAATAAATGGCTTCTTTATTTTCTTTTTTCTTTTATTTTTTTTGTATATTTATCTTGAAAAGATGCTAAAGTAACCTACAAAGAAAGGGCCTTTTTTGCACCTTTTTTACTTTAATAATCATACTTCATCATTTTCATCTAATATTATATTACTTCACCCATTTCTTCCTCCTTAATTTACTCGAGTACAAATGTATGCAACACGACCTTTAGGTGCACATGGATTAGGTAATAAATAAGCTGGTAAAGGCTGACTTTATAGTAGGCAAATTTAATATCATAATAATTAAATTAAAAATTACTAACTCGGAGAATCGAACTAACATGATCTTTCTTGGAGTTAGAGAGGGGGGGGGGGGGGGGGTAAAAAAAATTAGTATTTAATTACACAATTATAAGTTATATAAGTGTGTATTATGGACTTTAAAGAATTTTAATCTGAAAAACTTAGAAACAGAATGTTAAATTTTCTTAAATGATATAAATATGTGATATCAAAAAATTTATACATTCTGTGAAACTGTCTGAATAAAATAAGTTTTTTGACTTATAATTTTTATTATAGATTATATAATTGTAATAATTGTAACGGCTAAAATTAAATATATTCATATAAATTTAAAATTTAATACGTTGTCGTTTGATTTTAAAAATCAAATTATATTTTTAATTTTAAAACGAAAGAGTACTTGTTTTTTAAGTGTGAACAGATAATATTCAGGACCACACATAAGTTTTATCATAATTGAGAGTCTTTTAGGATCATAAATTGCAACTCGAATATCAACTACTGCACTGAAATTGGAACAGTTATTCCTCTTTCATTTTCTAGCTATTAATAGTCTCTTAAGACACAATTAATGATATTTATTGACAAAATTTACATATATATGATCATGCATGACATCATTGTTAGTTATATATATATATATATACTCCATATACATAGAGTCCGGATCCAGTGCGGGATCCCGGACTTTCTTAAAATGCGGGACATTTTTTTTTTTTTGCTTTTTTTTTAAAACAACTAAAAAAATAAAAATAAATAATTATGGAACTGAAATTTTTACATAATACAGTGTTTTGAGCGTGATTTGGATACATATAACAAAACATGTATGTACAGTCTGCACATTTTTATTTTTTTAGTTGTTTTAAAAAAAAAAGTAAAAAAAAAAAAGTCTACATATATACACACACATGTATACTTTTATATTGTAGAAAATTGTATAAACACAAATTACAAAATTAATTATTTTTTTATCAATTTTTTCTCTTTATTCATAAAAATGTATAATTTTAATTAAAATTATTTTATGTGACAACTATAGTCATGTATTTTCTTGTTATCCCCGTAATTGTAATTGTTATGGACAAAATACATATATATGGCTGTATACACTTTAGGTGTAAATGTCAAGGTTTTATTGGACCACTTTCTTGATGTTTCCAAAGTCTCTCTCTAGAACAAAATAAAAAAATATTAACTGTCTATTCTTCTCTGTCGGGAAAGTGGGACCCACAATTTGCCAATTGCGTATATGGTTGAAATCCACTCCCTCCTGCTTTGTACACGTGGTCAAACCTTTCGCACTTTTGGTGGCAAAGGGCTGCTTGCTGGTCCATGCCGGTGTTTGTCTACATCGCAGATCACTGTACTTATGGTGTTGCTAGTGACAAAGTGGGCGAGTATGGGAAATATTAATACTCTCGAGAGGAGTGATGGGGGGTCACCGTGAATGAAAAGGAGTGTAGCCGTCACGGCGAAGCGTCACATCTTTTCCCCTCTTTGGCCGGAAGGTATTGAGTGAGTTTTAATTTAAAATTTGAATTTACTTTATCGTCCTTTCTTTTTATCCAGTTTTCTTTATTCCCTTTTGTTCTTTTTTTCTTTTGTAGATGAACACAAGTCATGACCCAAAAAAAAAGAAGAGAAAAAAAGAATACAAGTCAAGGAGACACTTCACACTTTAAGTTATTTACCCTCTGTTTCCGGTTACTAAGATTAAAGGCGTTTAATAATAAATATTTATTTTTTTAGTATCGAAAATCTTTACAATCAATTGGTTAGAACTAGACATGAAAAATTAAAAAGATACATTTTTTCTATTAGTAAGCAGACTACTCCTCGAAAATGCCTTGCACGTAGGTTTCTTTGTCATTAAAAAAATGTATCTTGTGACTCATTCTTTCAGTCGAGCGCTCTTCGGAAGTCGATCAATCTATCACTCAAAATCACAAGTCGCTGATGCCAATTAAGAATCCATTGGACTATTTTTGTTTGTCGTTTGAGTGCTGAAAAAAACACATATCCGCTGCTTCCATAAAAATTCATTTGATTCCTGAATCTAGTTTGCTTCTCTCCCCCAAATCGAACGGGCGAATTTTTCAAGCGAACACCATTTTTGATAAGCCCAAATATAACTGACCAGTTATATATAAGAGTCCTCGACTAGTGAATTATAATCCTTGCTTGTTTACCGTGTTGTGGAGACTTAATTCGCAATCCATAATGTTTGAGCTTTCATTAAGAATTTGGGCCCATCAAACTATTTGTGCTCTTCAACGGGTTTGGGGTTCCACTAGGAGCTAGGGACATTAATCCCTAACAATAGTATAAAGAAATTCTTTAAAAAAAAAAAATTCAGGGCAAATTGAAGAACGGAAGAGTACAAAAGTTGTATTAAATAGACACGATCGTAATGTATTTGATAATTAACATTCTTCGATATAATTTTTCAAACTCATTCTTTCAAATTAAAAATATTTATAACTATGGTTTTATCAAATTTGCATTCTTTGTGTCATAATAAAATTTTCTCATATTAAAAAATAATGTGATTACTAAGACACATAACATAAACATTTATACTTCATTGCACATAAAACAAAATAATTTTGTTTTAATCTTCTTTTAAAATTTTGACATTTATACTTAATTGTAAAATTACTAAGACACATAACAAAAACATTCAAAAAAGTGAAAATTTATTTTGATAGCTTAAATTTTATAAATGATGGAAGTCATATCAAAGTGAAAATATACGCACATATAACGCGAATGAGAATTACATAAAATAGTTAGACGACCACAAATAACAGAAAATTGAATTCACAATTTTTTTTTATCAAAGAAACATTATGTAATTAGATAAAAATTATTTACTTTATCTAAATAAAATATTAAGAGATTTTACTACAAATTTTTTATTTAATTATGTAGCATTTTTAATATTTACAATTTTTATTGTGACCAGATATATTCACAAATTATTCATGTATTTATCTAATATTTTGTCACGAGAAAACATGATTCATCCAAATACCAACTTCATATGTCAATCAATTTCATGACGCATTTGCATTGTAATTAATGTAAAATTTTAAACAATAAAGAATAAATAATAATATGTGCATCATTTCTTATACTCTTATAGTCTATTTATCCAAATATAATCAAACTTATGAACTTATTCCATGTGTTCAAATACAATCGAACTTATGAGATTGTTACAAAGTAGAGACTAAAAGAGACCTCTACCCGCTATATTATCACCTTTGATCTTACGTGGCAACAATTTTTTTCCTTTTCAAGTAGGAAAATAATAAATTTTTGAAAGTTAAATACCGAAACTAATTTGAGGGGCATAACCGTCAGCGGAGGAAGGAGGGTATAACGGTCAAGTACGGCTTGCAAATCGAATTTAAATAAATAGGAAGAGGAGAGAGAAAGAGAGACCCGTTAGGGAATGGAAATGACGCGGCAGACTTTATGGATAAGTAATTGTACATATTCACGCATGGCGCACGCACACTTTCACATTCCAAACACGCCTCTTTCTTTTTAAATTATTGTAAATATATAAATAAATAAAACACACAAAGGAAGAGCATATAACCAAATTACTCTCGAACAGCTCTCTTTCTCTCTCCTCACACAGACATATTTACTCCCAGCAAAAATTCAATCTTTCTTCTTCTTTTTCCGATCAAATATAAAAATAATAATCATACAGTGAGTAATTGATTTTTGCCTGTATATATTTTGATATTGTTGTTTATTGGAGTGAAGGAATTGAGGTTATTGATTTTGATTGTAATTAGTGTGATTTTAGCGATTTTGGTCGGGGGAATTTCCGTCAGTTTGATTAATTGATGGAAGTCGGAGTGGAGTCGCCGGAGAGGGGTGGTAGGGTGACTGGAATTGCGATGGATTTTCCGGTGACTGATGATGGAGCGGGGTTGTGCTCGCCGCCGATGATTCCGCCGAGGCTTCGGCGAAGGCTTTCGGAGACCAAGGCGTATTCGCCGTCTAGTGTTGAAGAAATTGAGGCGAAGCTTCGAGACGCTGACCTTCGTAGACAGGTTGATTTTAGAATTCTCTACTTCTTTTCTTAAAAGGGAAAGTAAATAAAACAATAAAACAATTACCGATGAACCAAACGAAGCGATTTTGTTGTGTTTTGTTCAGTTGGATATTTATTCTATGTTCTTGTCCTAAATTTTGCAACCGTCTTTGTTTGCTTCATGTGAAAGTTGCCGAATTTGAAAGTAAAGGAGAGGAAAAAGCTAAAGACTCAACCTTTGAGTTTTTTCTTTCTTTTTTTTTAATAATTAAAAAAACATGTTTTGTAGTGAATAGTGATGAAGAAATACTAAATAAACCTTTTGAGTTTTTTCTCTTCCTTTTTTTATTTTATTTTAAGGAAAAATATGTTTTGTAGTGATTAAGAAATACTAAAAATAAACCAAGCAACAGACTGTTTAGGCGTTAGGCTTAGTTTTGATTACAATAAGCTTTTTGTACTTATATTTTTCTTATTATATCTATGGTGTTATTTTTTCGGAGTACATATATGTATATATGTGTGTTATGTGTGCCTTAGTTGTGAAGTTGGTAGTTTCTTGTGTTAGGTGGGGTTGGGGCTGCTTATGTTTGTGTCATATTTAATGCTTTCTCAGTCACTCTCTATCTTTTTCTCAACAGACTGTTGATTTGTATTTGAAGTTCTTGGATTCTCTTCTCAAAATTTATATTTTCCCGTTTTCATTTCTGTTTTATAGAATTTCACAAGTCCTTATTTTTGGTTTTTCTTGTTAGACATTCTTTTCTGTTTCTTAGAGGGAATGAGTTAAAATGCGAATTACGGATGTTAAATTAATGTAATTATTTATGTTTATCACTTAGACTAAGAGGTGTAACTATGAATTTTTAATTTGGCCAATATTTGTATTCTAGATTAAATTTAAGAAGTTCAAATATACCAATTCCACTCGAGAACACTTTATCCCAGACTACGCATTTTATCCTAAACTACTTGGGGTAGACTGAAAATGACTCCATAGATAAGCATATAATTAATTTGGATATACTAGTCGAAGCAAAAAAAGGAAAAGAAATTCCTGAACTTTGGAGAAGCCATTCACATCTCTTTATCTTTCTTTTGTCTGAATAGTGGTAATTTTTTTGGCAGTCTAGTTCAATCACTGTCATTCTTTCTATATTGAATGCGTTAAAAGTTTTTGCTTAATAATAATGGTTTACTTAACACAGACGTGGCATTAATATTGCTGCCTTGGTTGCAGAAATTCTATGACAATTTGTCAAGTAAAGCCCGGCCGAAGCCAAGGAGCCCGTCACAATCTTCATCCCATGACGAAGATCTTGGTCAGCGCCTTGAGGCAAAGCTGCAAGCTGCTGAACGGAAGAGGTATTTAGTTTTTGAATAACGCGTTTGTTTAATGTGTCAGAATTTTTTTTTCTTTTTTTTTTTTGGGGGTGGGGGGGTTGTTCACCTTTAAGAATTGTGAAATGGCACAAGGTTTGGAGCTCAAGTATATTCTCGTCACTTTTGTCAGTACCTCTTTTTAACTGTTTCTGAGAATTTTTAAGGCACTAAAAAACCAGTTCTCGATCATTCCTTGAGAGTATTCCTGTTTATTTCAATTTATTCTCAACACAAAAAATGAAAAGAATTTCTCTTTCTTACTCATTTATTGGGGACTATAATGTATCCTTTGCACTTCTTATATATTCTTCTTTTCACCCCCTAAGCACAAGTGAAAATACTTCTTTTTTGTTTAGAATTTGTAGTAGTTATTCTGATAATGGTCATGCTTCCCTCCCATCCTGGAAGTACCTCATAATAATGTTTATAACTTTGTGTCTTCTAGTAGACGATATCTGTCTTCACTACTTTGACAAAACAGAAAGTAGCTGTCTCTTTGGCTGAGTCATGCTCATTTGGTGACTTCTGTTTTCTTTAGTTTGCTATACAATTTTTTTTTTTTTATATTTTTTTTATCATAAACTTTCCGACTTGTCGTCCCTGATCCAGAAGTTGAAAATATTAACGAGGGAGGATTTGTTTTCCTGTAAAAGCAATTTTCAATGAATCTCAGAGGAATCTCTCATTTGTTTACTTATAATCTGTATCTTGGCGTGACAATTAATCCTTTGATGTCTATCAGGCAGAGCATTTTGGAAAAGGCTAAGATGCGCCTAGCTAAGTTGGATGAATTGCGGCAAGCAGCTAAAATTGGGGTAGAAATGCGTTATAAGAAGGAGCGTGCAGAGCTAGGTACAAAGATGGAGTCGAGGGTTCAGAAGGCTGAGGCTAATAGAATGCTTATTCTTAAGAGCTACTGTCAACGGAGAGCAACACTAAAGGAGAGGACATCTCAATCAATATTAAGAAGGATTGCTCGAGAGAGCAAGTATAAGCAGCGTGTGCATGCTGCTATTTGCCAGAAGCGTGCGGCTGCTGAGCGGAAGCGACTGGTATTGCTTGAAGCCGACAAGAAGAGGGCACATGCGAGGGTGCTGCAAGTGAGAAAGGTTGCCAAGTCTGTTTCTCAACAGCGAGAGATAGAAAGGAGAACATTGAGAGACAAGCTGGAAGACAGACTTCAACGGGTAATTTCAAGTTTTAAACTTTCTGCAGGAAATGTCATAATCATTCTCGTCTTTCTTGGGACTTCTATCTTTCTTACTTGTGGAATCTAATAATAAATAGGCCAAGAGACACAGAGCAGAGTATTTGATGCAGAGAGCAAGGCTGCAGAATTCCATTCCTGCCAGTTGGACTATGAGACAGAAGCAAGCTGACCACCTTTCCAGAAAATTAGCAAGGTAAGTAATCCATTCTTTTTATCTTTTGCATTTCTTGTTTTGAGTTTCGTTTGAACTTGTTTATACCCTTTTCTTTCTAAACCTGTATAATATAATAAGTAAGGTATTTCTGTAGCATAGCTTGCCATCGTGTTTAATGTTAAATGTAGCTATTTGCTTTAAAATTATCGTAATTTGTAGGTGTTGGAAGAAGTTCCTTAAGATGAGGCGAACTACCTTAGACTTGACTAAAGCTTATGATGCTCTAAACATTAATGAGTCCAGTGTTAAGACGATGCCGTTTGAGCAGCTTGCCCTGCTGATTGAATCAGCCTCTACCCTTCAGACTGCAAAAGCTGTACTTGATCGACTTGAGAGCCGCTTCAAAGTGTCACGGGCTGTTAATTCTACTAGTTTGGATGACCTTAATCATCTTCTCAAGAGAGTTGCTTCTCCCAATAGAAGGCCTACCCCTAGGAAATCTGGCCGGAGCAAAGATGCTAAGAAACAAGGGTCTGTCAGAGAAGCAGCCAAAAGTTCGGTTGAATTATCAAGATACCAAGTGAGAGTTGTACTCTGTGCTTACATGATACTGGGTCATCCTGATGCAGTTTTCAGTGGCCAAGGTGAGCGTGAATCTGCTCTGGCCAAGTCTGCTGAGAAGTTTGTTGAAGAGTTTGAGTTGCTGATTAAGATAATATTAGATGGGCCTGTACACAGTTCTGATGAGGAGTCTGACCCTGCATTGACAAGACGTTGGACCTTCAGGTCCCAGCTTGCAGCTTTTGATGCAGCATGGTCCTCCTACTTGAATAGCTTTGTGGTTTGGAAGGTCAAGGATGCTGAGTCGTTGGAGGAGGATTTGGTGAGAGCTGCTTGCCAACTTGAGCTCTCCATGATACAAAAATGCAAGCTAACTCCAGAAGGAGATGGTGGTGCTCTTACTCATGATTTGAAGGCTATCCAGAAACAGGTTTTACTCTAGGCCTTTTTTGTCTTTTCTATGAAATTGACCGTTTTATCTTATAATTTTGGACGGGCATCACTATAATGGGCACTAGGAGTGTGGAAAATAGATCACAGAGTGAATCACCTTGCAATAGTGTCCATGAATATTTTACATCTTGAGTTTTTATTCTTTTAAACTCTTGGCACATAAAATTATCAAAGAGCAATTTATAAATTTGATATATGGATTAGTTTGGGTTATGAAAGAGCGCAATGTTTTTACTTAAAAATTTAACCTTGTAGCAATCTTTCTGCTCTTCTTAGATACATTCAGCCATGTTCTAGTAGTCTCAACCTTGTTGTAGTAATCTTTCTTCTCTCCTAAGATACATGCGGGTTTAATAGTATTTCTTCTTTCTTTTGTTATAAACAACTTTGTCCTAGTAATCTTTTTCCTCTCTCAGATATACCTAATCAATATTTGAAAATCCAATTGATGCAGGTTGCAGATGATCAGAAACTTTTGAGGGAGAAAGTGCTGCACCTGAGTGGAGGTGCAGGAATACAGCGTATGGAAAATGCTCTTTCTGACACACGAATGAAGTACTTCGAAGCAAGGGAGAATGGAAGCCCTGTAGGGTCGCCACCAATTACACATATTTTATCTCCAAGCATGCCAAGTCCAAGTTCTTCATCTCGCCCTTCTAGTGTTGGCTCAGTAGGAAAAGATTTTGTGATGGAGAGTGAGAGACCAAACCGTGTAGTTCGGTCCTTATTTAAGGATGATGATCCCATCTCGCGCAAAGAAGATGCTTCCTCTGCTTCCAGTGAGAAGTTGGATGTGGAGAATGAGTTAATTGTGAATGAAATGGTTCATGAGCAGCGTCTCATATATGCTGACAGTTCCAACCCTACTGAAGAGGGCCAGAATAGTATTAAGGTTAGTGCATTATCTTTGCATGATAAAATCTGTAATGCAGTAAATATAGTACTAATTTTATTATTCTGCAAAGGAAAGAGAAGGTCAGCTGGTTTCGTGCTCTTTTTTTCGCCTTTTAATGAGCCTATAGATAATTCTATTCTGCTTTCATCATTTGCTGAAAGGTATGTTAGAACCTTTTAATATTGATTTGCTTTCTGCAGGCAAAGTTGCGAGTGGCAATGGAGAAGGCTTTTTGGGATGGTATCACAGAGTCCTTGAAACAGGATGAACCTAACTATGAGCGAGTTGTTGAACTTATGAGGGAGGTGAGGGATGAACTCTGTGACATGGCCCCTCAGAGTTGGAAGCAAGACATAAGTGAAGCTATTGATCTAGACATTCTCTCTCAGGTACCATGCTTATGCGATGATACTGCTGTTTGTCGATATTTACTTTGAAGAGTATATTTCTAGCTTTTGAGCAAATTCAAATCCCGTTTTCTCTTCTTTTCCTCAGGTGCTGAATTTGGGTATGCTAGACATGGATTATCTTGGGAAGATCCTAGAGTCTGCTTTGGTCACCTTGCAAAAGCTCTCTGCAGCTGCTCATGAAGATGAACTGAAAGAAGCTCACCAGAATTTATTGAAAGAACTAGCTGAGTTATGTCATACTGGAGATGGGTCAAACTATTCCCGTGTCATGGCATTGGTCAAGGGCTTGCGCTTTGTCCTAGAACAAATACAGGTATCTTACTGATTTTTGTTCTTTCATTAGATCTCTGTCATTTCATACTGTAAACGGGTAAATGTTATAATGTATGATGGGGCATTCTCTACCAGAGGAGGCCTCCCCCTTTGGTGTGGAGAATTAAAAGATAAATAAAATTAGGACAACCACTTTTGTAAACTTGTTACACTAATATTTAGGAGAATCTATGTGTAGAAATCTAATATGAAATGAGACTAGGAATTGCAATATAGGCTTATTATGTATGTCTGATATCTTATTATCTGGTAAATGATGCATGTCGACCTCAAAGTTAGATTAATGCAGCACTATTTATGTGCCAACCAACTTCTCAAGGCTCTAACACAACTTTTGGCAGGCTCTTAAGCAAGAAATTAGCAAAGCGCGTATAGGAATTATGGAACCATTATTGAAGGGTCCTGCTGGTCTGGGTTACCTGGGAAACGCATTTGTTAAACGTTATGGGCCTCCTTCTGATGCATTGATTGCTCTACCTTTGACAACTCGTTGGGTTTCATCTGTATGGGCTAACAGAGATCAGGAATGGGGTGATCACACAAATGCCCTCTCAGAGGTGAGAAGTAGGCATGAGGGTCTGCCTCAAACTCTCATTCCTTCCACCACTTTAAGAACTGGCGGAAGCTTCTCTGCCAGAATGACGGGAAGCCAAGTGACATCATTTCCTTTAAATGCTACCCAAAATGTTCCAGGTGAATGTCAAACTAAGTAGAAGCATCAAGTTCCGTGAGAATTACTCATTACTTTTTTCTTAATATGGTTATTTTTATTTATTGTTTTTCAATTTTCTATTGTAGGAGCAGATAGTCGACATCCTGAGTGTAAGGGAGAGAAGGTTGATTTGCTGGTGAGGCTTGGTTTGTTAAAGCTGGTAAGCGAGGTATCCGGTCTGACAGAGGAGGCATTACCTGAAACTTTGAAGCTTAACCTCTCTAGATTAAGGGCTGTACAAGCCCAACTTCAGAAGATCATTGTTACTGCAACCAGGTAGGTCCTTAGTTTACTTGCACATGAATAATGGATTTTTAAAAAAGTAATTGTGGTTTTATTCTATTATAATGCCCCTTACTATGGAAGTTTGAGTTTTTCTTGTTTGTTTCTGTTTGTTTTGGTTTTTCCCTGACGTAATCTTTTTTCTTACTGGTGTAATTTTTGCAGCATGCTAATACTGCGACAGACTCTTCTCAGTGAGCAAATAATAGGGAATGCTGAGGACATGGATAATATGGTATCACGTTGTGGCAACGAAGTATCCGTTCTCGTGGATACTGTCGAGGATGCGGGTGTAGAAGAAATCATTGAAATTCTCAGCAAGTTGGTGGAAGATCGTGTCAAATCTACCGATGCCGCGAAAATTCAGTCTAGGAAGAGTGTAATGGCCGGAATGTTAACAAAGAGCTTACAAGCCGGGGATGCTGTGTTTGTTCGAGTGTCTCGTGCTGTATATTTGGCTACAAGAGGAGTGGTGCTCGGGGGCATCGAGGAACATGGAAGATTACTGACAGAAATTTCCCTCCGGCAGATAGGTGCAGCCGTTCTAACCGATCGGGTAGTAGAAGCCGCAAAAGTATTGGTGGTAGCAGCTACCGTGTCAGGTAGTGTTCATGGGCCATGGTATGCACAGATTCTAGAGAATATGTGAAGAGAATTCATTTATTTATCGGTTCTCTTGTACATAAAACAGCAGACGATAATGTTGTATAAAGTCTAGATGCAGATGTTCATATTATTGTGTAGAATTCGACCACGAATAGAGGAAGAAGGAAATATGAAAATGAAGGAAATAAATAAACCTTGGTTTTACTTTTTAGGACTGGTTTGGGGATTGTTTGTTGAAGATGTCAATAAAAGGCTACTCTTCTGTACTGATGATTCAACTTTAATAGATTGGTTGTTTTAGTAGTTTGTTTTCTTTACATGTTTTCTATCGTGGTTAGTAATGTTTGTTCCTTCACATTTTGTCTTTCCTAGTTCTCATGTTACATTATTCTATCAAGATTTTTTGTAAGGGTATGTATATACATATGGGGAGTGATACCCTTGCTCTAGACACTATTCTGGCAAATTAATGTGCCGACTTATAAACATAAAATTAAAATGTATCCCAACTCCGAAGTATCAAATTTGGATGCATAAAGACTTATTTTCTAGTCAAGAGGAAGAAAGTAATAAAAAGTGAGAAAATTTGGTTAAAAGCACCCACCAGGCAAGGGGTTTCCCCAATACTTACTGGGATTCATCAGTCATGCATCTGGGATTGAGTAGAATGCCTCAAAATGTGTAAATGTATCTGGAATATCTGCAGTAAGCAAATTGCTTTCAGCTGTTCTTTTTGTGTGACAAATTGGATCACCGCTAGTTCTAAAGTTGCAGGCACAGACTAGAACTGCTACATCAATGAGTATGAAAGCTATATCTCGAGTTAACATTGCCAAAAGTGAAGTATTACATAACTTACAAAAACTTTAGTCTGTATCTAAAAGACAGTCGGATATCTTGTACATATTTTTGTTCCAAATAGCTAATACTATGTCCAAAACCTCAAAAGTTAAAAAAAGAAAGAAAAAGAAAAAATAAATAAAAAGAATACGAGATTAGAAATCTTCAACATGATCGAGCAGTTGTATAGTTTCAAACTTCCACTCTGTGATTGAATGAAGCTCTGTTCTTCGATTCCTCACGGAGCAAAATCCATGGAGTCTCAGTATAACTGATTTAATTATATTCATTATGTCCGTAAATATCCAAATTCTGGCATTAATTCATCAGCATTGCCAAAAACTCCAAGGACCAACTCAAACTAGAGAGCTATATGAGCATGCTCTCTGTCATCCTTTAACCTTTTTAAGTTGCAAAGAAAGTATGTATATACATTGTAACCTTGATTACCTGAGCATGTCTCCAGCATGTAGTTTTAGCTCACTCAATGCTGGGGATATGCTAAAAGCATTACCATCCCCATAAAATGAAGGATGAGCAAGAGGCATTGGCCTATCCGGAATTGCTGGAACCTCAATATCTCCATCCAACATTTTTAATGCATCCATAATAGTAGGCCTTAAAGCCACCATTACATGAGCACACAAAATCCCAACAAGCACAAATCTCTCCATTATCCCCTTTGGATTTGCATTCTCTGAATCCCCAGCTCTCAACAAAGAAGCATCCAAAACCTCGTCTATCCTTCCCTCTTTCACAAGTGACCAAGCCCAGTCCGTGATTAAAAATGCACGAGGAGATCCTGACAAAGACAAATCTAGAGCTTTTCTCCCACACATAATCTCCAGCACAACCACCCCAAAGCTATAAACATCACTCTTCTCAGTCAACTGCCCATAAAGCGCGTATTCTGGGGCTAAATACCCATGTGTTCCTGCCACTCGCGTAGTGAGGTGAGACTGCCCTTCTCTACTTTGTTTTGCTAACCCGAAATCTGCAACTCTAGCCCTCATGTCTGCATCTAGAAGAATATTTGTGGCCTTTATGTCTCTATGATATATAGCAGGCTTCACTCCATAGTGAAGATAAGCTAACCCTTTCGCCACATCCAAAATAATGCTTTTCCTTTGAGGCCATGTTAATGGCAGCTTCCTAATTCCACTCTGATTATGGGAAGAAAGAAACAAATGGTCATCAAGATTCCCATTAGGCATGTAATCATAAACAAGATACCTATCATCCCCCATCTCATTATCATCCCTATCATCACCAGTAACACAACACCCTCTAAGTGGCACAAGATTTCTATGCTTCAAATTACTAATGATCTCAACTTCATTGCAAAACTCTGCATTTCCCTGATAATCCGATTCTATAACCTTCTTAACCGCAACAACACTTCCATCAGCCAAAATTCCTTTATAAACCAATCCAAATCCACCTCTCCCAATAAAATTCTTTTGGGAAAACTTATCAGTAGCTTTTTCAAGCTCGTGAATTTTATACCATATGGAACCAGTATTAGGCCGCATTCGCGGCCTAGACCCCAACTCCCCTGAACCCAAATCAAACCCTTTACTCAATTCTCTCCTCTTCTTCCTTTCTATCCAACAATACAATCCCATCAACAATGACATAACCAAAACTGCAACACACCCTCCGGTTAGCCCAAAAATCAGAGCTGAATGGCTCCTTCCTTTTGAACCCTTTTTCGCTTTAATTGAAAGTCCAAAAATGCAAGAAACAGAACCTCTACTTTCAGGCCCAAACTCATTGATCATACCAGCAGCATATAGAATGGTAAAGTAAAAACAATCAGTAGAGTGAGATCTATTACCATCAAATCCAATCAAATCCGCCTGCACCTGGAATCCAGCCGCCAAGCAGGCATCACAGGCACTCAGATCAGTGAGGTCCGGCCGGCAATCAGAGTCAAGTGAAGTTGATGAGCCAAGCTTGGCTACCCAATCTTTAGTAGACTCGATGGAAGCACAAATATTGGGTGAGATAACAAACTGAAAAGGGTCAAAACAAACAGAAGTAAGATCAGATGGGAGAGACAAAGAATTGAGATTTGATTGGAAATCAGATATGCAAGATTCTGAAGTGGGTAAATTGGGTAGCTGAAAAAGAGAGGTTTTTTTAAGGTTTTCAGAAAGGCCTATGCCAAAAAGGCTAAGGAGGGTTTGGCAGCACTGAGAGGTCTTGTTGCTGCTCTGAGTTGAGTTTTGGAAGTTTCTGCAATCAGATTCCGGCCATGGGACTCTTAAAACATAACCAAAGTCAATGGGACATGAATTTGTGGAGTTGTTGGTTGGTCCAGGAGCAGGGGAGGCTGAAGTTGTGGAGACAAACATAGATATGGATATAGATATAGAGAGAGAAAATAGTGGAAACAAAATCAAGAAACTAGAATTCATGCTTCTTTCTTCGATTCTATAAATTGTCTTTCTGGGTTATTGGTTAAAGATAGAAAACTGAGTAAAGATTGGGTCTTTTTTTGATTTTCTAAATTTTTTTGAAACATGAAGAATAATCTATCTGGGTTAGATATGGGTATGTGTTGTTGATGATGGTGGTATAATTACAGAGTCAAAGTTCATGTTTGTTTGTGATTCCGGCGGCTAGTTTTGTGAATATGTTGCTGTAAGAGAGAGATAAGACAGATAATTAAATAAACTTAGTTGAGCAAAGGTGTGGAATATTGGATTACACAAAATTCCAAATTGTCAGCTGCAATTGGATTCACTAGGCCGTCCACCACCTGGATTTTTGTAAAGTTGAAGTTACTTTATTTGTTTTATATATGTAATTGGAGAGGATTATTAGTAGTATTAAACTATACTGACAGTTCTGATTAATTCTGCTGTGTTATTTTGTTGCATAAGAGTGCTGAATATTTTGATAATTGAGAAGCAAAGCAAATTTCTTTTGAAAAAATGAAAAATATGTTGTATTTTACAGCTTGATTTTTTTTTTTATAATAGAATTGAATTTGTAATTTTAAATAGTAAAAACAGACACTTTTACCATTAGGTTACGAGATTGCCACTTGACTTGCATTACTTGCATGTACAAGTGTTAATGAGATTTTACCACCCGTACATCACTATAACGTTAAAGCATAATATATTATTTTTGCTACAAGGTAAATGCAAGGTAAAATATGAAATACAATTGTCAGTTTCTTTAATCTAGTTAGCTTTATAATAATCTGAGTACAGAGCACCTAACTGTGCTGTGCTTAACAGATAAAAATAAATGCAACTCCTGTGCATAATAAATATTAAATACGAGTTATATAATGAAAGCTGACAAATGAAGAAACGTGTCTCCCTTGAACATTCAAGTATTAAAATATTGCAGGCCATGTATATAGGTTGTCAAATTTAACTACCAACTCAAGCAATCATTATGCACTCTAGGCCTAATCTTTCGACTTTTATCGCTAATATAATACTATGTTACACAAGAATCTTCTCATACATACATACATTACATATATATATATATATATATATATATATATACACGGTCCGGCTCTAAAACGAACTTTAAAGAGCGAACCAAAGACGAACCGTCGTCTTTGGTGTCTATGGCGACGGGAACCCGTCGCCATAGCCATGTAGTATTTGGCGACGGGTCGAACCGTCGCCATAGACACCAAAGACGACGGTTCGTCTTTGGTTCGCTCTTTAAAGTTCGCTTTAGAGCCTCTCCGTATATATATATACTCACACGTGAGATGATTTAGGATCACAGTTGACTTTGGTACTGTTTATAATCGATTGATCTTTCACCGTTCGATTTATGAATAAAAGGTTCAAATATAATTTTTTTTTTAAATCATTCGCATGAAATTATTGAGGAAAATTTAAAGTATCCACAGTTAATTCCTACTGATAATTTTTACCTTAAAAAACTCACACGAGTTGGAACACTCTTTTTTTCTGAAATAAATTTTTCTCTTTTTTTTTGACTAAACTTCAAAATTCAATATTTTTTTTGTTACAAATTTAAAATTGTCAATCTATATATTTTTCGAAAAGTCTCAAAAATATCTTTAAAATAAGAGTTATTGTTGATATATTTTCATTTAGTTAAAATGACCAAAATCAAAGTTAAAGTTTTATATTTTGAAATACACCATTGTAGGCATTGGTTATAATTTTTGGGATTTTAACTATATCAACAATAGATCTTGTTTCGAATGATCTAATGAAAGCTTTTCAACGATATATAAATTGGTAATTTTGATTGAAAAAAGATAAAAAATTTTTAATTTAGGTGAGATAATGAGTACTTTGACTCTTTCTGAATTTTTTAACGTAAAAAACTATCTGCAGGAATTAGTTACGGATACTTTAAACTATCCACAACAATTTTTTGCGGATAGTTTCAAAAAATTTTAAATATGAACATTTCACTCATAAATCAAACAGTATAAGGTGTTGGTTCTAAATAATGTTTGATCAACGCTGACCTTATATCATACCCTTTATATATATATAAAATAAAGCATTTAATAATTTTAAGGATGCATGGACTAGTTAATCAATTAAACTGGATGAAGTTTCACACAATAAAGACAAAGCTCAAAAGGTCGCAAATGAGGCTAGCCCCACCGCGAACAACTAGGCGTTTGGTTCCGTTAAAGGTTTAAGGTTGGGCTTGTTCTAGAACTTCTTAAATAAATGAACCAAAATTAAAAAATTTCAAGCTTCCTTTCAAATAGGCTAGTGAACATATAAGAATATAGATATTATATATGATAGTCAGTTTATAGTAATAACAAAGACAGTAAGAAAAGTTCATAATAATAATAATAATAATACATTTATGCTTGCATAACATGCGCCTGAAAATAATATTTTTATCGCACTTATTTTTTTTTCATATGCTTGAAAATAATATTTGTATTGCACTTATTAAAAAATAAAGTAAAATACACTAACATCTTCTGTAGATAATCATAATAATACTTACCACCCCTCTAGTTTTGACATTTGAAATTGTTAATAATTTTTTTTTGAAAACCTTATTATTACAATGTAATAAATTTAGGAATATATTTCAATTCTAAGGCCTATCTATAGGGTGCACGGGAAAGGGTTAGGAGGAGAACTAGGAGGAACATAAAGGAAACACACATTTCAATTTTTTGAAGTACGTTTGATCGTAAATTTTTAATTTTTTATTGACAGGTAAATTTGAATTTGTAATCTTGCATAGTAAATGACATTATATAATAAAAAGAGAGATATTTACCGTTTGACAGAATATTTAAGATGAACATCTTGATCTCTTCTCGGATTTGGGTAATTATCAAGGCTCAACACATACCCCATTCTTTCCTTTTCTTTTTTGGGTATCGCACAATTGTTATGCTCGCGTAATAATGACCCAAGCTTAAGTAAGCGTACATCAAATATATAGCCTAATGATAAAGACTACATACGATTGAAAGTAGGTTAAGAAAAGACTGTGATTATGTTGTAGACACCCAAATTTTGCGTTTCCTTCTACTAACCATGACAGGAGGGCGAAATCGTCAATTGAACCAGCTTGCGGAAGCAAAAGAGCGGGCACAAGGGCGAGCGCCCGGCACCGCCGCAATGATTTGGGCAGCCCAAGTCGACGTGACAGCATGACCGTCCGAGGCAGGCATTTCCGAATGAGGTCGCACGTCTCCCGGAAGTTCCCGGACTGCGGAATACGAGCCTGTCAGCGAAAACCGACGTTGCGATACGAAAATCGAGGCGTGGCACGAAAATCGAGAAAGTCAAGCCCGCCAGCCGCGGATAGATCTGCGGCCAAGTGGGTGCGCCAGCACGAAAACCGGGAAATCAGCACTACCAGCTGAGTGCGATGGGAGGCGTGCCAGCTGGCCAGCCGCAGATCCATCTGCGGCCAGCCGCAGATAGATCTGCGGCTGGCTCTGGCCAGCCTATTTAAGGCCAGCTTCGGCAGCATACAGGAGGTTCAGCAATTTTTAGAATTGGGAAGAAGAAGGAAATTCCAGCAGCAAAAGAGCACGGAAATTAAGAGGAAAAAGAGAGAAATTTTGCAATCAAATAGGAAGAAAAGAGAGAAAAAAGGAGAGAATTCAATTCTTTTGATTTTGATTGTATCAATACACTCCCTATTCTATTCAAATACATCAAGTTCACATCCATTTGGATATCAATTGCAAGGTGAAATCTCTTTTGTGATATCAATTTCTATCATATCATTTGATCAAATTAGATGCAATTTTTCATGTAATTTATTGATTGAACAATGAATTAGGGATTATGAGTGAAGTTTCCATCGGAATGAAACTCTTCCTAATAACCCGATGATATTCGTTCATTAATTTCTTTGTTTGTTTTAAGGTGTTATATTTGGTATCAATTCCTTTAAATCGTTATTTTGGGATGTCTTGGTATTGTTAGATTATCCAGGTTGGTTTATTTTCTTGTAATATCCGATTGTTTGTGTGTGGATATTTGGTTGTGAGCCTAGGAAAGCGACCCCGGGGTCCCCATCCGATGATGGACATATCTTGATGTAAGAAGTAGAGATGACGTAGTTTTCATTGTAAATATGTAATCGTTGGGCCTTAAAACGACGCTAAGGCGAGAATCGTGTTTAAGGCCCCGGAATAGTGAAATTTGTGATTGTTGGCGTTCGGGGACATTTTGATGGCTTACATGCCCATGAATAGCCCCGACGCGTGTTTGTGCTTGATTTGATTTATGACACGAAATTGATTTCAAAGCTAAATGATAAGATTTTCATAAAATCAATCAAAGTAGGATATTAGAATCACGAGGTTAAAATTTGAGAAATGTTAATGAATGTCGATTCCTATCTAACGAGAAAGCTAAAGAAAGATCGTTTTCAAAACATCACACAAATTGATTTTATAAATAAATGACGTTTTACTAAACCTTGATACATAGGGCGAAAGAGATTCTAGAAATTGCCTACCATTTATGAAAGCAACGTATAAATCTCGATTCCTATTTTGGCCAAGGTTTAACAAACTCGTGTTTTACCAAAACGACACCTAATGAAAATCTCATAGTTTTGACAATTAAAATCAAAATTTTCTTATAACGAATCAAGCTTTTCTCGTGTATACCGAAAAGATATTCCGAGGCGTTCTCAAATTAAAACACGATTTTCCCTAAAATCCAAATGACTCTTTCATACAAACTCACCACAACATTCACATAGGCACACATACACACACACGCGCACCTACACACACACATTCATGAATTAAAGGATAGGAAAGCATCAAGATTGCGGTAACCGTGTTTCACAGAAGTCGAGGGGTGCCTAACACCTTCCCCTCACTTAAGCAAGCCCCCGAACTCTATGAATCTCAATTCGCAGACCAAATTAATTCGGAGTCACATATGAGCCAGCGATTTACAAAAGAACGAAAATTCGGATGGGTTGGTACATCCATTTCAAATATACCAACTGGCGACTCTGGTTAATTGGCTCATCATAAAAACGATCTTTCAAAACCCCGTCGACCTCAATGCCGACCTTTTCCAAACGTCATCTAAATCAAAAGGCTAAAATTGGAAAAGACCAAGAAAGCGCGAAAACCCGGCGTCGACAGCTGGCGACTCTGCTGGGGATCATTAGAGGGCTTAAGCCGCTTTCAAATCTTGATGCTATCCTATCCTTAAAAAATTTATGAATATGTATGTGCGTGCAACATTTTGACCTATTTTACTTATTGTTGTGTGAATGTGTGCTTTTGTCCAATGAATGAATGATTGAATGGAGTTGATTTACCTTAAAGTAATCATTTGCATACGGTGAGGACGATGAATGTGAATGTATGTTGAGATTGTACCTCCTCCTGAGGCGAACCCGTCGGTTGCTTATTACTGGACTCGATGGGGCTGCTCCCCGGAGATGGCTCAGGAAACGCACCACTCAAATCCGCTCCAATCGAAAGGGCTCAAACGAGTAGATTGCGAAGATTTGGGAACCTTCATGCCGAAAAGCCCGTGAGAGTAACCCTAGGATAGGTCAGCCTCTGATTAACCCAACGCAGGATAAGTCTCTTCATGCCCTTTTTACGTTTCTGCGCATAAATGCCATAATTCCATTGCAACATATTCATATATGCTTCCCCTTTATGTCAAAAGAAAATACTAACCTCTGTGTTTTGCAGGGAACGACACGGGAAGCATAAATCATATCTAGCATGTATTATTTCAATAAAGAACCGCTAATGAGTTGTTTTGCAGAAAAAGATTAAAAAACCCAAAAACACACAAAAAGTTACGGTTTTAGCATGCATCCATTCTTTCATTTCCCCAAGACTAAACTTCGAACCATCGTTTCGCAGGATTGCTCCTCAAACCCGTTCGCAGTCTAAGAAAGCCCAGGTCTCTACCTCTGAAATGGCTGATCTTCCTAATCATAGTTCCATATCTCGGGAAGAGTTTGATGACTTCAAAAAACAGATGATGGAAATGGCCACGATGCTAAAAGAGCAGTTCTTAATCAGACAGGATCCGGTAAGCCAAGGACCACATAATATTCCACCACCGGGGGGTGACCAGAATCCTCCTAAAAATATTGCAAACCTGGGTAAGGATGACCAACCCCAACTCAAGGACGAGCCAGTCATTACAAGGGCCGTTCCCATACCTAGCAGGACAGTGATTACTATCCCAGAAGAAGGGGATAATGACGACCTTCGGAGAAAAATGAAACACATGGAGGAGACCATCCAATCTCTAAGGGGCATAGGTTCCTTGGGCAGGGTTAATTATTCGGATCTATGTGTTTTCCCCGGAGCCAGATATCCCGAAAAGTTCAAGGTCCCCGAGTTTGAAAAGTACAATGGAAAGGGAGACCCCTATACGCACTTGAAAATATACATTGGAGAACTCGGGTCTTATGCCGAGGACGAGGGGCTGAGGATGCAGCTATTCCAGAAAAGCTTAACAGGGGAGGCAAGGATCTGGTATGCCCGCCTTGACAATGCCCGAATCCACAACTGGGAGGAGTTGGCCCATACCTTCTTAACTCAATACAGCTTTCAGGCCCAGATGGCCCCTGATAGATATCAAATGACAAAAATCAAGAAGCAACCAAAAGAATCTTTCAGGGACTATGCACAACGATGGAGGGGTATGGCTGCACAGGTGAATCCCCCAATGAACGAGGCGGAAATGGTAATGACCTTTGTGGACATTCAGGAGGCGCCCTATTATGAGCGGGTGATATCGGGGATTGGGAGACCTTTTGCCGAGATGATAAAACACGGAGAAATGGTGGACATGGGGTTAAAATCTGGTAAGATCCGGGACCTCACAGCTCTGGAAGTGGTTGTGGAGCAAATCCAGTGTGGAAACTATGGCAGCACTTCCCGTAGAATTCAACAGAAAAAGGAGGAAGATGTTTCCCTCATCCTGCAGGGATCATCTAGAAAGGCAGAGAATGATCCTCCAGTGCAAATACAGAGAATTGTGCCACCCCGACAACATAATTTCAATTATCAAAGGTCGGGCGAACGAAGAAGATTTGAGACAGCAAGAGATCGGGTATTCACCCCGCTTGGGGAGCCTCTTGAACAGATTTTGGCGGTATTGATAGCACAGAGAAGGATAGGCGATTTGGCACCCCCAATTGATCCGAAAGGAGGAGAATTTGATCCGAGTAAGAAGTGTGCGTACCATTCGGGTTCTCCTGGTCATGATACTCAGGAATGCTGGGCTCTGAAGCACAAAATTCAGAATATGATCGATAGCGGGAAGATCGTGGTAGAGCAGCCAGGGGTTATGAAGAAGGACCATGAGTAGATGCCAGTTGTTGTCCCTTATTTTAAAATTTTGCATGATTATGTTATTTTGTCATGTTGTCTTAAAGATGATCATTGCAGGAAAATGCCTTATATATATGACAAACATTTTGTTTCATGCCAGGTGTACCAATTTGAGTGTCTCTTGCCTAACAAACGATTTTTCAAATTCGAAAGTTGACTACGATTTTGATATTGGGCTGGATTTCGATTTAATGGGCATTGAGCAAGATGAGACAGATAATGACGGCACGCCTGACGAGATCAAAGGATGGGTCGAAGACAAACCCCAAACCCAACTCAAACCAAACCATCACCATAAAAAATTGGAACCCCTGACAAACCCAGAGAGCTCAAATTAGGAACAGATCTGACCCCTAGCCAGAAAACAGAGCTGTTAAGCCAGTATGGAGATATCATTTGCCGATATGGGTAACCTGAGGCCTTAGTCTCCGACAATGCCAAAAATTTGAGCAGTACCCTTATGAAGGAATTATATGACCAGTTCAAGATCAAACACCTCAATGCTATCATTTGCCGTCCTAAGATGAATGGGGCAGTGGAGGCTGCGAATAAGAATATCAAGAAGATCATGGCGAGAATGTCTGCTAAACATCGGGGATGGCCGGATCTGCTACCTTTCACCCTGCTGGCGTACCGAAAATCGGTGCGTATTTCTACAGGGGCAACCCCTTACACTCTGGTATACGGAATAGAGGTAGTTCTGCCATTTGAGGTTGAGATGCTCAGATAAACGAGGAGGGTTGAATGCAGGGTCGATACGACCAATTGGCCCTAATTGATGAGAAAAGTGGTGGCTGCTATTTCACGCGGCCAGTTGTATCAGCAAAGAATCTCTCGATCTTACGACAAAAGATAAGACCTCAGAAGTTCAAAGAAAATGACCTAATGCTAAAGAAAGGCATGCCTTCATTCAAAAAAAAAAAAAAAAAAAAAAAAAAAAAAAAAAAAAAAAAAAAAAAAAAAAAAAAAAAAAAAAAACAAAAAGCCAAAGGAAAGCTTCCCCCGAACTGAGAGGGCCTTTCGTGATTAAGAAGGTGATGCCCGGAGAAGCCCTCATATTGCAAAGGAGGGATGGAGAGGTGCTTCCATAACCCCTCAATTCCGACTCGGTGAAGCGGTTACATGAAAAAAAAAAAAAAAAAAAAAAAAAAAAAAAAAAAGGTAAAATAAAAAAAAAAAAACCCACAATCATCATCATCGTTTTCTCGTTGTTCTTTGAAAGAACGAATTATGTAAGACCTGATCTCCCGACTTGTGGGGACGTAGGCAGCCATCGTGACACGGTCCCATTCCTTACAAAATAATACTTTCTTCTGTCAAAACCAATTCCCCACAACCAGAAAAGCCTTCCTATACCCTCAAAACCTTCCCGAAGTCAGCCACCTGATCAGCTGCATCTCAAGTGACATAACCCGGACCCAACCAAACACTTAGTCAAAAAAATCTAAGACTCAGTCCGATGAAATCAACAGGGTGTGCGGTAGTATCTGTCAAATCTCCATCAAGACTTGAGAAGAGAAAGAAGGCAAGATATCAAAATCGTGGTTGACTGGATGAAATGAGGATCCGATGAAAGGCCACGATACGAAAAAAAGGGGAAAATGACTGAATATAAATGCATGTCTATATCTATAAGTCATTTCGTTACAAGATTTCCTTTTCGATAACAGATGAAACTGACATAATCTATGCAGGAGATAAAATGATCTACAGATCTGAAACTAACTGAAGCAGGATGGATAAAGTGGTGGATAGATCTGAAGCATCGGCGTCCCCTGCAATCTACTGCCCCATCATGTCAATACGATCCAATAAAGAAATGGCTCGGCTAACGGTTGTAATCAAGGCCAGTCGGATCCGGCCATCCTCAGCGACCCGACTAGGGGCAAAATCAGCTGAGATGGAATCATATCTGGAGGTCATATCCGTAGACTCGGGGGGGAATAAATACCTCTGGGGCGGTGTCATCAGTGAAAATCACTCAAGAGTCATCAAATACTCCAAACTGACTCAAACAAACCACGACAAGATGGTGAGCACCCTGGGAAGGGCTGATATCCAAGCAAACCACGACAAGTTGGTGAGCAACCTGGGAAGGCATCCAAGCAAACCACGACAAGATGGTGAGCACCCTGGGAAGGGCTGATATCCAAGCAAACCACGACAAGTTGGTGAGCACCCTGGGAAGGGCTGATATCCAAGCAAACCACGACAAGTTGGTGAGCAACCTGGGAAGGCATCCAAGCAAACCACGACAAGTTGGTGAGCACCCTGGGAAGGGCTGATATCCAAGCAAACCACGACAAGTTGGTGAGCAACCTGGGAAGGCATCCAAGCAAACCACGACAAGATGGTGAGCACCCTGGGAAGGGCTGATATCCAAGCAAACCACGACAAGTTGGTGAGCAACCTGGGAAGGCATCCAAGCAAACCACGACAAGATGGTGAGCACCCTGGGAAGGGCTGATATCCAAGCAAACCACGACAAGTTGGTGAGCAACCTGGGAAGGCATCCAAGCAAACCACGACAGAGTGGTGAGCAACCTGGGAAGGCATCCAAGCAAACCACGACAGAGTGGTGAGCACCCTGGGAAGGCATCCAAGCAAACCACGACAGAGTGGTGAGCAACCTGGGAAGGCATCCAAGCAAACCACGACAAGATGGTGAGCACCCTGGGAAGGGCTGATATCCAAGCAAACCACGACAAGTTGGTGAGCACCCTGGGAAGGGCTGATATCCAAGCAAACCACGACAAGTTGGTGAGCACCCTGGGAAGGGCTGATATCCAAGCAAACCACGACAAGTTGGTGAGCAACCTGGGAAGGCATCCAAGCAAACCACGACAAGTTGGTGAGCAACCTGGGAAGGCATCCAAGCAAACCACGACAGAGTGGTGAGCAACCTGGGAAGGCATCCAAGCAAAACCACGACAGAGTGGTGAGCACCCTGGGAAGGCATCCAAGCAAACCACGACAGAGTGGTGAGCAACCTGAGAAGGCATCCAAGCAAACCACGACAAGATGGTGAGCACCCTGGGAAGGGCTGAGATCCAAACAAACCACCACAAGGTGGTGAGTAACCTGGGAAGGCATCCAAGCGAACCACTACAAGTGATGACATCTGTAGAACAGTATCAAAAGACTGTACAGGGGTCATTTTTTCTCAATTTACATGTTGTGTTACACGCATGAATAGATGATAATTCTGTATGTGATCCATGAAATGAAAAAATCGAGCAGGTCAGGTGTCAAGGTCCTAGCCTATCAGAGTCCAACGCGATGGGTGACCGGCGACGATACCCGACCCCGACGAGACGATCGACCGGCGAACCGGCAATCACGAGATGGATGTCCGGCGACGAAAAACTGGCTCCGACAAGATAACCAACCGGCGACGATAACCGGGGGTTACGCGATGGGTGACCGGCGACGATACCCGGCCCCGACATGACGATCGACCGGCGACGATAACTGGCGATCACGAGATGGATGACCGGCGACGATAACCGGCTCCAACAAGATAACCAACCGGCGACGATAACCGGGGGTTACGCGATGGGTGACCGGCGACGATACCCGGCCCCGAACGAGACGATAGATTGAAAGAGTGAACCCAACGACTAACAAATACGGTCAAGGGGTTGATACATTGACACTCTTACGAATGTCTTGCATGCATTGCATCTTAGGTTGCATCATAAGCTATATGTGTGAGGCATCAGGTATGCACTGTCATTCTTACACATTGTCATTCATGCATCGGGTGTCTGTTTCTTTATCCTGTTCATTTCATTTAACATTTCATAAACATGATAAAGAGGGGCAGCTGTAGACACCCAAATTTTGCGTTTCCTTCTACTAACCATGACAGGAGGGCGAAATCGTCAATTGAACCAGCTTGCGGAAGCAAAAGAGCGGGCACAAGGGCGAGCGCCCGGCACCGCCGCAATGATTTGGGCAGCCCAAGTCGACGTGACAGCATGACCGTCCGAGGCAGGCATTTCCGAATGAGGTCGCACGTCTCCCGGAAGTTCCCGGACTGCGGAATACGAGCCTGTCAGCGAAAACCGACGTTGCGATACGAAAATCGAGGCGTGGCACGAAAATCGAGAAAGTCAAGCCCGCCAGCCGCGGATAGATCTGCGGCCAAGTGGGTGCGCCAGCACGAAAACCGGGAAATCAGCACTACCAGCTGAGTGCGATGGGAGGCGTGCCAGCTGGCCAGCCGCAGATCCATCTGCGGCCAGCCGCAGATAGATCTGCGGCTGGCTCTGGCCAGCCTATTTAAGGCCAGCTTCGGCAGCATACAGGAGGTTCAGCAATTTTTAGAATTGGGAAGAAGAAGGAAATTCCAGCAGCAAAAGAGCACGGAAATTAAGAGGAAAAAAGAGAGAGAAATTTTGCAATCAAATAGGAAGAAAAGAGAGAAAAAAGGAGAGAATTCAATTCTTTTGATTTTTGATTGTATCAATACACTCCCTATTCTATTCAAATACATCAAGTTCACATCCATTTGGATATCAATTGCAAGGTGAAATCTCTTTTGTGATATCAATTTCTATCATATCATTTGAATCAAATTAGATGCAATTTTTCATGTAATTTATTGATTGAACAATGAATTAGGGGATTATGAGTGAAGTTTCCATCGGAATGAAACTCTTCCTAATAACCCGATGATATTCGTTCATTAATTTCTTTGTTTTGTTTTTAAGGTGTTATATTTGGTATCAATTCCTTTAAATCGTTATTTTGGGATGTCTTGGTATTGTTAGATTATCCAGGTTGGTTTATTTTCTTGTAATATCCGATTGTTTTGTGTGTGGATATTTGGTTGTGAGCCTAGGAAAGCGACCCCGGGGTGGTCCCCCATCCGATGATGGACATATCTTGATGTAAGAAGTAGAGATGACGTAGTTTTCATTGTAAATATGTAATCGTTGGGCCTTAAAAACGACGCTAAGGCGAGAATCGTGTTTTAAGGCCCCGGAATAGTGAAATTTGTGATTGTTTGGCGTTCGGGGACATTTTTGATGGCTTACATGCCCATGAATAGCCCCGACGCGTGTTTTGTGCTTGATTTGATTTATGACACGAAATTGATTTCAAAGCTAAATGATAAGATTTTCATAAAATCAATCAAAGTAGGATATTAGAATCACGAGGTTAAAATTTGAGAAATGTTAATGAATGTCGATTCCTATCTAACGAGAAAGCTAAAGAAAGATCGTTTTCAAAACATCACACAAATTGATTTTATAAATAAATGACGTTTTACTAAACCTTGATACATAGGGCGAAAGAGATTCTAGAAATTGCCTACCATTTATGAAAGCAACGTATAAATCTCGATTCCTATTTTGGCCAAGGTTTAACAAACTCGTGTTTTACCAAAACGACACCTAATGAAAATCTCATAGTTTTGACAATTAAAATCAAAATTTTCTTATAACGAATCAAGCTTTTCTCGTGTATACCGAAAAGATATTCCGAAGCGTTCTCAAATTAAAACACGATTTTCCCTAAAATCCAAATGACTCTTTCATACAAACTCACCACAACATTCACATAGGCACACATACACACACACGCACACATACACATTTCATGAATTAAAGGATAGGAAAACATCAAGGTTGCGGTAACCGTGCTTCACAGAAGTCGAGGGGTGCCTAACACCTTCCCCTCACTTAAGCAAGCCCCCGAACTCTATGAATCTCAATTCGCAGACCAAATTAATTCGGAGTCACATATGAGCCAGCGATTTACAAAAGAACGAAAATTCGGATGGGTTGGTACATCCATTTCAAATATACCAACTGGCGACTCTGGTTAATTGGCTCATCATAAAAACGATCTTTCAAAACCCCGTCGACCTCAATGCCGACCTTTTCCAAACGTCATCTAAATCAAAAGGCTAAAATTGGAAAAGACCAAGAAAGCGCGAAAACCCGGCGTCGACATATGTTTTTGTTATTGGTAATCGTCTAATCTTTATTTAATTTAAAAAGAGTTATTTAAGTTACCCAAAGGCAAAAGAGTCATTTTTCCGTTCCACAAAATTTGTACTTTTTGCATGAATTATGAAAACGAAATTATATCGACAAATTTAAAAATATTATGTCATTTAATATTATTATTAGAAATAAAAAAAACTTTTACGGATTAAAAAATAATTCAAATGAGATCTTTTATTTTATAAAATATAAAAAGTAATTTATTACCATCTATCTTGTGTACTCGGATTTCTATCCCATTACTTCGTCGGCAATAAATTTATGAAAAATCATGTAGAGGATTGATTATACATGGTGACTCAAAAAAGTCAAGATTGATACCAAGAAACATTAAATACTAGTATTTGTTTTTCAAGATTATGGTGGACTTTTGGTTGATACTATTTTCTCTCTAGTGCTTGTTGCTTTCTAATACCAGTCATCAGGACCCCACAAGGAAAATTTTGCACCCCAAAAGAAACAATGACTAAAAGGAAAGACTTGGACCCTACCCTCCTTTAAGGAAAAAAGTTGCCACCATAATAGATGCCATACTATGTTGTTGGTAGCTTAATTGAAGAAGGAAATTGGAGCCTCACTCCTCTACTCAAGCTAATGAAACATCTTTATTATTTTTTATTTTTTTATGTATTTTTTGAATATTCTAATTTATTACAATAATTTATTTTAACTTAAAGGGAAGGAGTCGAGTGGAGAGGAGATAATTTACTGTCTTCAATCTTCATTAAAAAAAAATCGAACCCTCGACCTCTATATTCATAAAATGAAAAAAATAACCATAGACGGTAATGAAATATCTAAAGCTTGTTTAAGTAATGTTTCTTTCATTTCAAAATGAGAGTTTAAATAGTCAAAAATTAAATCGAACTTAATTTGGGACACAAATTTAGGGTCTGCGTATCAAGAAGTGTTGGATAATATAATTAAAGTAGATGCTAAATAGGTTTACTAACATTTCGGAGTAGTAGTCCTTGAAAGTAGCATATCTAAGGCTTGTTTAAGTAATGTTTCCTTCATTCCAAATTGAGAGTTTAAAAAGTCAAAAATTAAATCGAACTTAATTTGGGACACAAAAAGTCTGTGCGTATCAAGAAGTGTTGGATAAATGCTAAAAAGGTTTACTAACATTTCGGAGTAGTCCTTGAAAGTAGCATATACTAAGCGTTTGATTGCCTCTTTTTATATTTTTTCGGCCTTCCTTTTTTTTTTGGCGCAGAGACAATTTTATTTGATAAAATTTTATTTAATCTTTTTTTGACTCTTAAAAAAAAGAAAATGAGACAAATCTTTTTTTAAAAAAGACTCCTCATTACTCTTTTACCCTCGTTGTTCTAATTTTATTTTTTTAATTATTCACTTCATGTCTCTCACTACATTACCACCAACCACCCACCACCAATACCACTCACCACCACAACCACCACCACTCCCCATTACCATTCACCACCACCACCACCCCTTACCACTCACCACCATCACCGTCACCTACCACCACCACCCCTTACCACTCACCACCATCACCGTCACCTACCACCACCACCACTCACTCACCACCACCAACTACAATAACCCACCACCACCACCCATCACTACTGCTCACCACCCACCACCATCCACGTCCACAACCATCAGTTACCATCATCGCCATAGTTTATAGTTTTTATGTAAAATTGTCATAATTATTATTATATTTTATTAGACTTGAAATATTTTATTAGTTATACATTGTTGGTGATTTTATTTGAATAAATTATTTAATATTTATTATATTTTTATTCTCACCCTAAGATTGTATAAACTGATATGAGGGTAAAATAATAAAATGTTGTATTCAAACATACAATAAAGACTAGTTATCAAATAACTCTTTTACAATTAAACTCTGTTTTAAAAAGAGCCTATATTGTAATAAATTCTTATTACATAATTTTATCAAACACTACCTAAATATTTTATAATAAAAATCAAAATTTAATAGTAATATATTTTTCTTAAAAAGAAAGGAGTTTGCACGTATTCATGGATGTGAAAGATTTGCACGTGTTCATTTATGTGTTGCAACTTCAAGTAAATAAATTTTCCAATATCTCATATACAGTCCAACTATTAAAATAAGTTTTTTTGGAAGATAATACTATCACTGTTCCAAAATTATAAATACAACAATTTGACTTTTGAGGTTAAGCGATGACATATTAAACTTTAAAATTAGTATGATTCATAAAAATTTAAAATAAAATAAATTTTGTGATTAATAATTTTTGCTATAATAATTGTATCAGTTAAAATTAAATAAATTCATATCAATTTGAAGTTTAATACATCGTTGTTTGATTTTAAAAATCAAATTATATTTTTAATTTTAAAACAGAGGAAATATTTAGCTGAAAATGCATGAACCTTTGTTTTTCAGCTCACCTGTCAATTCTAAAAATAGAAAGACATCACGGCTTGTTTGTTTAAGATTAGTTGACAATTTCTCTTTTTTTGGCTCTAGTTTTGACAATTTTATATGCTCCTAGTCTCCTACTCCTAGCATCCAAGAAAGTGCAAGGAACCTTGAAAGAACCTCTAAACCTGGCTGTGGATTCTGTTGATTATTTGAAGTATATATGATCAATGAGAGAGAAAAATGAGGTGTGCTAGATATTTAGAAAAATAAACCTATTAAACACATGGTTGGTGAACTTTATAAATCTTATTAATTTTCTCCAAACAAGAAATCCCACTAAACAAGAAATCTATGGGTGCATTCTTGGTTTTCATGGTCAGTTGTCACTCTCAATTGAAATTTTTCTAAAAACTAATATAAGTATACAATTTATTTATTATTTTTTATAAATCAAAGGGTCTTGGTTTAATAGTTACTCTCGTCCCTTCTGTACCTACATAAGAAGGTGGGATTTGACGAAGCCCAAATGTATGAGTTTAAATTATGTCTCAAATTAAAAGGAAAAAACAAAAAAAAAAACACACACACAATCAAGGGGAAATTTTATGCCCACTCTACCTTATAATAAAAAAAAATATATAAAAAAAGTTTAGTCATCAAGAAAGGAAATCTCCTGACTACAGTTAATGTAATGATTGTTTAAATATAATAAAAACTTCCCCAAATCCAAACCATCCCCTCCCACCCCTCTCCCCCTTTGCACTTTGCAGAACCAAGATGGTGCTTCATCTTGTTATGATCATACCACTAACTTTCCTCACTATCCTGTCCCAAAACTCAGTCTCATCTTTACCCACAAACACCTCCTCATGTCCCTTAAATCTACACTATGTCCTAACCATACCATGGGACTCTTCATCTTGCCAAAACTTCAACAAAAACACGACAACATGTTGCCAAACTCTCACCAGCCTATATGGTGTAGCCTTTTCTCAATACCTCAAACAAACCTCTTTATTCCGGCTACCGGATTTACCCACCTCCATTTCTTGCCTTTCAATCTTCCAAGCCAATCTAGACTCCCTTTCTTTACCTCCAAACCTCACTTCTTTATGCACACACTTTGAGCCAGAGCGCTTTGTTAACACCACAAACATATGTGCAAACATACAGACCAAAAAAGATTGGATTTCCGCCGCCGGTCCATCAACTAATTCCCTTAATGGTGCTTGTAACCAAGATTTTAACTATGATTTCACTCTGTGTGATGCTTGTCTTCGTGCAGGATTTCGGGTTCAATCCCAATTGCTTTCTATTGATAAAAATGCTTCACATACGATAGGGTGTTTTTACTACACAATCCTTTATGCTGCAGGCATAGTTAATGAGCTTGGCCCTGAGAGTTTAAGTGCACTTAGGTGCATCTTTGGGTTGCCTATGATTCTACATAAACGTTCCTCGAGTACGCCTAAACTGGCCTTGATTTTTGCATCAGCAGGAACAGGTTTGGCACTTTTGTGTATTTTGTGTTTGTTTAGTTTGCGCCTTTGGTGGACTAATTGGAGAAAGAAGCGTAGGCCAAAACGGATTTTGGGGTTTGAATTTGATATGAATCATGATTATAGGCCAAAAAATAATGCCAGACCAAAGGCTGGATCAAAATGGTTTAAAGCTCAAGAGCTTGAGGAGGCGACTGAGAATTTTTCGCCACATAATTTCATTGGGAGAGGGCAGTTTGGTGTTGTTTATAGAGGTACACTAGCAGATAGAACTATGGTTGCTGTCAAGAGACTAATAGAATCAGATTTTCAAGGCGATGCGGATTTCTGCAATGAAGTTGAGATCATTAGTAATTTGAAGCATCGAAATCTCGTGCCCCTTAGAGGGTGTTGTGTGGAAAATCTTGAAAATCAGCAAGATTATGGAGATGGGGAAAAAATAAGGTACCTTGTTTATGATTACATGCCAAATGGGAATCTTGGTGATCATTTATTTTTCTCATCAGAAAGTGATCAGAGTGGAATTAGGCCAAAACCATTGAGTTGGCCTCAGAGGAAGAGCATCATATTGGATGTGGCAAAAGGGATATCTTATCTTCACTATGGGATTAAGCCTGCAATATATCATAGAGACATTAAGGCCACAAATATACTACTAGACGCAGAAATGAGAGCAAGAGTGGCAGATTTTGGACTGGCAAGGGAAAGTAAAGAAGGGCAGTCTCATCTCACAACTAGAGTGGCAGGTACTCATGGCTACTTAGCCCCAGAATACGCGCTTTATGGACAATTAACTGAGAAAAGCGACGTTTATAGCTTTGGGGTTGTTGTTTTGGAGATAATGTGTGGGCGAAAAGCGCTTGATTTGTCATCAACAGGGTCATCCCGGACTTTTTTGCTAACGGATTGGGCGTGGTCACTTGTGAAAGTTGGGAAAATAGAGGAGGTTTTTGATGCTGCATTGTTGGGAGAAAAGGAAGAAGGGGATAGAAATCCCAGGTGGCTAATGGAAAGGTTTGTGATGGTTGGGATTTTGTGTGCTCATGTAATGGTGGCTTTAAGGCCTACAATTTTGGATGCATTGAAAATGCTTGAAGGGGATATTGAAGTGCCTGGAATACCTGATAGGTCATTTTATGCTGTTGAGTATGGTAGATTTAGTACACTGCCTGGATCTACTAGTAGTAGAAGTTGATTTTCAGGCAGGTGAAATGATCATGTAAACAAGAAAAGTTTTTAGTGTATATACTATATATTACCTTCTTCCTTTTTTTTTTTTTTTTTGCAGCTTATATATATTGAGGGAGGCTGAATTAAATATTAGAACTTTCTTGATATTGAGAACACATACTCTTTCACTCTGTACAATCTTTCTTGAAATAGATTGTAAAAAATTAATGTTGAATAATATAGTCAACAAGTCGAGGAATAGGCTAAAGAGTCTTGCTACGGTTGCCGAGTTAGCATATTGCGACTAGACACAATGACATGCTTTGTAATATTTAGAATTATAAGGGCTATTTTTCATCATTTCTAAGAGTCGGCAGAAAAGTAGGCACAAAAAAGTCCGAGGATATATTGTTTTCAAATTCTTAATAATTTTATTCATAACAAAATACTCCTTGAATCGTTTTTTTTTTCTTTCAATTTTTTTTCTTCTTTTTTTCTGGAGAGTGAGTATTTGTTCCTCAGTTCTGGACTATACATAAACACATATATCTATCATAATCCACTTTTGAAGACCAAACCATCCATCGAAAGCCGAATTACATAGCCAATAAGTTTGTTCATTGTGCAGAAAGAGGTAAAAATTGGAAGGCCGCAGCCTGTATGTGCCCTGTTCATCAGTGGCGCTTGGCATGCAGCAGCTGCCTTGAATTGTATTCTCTTTAAAATTCTAAATTCAACTATGTGAGAATGTGGGAATTATAGTCTTTCTTTTACAAATTACTTCTTCCAGAACTAAAAGAAAGAGTGCCAAAATAATATGGTATATATGTAAGGAGCACGGTTCATAACCAACGTTAACTGTAGCCAACAGTCCGTCAAACAGTTGTTGTTTTAAAATAAAGAACTCAAAAGAATATAACCTTTTGATAAATGGACAGCAACAACCTTTTTTGTAAAAATGCTAGGAAGCCAACACTAGCCAATAATTCTAATTACACATGTTAGGCTTAAAGGAAAGAAGTCTGCTGCCAAATGAATACTCATTTTATAAAATCAAAATATAAAAATTTCATTTTAAAGTTGTGATCTTGATCATGGTCCATGGACTACATTAGCTTTTAAAATTGGATTATACTTTTGGAGGGGAGACACTGTAGTCCAGTTAGCTATTTCATTATTTGCTTAAAAATGATCAGAATAGTGTAGTTGTGTTTAAAAAAATAATTAAAAAAATGGCATGTTTCTTTCAAATAAATATAGACCAAAGAAAATTGTCACAAATTTTGGGCCCATTTGGTCAAAGGTCCATTCAATCCCAACCTGCCCTGGATTTTGAATATAGTTGAGGCCTATCTGTGGAAAAATTGAATGCATATAATCCTGGTTTTGGTGTCTTCATGCATAACATAAAAATCACTAACGCCCTAAAATGAGCAAACAGTTCGGGCTCGATTCGTACTCGCTCGACTAAAAATTTGATTCGAGTTCGACTCGAAATATAAATGATTCAAATATGAACAAATTTTAAAGTTCGATAAATTACTTAAACCTCCTCAAATTATAATTTTCTATTGATGCTCGGATCATATTCGTTCGAAAAGTTCAAACTGATCGGGCTCGATTCGAGATCGTGCTCGACTCGGTAACTAAACGAGCCTCAATCAGCCTTATTTTATACTTGATAAATTTTGTGAACCAAATCTGAGCAAATCAATACTCGACTCAATTCGGTTCATTTACACCCTTAGAAATCACACGTAAAAATGATGGACAATTAACTAGAGCAGCGGATTGTGTAACAAAACTAATTGTAAAACAGGGAAAATCGGCCGCTTTAAAATTACTTAGTATCTTTCAGTCCAGTCAGATGGAACAGAGGAAGTTCAAAATTTCAGATTTCTTACAGCAGGGACAGAAATAAGCTGCTATGTTTATTTCCACAAATCGATGGGCTAGTATAGTAAAATAAAATAAAATAAAATAGAAAAGCATGCCGAATGGCATAAAATTGGATACTAATTCCATTATTATAAATTCATTCCACAACACCCAAGTTTTTTTTTTTTTTTTTGTGATTTTGTTTTTAATAAATACTAAAAAGGTGTTTATATTATATATAATTCAGATGCCTTACATATTTACATGTGCTTAGGATTATTATAACATGTTATCGGACCTTACATTATGTTTTATTGTTCTGAAAACAAATAAACAATAAAAACAATGGCAAGCCTCTTTGTTTCCTTGGACAAAAATGGACATTAGATTAAACAAAAGATGACATACCAAAAAAGAAAGAGGAGAAAACAAGAAGCTTCAGGACAGAAAAATAACTAAAGAATGTAATTAAATTGTCCTATCCTACCTCCAAAGGGACAAAGGGGGAAATATTATAAATATAAAATATTCCTTTGTTAAATATATATATATATATATATATAATGAGAGTTCTACATTGTTACATTATTGTCATTAATCAATGCGCTTGCATAGCCAAAAAAAATTAAAAATAAAATAAAAAAAGCATGCCGAATGCCATATAATTGGATGGTCAAGTTGATTCCAAAATTAAAAATTCAATCCACAACGTACAAGTTTAATTTTTAGTGTTTACGTACTAGATAAATACTAAGACGGCGATGTTTACATTATTATTCAGATGTAATTGGACCTTATATTATGTTTTATTCTCCTGCAATCAAATAAAAATAAAAAACAATGTAAAAAGTACATAAGATTATACAGAAGATGACATATATACTAACAAAAACGAAAGAGGAAAACAGAAGAAGCTTGAGGACAGAAAATAACAAAAGAATATAACTTGATTGTCCTATCCTAATAACCTCCTTATCTACAAACTTACAAAGGGGTAATTAAGATTTTAAATATGCCTTTGTTAAATATGAGAGTTGTATTTGGTTATATGGTTTTATTTAAAGCATATTAAGATTCTCTATGACATATTTGGACACAGTTTTGTTTATGAATGTTTTTTAAATTAAGATTAATCTTTAAAAATTTTATGTGCAAGTTTCCTAGGCACCCCTTTATATTTATAAAAAGAAATTTGAATAGCGCAAACAAACTTGAGAAGAGAGCGATAAAACTTTGAAATGAAAGTATTTTTTCTACAATGGCCGGGACAAAGGGCCGCGATTCCGCGAGGGTGAGCTAAGTAGCTAACTCCAAAAACCAGTCCTCAGTTCGGATTGCAGGCTGCAACTCGCCTGCATGAAGCCGGAATCGCTAGTAATCGCCGGTCAGCCATACGGCGGTGAATTCGTTCTCGGGCCTTGTACACACCGCCCGTATGAAACTATATGAAATTGGCTTGAGATGTTGATCAATTGGTTAAAAAATAACGAGTTGAGTTAAAAAGATACTATTCTCGATCTCTCCGTTTTAAAAAAATAATATTTTTTATAAAATTTGCAACGATATGTATTGTTGCTCTATGTTAACCTCTAAAACTAATAAATTGATACTTAATAATAATAATATGATCATGAAATTATTACTGCAAAGTTAAATATTGTGTATTTTATATTACACCAGATAAAAAATGATTCTTTTTGTGAAAATAAATAAAAAAAATAAAAGGGACCTTTATTTTTTGTGAAACAGCGGGAGTTGAGAACAAGAAGGAATGAACTCAAATTCTTAGCCGGACATTGTTTTCTTGTGGAAGAACCTTGGAGTGATATGCTGATCTTGTCTTATCCCTTGGCTTCATAACATACATACATATATATATATATATATATAGAGAGAGAGAGAGAGAGAGAGAGAGAGAGAGATAAAGTGAAATGGCTTTGTATGTTTCATCAGTCCCTTTTTCACTGTTTTATAATATGTGTCTCTAATGACATTTTCTCTCTTTTTTTTTAACCGCTTCATTGACCCTTTCAACACAATATTTATTATTTATATATTTGTTTTTTAGTAAGAGTCATTTACTTCAATTAAGACTGCTTTTCTAAAATATTTATTGGGAGAATGACCTTTTGTTGTCTACGGAAAAGGACTAGCTAGCTAATATGAAAATGGTAAATTAATTTTCTAAAAACTATTCATAATTTTTTATTGGTAGATATATAAGATGAAACTTTAAAATTTAAAAATAAAAATTTTCAAGGTGGATGGTTACTACTATGTCCTCCCTCGATCCCATTTGATATATACTAAATTAATCTCATCATAAAATTTACTATTTATAGAATTAACAATTAAATATATTTATTTAAATTCATGAAATCACGAACTTTGGAGTTAATAAAAAGCTCTATAGTTTATTATGACTAGTTGTCGACGCACACGCATTGCATGCATAAATTATGTGACATAAAATAAAAATTTTATAGTATTTAAAGAACTAAATTGAAAGATTAAAAAAATTTTAATTAAAAAGGACAAAATAATAATATATATAAAGTTGTAGGGATAAAAAAAATTTTAAAAAAAAAAAGACAAGTCAAACACCTCAAGCAGTGTGTGACCCAATTACACCAAAAAATTTATAGAAGCTTTTTATAATATAGATATAGATAGATTATGATTTCTTAATATATATATATATATATATATATATATATATATGAAAAAAAGAGTTAAACTGATTCTAAAAATAGTTAGATTGACCATACTATGACCTTTTTTGCCTTGTAAATGCAACCAAGGTAGTAGTAAAAACTAAAAAAGTAAATTGTACACACCTTTTATGTGTATATATAAACATATATGAAAGAGACGAGAACATAAGTCTAGAAGTAAAGGGTTTTAGGTAAAAGTCATCCTTACAGCAAAGACATATTCTTCCCTGTCAACCAAACTGCATGTCTAATAAAAGACCCTAAATACCTAATAAAACGCTTCAATTAAGCTTTGGTAGACAAGATACATTAAGCACCACTTACTTTTCCTCCAATTTTCCAAACCTTAATTCTCCTCCTCCTCCTCCTCATTCTCTCTCCTCTGCAACACCGTACGTCTCCCTTATCTTAATTCCCTCTCCCATTTATTCATGGGAGAATATCCTTCTCCTTCACTGAAAACCAATTTTCACAGAATCCTCGGAATCTCTAAAAACGCATCGCTTTCTGATATTTGCAAAGCATACAAATCTCTTGTAATGAAATGGCATCCCAATAAGCATCCATCCAACAAAGCTGAAGCTAAGGCCGAGTTCAGAAACATCACAGAAGCCTATAGGGTATGTATGTACGTACCATGAAATAATTTTCACAATATTTACGACCATGCACAAACCTGTATTAATCCATGCAGCCCCCGGCCGGCCCAATGGAAATATTCATAATAAATTAAATTTTTATTCGTTTCTTAATTTCCCTCCTCAATGTGCAGGTTCTTAGTAACAAGAAGAGAGAAGAATATGCAATACCTACATTTAATAACCAGCCAAAAACACCCAAAACACGAAAAGTTTCATTTCAGTTTCAGAGCAAAGATGATGGGGTCTCCAGCCCTACGTCGCCATTACAAAATCCGAAAAGCTGGAGGAGCATGCCTCAGACACCAGCAGATTTGTATGGCTCTATACCAAAAGCCTCAACTGGGATTTCTAACCGGATAAGCACTAATAGCCCTAGCACCCCAAGAGAAAACCCTTCTTTATCAAGAGTGGGCACCCGAAGAAGCAGTACTACTCCTATTATATATTCACAATCCATTGCTCGGACAAAACCTCAGCCGATTGAGAAGAAGCTTGAGTGCACACTAGAAGAATTGTGGCGTGGATGTGTCAAGAAAATCAGGATTACAAGAGATGTAATCTCCGAAACAGGGTATATATGCATGACACCGTATCTTTTTCTTTCCTTCTTAGCTTTTCTTCCTCATGGCTTTTAGAAATTCCTTTACTGGTTTCAATTATTCAAAGAGTTGAACCCTAAACACTTTCAAATTTCTGAACCATGCACTGAATATGATTTTTTTTTTCTTTTTCTGTTTTGTTTTGTTGTTTTTTTTATAGTTTGATTGACTACCCTGGATATCAATGTAAATAGATAAAACCAATTTAGAGGCTAGTACCAATTTACCATGTCATGACAAAAGGATATATACATATAGTAGGAGTATTATTTAAGCTAGGGTATAGTGCCATATGATTTTTCCAGTTATCTTAACATATATTATACAAAACCCACTTGGAGTTTATTTAGTAAAATCACATGCATTCAGCTGTTTTTATTCATTCATTATTTTCCCTTCTAAAACACACTTATGTTTTTGTGATTATGAATATAACTCCTCCAATTAAGCTTTTGTGATGACTGATGATGTCTATATATATACTTGCAGTCTAATTGTTGAAGAAGAGGAGATTCTGAAGATACGAGTGAAACCAGGATGGAAAAAAGGAACGAAAATTACATTCGAAGAAAAGGGTGATGAGAGACCAGGCAATCTTCCCGCTGATATAGTCTTCGTGATCAGTGAAAAAAGGCATCCCATGTTTAAGCGAGAAGGCGATGATTTAGAGGTCGGAGTTAGGGTCCCTTTAGTTGAGGCTCTAACTGGCAGCTGCACCATTACTGCCCCCTTATTAGGAGGTGAAAAAATCACTTTATCGTTTGACGATGACCAGATCTTATACCCAGGTTATGAGAAGATCATTCCAGGACAAGGCATGCCTAAATCAAAAGAAGAAGGAATGAGAGGTGACCTTCGACTCAAATTTCTTATCGACTTTCCAACAGAATTAAGCGATGAACAACGCTTTCATGTTCTAAGTGTTCTAAATGAATGTTCTTAATTTATATATCATCACCAAAGTTAGTTTTTTGTTCTTCTTGTTGTTGTGGTTTCATGTTCTTTTTATAGTTAATAGATTGGGTTTAAAATCATGAGTACATGATGCGTTTTAGGTTTTTAATTCGAACATTACATCAGTTGTCTGTCATGATGCTTATTAAGAAAATTAAAAAATGGTGAACTTGATGAAAATGGAGGAAACCCAAACGGAGAGGATCCATTTCCGTCCCATATGTACCTGCAGACTTCAACCTGTCCCCAACTCCTCGCTACGTATCAGCATAGCTGCATGCAATCCTCCTACTTCAAACTGTCCAATCCTCGTTTTCAGTCATATATAGATAGATAGCATTGCTGCAAATGCTCAATCGAAAACTCAAAGAACAGACAAAATCTCTTACAATATGAAACTTTAATTCCATTTCAGAAAGCTCTCCTGCCTCAGAAATCATGTTAGACTACCGAGCATACTTAAGATCTTAGCAAACTGCAAAGAAAAGAAAATAATTGGAACATTTTATCATCCTTCAGTAAAATGTATTTATATGAGAATATGAAGCTAACAAATAACTACAAATAGATTTATAAATAAGCTAAAGATATTAGAGTATGCAAACTGAAGAAAGAAACCAGTTCCTAGAATCCCCTAAATTAAAATCACACACATACACACACAGAGAGACAGCCATATTACAAACAAAACTGTGGACCTTGGATAATAGACGGCATCAAGGATTGAAGGTGGTTATGATCCTTGTGGCAGTAGCTAAGAAGTTTAGCTGATCCATGTGGCAGCAGCAGATAAGATGTGATGATCCTTTTGTCCTTCAAAAAGTTCTCTTCATTGAATACAAAGGATGCTTCTTTCATCTGTATTGGCTACACTTCCTTTCATTTCTCCAATCCTTGTATACATACTTGGGCATTCAATCGAAGTAGTAACTTTTGAATACAAGACAAGCAAAAAGCTTTTTTTTTTTTTTAAAAGTAAAGAAACAGAGATAAAAGGAGCAATTACTATAATTCAGTGTATGTGCACACCTAGAAGGGGGGTTGAATAGGTGTCTAAGCTAAAAGTGATAAATAATGAAAACTTTTTAATTTTTCTGCAAACCGGACAAGTATGTCTGTCTGCTTTGGTGTCTACTTTAACTTATGTTCTTCAACAATTACAATCAGACAGGATACCATGTTTGCTTATGTGTCTGGATTAATATATCTTCAAGTGATGAACAGAACAAAATATGCAGAATAGCAAATTGCAAAATAGAAGAAATAACCAAATAAAAATCATACCAAGATTTTTACGTGGTTCAGCCCCTATCCTCTAATCTAGTGGCCTAATCCATGTCCAATACCAATTGGTATTGGAGACACTTTTTATTAAACTTAATACTTAAATGATTACAGAAAAACTCCATGTACAAAGAAGCCCAACTCTGACTTGAAAACCACTGTCCCCTTGCACTTCTGTAATTTTTGCACCTCTGCAACTTTTCTAACCACTGAGACATTTAAAGCTTCCTTTATACAGATTGACTACCACTAAAATACCCAAGCCAAACTAGGCTGATATTCGGATTACAAATGATTTATAGAGAACTATAATTTTCCAGCTCAAAAGAATTTAAGAACAATACAATCAATTGTTGGAACAAGACTTAATAACCTCCCTGCTGTACTAAATAATATAGATTACAGCTTCAAGAATTCAACTCTCTATAGCCGAGCAGGATGAGAATATATAGATCCAGGGACGGCTATATGCAACAGTTAGCATGAAAGGCTCAATCTTTAGATTGAAAGAGATAGAGATTTTAATTAACACCTTTGATATTAATAACGGCTATAATATATTCCCAAAATCAGCAAGTCAAAGATATGAATTTAAATCAAACTTAATTAAAAGAGCTGTAAAATATTCTATGATAAGGTTGTTAGAGTCCATACTCTAGACAACTTGCATAACTAGATCAGTTTCCTTAATAGACTGCAATTCAATTTAGAACAAATTCCACAGCTAACCAAATTCCTTACCAGACTCCAATTGTAATGCCCATGAATTTTTAAACGTCATTATTAATTAAATATATAATTTAATTTTAATGAGTTAGCTTTGTGTTCCTATTTAAACCTTTGGGTGTATTGGTGGATTTCGTGACTATGTGACTTATTGATCTAAATTGTGTTAAGGGAGTCACTAGTAGTATATTTAAACTGGTGAGCAAACCCTAAGGCTTTATACCCATAGAATTGACAAAGTATTTACTAAATTAAATATTCAAGTAAATTGAATATAGTTAGTAAATGGAATGTATGAGTTAATTAATGAAAGTAGTTATTGATGAGATTATTGTCAAATTGAATAATAATATTAATAGTCAATTTAGTAATTTATTTACTAAGTGACTAAGTTACTTAATTAATGAACCTAGCCCAATCATTTAAATTAATCATAGGTTTGGGTATTAATTGTGTTACATATTAAATGAGCTATCATTGGGTTAAATTAAATGATCCAATATTACATTAAAGAGATTTGGTTTCATTAGCCCAATCATTTAATTCTAAGCCCAATGTGTATTTAAGGTATTGCCCAAAACCTAGCCCACTTGGTGATTAAATGTGTAGCATTAATTTATTAGTTAAAGCAACTATTTCGGACATCATTTTGGGACAAAAATTTCCCTTTAGCTGTGCACATAGAGAGAGAGAGGGAGCAAGTTGTTTCCAAATTTTAATTAATGTATTAACTAGCTTGTATTGGAAGTTAGATTTTAGACTTGATGGTATAGCTACCTAAGATATCAAGTAGCCTCCTAAGATGTCAACTAGCCACCCTAGTGACACCAAGCTCTCACTAGCTTCATGATGGCAAGGGTAGAGGTTCTTGCTTTTACCTAGTTAATAAACCAAAGAGTTAATCATTTTGCATCTTCATTTTTTAAGTCTTGAGAGAGTGCTAGAGAGAGTTTGAGAGAAAGCAAGAGCAAATACTTGAGAAATTAAGGAGAAGGGTAGTGACCAACTTAGTAGGAAGAAGAAGAGAAGCTTGGTTTTTTATGTTATCTCCATTCACAACCTACTTTAGAAAGAAAAGGAGATTGACCATTAAATCTAGGTATAAAACTTCATTCCTTCAAACCCTAGTTTTCTTGTTGTTATTGTATATTTAACCATTAATATTAATAGACACTTATTTTGTTAAAAATCTTTATGTTGTTGGTTTATGTGGTAGTAGAGATGGGGTACTTATGGATCTAGATGTTTATCTTGTTAGATCTATATTATTTTGAGAACATGCTTAACAAATATGGTTTTAAAGCTATATAAGAAGACATATTGATCTTGTATGCTTTATTAATACCATATATAAGTTTAAGATACTTGTAACATGTTTTGGTGGGTTTTGTATGCTAAAAACATGGGGGTAATATTGTTTATCCAAGTACAATATTTATTGATGTAAAGTATTAATTAAATCATGGGTATTTGATTATTTTTTTATGTTATTTATTGTTGTTAAGTTATGGGTAGTTAATTTGTAAATTATTTTGGAGTATAAAGTTTGCGTGATATTAGAACTCATTTGGTGTGAAAAGAAAAAAAAAAGAAGAAACCAAACTGGCCTGGAAGCCTGCACAAGCCTTGGACTAGACTTGGCCGCACATGGTGCGCCAAGGGAAAAAGTTGGGGCGTCTGGCGATCTCTAAAACGGCGCTGTTAGGGCCGTGACTGATGTCATGCGCGCAATGCGCGACGAGGGGGACTGTCGGGAAAATTACGATAATGTCCCTTCGCCCGGATTTCCGCCTTATTTACGAGATTGCCATCCAACCTTGTTTTAATTAATTTAAATACTTAAAAACCTTATTATTATTATTTAATATTTTTATAAAAAATAAAAATAAAATAGTAGTTATACAAAATTAAATTTTGGGCATGTAATATTATATTTTCCAATTATAATAAATAAATTAATTATTATTTAATTACTATTAAATAATGATTAAAGGTAAATAAGATTATCAATTGAGTATTTATTATTTGATTGACTTTAAATAATAAATAAACCTAATTAGTTATTATTATTATTAAATAATAACTAAAGATAATTATTATTTAATATGTAACTATTTATTATTTCAGTAATTTTCTTTAAATAATAAATAAACATGATTGGTTATTATTTATTATTAAATAATAACTAAAGATAATCCTTACTTGCTATTTATTTATTTGTTTTTGAATTGACTTTAAATAAGTAAATCTAATTTGTTATTATATAGGTAATAACTAAAGATAATTAATTGATTTCTATTTAATTAATATTAAATGGTAATCAAATGAGAAATGAGTTATTTGAATATAAAGTGTTTAACCCTTAGGAAAAATATTTCTAAGTTAACCTACCATTAACCTAAGTTTGATTAGGATTAATGATAGTAAGATTGTGCTAGGTGCACTATGTGATTAACTTATGTGGTAGATAAGTTCCTTGGTGAACGTATAGACGTACAACTACGCAATACTAATTGATAGATCGACTTTGTCAATGTTAGGTCCTTCAAGGCCAATTAGTTAAAGCTAGAATTATTTGTAGCTCAACAGACAAGCAAGTTCCCTAACTCAAACTCGAGTTATTCCTTTCGAAGCATGTTAGTGAATAATTATTGTTGATTATTCACATCTATGCTGATTATTGAGATTCGCACCTTGTGCAATTGTATTCCTGTTCTATTATTATTGAACTGTGTATTAAATTAAAGTTCTTTCATGCATGAACTGTTTATGAGATAAATCTATGCTATTTGTATCAGCTAGATCAAACATGTCTAAATTTGTTAAATCAAAGGTATTTTAAAAGTTGTTCTTATTAAATTGATATGGTAAGAACTCCTGGCTGAGAAAAGGATAAATTTGATTAAGGTATGATATCAATGCTGGGTTATTAAGTGTTTATGCATAAATCACGGGGTATGAAAGGCTGATCCCCTTGATTACCAAAACATATTAAAAGGTCCAGTCTAAATACTGAGAACCTTAGCAAATGTACATGGTTATTTCAAACCACTCAGTAACTGTCATTCAATTATTTGAATATTCAACTGTTGACTATTAATTCATGTTTCTTCATAATTTTATACTGTTGTTGAACATTAAAAGCGAAACTTCCTTCTATTCATAATATATCTCCCGTGTGTATAAACTTGTTAAGCTAACTAGTTGCTTACCCTTGCTATATCATGATCTGTATTTCAATTAAGGCAGAAACGTCTAAAGGGGACAAAGGAAAAGGGAAGGTGCAAGAGTAGTCATTTGATAAGGCTTATGTACTAGTTTATCTTGAATGTTATTTGGTTATGAGAACTCTTTAATGTATTAAGGGTACGTTTTAAGTTAAGGTTAAAGACCCTTGGGACTATGATTGTAAGACTTTATTACTATTTCGATAAATATTGTATGTTTTATTATTCCACATTAGTTAGAAGTATGTTGTTGTTGTTGGGTATCGTGAACACCGAATTCGAGGTACCAGTACCTGAATTTGGGGGTGTCACACCAATTCAAAACTATTTTGATAAAATATTTTAGAAAAAGGATTTCCAGCAATAATAATTGCTTTGCTATAAAAACTCTTTGGGTTAGAAAACTTTCATGCAATCCCATAGGTAATTTCTAATAGACTTAAAACCAAATTAGGCCATCATTGAAAAACAGTCTACATCATTTATAATAAACCATTATCAAATCAGCCCAAGCAAAATCAACCATGTCCATTAAATAACCTACATACACAAACATATTGTCATCATTAAAATCACAAAAAATAAAAACTAACAATTACATCTATCAACTTAAAGCACAACGATCAAAACTGTTGGTTTATATGCTTTTTCATTTTAATGATGAGAAGTTGCTATGTAGTGTTATTATATTTTTATAGGTTTAGCCTTTGATTGCTTGGAATTTTATAACTTGAATGATTTATTGAAGTTTCAAGAATTCAAGATATAGCTCAATTACAAAGGATTGTGAATATCAAAGAATGATTGGGTCTAGGAAATAAATGTAAGGTTTCTAGCATTTTTCCTGGAATCAAGGCATATAATATAATTAATATTAATCTTCACTTGGTAAAATTTGTTTTGAAAAGATTACATATTATTCTAATAATAAGTTAGGAAAATTGTTTTTAATATCTTGAATTTAACAGAAATATGTTTTAAAATAACTTCCTTATTGTTGGAAACTTTCAAAAGGAAACTGATTGGGTTTTAAATTTTTATCCTTCCATATTTTTATTTTTTATTATAAGAATCCTATTTGGCAAGAAATGTTATATCAGTAGACTTGGTCTTCTAGTTTTAAAAAGAATTTTTTAATTAAAAAGTTCCTAACAAACTTATTATGTTATGATATGGTTTGTTAATTATCTCTAAAATTGATTTTATATTATATATATTTTCAAACATGGAAAGTGGCCAGAATATTTCAAACCCGTTGGACTCGTTTTTAGTTTGTTGGGATGATATTTTGTATCTAGATATGATTAGGACTTGGTATACTTGAAATTCCTTCTGACTTGGTAAAACAAAAGTTTGATTTTAAAAGATAAAAAACAAGACTTGGTCGATCTGTCCAAAGTTTGTTATTCTTTAAAATCTTCCTAATATATTTTAAACAAACTTTGTTAGTCTTCAACAAGGTATCCGTTGGGTTGGGTTATATATATATATATATAGTCTTCAAGTTTTATTAAGTAACCCAATACACTACTGATTAAATATTGAACAGAGCTTTATAAAGTTACAATCTTTCTAGCAAAATTATAAATGCTTTGATTTTAGTATTATTGTTGAAAATCATAGTGTTCAGTTGTAATCCTTTTTATTCTTAAAGTTTATATCTTGCAAAAAAGGCTTCATAGTGAAGTAAAGAGTTTCCTTTAATATTTTACAAGGAGAGTTAAAGGGAGCAAAGGTGTCCAAGGGAGTAGTGGTACTCAAAGAGAGCAGAGGTGCTCAAAGGAGGAGGTTTGCTCAAGGGATGTATGTGCTTAGGAAATTTTCTGAATTCTATTGTACAAGGAGTTGATATTATTGTAATTGATTTATTAATATTAAAGAAAACTTGTTGGGTATCAACTGATACCTGGCCTAGGATGTAAGTCTATAGAGTAGAGGATTAAGGGGTCGAACCAAATATAAATCTTGGTGTGCATGTGTAATGAATTGTTGATTTACTTTTTAATTTATTTAATCATTTTTTCTGTCTATTTTCTGCATTAGAAAATCCTAAAATATCATTGCATACATGGTTTTCATTAGTCTAAATCAATATAAGAAGAATTAGACGAATAACTCATAGAGACAGCTGAAAGCAAATAGGTTCTAAAACAGAAAGCTAAATTAACTTGTCTAGATTACTTCTGAAACAAAAAATAATTAAATTTGACATAGTCCGTTGACACACACGCACCCACTTATTCATCCCCCTTCTAGGTGTACAAATACAAAATTTTATTTAGTATCAGAGCTTTGACTCTACTACTATTTGTCTTAGCAGACTGTAGGGTAAAATCTTATGGCACATGTACTAATTTAATTTCCAACAAGGGCAGTCCACTAGCACGCCACCATTGCTGCTCAGAAGTGAGAACTTCAACTATTGGAAGTTTAGGATGAAAATCTACCTCAAGAGGGATCCATATAAATGGTAGGTAGTTGAAAACGGACCTGCCTCTGCATCCAAGGTTTTATCACAATCAGTTAATTCCTCATGTTCTACAATGATTTCTTCAATAGTTAAGTCATCACAACCCGCAGGGGGAACCCCTTCTAATAACAGTAAAGACATCTGCCCTTTGCATTTGTGGCCTTTGTGCCAAACCTCATCACAATTGTAGCACAACCCCTTTTTTTTTCATTTGCCTCTCAGCTGTTGTCAATTTTTTTATAGGTAGTTTGTGATATGGTGAAGGAGAAGTTGCAGCAGGTGTAGTGTTATCCGGGCTAATTGAGTTTGTATAGGGCACTATTGCATGTTTGGTGTGTGGGGTGTAATTAAGGGTATGACCAGGTTTGGGTCCCGAAGTAGAAGATGTTTGATGGAATCTGGGTTGGAAATTAGGAGATCTCCTATACCCCAACTTCCCCTCATACAACTTGGACAAACCTATAGCATGTTGCAAATTAAATGGTTGTGCAGCAATAACTTCAGTTTATATGTCATGTCTAAGACCCCTATATAACATCCTTTCAAAATCGACTCTAGTAAACCGAGAATTTTGTTTGAAATAGACTAAAATTTTACCTCATAGTGTCAATCTGCTCAAGCTTAGACAGTTGTGTGTTGGGATCTTCATATGGGGTCGGTCCAAATCAAGTCCGTAGTTGGAACTCAAAATTTAGTCAGGACCTTACTTGGTAATTTGTCTCTAACCACTAATACCAGCTAGAGGCCGCACCATCCAAGTGTAAAGCAGCCAATGAGAGCTTACTTTCCTCAAAGATTCTGTAGTACTCAAAGTATTTGTTTACTTTGTAAAGCCACTCAGTTGGATCTCCTCACTTGAATCGTGGAAAATCCACTCTGGTTTTGGTACCAAAATCATGAGTTCTCTGCCTAGGACAAGGATTAATCCTGATTCCTTCTGGTTGATCGATAGGTTGTCTTAAGGCTTCTCTGTGTTCTTGTAGTATAGTGGACATGGTTTAGCGAAATTGTTGGGAGAAATTTTGAGTAAACTGGTCGAAAAGCTGCTTTATTCGATCTAGATCAGTCGTAGAGCCTCTCAATGAAAGCACCAGTGCAAGCTGATTTTACAGTCTTCAGCTAGACTTGAAGGAAAAGGAAAAAAGAAAGATAAGGTAAGAGATTGGAAAATGATTTCAATTCATCTGCCCAAATTCTGTTACAGCACATGGATTTTAGCAATGCATCATACACGAATTTTCATAAAATTAATCCTAGCCGTTAAACAAGAATTCTAGCAATGACTATTATTATCCTTTAGATCAAAATAACTTAATAGCCTACCAATACTACCCTTTGGTCCTCATCCTTCCGCTTTTGCCCCTAACATAGCCTTGGAGCTAGTTTGGTTCTTTTATGGGTCTTCTGGACCTTCTTAGCCCATTAAGAGTGAGTAAGTCTTCAAGCTTGGCCTCATTGATTGTCTCTTCCTCAGTCCAATCTTCTTTAGTAATTTCCTTGGCTCCCTCATCACTGTTCATAGCTTGAACTTTACTGACTTCCATTTCTAGCTCCAAGTTGCCTTCTTTTAGTTGTGAATTTGTTATTGCAAGACTCTTAATTTTCACCTCATTATGTATTGTCTCAACAAAGTACTCACCAAGTCCCTTGTTTGTAACAATAAACTACACTGAGATTGCTACAATGTTTGTCGATGACTGTTCTGATGCTAGTGAGATCTCTTCAACATCTGATTCTGCTCTGGTTACAGTAGAGTGAAGGAGGAAGTGGCACTTGTCCTCAGATCCATAATCTTGAAATATGGAGATATTGCAAAGGGAAGTAGTAATTTCAGTATTAGAACTCGTTCAATCTCTCTAGAGATGGTATGTGGTATCTATCAGAGATTGGAGAAGATAGAACCAAGACATATCGCACTTATGGAGCTAGAATCTATGCTCGAGGGGGTGCGAGATCTTGAAGCCGAAGGCCTTAATGTGAAATGGCTTCATCAGTGTCTGGATGATATTTTTGATGCGTTGCAGGTGACCAAAGTTTATAAGAACCTGAAGGAGGCACATCAAAGGGACATGGACATAAATAAAAGAAAGAAGATTGATATACACATAATTCATATATTTTATTATCCATAATTTTGTTCTTTTAATTTTATTAGTTTATTTAATTAATATTTTATTTTATAAGATTTAATATTTTGTTGTAATAAAGTCAAAATCTTAGTGATCGAGCAATATTTAATGCTCCTATTTATGGAAGGAAAGAAACAAGAAGAATCCTACAACTAGAAGGAAGGAGGTAGAACAATATTGATGTGCAAGTCAAATCCAATGAAGGAAAGGAAAGTTTATCTATAAGATCTCTTTGAAGGAAGTTGATTGTCACTAGGAAGTTAATTCCTAGAAAGAATTAATTAAGCTTTGATTCCTATAAATAAAGGATTACCAAGAGATATTTAAGGATGAGCTATTAGGTATTTTTATGTATTAATTTAGGTTAGGAGTGGAAAAAATTATTTCTTCATTGTACGCTTATTGAATGATCGTTAATAAGGGGAGTTTTCTTATTTATATTTAATCTTATTCTTCTTCTTTATTTTAGTTAGTTTATTTATTTTCATGTCTAGTTAATTTTTTTACTTTAGGATGAAGATGAAATTAAATAATTATTTATGATAATATTTTTTATCTCGTCTATTATTTATGATTTTATGTTTAATTAATTTCGCCTTCATGTTTCGTTATTGAAATACATTCGTTTTATATTTATTATGTGATTTTAAATTAATTAAGAGGTTTTGATAGATTATTGTTAAGATATGAGTTTTTCATAATTTATGCTTGCTCGAAAGAAGTTTTGATGAGTTATAGTTAATCTTTAAATTTTCATAGCCTATACTTGCCCACGTTAATTATAAAATTACTAAATTAAAGGGAAGATAGATCAACGCTGTAACTAAGTTATAAAAATAGAAGAGATTTGATAACTTATTATGTTTATTGTTTAATGAATTCAGATTCCTAGATTGCTTTCTCATTATTAGTTTTCATATTTTAATTAGTTTAATTATAATTAATCAATTCTCTATTTTTATTTCTAATTCGCCTGAAATAAATATTAAGGATGTTTTAAAATTATTTTAGTCTATGTGGTTCAACCTGTACTTGTCAGTTCTTCAATTTGACACTATTCACTTGCAGTTACTAATTTTTATTACATCAAGTTTTTGGCGTTGTTGCATGGAACTAGATTTAATTTTGTATTCCTTAATTTTTATTTCTTCGAATTAGTTTTTTTTTAGTTCTAATATTATTTTTATTATTTTTTTAAAATTTTCAAGATTATCGAAACAGATCAAAGGTGCAAAAAAATAATATTATTGTTGCGCTTTTCCTGGTATTTTGTACCTTAACTAAAAAAAAAATAGTAGTTTAGTTTTATTTTTTTAGTTCTTATTGCTAATTAGAAACTAATTGTCGCATTCATGCATAACTCACGTAGAGCACATCCTCTTTAGGTTATTTATTTACTTTTTATTATTATTTTTGTCAATTATAAATTGTGGTGATTGCACGAGGAAAGAGGTGCGTTCAATTTCTTCTTCTTTCGTAATTCATATAGTTTTTATGACACTTATTTGTTTACATTTTTTTATTTTATTTGTGTATTCTCATTTGTAATTTAACTTTAAGGACGCAACCTATAATAAGATAAGGCAGGGATATCATTACCCTTCATTGGCCCACAAACAACCCAACTTGCATTTTACATAATTTTGCCTAAATAAAATCAATTGGCCCTAGGAATTTCAACATTGTATTGATTAAAATTAAATGAATTCGTGTTAATTTTAAGTTTAAAAATATTTTTAATTGACTTTAAATGATCTTATATTTTGGGACGAAAAGAGTATATATTTTGTTGAATTTGTTGTTTGATATCAAATGTTTATATAAAATCTATGCTTCACATGCATAGCATGTGCCTATGTGATTGTATAAAATTTAATCATGCCCTTCTTTCCGTTATTATATTCATATATTGTTGTATATAATTGTGGTGCATCACAAGTGAAAAAAATATTTCATCAAAATTACTCCCTCCGTCCCAAATTAATTGCTCAATTTTGACTTTTTTAAGTCAAATTGACTATTTTTAGAATTAATAATTAAGCATATATAAATATATTTCTAAATTATAAAAATTGGGGTTAATAATAAATTGTATATACTTTTTTTTGTTATAATCTGTCCACCTATATTTTAGCAAAAATAGTAAAAAGATTAATCTTAAAAATGGTCAATTTGACTTTAAAAAGTCAAAACTGAGCAATTAATTTGGAACAGAGGGAGTACTTTACAAGGTAAATAAATTAAACAAGGGAGAGGAGTTTTGTGTGTACACCAAAAAAATAAAAATAAAAATAAATTAGGAGTTCTTTTGTAAAGAATAAAATTGCATGAAATAAAAGTTAAAATTTCCCATATTTTCTTTGTCAATTTTTCTTATATTTTCTAACCCCCAAGAGGCAAAAACTCACAAAAAAGAACCTGTTTGGATAAACATAAAAATTTCAACTTTATTACATTATTTGTCATTCCTAATATTGTTGATTTGACAAGACTTGACTGCCACAACTGGGCAATGGGGCTGTAAACTTGGTTTTAAACACGTACGTTAACTGCAGGTAATTAATTAATAATCAATTATAGTTTGGGTAAAAAAGAAAAATCAAATACTAATTTCCTTTCCTATGATTCTGATTTCTGGTAATAGCAAAACTTGTCAAAACAAAAAAAAAGTTATTGCTGCCTGCACAAACCGTCTTTTCATTGTTCAGGTGGCTAAAGCTTCTTAGTTACATTGTTAGAGAGAGAAAGTTAATTTACTTACTAACAGTGGTACCGTTGAGAGAGAGAGAAACAAGAGCCTTCTGGAATGGTGTGGAAGAGAGAGAAAAAAAAAAGAAAAAAAGAAAAACCAGAACTGAAAAGAGGGGAAGAAGAGAGAGAGAAGAAGCGGAAGACACCAACTATCTCCGGCCACGGGCGTCTTAATTTCTTCACCTCCTTGGGTAATTTAAAACTCTTGTTTTTCACTTATCTCTTTTATTTTCAATATTAAGGTTGTGATTAATAAATAAAACACACGACATAAATTTTTGAATATTTTTCTTTAGGAAATTAATATTTTGTGATAGTTCACGATATCCTCTCACATAAATAGTAAATGAGTCGTGAAAATATTAAATTTTAATTGTGAAAATATTAATTTCCTTTTCCACCGTATGAAAATTTACTTTAAAGATTAAAATTTGTTTTTGACAAAAATTATACGTCCTCGGTTCGAAATTATACTTTAGGACTATGTTTGTCTACTTATTAATTTATTATTATCAAACTATTTTATCACATGGTTAATTCGTTATTTAATTTTATTAACTATATTTTATCATTTTTAAGATCATTTGATAGTGGATCATAGTCCCAAGTAGAAGAGTGACATTATATTTCCATTATGAGGTATCTAATAACTTTAGAAATAATAACAAATAGTTTATTAGGGTTAAATAACATATTAGTAATAAAATAAAATAGTCCAAAGTGATAATAAATTAGTACAAATAGTCTTATCTCACCCCATCAGTTTTTACAAACAAACGTAGCCCAACTGATCTGCTACAATGGGCAACTTTGATTGAATTTTAGCCCACTCAAAAATTAATAAATCATTAATTCGGGGACTAGCTTTAGGTCGGTTTTAGTGACAAGTCGTTCATTATGTCCGAATATTGATTATGAACTATAGCTTTGGATGATAAGCTGAATATAGTAACTTAAATGGGAGTACTATTTTTCTTTATTGATTATATTATGCACTATTTTTATTGATGATTTTTTTTTTGTTGTGATTATAGAGAACCATAGTTTCTCACATTTACAATTATATTCTTAATACCTTCGGCCTTAACCATATATACCAAGTATCTAGGCAGTGCTGGGTGCGTTTGCTTGGGAGTGGCTAGGTTTAATTTTTAAACAGCTGCTCATTTTTCCTGGTTCATCAAATTTTAACACATTATAATCTAAAAGCTGAATTTTTATTCTAGGACGTAAGAATGAATATATATAGGATGTATTGCACAAATATTGAGATTCTTTCAAGAAGAGTTGTTGTTAGAAATTTCGGAATTATAAATGTTGTTGGTTCGCTGCTCATTTTTCTTGGATTATCTTAACACATTATAATCTAAAAGCTTAATTTTTATTCTAGGACGTAAGAATGAATATATATAGGATGTATCGCACAAACATTGAGATTCTTTCAAGAATATTTGTTGTTAGAAATTTCGAAATTATAAAGCAAACACCTCAGAATCATGTTAAGTTCTTAGAAAAATAATAGAGTTAGGTTGAAATATCTTTGATTTACAATTTAGGAAATAGTTCACAGAAAACAAAAAAAGATGGTTGTTAGATTGAGAGCGGCCCATCTGGTGTTTGATGGACTAGCAAAGTTCTGGCCCGTTATCCTTCCACCGACAGGAGAGGGAAGTGATCGCTGCTCTGTGAAACCAGCCTTGCGCTGTGCCCTCCCCCTCCACTCTAAGAGCCAGGAGATCCAAGCCTTCGCCCAGAGCCCATGACCCAACTCCTTACTTGGAATGGGCAAGCCAGAGAATAACCCTGCAGAGCCCAACCATCTGGACCAAGCCAACCTTCAACCATCTTAAAGCTCTCACTTGAGTTGCAGGCCTGCGTTACTAGACCCAGCTGATCTCATTACTTTGGTCCTGACTTATAAAGCCTAAATATGTTTCATTGTTACCCGATGTGGGATAAACACCCCAAGCATTATATGAGCAAGTTTTGTTTTCTTCTTTTTTCTCTCTATCATCTCTTTTTCATTCTTCCCATCTTATGAAACATATCTTATCTGATTCATATGGATCTAAGATGAAACAGTTATTGAGATTATCCATTTCTTGGTGTTAATTGAACTAAAATTTTGGTATCTAGGTTTTGTTTGGAGGGTGTGAGAGTTAACAAAAAATGAACTATGCACCTCATATGTGGGTGGATTTGATTCCACAGCCACCACCATCTTATTACTATTATTTTCACTTGCTTCGCAATATATTTACATTCTAATTGAGAACCTAATTGCTTTTTGCTGCTCATCACTTTAATGACTTTTTCAACAATTGTAAGCTCTTCCATGTTGTATAGAAGCTAGTCTAGTTATATTTTTCAGAAGTGCAACTAAGTGTTGGTGTGGTTCGCACAGGGATTTCCGTCGACACCAACCTATGAACTCGAGATATCAAACTTGACAGGCGACGACACTCTCTGTGAGATAGTCCTTATCAGACTTCTACCTTGAGACAGACAAGTTAAGGAACAAGGGATCAGTTGGGTCACGCAAACAGTAACATTCCCACCTCCAAGAAGTTTAATTCAGATGTCCATCAAACGCAGGGACTGTGAGAGCGCTACTTAACTGCTCATCCCATGGCTTGTGGTAGTGGCTTTTTTTTTTATACCCATTTCCCTTCTTTTCTATGACTTATATATTTACTTCAACTAAGTTTCAGTTTCATTTGCAACATCATCTTGGTATAATATGTTGTTACAATTAAACGGATTCATATCAATTTTGTATTTTAGGATTTTGCAAATTGACTTCAAAAGGTCAAACATATCTCTAATTTTGGAAGAGACGGAGTAGTAGACTAAATCTGAAATATTTATCAGTTTAGTGTTTCGCACGAAAGAGTTCTTACTATTATTTCTTGATATTTTGTCATACGCATGTAGTTAATTATCTTATAGGACATAATAAAAAAGGGGAAGAGGAGTCTTCATGATATTAAAGACCAACCTTGAATTAGCAGACCCCATTGGAGACGAGAGTGAGGTACAACAATTTAACTTTATTAGTGACTTAATTTTATAATTATGTTCTGAACCAAGTACTTTCTGTGCATAGAAGAACCATATGACACAGAAAATTTGTGCTCTCTCTGTTACTTGAGGCGATCTTATCCCACTGCAATGAGCAACTTGAATTTTATTTCAGCCTGCTCAAAAGTATAGATTTGAGGACTAGCTTTATGTCACTTGAATTAAGAAATGCTATAGTCTAGCTTCAGAATATTACTCTACTTTTTCCTTCAAACGGTTACCGATTATATTAACTTGAATACTCTGGTGTACACTTTCTTTTCTTGGTGAGAACTATAGTTTCATTTACAATCCCACATATATCCATACTATATAATTCACAATCATATATGCTTAGGTCATGTTTGTTTGTAAGGATTATAATTTCAGGACTATATCCCAAAAATATTAATCTTAGGATTAAATGGTCTTAGTCACATGTTTATTTTTTATGGAATTATTCATGGGATAATTTAAAATAATCTCATGTTATGTTTGTTTTGGACCGGATAAAAACTTACCGTTTTAACTATCATACATTTATCACTAATAACAAAGATACCATATGACATGGTATTAAACAGTTTCTCTTTCAAGTGTCTTTTTAAAGAAAGTACTAGTTATGGTATTAAATAGTCTCCTCACATATTATTGTAATTAATTGATACCTGGCCTTGGATATAGGTTCATAGAATAGAAGACCAAGGGGCTGAACCAAATATAAATTTTGGTATGCATGTGTGATTGATTGTTGGTTTACTTTTTAATTTATTTAATATTGGGTTCTACTTGTTTTCTACATTAGAAAATTTCAAAATATCATTGCATGCATGGTTACGTTAGTCTAAAGTAATACAAGAAGAATTAGACGAATAGTTCAAAGTAGACAGCTTCTAAAATAGATAGCTAAATTTACCTATTTGGATTACTTCTGAAACAGAAAAATTTTAATTTGACATAGTTTGTTAACAAATGCATCCACCTATTCATCCACCCTTCTAGGTATGCACATACAGAATTTCATTTGGTATAATAACTTTGGCTCTACTAATATTTGTTTTTGCTGACTGTAGGGTAAGATCCTATGGCACATCAATTTAATTTTCAAGAAGATCAGTCCACTAGCAGGCCACCATTGCTGCTCGGAATTGAGAACTTCAACTTTTTGAAGTTTAGGATGAAAATCTACATCAAGAGAGATCCATAGGAATGGTGGGTAGTTGAAAACGGGCTTGTCCTAGGCATGACGATGGCAGACCAAAGACTCTCATAGAGATGGATGCAAATTAAACTTGCATGGTTTCCTACGACTCAAAAGCCATGAACACTTTACTAAGTGGAATGGTTCAACTTGAAATTGATAAAGTATCATCGTGCAACACAACAAAGGAAATGTGGGACACTATCTTGATTAGCCATGAAGGTACTTCCAAAGTTAAGGAGGTTAAATTGAGTATGCTAATGCAAGATTATGAGTTGTTCAAATTAGAGAAAGATTAAACAATTAAAGAAGTTAAGCGAGGTTCCTCACACTAATGAACTCACTCAGCATGCGAAGATTTTGATGAAGAAATTGAAATGCTCTCAAGAAAACTCGAGAGACTATTCCGAAGAAAGAAACAAATAAAGAATAAAAAAGGTAGTTCAACTCTAGTGAATAAGTCCAAAACAAAACAAGAAGAAGTTGTTGAACTCTGTTTCATGAGATTAAAAGATGATGATCAATTTAAGGTAAATAATTTTCATTTTAATGAAGCTTTTGAAATAACTACGTCTATTTATTTTGCTTTACAAAATAAAAATCAATAGCTCAAAAAGAAATTTGCATTTTTAAGAAATTGCATAAATTAGCTAATGAATGAAGTTGAGTCACTTATTGAAGTGAGAAAAGAAAAAGAATATCTTAAAAATGAAAATAAAGTTTTAAAAGAAATTTTGAATATGAGAGATGGATGCATAGATGTTTTTAATAATGGAAAAATAATGAATGTGTAACATGATGATAATGTAACAAATAAAAAAATAGTTTCTTTAAAAATGGTTTTTGTTAAATTTGTGCAAGGAGAAGAGAACCTAGATATTATGTTAGGGGCACAAAGATGTAGTATTGAAAAACAAGGAATTGGATATAATTATCGTTCAAATGTTGATTATAAATCTGATAATAATATTAGAATAATTAATAGTAAATCAATGCATAAACCACTTCACTGTTCATCGTTTATTACATGCAAGAAATGTGATTTTAAAGGTCACCTTGATTCTAATTGTAATAAAATTAAAATAAAATAAATTGGGGTAAAGAAATATAATTTATATGCTATTAACCCAAAAGGACCCAAAAAGATTTGGGTACTAAAAAGATAGAGACTATTTATTTATTTTGTAGATACGTTTCTAGGCCAAAAAAGAGACGGTGAGCACTTTACTTCAATAGATTAGTTGAGGCTATTTTTCTTGAATATTCATTGCATAGCAAAGGCATATAAGGTATTGATATATAGGTAACAAAACCCCAAAAGTATATCACTTGTTTACTTGTTATGTATGTTATTTTTATAAACTTATTTTTTGTTGATGACAAAGGAAGATAGATAACCGGTGACGAAGCTACATAGAGTATTATGGGGTTAATTGACCCCACTGAAAAAAAAATTGCTTTATAATGTAAGGTAAAATTTAAAAAATTTAAGTAATATATATAAATTAACCCCACTAAAATTTTATAAATTTTTTACTATGCGGGGTCAAATTAAAATTTTATAACTTTGTCAATCAAATTTTAACCACATAAGATTCATATCCTCTCAATATATGTATATCTCTCTATAATATTTTAAACTAAATAATAATCTAATTTATATTATTTTTAAAAATAATTAATGAATTAATTACTTATGAACAGTTGTGATTAAAAAAGTCTATTATGAGTTAATGTAGTGTATATATACCATATATTATTAATTATTACATTGTCATTGTAATATAGTGTATATATATATGTGTGTGTGTGTGTGTGTGTGACCCGAAAGTACAAAAGTATTAAAAAAAATAGCTCGGAAACTCCCACAAAATTATTTATAGCTTAGTAATAATTTTGACCCCACTGACAAAATTTATTGGTTTCGCCACTGTAGATAACTAAATTGATATGCTATAAATAAATAATTTAGGGGGAGCTAAATAAATCAACTTGTGCTTAATGATTAAATGCATGGTTTTAGGGGGAGCCATATATTTAGGAGGAGTTATATATTATAAGTTGTCATCATAAAAAAAAAGAGAATGTTGGTTTATATGCTTTTGGTTTTAATAATTAGAAGTTACTTTGTAGTGTTATTATATTTTTAAATGTTTAGACTTTGATTGTTTGGAATTTTACAAGTTGAATGATTTATTGAAGTTTCAAGAATTCAAGATATAACTAAGTACAAAGGATTGTGACGATCAAAGAGTGATTGGGTATAGGAAATAAATATAAGCTTTTTAGCATTTTTTTAGAATCAAGGCATATAATATAATTAATAGCTTCTAGGGTCTATTTCTTAGTTCAAAATCCCTCTTTTAAGTTAGTATAGCTTTTTTTAGAATCTTTATAGCCTCCTTTTTATATAAACCCGTTTATTCATCTTTGCAAAATTTGGACTTAATTAACTCGTTTGTTAAAATAGGTCCTAAGAGAATTTTTTTGGACAAAATAATAAATGGTATATATGGTTGGTCGTGTAATCGTGGTTACATAGATGCTTTTTATGCAACATTCTTTACTGGGGGGATAAGAGGAATCTTCACTTGGTAAAATATGTTTTGATAAGATTACATATTATTCTAATAATAAGTTAGGAAAATTGTTTTTAATATCTTGAATTCAAAAGAAATATGTTTTAAAACAACTTCCTTATTGTTGGAAACTTTCAAAAGGAAACTGATTGGGTTTTAAATTTTTATCCTTTCATACTTTTATTCCTTATTATAAGGATCTTATTTGGCAAGAAATATTATATCAGTAGACTTGGTCTTCTAGTCTTAAAATGATTCTACAGGCTTATTTTTTCAAATAAAGAAGGTTGTCAGAATATTTCAAACTCGTGGGACTAATTTTTAGTTTGTTGGGGTGATATTTTGTATCTAGTTATTATCTATGATTAGGACTTGGTATATTTATAATTCCTTCTAACTTGGTAAAACAAAAGTTTGTTTTAAAAAGTTAAAAACAAAGACTTGTCTTTCCAAAGTTTGTTATTCTTCAAAATTTATTAGTCTTCAGCAAGGTATCCGTTGGGTTGAGTTATATATATATATATATATATATATATATATATATATATATATATATATATATATATATGGTCTTCAAGTTTTATTAAGTAACTCATTACACTACTAATTAAATATTGAACAGAGCTTTATAAAGTTACAATATTTCTGACAAAATTATAAGTGTCTTGATTTTAGTATTGTTACTGACAATTATAGTGTTCAGTTGTAATCTCTTTTGTTCTTAAAGTTCATATCTTGTAAAAGGGGTTTCGGAGTAAAGTAAGGAATTTCTTTTAATATTGTACAAAGAGGCAGAGGTATCCAAGGGAGTAATGGTACTCAAAGGGAGCATAGGTGCTTAAAGGAGGAGATTTCTTCAAAGGAGCTGTATTGTACAAAGAGTTTATATTATTGTAATTGATTTATCAATATTAAAGGATGTAGGTCTATAGAATAGACGACTAAGGGGCCGAACTAAATATAAATCTTGGTGTGCATATGTGAGTGATTGTTGGTTTACTTTTCAATTTATTTAAACCTGATTTCTACTTGTTTTCTGCATTAGAAATCCCAAAATATCGTTGCATGCATGGTTTACGTTAGTCTAAAGTAATACAGGAAGAATTAGATGAATAACTTTTCAGTAGACAGGTTCTAAAACAGACAGTTAAATTTACTTGTCTAGATTACTTCTGAAACAAAAAAAAATTAAATTTGATATAGTTCATTGACATATACGTATTTACTTATTCATCTTCCTTCTAGGTGTACACGTACAAAATTTCAAAAACTACCAAGCACAGCACCTGCACTAACCTGCAGCACCAATTATTAGACAGACAGACGTACAATTAACATGTTGTAAGCCTGCGAGAAATAAATATCACCAAATAATTGGAAGATCATGCCACGTTAACTTCTAAAGTGCATCACATTGTGGGGTCGCTAGTCAAATTTCTTACTCTAGATTCAATTACATACCAGATTCAACAACATAGAGATGAAAATTTTCTGATATTCATTATAAGCATGATTACAACATGGATCAAGCACCCCTAAGGTACATTCAGAGAGAGAGAGAGAACAAGCGATGGCGATGGACTGAATATTTGAAATAGAAAAAAAGACAAATTAAAAAGAAATTTTGATTTTTCTTTTAGTTTGAAGAAATGATGTCGGGCTACTGGTCAGGCAACTATTTGAATTTGAATACACACCAATACACAAGCCTATCATCATAACTTTCATGCGATTATGAAGCTTTGACAAAACATTCCTCTCATGGGTAATTTATTTACATGGAGATCAGGTTCTACGCTTTTCTATTCACTAATGGCTGATGCTGATAAGCAAGATAAGGAACTTCAACCACTTCACCAACAATGCCGTCACCAACAGTTACAGTATCTCCCTTAGAAGCACCTTGCCTCTTGATGTATCCTAAACCAAAATGCTCGGATTTTCTTCTTGCAGCTGTATAACTTGTCAGTTTCCCTATCTGCATAAGTATCAAAACAGTTTAAGGTTTCAATGGCAAAGAAAAAGTGTTTAAAATAAGACAAAGTAGAACAAGTAATCCGGATCAATCAAAGAAATTGTTGTTACTCTAGACGTAAGAGTATCATGAGTTGCAGATTATTTACCAAAAAGATATAATGATACCTACATTTTTGAAGTATTGATTCATGTGTGTTATATTTCACGGCTTTTAAAGTGTAAATAATGTCATCTAATACTGACAATCACAATTTTAATGTAGGAAACAATGGGCAGCGATGCTTTGGTTAAATTAAATGTAGGTCTCGCTTGGTGGCTGAAACTAATTCCTTAACCATGTCAACTTAATCAGTGGCCTCTTGGGAGAATTGATGACTGCATCTTTAGTGCACTGCTAGTACTAGTACATCTGAGAATTCTTAATTGGATAACTGTAAACTTCTCAGACCGAGAAAGAGGAACTGCTTGACGTTGCATATTCGGAAATAAAGAACTAAAAACTCGAACCTTCTTCCCATCAACTGTAATGGGACTGCCTGGTTCCGCTGCTGATGATAACTGAATACCCCACAATCTCTGCTTGATGCCATCATATGTAATTAGTCTTGAAATGGTTTCCTGTCCCTTGTAGCAACCTGATAAGGTTTCAAGACTTAGATTGACCATAGGAACATATATTTGAGCAGTAATATTTCAAGGTAGTGAGTTAAGGCACCTTTGTCCAGAGATATTGAGTTCCAGAGACCAGCCTCCAAAACATTAAATTCATTGGTGAGCTCTTTACCAGGAGCAGGTCTTCCTGCAGATAGTTGGTTACGGATTATGAATCCATGCAGCAAAGATAGCAGGAGATATAAAACCAGACTACAATCTTCCATGAAGTTCTGATGTCAACTTCCCTTTTATTTTTTCTCATTTTATACTCTAGTTTATAGTTCCTATGACATGGTGGAAACTAGAATAAGTTGGATCAGCATCACACTTGCAATTTCTAGAACTATCAAGATTTATTGTTTCCTCATAACTTCATCACATAAACTTGCATTTAAAGGGACGCATATGGTCAAGACATACCATTAGTAGAAGTAGATCATTTCTTCCATGTCCATGACAATCATGATATAAATCAATACAAGTATATAATAATCCAAGAGGGGATCTTATCTAAATTAATTTGGTTGGTCATTTCAAGGGTAATTTGAACATTAATTTATAATTCTCAAATACAAATTACATAATTATAATAATACATGTTCAAATTCAATGAATATAATTATAATTTAATATATATACATGCATGCATGAATCTCACAATAAAGTAAGAGAAAAGTCAAAAAACATTAATGTCATATATATATATATATATATATATATATATGTCATATTATATATATATATATATATAAAATAATCTAAAAGAAGAATTTATAATTGAAATATTTTGATACACAAAATATATAAGAAAGATAGCCAGTGTCTCGCACGGCCTCCAAGCTTGTGTCTTATAATGAACCAATTAATACATTAAAACAAACCATCCAAGCTTGTGTCTTATAATGAACCAATTAATACGTACAATACAATCAAAATCAATGCAAAAACATAGCAAATTGACATTTAGTTTTTCACAGTCTGAGGAATTTCCCAAGCATACCAACTTAACAAAACAGTTCTGAAGATATATAATAAAGTAGAATTTAAGAACACTCAATTTTTTGGAAAATAATATTAAGAAGGACAAATGACTGATATGTGAGCAGAAACACATTTAAGAGTTTAATTACCTCGAAGAATCCTTAATGTCTCCCATGCACTAGAACCCATGGGGATTGCACCGTGACTTAAAAGAGCTTTCCATATAGATCCTGCAGCAGCTGGTGGCATCATTAGTGAGAAACCTTCTTCAGATATGAGATTACCCACTGCTACAGTTACTGGCATCCCATTCACCTGCATATGAGTTTGACTTTAAATTTTTTTTTCTTTTGAAATTATAAATGAAAATTTCAGTTCATCAGGTAGTTCATTTTTTGTCCACTTTTGACTATACAAATGCTTTTACAATGAGAGAGGGAGAGAGAGTTCTGCCTAATGTAAAATGAGAGACAGGGATAGAGAGAATGTCTGGTCAAACAAAGAGTGTAAAGATGAATTGATAACTACAATGATGTGATTTCATTAACTGGGAAAATCAAACAGGTTAATGAGACCAAATACTGATATCCTTTAGCCAGAAAATTGGAAAATCAAATTGGATTGCCATGGAAAAGAGGCTGCACTATAAAATGAATTTAATAATCTACCATCTTGAATACTCCTGAAATTGCTCCCCATCCTTCAACTACGAAATGCTTTTCAAACATGTTATCTTTTCTTTTAAAAATCAAATATCAGTGAATCAGAACCCAATGTTTGATCTTATTTTGCATCAATAGAGTCCAAAATATAAATTAATTAATTTATAAAATCCTCAGAATCTCCAGAAAACTGCTTCCAAGTAACAGTTTTGGATCTATTGCCCAGAACATATAAAATTCTTATAAAACTTAACACTCGCAAGTCGAACCATGGGAACAAACAGCCTGATAATACAGCTCTATATTCCAATTAATTTTTTCGACCCGACAGCAAACCAGACTCCCACACATGCTTCAAAATATCGGCCTATACGTATCAGTATCGCTAGTGGCCGATACGTATCGGTAAGTAACGATATCAGCCGATACGTAAAGGTGTTGTCTGATATTGGCATATGGAAGAAAAATAAAGAATATATAATTTCGCATAAGAAAATGTTAAAAAGTCCGACGCTATGTATCATATGATTTATATAAGGTTATGTGTATTAAATACAACTTTTTATTTAACTCATTGTTTTACTTGTTCTAATTTTTTAGTATTTTTTTAGCATATATACCAAAGATGTAAACCGATGAGGACAAACTGAAGTTTACGCTATAATGTTTATGTGAGCCATATGGTTGTCCAACAAGGTCATCGATATTCAAATTGCTCATAACCTGTTAGCATAAAAGAGTTAAGATATTAATATCACCGTTCGCATGGTAGAAAAGAATGAAAAATAAAAAAGAAAAGTAAATGAATAAATAGTAAGAAGCCTTACGTGGTTGCTATTAGGTCCAATTAGTACAAACAAACTCGTACGCTCAGTGATGTCTTCAATTTCTACCTTGTCAGCAAAAAAGATATACCTACAAATTATAACATGAAGAGACATGAAGACGTATTGCATATTTTTTTAGAAAAAAAAAAGGACTCAAAAATTTATTCCAGGAACCAAGAAAATCAGAACTTCATTTTACCCGTAGATAGAAGATTCATATTGGAACCTAATTTTGTTAATGCAAGGTATTTACAGGCTTGCAAAAATTAATCCCACCTAAACAGGTCACAAAGCTCAACCAAGTAACAGTTTAAATTTGCATCCTGACACCCAATGGTCCAATTTAAATTCTATATCTACGAAGACCTCTTGACATTTTCTACTTCAAGCTCTCATAGGTAGAACCCCATCATTAGTTTATACGAAAGTTTATAGAATCATCAGTACTGGACAAGAAGTCCACTAATAAAAGCAAAAAGAAGTGGAAAATAAGGACGGGTACCCAATCCAGATATTATAAATAGCTACCCCTGGAAAGCCCCCGTCGCTGATCATAAGGAAGTTAAAAAAGACACCCTGCCTCAGAATATATAAGGGAGATAAGTATCAACGAAAGTCATCACACTATCGATCCAGATACCCTAGCGAATAAAAAATATCGCAGACCAGGGTAAAACCCCAGCAATTGATTACATTTATGACTAGCAAGAAGAAAGATCATGAGAATGAGCAAATTGCCATTAAGGGTTGTTCGTTGGATCAGTATTTCCTGGGGCCAGTATAAAGGCAGTGACTCAGGTGCCAAAAGCACTGGCTACTCATTTGGTTGCTGGAAACCAGATGGCTCTTGTTAGCAAGAAGGAAGATCATGAAAATGAGCACATTGCCATTAAGTGTTGTTTGTTGAATCATTAGTTTCTGGGATCATTATAAAGGCAGTAACTCAGGTGCCGAAAGCACTGGCTACTCATTCAGCTGCTGGAAAGCAGATGGCTCTTGCTCCTTTTGTCCTAGCACACTTATATTTAACTCTTTATTCCCTTGTCGGAGTAGGATGAAAGAGACTGACAGCTGTGTGTGGGCTGACCACTTAAGAGTTTATGGGTTTATGCCAACTTTCCTGATAATGCTCACGTCATACCTCGAGGTGACGATATGTGAAAATAAACAAAATGTAAAGGCCTCACCATTGTTTATCCAAACTCCCTTTCCTGGGACACTCATTCAATTAATGCTTCGCGGTTTCCTTTAACACCTCTGAAATGGCAGGACCTAGATGGATGTCAATCATTTATTGGGATTGAACACCAGTTGATTTGGGAGTTTGCTGAACAAGGAAGTTGCTGATCACCCAATGGAAGAACATAGACAAGTTTGGGCAAGCTTTCCGGTGCCTCGAGACCCAAACCTAATCTATGGTCTCTACACCAGTGTGAGTTGTAGCATGGTATGATATTACCCAAATTAGTTGGCCAAGCAATTTGCCCTTTTCAGTTAGTTAATATACAGACATACAAGTAGTATAAGGAAGGGTTCTTCGTTCCTTTTTAGCACTCTGGAGAAGCCTCGCACCGCAATCCATGACCCCTAGCGTTCCTCGTTCCCGTTCCGTGAAGCAAAACAATAATTACAGGCAACATTTACATGGATACAAGTTGAAGATATTTTGACCACAAAATACATAGAAAAGTAACTGAAAATATCAATAAGAGGATTTTAAACATACTTGTTGAGCATTTCAGTAATGCTTCTGCCGATTTCCGGCGATACCACCAATGTGATTGCAGTTTTCTGTGAATATGAACTTCTTAGTGATAGAAGACAGCTATGGAAGACAATACAAACACAGGAAATCAAATTATCTAATAGGAAAGATGAAAACTACCATGATCCATGCATGAGCTATATCTATTGTTCGAGCTGTGGGAGTCACAAATACCGTGTCACATCCCTACACATTCAACAACTAAAAGACTTTCAGTAAACTTGTCTGATCATAATTATCATAACAGAAATAGAGAACAATATGCATTTCTAGAATCCCCAGATCTTACCTGTCCTTCATGAAGACATTCAAAATTTGCAGTACTTTGGTTGTGAAGGAACTGTGCACGATCTTCTCCGCTGACTGTATGTCATTCAAATCCACAACAAATAGATAAAGCACCAAATAAACAATAAATGTTTCTCCTATAATTAATAAAGATGAAAATTCTACTAACAGAAGAGAGAAGATACAAGAGGGGGAAAGATGTCGACCTTAGTGGAGCAAAAAGAAGACAAAATACTAGAGATAAAGAACTACAAAAATTGCAGCCACTATTCCCAATGACAATCTGATTTAGGAAGACCATGAAAAGCTCCCATGGTAGACACCACAAAGAGGCAAGGGTAAAATACTCTTCTAAATATATGCAAAGGGAGATGCTGCTCCCTGAAAATCCAGGCCATATGCTTAGTCCACAATCTCCCCAAAACAATAAATGCATTTGAAAAAGAATCAAAATTATCACATCTTACAGAATCATTGGGATGTACACGGCAACAATATGTATACAAGGAACTGAAATATTGCACATTGTAGTAATATCAAAAATTGACCAGAAAAAGCTATAAGTGACCATTGTTGAACAAAATGAATTTTACCAAGCAACATTTCTAAGTTTTCCACACAAGGACATCAATAAAAACAATGAGTGGCACTTAGATAAGCAGGCGTTTTATTACGAAGAAGTGCAAGAGAGGATAGTTTACCTCTTATCCGGCAGTAATGTGAAAGGTCCACAACCTAAAACATCCGTGTCATTAAAAGTTAAAAGCAAAGTCAGCGCAACCAGAAGACATCTCCTGTCTAATCAAATATTACAGCAAATACACTAAATTGGGGGTCCGCTTAGCATATGAAAAAAGGATAACAAAATACAAAAGGCACACATTTGAAAATACGCCCAAAGTGAACCATAAGGAGAAACATTCAAGAAAAGAAAATAGAAGCAATCAAATACGTAGATGAACATATCCACAAGAAACATCAGACTGAGAAAGTAAAAGAAAGCTACAACACTAGGTACCCACCACAATGCCTTTGTCAGCTGCATCTAATGCTTCATCATCATTATGAAATGTTTCAGTTATCCCATCTTCCCACACCTTTGACCCAGCAGCTGTCGCAGTGTCCTCCTAAGATTTAATAAATAAATCTTGGGTTTTAAGACCAAAAGAACTACTGAACCCAAGCAGTTGAGGAAAAAAAAAGGGAAAATAAGCATGTAGTTCCAAACTTGGAAATGAAACTAATGAGCAACTCAAATTTTCAATTTTAAACAGGAATTACATTTAAAATCTTGCACGTGAAAAGCAAGCCTTCATGTAACCAAATGTACTTATCATGTATAAAATTAAAAGCTATAGTTAAATAAGTGTTCCTGAACTATTGATTCATACCATGTTCTTGTGCTACTTGCATATAACGGAATTGTTCATAAGATGTTAGTGTCAACAACACAGTATGCCTAGTATATAGTTATTTATTAGTTTGAGAAAAAGTTTAGCCTATTTAATATCTGTTCACATAATTCTGATAAAGAAAATATAGGGCATCAAATAATGAAAATCAAACACATAGGCCTCTTCTCTTTTTTTTTTCTTTTTTGTAAACATACTTGCATATCATACAAAATGTATTTCCATAATAAGGTCCTTGATAAGCCAGTACTGGAGTATAACGTTTACTGCAAAATTCAGTAAACACACCTTCATAATCAAAAATAGCATCAACATTCCATTTCAATTAGCCAATTAAACAAGTTTAACATTTTTCACTTACCAAAAATCACACATTCAACAAACATATATACTCAATTACATCAATCAAAAACATCTCAATTTCACCAATTTATTGCACAAACTTACAATTTAATGACTTACGATGAGGTCATGATCGATAGGAGGAGGGGATAGATCAAAAGGCAACGCAGCTGAGGTTGTTGATGAGGAGAGTTTATGCGTTCGAAACACATAGTTTTGGGAGTGATGAGAGAGAAACGCCGACGAACAGAAGGAAGGCCGGGTACTGTAACTACGCCGGCGAGTAAGAGAAAGAGTAGTTACTTGGCCTACGCAGGAGACCCCCATTGTTGCCATTTTGGGAATTAAAAGTGGACCTCTCTCGTTTTATGTGTACATAGTGTGATACAGCCTACGGGTCCCTCTCTAGTCTCCACCATTTCTACTGGCAATCTATTTCGCAAATTCACAAACTAAAGAGGATAATTTTACAAATAAATAAATAAATTTAATATAACTATTATTTAGCACGTGATAAATAGAGTAAACATTTCATTAAATTTAATATAACTATTTATTTAGCACGTGATAAAGAAATCAAAACACTTATTTGGAATTTATTTTTCTTTAAAAAAAATATTTTTAGATTTAACTTGTTTGTGCAACTCAGGTTTAATGTACTTCATTCCTTTTAAATATGGATGACAATGGTGCGATGCGGTGACAGTTATCAAGAGATTTGGTACAACATCAATCTTAAGAAAAAATTACAATAGGACTGCACCTTATGTCCTGGTTCATGAAAATATTATATCCAAATTGCACCAAACATTAATTCTCTTGAACCACATCGCATCGTACCAACAAATAATTATAAATAAATTAATTAAATATTTGAAAGAAGTAAAATAACATCATAAATTAAGAATTTGTGTAATTTAATAATAATTTTGTATTAAGAAACACAAGTATTTTAAGTATCTCAATGTCATAAGTTTATATAAAATATCAATAGCGCGCCACTTATTTAATATTTTAATATGTGTATTGTTCGGATATAAATCCTAACAGGCTGGATTGGGCTTCTTATGTTGGGCTCGGCCCAAAGGCCAATCACACCTAGCGGATTCTATGAGGACTCTCCAGTCCGAAATGGCTTGGACCAGTATCCAAGGCCCTTGTGGTTCCTTACTGGATAATACTTCTATCGGATCAAGGTAGTTGAATCCGGATCTAATAAGGATTCTGGGCAGAACACTCCTAATAGGAGTAGAAAGTAGCCAAGTGAATCCTTATAAATACCCAAGTAACAATGAAGGTCAGGTACAACACTTTTACCCTACTAAATATTTGACCTCCATTGTTAGCGTACCTTGAGCTTGTTACTTACTCTTACACCCGAGGAGTCTCCACACGGCCCAAGCCGTTGGGACTTTTGTGCAGGTACACGCGCGGAGAGTGGATTGGACGCGCGGACAAAATCAAGCGTTAACATTGGCGTTAGAAGGAGGGCATTTTAGTAGAAAATTGCTTTGGTGATCAAAACAAATCCACATGGAAAATTCACAGCGAAGCAATCATGGTTCACACGGACCAGTGCAATCTCGGCCACATCGGGAGACGTCAGTCGAACGGGGACAACGCCTTCAGCAGATCCTTGATCGAAAGAAAGCTCTGGACGTCCAGCAAGAAGAGCTTGACAGGCAGTACATGGAATTGAACGAAGCTGGGCAACAGTTGTTGAGCGAGAATGGTTCGGCCTCTCGCTCCACTCCCCGCCGACGAAGAGATGATCGACCCCAAAGGCGACATCGAGATGACAACCAGGCCCAGTCTGAATCCATCTTTACGAGGGACTTGAGAAAGAGAGCCCGGTCACCATCTAGACGAGATCGTCGTGAGGGTCCTCGGCGAAGCCCTGAAAAAAGTCATACTGGGGAGTCGTTCCCCCGAAGGGCTGTGGAACAACCGTCAGGGACCAAGAAGCCTCGGGCCACCCCTTTCACCCGAGACTTAGCCAACGCGAAGATCGATAGAAAGAATAAGGTCCCCTCAAATCTGGAGATGTACGATGGAACCGGAGATCCCCATGATCATACATTCACTTTCGAACAGGCTATGCTCTTTCATGGTCATGATGAAGCGGCCATGTGCCATTTATTCTTATCTACCCTGAAGAAGACTGCTCGAGAGTGGGTTGTCTCCCTACCATCAGCATCCGTGCGCTCGTGGGATGATCTGCAACAACAGTTCCACACCCGCTTCGGCAGCAACAAGAGGCGGGCTAAGATGATCACATCCCTGATGTAGGTTAAACAGAGACCGAATGAGACGCTTCGGCAGTATATAAAGAGATTCCGGGAGGCTGTATCTGAGATCAACGATATAGATCCGAAGCAGGTGATCCACTTTTTGACCATGGGATTGAACGTGGATAAGTCTAGCAGGTTGATCGAGGAAATCATCTCGAAGGCACCCGAATCCCTACCAGAGGCATATGACAAAGTCGATAAGTTCGTTGAGTTGGAAGAGGCGCTCGCTAACCTTCGGGGCACCTCGAAAAATACAGGTGATTTTCACCAGAGAGACCCCCGAGGAAACGACGCCGATAAGAAGTACAACGATAACGACAAGGGGAACAACAAGAAAGATTCCCAAGATAATCGGCAAAAGAAGAATAATGGTTCGAGAGACCGAGGTAACAGGGATAATGATAAGGACTACACTCCCTTAACCTTGAGTAGAGCCGTTATCATTAAGGAAATTAAGGACCAGCCTTTCTATGAAAAGCCCCCGAGGATCAGAGTTTTTGCCAGACAAAAGGAAGGGGACAAATATTGCGACTACCATGAAGCCAAGGGGCATGACACTGAAGATTGCTACCAGTTGAAGGATTTCCTAGAAAGGCAAGTCCGGAGGGGTAACCTGGATTGCTATGTGGCAGATCGATACAAACCAAGTGCTTTCGATCGGATAGCACCACCACCTCCATCATCGGGAACAGCCCGAGGAGTTGTCGACGTTATCTCAGGAGGCCCAATATCAGCTCTGTCTAACCGGAAGAGGAAGGCCTTCGCTAGAGAGGTCCATCAATTGTCTGGGCAGCCCAAGACTTCTCCGACCGAGCCCATTACCTTCTCCGATGATGATTACCCCCCGGGAATAGTCATGCCACACCAAGATGCATTGGTCATCACGGCCCAGGTTGGAACTATGGATCTGAAACGCATGCTGGTGGATAACGGAAGTTCAGTGGACGTGCTCTACAGCCACGCCTACAATCGGCTGGATCTGGGGGGAAGGAAGTTGGAGATCTGCAATGAGTCCCCGCTGTATGGCTTCGGGAACAACCCAGTCCGAATAGCAGGGACGATAGAATTACCAGCGATCTTCGGCACGGCTCCCAAACAGGCTTCCATCATGATAAGGTTTTATGTGGTCCAGGTGGAAAGCAACTACAATGCTATTCTCGGGAGAACAACTTTGGCGGCTTTAAAGGCAGTTACCTCAATTCCGCATCTGAAGATGAAGTTTCCGACCGAGAATGGGATTGGTGAAGTGACTGGTGATCAGGATTTGTCTAGAAGGTGCTATCTCCAGACTATCCAGGCGACTTCTGTGGGGGTGAGTAAGCAAAAAACTACGATGAAAATTGAGCTAGAACCTTTTACAGAAGGAGGCTCTGAGCCGATAGCTACGCCTGCTGAAGAAACCGGAGAGATTCCATTGCTTCGGGAGGACAGCGCCAAGACAATACAGATCGGTACCGGTTTGGAAACGGGCGTCAGAACCAGACTCATCGAGCTGGTGAAAGAGTACTCAGACATATTTGCGTGGACGCCAGCTGACATGCCGGGAATAAATAGGGATGTGGCCGAACATAAATTAAGTGTCAACCCCAGCCACAAGCCCGTCAAACAGAAGAGGCGTAATATTGCTCCCGAGAGACAAAAGGTGATAGATGAAGAGATCGAAAAGTTATTGGCTGCCAACTTCATTTATGAAATAACTTATCCGGAATGGCTTGCCAACGTGGTGCTGGTGAAGAAGCATAACGGGAAGTGGAGGATGTGTGTAGACTACACGGATCTTAATAAAGCATGCCCGAAAGATTATTATCCTCTCCCGAACATCGATCAACTAATCGATTCCACTGCGGGACACACTTTAATGAGCTTCTTGGATGCTTTTTCCGGGTATAATCAGATTGCCATGTACAAACCAGACATCCCGAAGACATCCTTCATCACTCACCGAGCAATCTACGCCTACAAGGTTATGTCGTTCGGTCTGATCAATGCTGGGGCAACTTATCAAAGAATGATGAATAAAGTGTTCAGAGATCAAATCGGCAGAAATATGGAAGTTTATGTGGATGATATGATCGTACGAAGCATGGGAGACGAAGACCACTTGTCAGATCTAGAAGAGTGCTTTCGGAACGTCAGAATCCATAATATGAGACTTAATCCCGCCAAGTGCACTTTTGGACTCGGGTCCGGTAAATTCCTGGGATACATGGTTAGCCGACGAGGGATAGAAGCTAATCCCGAAAAAATATCGGCCATCCTCGAGATGCAATCCCCAAGGAGTTTCAAAGATGTTCAAAGATTAACAGGGAGACTCGCTGCCCTTCGAAGGTTCGTGGCCCGATCAGCAGAGAAATGTCTGCCATTCTTCAATACTCTAAAAGGGGCTCAGAACCAGAAGACGTTCGTTTGGACGGAAGAGTGTTAGCTTGCCTTTGAACAGATCAAGCATTATATCTCTTCTCCTCCTATCCTCAGTAAAGCTCTTCCCGAGGAGAACCTACAGTTGTATCTATCGGCAACACAGTTTGCGGTCGGGTCAGCTTTGATAAGGGAGGACACACAAGGTCAGAAACCAGTCTACTACGTAAGCCATGCTCTTCGAGATGCCGAGACCCGATATCCGAACATAGAGAAGTTGGCTTACGCGTTGGTTATTTCTAGCCGGAAACTTCGGCATTACTTTCAGGGAAGAACCATCACAGTATTTACAGATCAACCCCTTCGGAAAGTATTGTACCGTCCCGAGTTTTCGGGGAGACTAGCAGCGTGGGCTGTGGAGCTAAGTCAGTTCAATATAGACTTTCGGCCTCGAACAGCAATTAAGGCGCAGGCTCTGGCGGATTTCATTGTTGAGTGTTCTTTCCCTGAGGAGAAGGAAGAAGAGACAGTTGAATTATCAAATCCGACTACAGACTCGGCATGGACATTATTTGTAGACGGATCTAGCGTCGGACCTCGCAGCGGGGCTGGGGTGATTCTTACATCCCCCGAAGGATTCAGGATCCAACAATCTATTCGCTTCGGGTTCACAGCTACCAACAACATTGCCGAATATGAAGCACTTATAGCAGGTCTAAGGTTGGCCCGAAGCCTGGAGGTAAAAAACCTGATGATATACAGCGACTCCCAACTCGTGGTAAAACAGGTATTGGGGGAATATGAAGCCAGGGAACCACATCTTCAGGCATATCTACAGCTGGTACAGACGCTCCTCGAACACTTCCCTAAGTATCAAATTATTGGGGTAGTCAGAGCAGACAACACCATGGCTGACGCCCTCTCGAAGCTTGCTACAACTGACCAGGGAGAAATGGAAGGATCTGTCTACCTTGAAACCCTTCAGGAACCGAGCACAACGGTTCAGACAGTAATGGATATTGAATCCGAGGATTCCTGGATGACCCCCATAGTCAAGTTTCTGAAAACCGATGAGCTGCCCGATGACCGAACATTGGCCCGACGGATCAAATTCAAAGCCACAAAGTACTGTCTCATTGAGGATACACTGTACAGGAGATCCTATTCGTCGCCCCTACTTCGATGTCTCGGTCCCAGAGAATCAGATTACGCTCTTCGAGAAGTCCATGAAGGGATATGTGGGGATCACGTTGGAGCAAAGACGTTGGCACATAAAATTTTGCGACAAGGATATTTCTGGCCGACCATGCTTCAGGACGCCAAAGACTTCGTCAAAAAATGCCACAAATGCCAATTGTTCGCTTCGGTACCACACCAACCTCCCGAAGAGCTAACTCCTATATTATCTCCCATCCCTTTCGCAGTTTGGGGAATAGATATTCTCGGGCCGCTTCCTCAGGGTAAGGGTCAGGTAAAATTTGTTATTGTGGCCATAGATTACTTCACCAAATGGGTCGAAGCCAAACCACTAGCAAAAATCACGGAGAAGACATGTCTTCAATTCTTTAAAGAACAGGTGGTTTATCGGTTCGGGATCCCTAAAGTCCTAGTCTCTGATAATGGTCTTCAGTTCGTGGGGAAAGAGTTCGAAGGTTTTCTGACAGAACTGAATATTCAACACCGACGAACTTCTGTGGCCCATCCTCAAGCAAATGGACAGGTTGAGGTGACAAACAGGCTCTTGTTGAACGGTATCAAACGAAGACTCGAAGACGCCAAAGGAGCCTGGCCCGAAGAACTCCTGCATGTCCTATGGGCCTACCGAACAACTCCTCGAACCACAACCGGAGAAACACCCTTCAAGCTTTCTTATGGGACCGAAGCCTTGATACCTATTGAGATTGGAATACCTTCCTCCCGAGTCCAAAACTTCGACGAAATTCTCAATAGCGAGGGGCTTCGGGAAAATCTAGACCTATTGGAGGAAGAACGTGATACCGTGGTTCTCAGATTGGCTACCTATCAGCAACGAACAGCTCGGCATTTCAACAAAAATGTTAAGGAAAGGACGTTCAAGGCAGGTGACTTGGTTCTTCGGCAGGCCGAGGCGTCTATACCTCGGGAAACGGGAAAGTTAATGCCTACATGGGAAGGACCGTATAAGATTGTTGAAATATTGGGATCGGGAACCTATAAATTGCAACATATGGATGGAAAGGAAGTCTCGAACACATGGCATGCAGCTCGGCTCCGAAGATATCATCAGTGACACTATGTACTTAGTTTCTTTTTGAGGCTCAAATGTTGGTCAATATTGATTATCTTTTCGAGATTAATGAGAATTCTTCTGTTTTATCTTTGCCTGCTGTTTTTACATACACTTTGATACATCGATTAACATTATTAGCAATTTCCTAATAAAGTTAATGGGGAGAAGAGATGTAGAGCAGCTATGAACATTGATAAATAAGAATAACTCAAGAGAAGAGATAAGATAGAATATTTACACAACTCATCAAAAGAACTAACTTTCAGTACAGAATATTCATATTACAAAGAGTTTGTTGAAATTACATATTAGGAAATTACAAAATCAGTCTTCGGGAATAACAATCCCCAGTGCATCAGGATCATGACCCTTTCCCCGCACAAGTTCTCGGGCAAACTCAAAGCCGTCATTGAACTCGTTCACCACCGCATCCTGGACATCTTCGTGGAATTGATCGGAGACCTTGTAGTCCTCGATCACCTTTTGCCGAAGACTTGGGGCCAGAACACTCGGCGACGCGGGGTCAATAGGACCTTTCAGCCAATCTGCTTCCTTCGCAGCCCAACCGTCAACGATCATCTGGACATTGTCCTTTAGATTGCGCATCTGGTCGGTTTGCAAGCGGATCACCTCGTCCGATTGGCTGATTTGTTCAGTTTGCCTCCGGAGAAGAGCTTCGAGCTCCCGGATCTTCCCCTCGGCAGCATCGGCTCGCTTTGTAGCAGCCTCAGTTTGTTTGGAAGCCCTCTCGGCCCGGGTCTCGGCATATTCTGCCCGATTCCTCAGATCGGCGAGCTCCTGATCAGTCTTCACCTTCTCCGACCGAATCACTTCATAATCAGCTTTCATGGCATGAAAGCTAGCGTGTTGTTGGTGGAGTTGGTCTCGGACCTTCTGGTGTTTATCCTTCGCCGCATCACACTCCTCGGTGGACTTCTTCAGCTCGTGCTCCAAGCTCTTAACTTGGCCAGAAACTTCAAGCAGAAGATCGTTTCCCTGTATAGTAACGATTCAGGAGTTAGGATACGACAGACAAAGCAATTAGGGGTAATACTTAAAAAACACTTGTGTACCTTGGTGTGGTGAGCGAACAACCTCTCCATCAAGACCTTCAGACCCCCCTGACTAGCCTCTGCTGCGTCAAGAATGATCGGGACAGAGTCCAAGGCCCCGACAGAAGTTCCCACTCCTTCCGCCCCTAGTTGTTCAGTGGCAGGAGGGGGAGGAGTGGACTCTACTTACTTCTTCTTCTTCCTCACCAGAACCCCTTCTTCGGGGTGAGGAGATTCGGCATCAAAAGAAGCTGTTGCGACCAGCTCCTTCGGGGCAACACTGGCTGATCCCCCGGTAGTAGAAGAAGGCTCGATCGGGACCATTTGGATAGGTCCTTCTCTCACCTCAACTGAGGAGTGACGCACCAGCCTCCTCTTTTTGGGCTTGGGCTCGGCAGCTCTCGCTGACTCCGGGGTCGGGCCCGGTCCAGTTGCTCCCTCGGTAGCTCCCTCGGGCAAGGTTAATACTTTGCTGCCTGAGGATTTCTTCTGGCGTGCCAGCCTTAGCTTTTCAGCACCTGACAGCTTTGTCCTCGGCACACCAGCTGCCTCAAGGATGACCTCGTTATCAGCAGTCCTTCCGGAGTCAGCCACTGCACAAAAGATACAATCAATCAGTATGTTATCAATTCGATAATAATTTGCATTCGGGAAATTTAAATGGACTTACAGCCATGATCATGTAACCAGTCTTGGTCATTCAAAAGAAGCCGGTTCCACTTCACCGATGGTCGCTTGGGATACAAAACCTCGAACTCCTCCAACCTTCTTCGGGTAATCTGATTCGGGTTTAATTGGTCTTTGTTCGGGTTAGACCAAGGTCCTACCAACTCAGTGTCCGGCCCCTTGATGAGGAACCAATCCCCATGACATCCCTTGTTACTGGATGGGGTATCCATTAGGGTATCTCTACCCGGATTCTTGATTATTTGATAAAAACCCTTCTCCTTACAGGCGGAGAGGGAAAAGAATTGAAAGAAGAAGTCAAGCTTCGGGGTTATGCTCTCGGACGAGCAGAAAGCTATGAAACTATTTAAGTGAATGAAAGAATTTGGGGATAATTGATTCAAACTAAGTCCTACTGTATGAAGAAGTTCTACGACGAAAGGGCGGAGTGGAAAACGCACCCCGAAGAGAAGCAACTGGCGGTGAATCGGAATCCACCCCCCTTCGGGTTGCCAGTATACCTTTTCTTCACCCTCGGGTCTCCTAATTTCATACGATTCTGGAATATAGAATTCCGTCATCAACAGATCAAAAAAGGGATTCTTGATAGAAGAAGGAATGTTGGCTACTCTATACTCTAAAGAAAGATACTTAGTCCTATTGTACTCTTCTATATCTCTCATGCGTTCTATTATTACCGGTTTCCATGGCTGACCTTCTGGAATTCCGGCCCTAGCAATAGTAATCTCATCTTCACCATGGGAAGATGAAGCCTGATTCCCATCACCCCCAGCCATCGAGAAGAGAAAAGAAAGAAAGTGATTAACTTACTTGAAGACGTTCGAGGAAGAGGATGGACGATCGATCCTAAAGCAGAAAAGCAAGAAGACGAGGTCTCTGGAAAGTTACTTCTCTCTCTGTGAAAACGAATGCGCTGGTAAGAAATGACGGCTAGGTTAATTTTCTCTATAAAAGTGGGTATCCAATGGCCGAAATTGATCCTATCCGACGGACGAGGTCAGAGGCGGGAGAAGTTATTGCTGATGAGCTATAGTGCCAAACAGCTGTAACACTTCGAATTTCAAAAAATGACTGTTAGGCTGCTTGCACTGGGCTATCACTGTTGGGCTTCGAAATACAAAGATTGGGCCCAAATACACATTTGTGAGCGGGGCTTACCCATCAGCGAAGCCCAATGTCGTGACCAGATTCTCCGTCCTCGGGACAACATTTCTAGGGATCCCAAAGAACTCCCCCCCTCGGCTCTTATGCTGTCGAGCACCCGAGGGGCATTATCCTTGGTTTGACGCCCTCGAGAGTCCCTATCTTCGGGCTAGCACTTGAAGACACTTGGAGGAGAGGTATCCTCGGTCTGACACCTTCGGGTTCCCGAGAGCATTTATCCTATTTCCTTGTTATAAATTTCCGGATGATCAAATCCTCTGACTCACTCCCCCAGTACATATCATATACTAAGGGAGTAGGGGGCAATGTTCGGATATAAATCCTAACAGGCTGGATTGGGCTTCTTATGTTGGGCTCGGCCCAAAGGCCAATCACACCTAGCGGATTCTATGAGGACTCTCCAGTCCGAAATGGCTTGGGCCAGTATCCAAGGCCCTTGTGGTTCCTTACTGGATAATACTTCTATCGGATCAAGGTAGTTGAATCCGGGTCTAATAAGGATTCTGGGCAGAACACTCCTAATAGGAGTAGAAAGTAGCCAAGTGAATCCTTATAAATACCCAAGTAACAATGAAGGTCAGGTACAACACTTTTACCCTACTAAATATTTGACCTCCATTGTTAGCGTACCTTGAGCTTGTTACTTACTCTTACACCCGAGGAGTCTCCACACGGCCCAAGCCGTTGGGACTTTTGTGCAGGTACACGCGCGGAGAGTGGATTGGACGCGCGGACAAAATCAAGCGTTAACATGTATAAAACATCGCTTCAAAAAGTGGCGCACCATTTGATTCATGCATGTGGTGCAGTGCAGTACGGCTCACTAACAAATACAATAGAACCTTTATAAATTAATACTCAATAAATTAATAATGTTTCTAAAATAATATTTATTCTCAGTCCCGACTTGGGCCAATGGGATAAATTAATAATTTCGATAAAATAATAAAATAATAATTTTTAAAAAGACCCTTATATAAATATATGGTCCTATCAAAATCATAAATTAATATTTTTTTTAAATTACAAATATATCTAGGGTAATCTTGTAAAATATGACTCTACTCGTTTGTTTTGTCTTGAAATTTAAATCTAATTGAATTTCATCCTTAATTTTTCTCATTGCGTCCAAAAGTTCAAGTGTTACATTCTTGAATTGTAATAAAAACTTGTGAAAAATTATTGACGCTATGAGTACTTTCTTTCACGTTATTGGCTCCAAAGGTATTGTATCATCCTCAGCTTCATCTAGGGTGATCTCTCTTAAACTCGCATAATTTCTTGCATATTTGATCTGTCATGGTGGATTTATGGACACCTTTTAGATGAGAAGTCATTGTTGAATATGATTTGAAAAAATTTTGTTGATGTTTATATAGTAGTTCTCTTTATCATCATACATGAAATGTATTACATTATAGTATAATGAACTTATATATATACAAATTAATTAAACTTAATGTGAATATAATTTTTTTTTAAAAATAAAATCTGAATGTAATTTGAAACATGGATACAATGAGCATTATTTAATTATTAAAAATAATTAATATCACTTGCAATGAATTCTATTATTACATTAATTCAATAAGTATGATCCATTGCATCAAAAAAAAGTATGATATAACCATCAATAAAATGCAATAATTTTAATGTAATTAAATTTATGTTCACTGAATAGAAAAACACTTTTTTAAATTAATAAATTATTAATTTATCGATTAAATAATAACTCTCTAAATTAATATAAAAAAATTCAGTCCCAATAATATTAATTTATAGAAGTTCTACTGTATTACTACCGCAACCCCTTCGATTTATTTTTTTGACTTAAAACTACACCGACCAAATCATCGTTTGGTTGGGTTAAAAATTGTACAATTCGATACTATTTGACCGATTTCTTTTGGCTCAAATCGTCATCATTAGTTTCAAAATGTAAGAAATATTTAATTTTTTAAAATTAATTTAAATATACAAAATTAATATAAATTTATTTTAATTTAATATTTATAAATTACATAAAAAGTAATAATAATTATAGAATCTACTATTTTTAATATTAATATAACCAAGATTGTTTTGAGTTCAAAATTGCTCTTATATTTAGAAGAGATGATTAGAGTAATTTATTACTTAAGGATAGCTTAAGCTTATCCATTATATCTACGGAACCAATAGTTTTGTGAAATTTAAGCTATTTATTTAGTTGGAGAAAATATAATAAATAACACTATTCACTCTTCAAAACAATTAATTTCAGTAGGTTAATATGTATATAACTTCTCTCTATTCTCTTTAGAGTTCTTATTTATTCTCTTTATTAATTTACTCAATTATAAAACTTAAGCATACCCCCTAAGCTTTTGTGACTTAGATAAATTAAACTAAGATATCTATTTTTTTATCAATAATATTTTAGTGTCTAAAAAATAAATACAAATAATAATTGTGATGAGGTGAATTTTCAAAAAAAATTAATACATTCTTCTGTGCATGTGCATAATTTTAATATGAATTACAACGATAAATAAAATAAAGTCTTAAATAATAAAATAAAAAATTTCGTTTAATTATTATTTGTTCTTCTATATACACATGATGGGTTTCTACAAATTGATAGAGGATAGAGAAAGATAAAAAAACAAATTATTATCTTATTATAGAGGAAATATATAAAAAGTTTTGACTCGTTTTTCTCAATTATAAACAAAGTACAAATTAAATATTAATAAATTAATTTACTTAATTAAGATATGTACTAATTCAATAATAAACTTTGTTTTACTTATGATTCGGTCATTATTTCAAAATTTTACTCAATAGTAGTGCTTTTATTTTTTTTTATTTTTTTTATTATTAATTTTTATAAAATTGTGAAAAACAGAAGATAATCGAATACAAAAAACGTGTTGAAGGTGAGAATGACGATAAAAATAGTCTCTCCACATCCTTCCCCTTATTTTATAAATAAAAATTAACCCCCACAATTCCTTCTTTCTTTAATACGTTGAATGTGTTAAAACCAGTAGTACTTTGAATGTGTTAAATCCCAGTATTATGAAGTCAAATTGCAAGAACCGAGTCTAACAATTTTTCACTTTAAGAAATGGAGTGAAAATTTCACAATCGTATTCTTAAAATAAGCCTCAAGCTTAACATGACCAAAATCCAACACGACGAGCGCCTCTTAAGAAACATAAACACTGATTTGTAAAGAAGAAGAAGAAGAAGAAATAACTTGACAAAGGAAAAACCATCAGATTTTAATGGCAGCAGATGGAAAATAAAAAGAGAATTGAAATGTAACAGAAGAGCCAAACTTGCAGAACCATATGAAAAGTGGAAAGCAAGCATTAAACCTCTGCCATTCTATTCTATGTCAGGGAGGAGAGCTAGTGAGAATAGCAATCCGATTGATCAGATGCCATGCCGCTTTCAACTCTCTCCCCCAAATGTGCCTGCTCCAAACCCTAACCCTTCCTTTTATAGCATCAACTTATTGTACTTTCCACATCTGCCCTTCACTTTTTGTTTCAAAATTAAAAATATGTTTTCAAAATAATTTATATTTCTAAATGTATTAATAATGCTCGTGCAACATTAGAAAATAGAAATGATAATAGCCTTAAGAAGGTATAAGGAGAATTTTACCACTTTATAATTTTAACGTTAAAAGTGTCTTTAATTTTAAAACAGATTAAAAAGAAAAATAAATATCTAGTTTTACAGATGAGAGATTGTTATATTTTGAATTTAAATTAAATTTATACAATTCGAACTAAAGTAATAAGAATTTTACTTTTAAAAGTAATTATGGTCAATAGAATTAATTTTTAATTACTATACAATGATTATAGTTGTTTATATTAAAATTTAATAAATTTGATACATTTAAATTTTGCAAATTTAACTTAAAAGGTCAAAATTCATTATCTGCACCTTTTTACGTTTGTGGGTCACACTGTCACAGTTTGAATCTCGTGCGAGTCTATATTTCCTACTTATTGTGATTTTTTTTTTTTGAAACGATAACTTTTAAAAATAATTTATGTTTTTAGATATTTCATTAATATTAATTAAAAATGGGTAACAGTAATTGTAGAATTTTAAAAATGATGATAAAAAGATGAACTTTAAAAAAATAAAACTTTAAAAAAAATAAAAAGTTAACCACCTCAAAAAATCCCAACCAAGCCAAATCCTGTATAACTTTCAACAAACTGTATTCTCATCTCATTAGAGCTTCATGCAGCATAAAAGGATTACATATAAATATAGAATATACACACCCCTGACACCCTAATATACAGTAACTAAATGTATGCCTGCCTTCACAATTTCTGATCGGCAGTGTCATAATTTACAACTCCTCAAGCAATGTGATTGTCAACTCTTTCACACAAATGAACTCACCAAGCAAGCTCATAAAAAATAATGGGGGAAACTATATAGCATAAAATAAAATACATCAAAATTGGAAGAAAAAGCCCCGTCTGCCGGATAAAATTGGGGACAGCTGCAAAAGGCAAACCAAAACCTGCAAGATGAATATGATATTCAAATTAGGAAGAAGGCTAAAAGATCGAGTGGTACAGCAACATTAGCAGTAAGTACTGAAGAAACAATTTTCAGAGGATAAAGGTAGGAAAAACATGGCCATCCGCCGTTCGGCAAAGATTAGCTTTTACAAAACGAAACCAGGTTTTGAGTTTTACTTATAAGTCGTGAGTGAAAATGATAAAATGGTATTAAGTGAAAATAGTGGGTGAAAGAGACAGATGACCTGACAGTTACATATAATTATGATGAGCTAAAACAGTTGAGAGTAGAAATCATTTAATAAAGATTCAGACAAAGTTTTAGACAGCTGAACCTTCTAGCTAAAGCTGAAATGGTAGCTGAAACTGAACCTTGTTCCAGAAACTATTTGGAAGAACTGAAACTGAATCTTGTTCCAGAAACTATTTGAAAGAACTGAAACTGAAATGTAAAATACGGCTTGAACTCAATAAGTCGATAGGAAAAAGCTATAAGTTGCATTTCTAGGTAAAATGTAAGATTCGGGGGGGGGGGGGGGGGGAAGAGTAGTAAAATTGATGATTGCATTAGGTAAGAGAAAAGGCATGTTGTGACCTATGAGCCAAATGAGAAGTACAGGCCTGTCTAGCTAATGGTAAGAAACAATTTTGGATCAACTACCCTAAGATGTGGAATGGCGTAGAATCTGGAGGTAAACAAAAAAAAAATACCATATTTTAGAAGTTAAAGGGCATCATCCCTCATGGGCCAAAATCCAAATTATTTTCAGATTCAATTTTCACAATTAGTTAATATCGTTACATGCATACCTGGGTGAGAACAATCTTCATCTTGCCAACCACTCCCACCTTGCATAATGAACAATACTATTGAAGAACGATCTCATTTGTGAAAAATAAATAAATATAGAGAGCATTGCCCTGCTGCTGAGCTTGATCACATGTCAACTATTCGGTGCAATTGCAGCTAGCGCATTAGCATGTGTAGGTGATAGGTTTCCTAGAAGGGGTTGCATCTGATTCCCGTACAAAGATATCAGATGTGAGAAGGCTCTGCCAATTTGAGCTTTAACTTCAGGAGTTTCGACAGGTGAGATGGCAACTTGAGCAAACAGATTGACTAAATCCGGAACTAGAGCCAGCATCTGCTTTGCAGTTGAGAAGAGGAAACAATGGATATGTCAGCAAACTTTCAAGGAAAAGAAAGTCAAAACTCTTAACGAGAAAACAACAAACAATATACAGTGTCCAACAAATAAAAGATAGAGATGGAGATTTCAGCTGGTCTCACTTCAAAGAGCAAATGAATCTGTACCTGGGAATTAGATGATAAAACAAGATTACAGACACAGCTGTAGACAGCCATTGATTCTTCGTGATCTTCTTTCAGAGGAAGAACTTTCAAGAAAACAGGAAGGACCTAAACAAAGAATAAATAAGATTAAAAGAGTTGAAAGAATACTTAATAACCTCACAATAGGCTAGCATCTCAACCTGATTCAATGGGACGGACTCAGGGTGAACCATAATCATCCTTGCCACCGCACCAGCAGCATTGTCCCTTACTGCATCATCTGGCTCAGACTCCCCAAACAATGGGTAAAGGCCACGTAAGACGTCACCATAGTATCTGCCAGGGAGGATGAGAAAAGGAAAAAGAACATTGTAAAATAGAAGCCGCAACCACAGCAACTAAAAGCTACCAACTTTTTAAGAAAAACAAATGGGTATAAACAAGTAATGCCCTACCAACCCAATAGCCCCATCCACGAGAGAAAAGAAACAGATGTATCAGAAATCAGAAAAGAAGAAAATGAGTAAAAGAGGATAAAAGTTTATCCAAGTAGAAATATACTTCAAAGCGGAGACACCACCATTTTTGCACAATTCTCCAACGCAAAAAGCAGCATTCCGCCTATTAGTTGCATCTGGTGATGCTAATTCTTTAAGTGCCAACGGCATTAGAGCCTGAAACATGATTTCCAAGTCATTATTAACAGTGCATACTGTAAAGACCATTATATAACTAACACATGACCAAAAGGATTTAAAATCTCAATAATTACATCAATATAGCCACCAATTGGAGCACCCATATCCCTAGCAACTTCTGCAAGGCATGCAACCACCATAGTTCGATCTTGCGATGGGCGTGAAGCTTTCTACAATTTCCAAACATAAAACAAGTGAGATCTCAAAAATAGGAACTGATAAGCATTAAAACAGTATGCTGTAATACCACAAGGCAAAGTTGCTAACCCACCGCGAATTTCATCAAAGGTTCAAATAACTTCGAAAATATTGGTGCAAAATGAGAACCCATGGCTTTCGCAAATGCAGGAAGGAGGTCAGAAACTGCATCCATGAGTACTTCATCATGTTCGGCATCGTCATCATCAATTTCGCTATCAGATTCCGCTACCTGACAAGCTGAGTTCTCCTGGAGCAAGAGCAGAGTTGCCTCAACAAGTCTAGGCATATCTATAATCCAATCACAGGGAAAATTAGAGGGAACGTACTATTATATTTTACACCAGCACAATTATTTCCAATATTGAGAGAAATATCAAAATAGATCCCTACTTACAAGGCTCAACTGTAAGGTATCCAAGATCCTTTATAATGTCAGCTGTGCTCATACAAGCTTGAGCAACAACCTCCTTATCATCATCCTCGGTCATTGTCTTGATATAAATGTTCATCACAGAGTCTGGAAAATGACCAAAATAGTTTTATCATTAATTCCTCAGACAATCAGGATAGAGCCAGATGATATAACAACCATTATTGAGTCATGATTTTACCAAGAACTTCTTTTATCTTTGCTGCGCCCTCCTGCTAAGGAATGAGAAAATTTTGACCATACCTTATATATTAGTAGCATATCTAGTTGGCAGAACTACAATTAGTGATTCATAAAACAAAATACATAGGAAGCTTAAAATTCAAGAGCCTCAAATGGAAAACTAAGTAAAGTGTTATTAACATAGATCATTTTAAAATGAAGCACACTGCCAAGCAAGGTGTTGAAGCTTGATCAGATTGACCATTAGGATGCATTTGTAACACTACTTACCCATACCACAACTCACCCACCAGTCACGCCCTCTCCTCTTCCCCCAAAAAATATTGCACACTAACACCAACACATAGTAGATAATAGTAAAATATTAAGGGTAGGTGCATACTCACATAATGACCTTGAAAGACTGCTTGTGCAGCTGTCAAAATATCTGCCACCACAGAACAATTGAGTATGAGTGCTGAACAAGTATCATATACCATACAATAAATTACTTGATACCAAGTATGAAAGTATATGTGAGTTTTACAAAACAATTAGAAATACAGAGAAGGAATTGAAGACTGAATAAAGACAGATGTTAACCAGGCAAAGGAGAAGCTTTACTACTTTTTAGAGTGAAAGATGCTATCAATCTGGTTAATTAATCTCAGGAACTATCTCAGATAATTATAACATTTTTTGAAGGAGATGTGTAGACAGATGAGGCATAACATGGTTAGGCAAAAACCGCTAAAGTCAAAAGTTGTACGACAAAATGCCATGTGGCAACTCTTGCATGTGCAAGTAGTATGCAGAGAGTTTAGTCAAAAGTCGAACGACAAAATGCCATGTGGCAACTCTTGCATGTGCAAGTAGTATGCAGAGAGTTTCTCGGTTATTTCTAATAACAGACAGATCTTTGGCAAGACGCGAATGCCTTGCGAAACTTCACGAGATCTACAGTGAGGAAGAATGCACCATACAAGTCATAGTGGCCTCTTCCTAATAAACAAAAATTATGGGGACATTTTCAAAATATGAGAGCCTAAACAACGTCAACTGCCAAAAGTGCCGTGTCAGTACTTAGCACATTAGTAAATTATTATACATGTTCGGATATATATATTTTTTTACGCAAGCAAGCAGTAGGTGTGAGAACATTGGACAAATCAGACAATCATGCCACGGAGAAGATAAAGATATAATAACCTTTTAATTTATTCTCGCACAATAAAATAATGCAATTCTGATACATATCTTTGAAATTATGAAGCTGACCTAGCAGTTGGGGAATGACATTGTGAAATGAATTTTAAAGAGACCTGAGAGCGAGTAATCCAGAAACAGTTTTATTCAAATGGCCAACATTTGCAGCCACTTTTGTGACCCAGCCAAGCAAATAACTAAATCCCTTCCATTTATGGAATCCCAAAATGAAACCAGCCCCACTAGGCGATGGGACACCCTAGCAGTAGAGAAGAAATTGGTGATTAAATAGCATTAGCATCAAAACTACCTTTTTTCTGTGATAGTAATATTTTTTCCGATTCGTTTCCTTCTTTAAATATTTTTAGGTCCTTTTGTCACAGGAGTGAACAAGGAGTCTGATCCAAGATTAGAATGTGTCCACACACAAGAACTGATGCACAACACAATAAATTAAGCTACAAGAATTTATTGTTACTCACGTTTCAAAGCCGTAATGGACTGAAGACGAACATCCTCATGAAAATAGCTAGAATGTCTAACCAATATTTTCAGCGACTCTTCCAAATATCTTAAAATAGTCGAGGAATCTAAACAGTGAAAAGTAATTTCTATAATTGAAAGGTTTAATATAACCACAAAGGATACGGCGCATAGGCACTCTTTGTATGCAGAGCAAATAGTCCAAGGGCTTGAGTTGCGGCTGCCTTCTCATCCAATACCCCAGTTCTTATACTGATATTGCGCACCCTAGGTTCATCATGAGCTTCGTCATCAGATGAAACTCCGCCAAATCCATTAATGTTGTCATCCTCATCGGAGTCATTGATATCCACAGCAGAGCCGTCATCAAGATTGCAGGAGGAAAATGCCAAAGGAACGGTATGGGGAAGGTACTGTTTTCAAATTATGGTGCCAAGCATATAAATAAAAATACAAAACATATTGCTTACAAACTTAACAAGGACAAGAAGACAGGCATACCTGAGTAAATCCATCATCCAGAATTTCAGCCACATTACTAAAGAACCCATGAGTATACTCCCGAAGCTCACTGAACTCCAACCCAAATCCCTGATATGTTAACTTCCGTAAGTCCAATACTCACAAACAGTGTTAAAATTTCCAGTTAGAAACAAACAGATAAAATTATTTACAGAAATTGCAGCTTCAATAAAAGGTGGTAGAATTGGTTCCATCCTTGTTCTTCCAACGCACATTGCAACAATTCCAACCAATTCAGTAGCCCTTGCTCGTGAACAGAGGTCCTCATCGTTTGTGAGTACCATGAAATGTTTCATCAACTCTAAAACCTTTTCAGCATATGGAATAAATGCTTGCTCTGCAGCAGATGCAACTGAACCGATTGCAGACTGCAGTAACAGCATGAAGACCAATTGGAAAGGAAGAAAATAACAAACTAATGATGTAAGATGCCAAGTTTTTGGAGCATGAAACTACATTATTACCATACAGGTCTCCTGCAAATTACGAGGGCTACTTTGGAGGGCATTGAGTAGTTTCCCCATCAAAGGATCAAGAAAAGGAAGGATTTCCTCACCCATGTTCTCACAAAATGACGCCAATGCATAGTATGACTTTTCCTGCGAAGAATATACGAGTACGACTTCTATAAAACCCAAGAATAAAACTTATTCCAGAATTGATCTCTTCACCTATATACATGTACCTTAACTTCATTGGATGCATCCTCCAAAGCATTCAAAAGGCAAGGAAGAACACTTTCATAGTGAGATACAATCTCAGGCTGCAGATACTCAGCAAATTGACCCATAGCAAAAGATGCAGCCCCTCTTACCATTTGTTCAGAATCTCCTAAAGCTCCCAAGACAATAAGAAGAATTTGTTCTAACTTATCTTTCATCAAGTCCAAACAACCCTCTGAAATTATTCCCAAAGATGTAACTGAAGCCTCACGAAACTTCGGGTTAACATTCTTACTACTTAAAGAAGCAAATTCAAATACAGGTGCGAACACGTGCTTTGACAAGTTTAAAGCCATGGTGTCCATAACTTCCGCGGCAGCTCGGTCTGGTGCAAGATCATCATCTTCATCTCTATCAGTCGATTCTGCAAGCAGTGGGCACATAACTTGAAGAATTGGAATGATCAGCTTGTGCTTTTTAAGGGAATTGGATTTATACTTAGCAAGCCAGGAAAGAATCTGAACAGCCTGGCGTGATAAAGAAAAAGGAAACAACGTGACATTTGGGAAACCAAGAACAGTGAATAATGCTATACAACTACACAAATTACTAATGAACTTGATACCAGTGAATGCTTCTAACCTGATGACGCGTGTTGGATTCCAAATTTAGACTTGAGCAAACTTCAAGAGAGAACTGTACAATGGATCTAACTGATTCCCCAAGAAGAGGTGCAGGTGATTCAATCAGCTCATCAAATATTTCAAAAGCAATTACAGCAACATCTTCGTCACCAGAGGCAAGGCATTGCCTTGATACGTTCAAAATGCTGGGTATAAACTCTTGAAACTTAACCTGCGTGTGTATAATAGTAATGGAATTTACAGAAACCACTTAATAAAGTCACTTAAGAAATGCATAGTCTGCTAGAGAGCGGAGCTATTCAAAAAGTGATATACTATCATAAAACTGGAAGTAACAACAAATATTACTTACCACTTCAACTTCATCCTGAGTGAACTCTAGAAAAGACCCAACTGCCCTGTAAAGATGATGAAATTGCAGTGCATTCAAAATTGGGTAAGCATTCTAACACCATTACCCTTTGCACCAAAACAATAACACAAAACTTAAAAATTTTAAAACAAACACTACTTGAGTGCGGCAACTCTGACACGGGTACTAGTCTCATCTTGTAGGCACTTGAGTAGCAGAGATTGTAAATCTGCAAAATGTGGTCGAAATGAATTTCCAATTGTTTCAGTTAAGGAGCTGAAGAGTATCAATGACACCTGCATCATAAAATCAAGAGAACCCCATGTTAGCTCATTGAACAATAAACTTATATTGCAGCAAAATGGAAATATATGGCAGCCCAACTGAACAAGAGCACATCACTAGGGCACTAGCTTCCTGAAGAAGATCAATAGAGAGAAAATAGTTATGACCATAGACCATCTTTTACCGATATTGAATAACAAAGAAAACGAAATCATAAAATTGTCACTAGTAAAGAGCAATTAATAGATGCAGAGTAGTTATAACATACAGACTATAACTTATCCTCTACAATTCTATACTACAACAAAACTATTTACCAATTTCAGGAACCTTGCTTGAAAGAAATTTCATAAAAGTTTATAACAAAGAATGAAACAAGCAAAATCAGTCGATATATTCCTGATCTTTTGGTATGGTCAAAACTGATCTATAACATCATCTTTGGCCTATAAAATCAAACCAGGCCACTGTGATCACCCCATCCACTAAGATGACCATGATTTCTCCTTGCATTGGACAAAATAAGGTCAAAGACTTAGTTCTGATGTTTTACAGAAAACACTTGACTAGAGGTTATAATTATAATTGGTTAATATTTTATAGAGCAACCTTGATCTACAGTGATACTTAAGATAACCATGAAAACTCCTGTAATGCAGAAGCTTTATACACAGCACTAAAAATGCATAGAAACGTATATTGATGCACTGCAGAGGTCTGAGAGGAATATAAGTCCTCTGTGTATTGTCTCTCCAACATCTCCCTGTCTTCAGCTGTTACTCAACAACACCCTCTTCTGTCATTGGTCTCCACTGCTCCTCCTTAAATAAATGCTCATAATACAGAACAACACCTTGCCTCAGCTCCTCCTCTCTGATGATTGGCTCCCCATCAATCTCAATACTCTTAACATGATTAAACTGACTATGATAAGAACCCATTCTATTATTTAAAAAAATAAAATAAAATTATATCCCCTTCCCAAAGCCACAACGCACTCAACTTGTGTCTCCAACTGATCTCTCCCATAGGGGTGTACTTGGTCAGTTTTTTGGGGAAAAATGTGTCAAATCTTGTTGGTTTTTCTATATCTCGAACAGATCTGATTGAAATTTATAGTTTTGCAACTTCGGTGCACATTGGTTTCATCGGCCGGTTTCAATCGTGTTGGCTTGAACAAACCAATAGGTCCAATATGGTGGTACTTGGGTGGTATACCCCACTAACAGAGTAGAAGACAACAAAGGAAACAAATCCAAATTCAAATCAAATATCAAATTTAAAGCACCATATCAAATTTTCTTTACATATTCCTTCAAATCGCAACATAGATCATAAATCAACTACGCAATAAGCATATAATTGGTATATACTAAGAAATGCATCTTTTTGCCTAGAAAAAGAATAAAGATAAAGAACAAGGCAAATAAGAAATTGGAGAGAGAGTACCACAAACATGCAACACATGTTTAATCACAAGAAGTTTCTTTATTCTTGACAAACACTCACTAGGTTGCCAGTGTCAACACTACTTTTATTATGATAAGACATGCAGCACATACAACTAAAAAGATGATTGTCTTCTCCAGAGTAATATTTAATCTTATCATCCCAAAGCTTACAAGAGCAAATCACTCACTTCTCTATGATCTTCTTGTGCACTCTGACTGCATTGGAATAAGAAAGGCAACAAATCAGGCCACTCCCCCGATGGCACAGCATACTTTGCGATAATACTAACCACATTTGCACTTGCTCGCCTCACTGGTGGACTGCAAAAAAGGTCATTATACAAAATCATCATCAGTTTCTTTGAAACACCTTCATCTTCCTATTTCAAAACTTAGAGAAAACGAACCATCAATAACTTCCATGAACTCAAATGAAAAACAAGAAAAGCATGAATTCTTATCAAGCTAAACTGTGTATTAAAAGAAAATGCAAGCAAGATATATAAACTGTATGTGTGTATGCATATAGTACAAGTCTCTTGCTAGAAATGAGGTCAAAACGAATATACGAGGTAATCCCATGAACTGGGATATAAAGATTTGGGGATTTTTTCAAACTTTTATCTAAAGCATCGGTATAATTACTCCAAACACATAAGCATGAATTTGGCAATGTAGGTCGTCCAATCTTGAATTATGCTATGCTTCAAGCAGATGAACAGTTGAATATAAGCACAAAATAACAGTCACAACGACCACCACCAGTCCGGTCCGTTAAAGTGCAAACAACACATCCGATAAATCATTATCATTGAGTTTTGAGTGAGAAAAAGTGTAGGTAAAAGATGACATAACAAAAGAAAATTAATTTCTTCGCTTGTTTGAAAGTGAAATGACCAGAGAAAGGAAGAAATAAAAATTGGTGAAAGTGCCTACAACTTTCTTTCAGATTCTTTCTCCTTACGAGTGAGAAGAAATGGAGAGAAGGGAAAATCTCTTTTATTATGTGTTATTTATTAATATAATACTGAATAGCTGAAGAAGTTCTAAATAAGAACTTTTGAGTCCTATTCTTTTTACGCATCATTTATAATGTACCAAACCCACAAGAGGGTCCTAATATAGAGTGACCTACTTTTTTGTACATATGTTTCACAATATAGTCCTTTCTAAATCTAGAACAATAAAAAGCCTTAATTCTTGCGAAATTTATGATAACTATGAACTCTTATGCACTTGCATAACAATGTCCAACCTTTTCAAACAAATGCACTTTAGTTTTTCTTAAGAAAAAAGTACTCCATTATATGTTGCAGGTGAGCATATAAAGATGGAACTCATGGTTTTATTATAAAACCTCTTTTGGAAATATTTATTGTAGTAATAATTTAATATGGTGTCAATTTCTCCTTAAAACAAGACCTAAATTTACTAATTCAGCTTACTCATAAAGTAAGCAATCAAGGAAAATTTAAACATATTCAAAAAAAAATACATAAACGTTCAGCCAATCAACAAATTCCCAAAAAACAAACACAATTCAAAAGGCGCTATGATAACAAAATGCTAATTTGAGTTGCATCAAAGCTACCATTTGAATTTGCTCAATCACTAAATAATACAATTAAACATTCTCATTTTATTGGTTATCAAGTATAAATTAAGATATGAATAGAGCAAGAAAAATGAACTATAATTGAATTTACGATACCTGTGCTCGAGGGTAATGCTATCAATAAGGGACTGTTTGACGAGCTGGCGGAGCTGAGGAGTAAGCTTAGCCCAGTGGCCGGTGATCTTCTTACGGAGGAGAACGGCGGAGAGCTGCCGGACATTAGGGGTCTTGGCGGTGCGGAGGTGGTGGACCAGCGCCGGAATCACCTGCGGATCCTTGGCCAGACGCTTTATCTGGTCCTCGGCTTGTCTCCGGGCATCGTTGTCCGGCATCAAGAACTGGATTAGCAATAGCTCTAGTGATTGCGCCATTTTTTTCTCTCTATATGTATATTATGTATGTATAGATGAGAGAGAAAGAAACCCTATGAAATGGGAGGTTCTAGCAGGGTTTTTGATTTTGCTTTGTATTGAAGGGAATAGAACGGCGGGGGCGAGGTTTTGACAGTTTTATAGGGGTGCGAGTACTGTTAAGATGAGTACTTGGAAGAGGTGCATTCCACGAGCTCTTCTTCGCGTGTTTCAGTAGTAATCAGGCCAATAGTTACAAACGCCACGGACCTGACATTGAACGAGAAAAGTTATCGGGTGAACGTGGGTTATTGAATGGTGAAGTTATAAATATATAAAAATATATATTATTAATAATTAATAAATTTTTTTTAAAAAAAATTATGAATTAAAATATAATAAAATTAAGTTATAATATTATTAAAAATAATTAATTTTAATATTAACAAAAATTAGTATAAAAAATATTAAAAAATAATTAAAAATTAATTTATTGGTCAATTGAATTATCGATTCAACCGGTGATCAATCGGTTCAATTTGAGTTTTGACCAAATTAGTTTAATCGGATTAAACATAAAATTAGTTTTTGGTTCAATCATTTAAATTGATCGGTCTGAGTCTCGTTTCAAAACAATAGTTCTAAAATCTCACAAAAACAGTAAATAAGTCATCCAGTCGTATGAGAATTTTTTTATAAAAATAATAAATTTTACTTATAAAAATAAGAAAAAAAATTGTGAGGGACATATAATTATGTAAGTTACTATTCAAAAATAAGTTTTTTTATAATTAAATGCATTTCTCTCCTTTATTATGTATAAAATAATATTATTTTATAATATATTTTAACGTATTCATAATAAAAATATAATTTTTTTAATTAATATTAATACCCAGGTTATCACTTTAATGTAATATTATTTTTTTTAATGCTATTAAACACAAAAAAAAAAAAATTATACACGTGTACAAATAAAAATAAGACCTACCATTTAAATTTATGCACATACATAATTTAGGGGAAAAAATTAAGAAAAATATATTTTATATCCAATTTTGGAGTTAATAAAGTGAGTATTATCAGTTAGTTTAGAAGAAAACTATATGTCGACGACTCATCAAAAGGCTTTGAGCCTCTCTCCAAAGTCCAAACTCCTCAGGAAACTCTTTTTTCTCTCTCTAAAATTGCGGAATATATGTATGTAGAAGATGAAAAAACGAAGTTTATTGACATGGGGAGTGGCGATAGTTTGTTTTGTAGTACTTATGCTGGTGACTCCCTCCATCCCTCAGTCTCAAGAATATCACGATTTCGCTGATCAGCGCAAATTCCTTGGTAATTGCCATCTTCCCAGTTCCTCTTTCCCCAATATTTATAAGTCTCCTAAATGTTGTGAGTTAGGGTTTTGAATTGACCAATTTCATGTTTTGTTTTTCATTTTTATAACTAGTTTCCCTTTTGGGATTTTATTCCATAGCATGATGTGTTACTTGTTTCAAATTTATGTGTTTTATGATGTGAATTATTGGTTAATTATTATCAAGTTTTTGAGGAAAATGGTATTGACAGTGAAAAGTACAAGTCTTTATGCACAGAATTCAATACCAGCTCGTCCTGTTAGTAAAAATTTGGTTCTCTTACAATAGCACTTAGTAAAGTTGTCAAATTCAATCCAACCCCATTTCAACTGACAATTTTGCTTTTACTTTAACTTTAAAAAGTGTACTCCTTTTGGGATATGAAAAAACGGAAGATGGGCTCTCATTTTTGGATAGAAGGAGTTTTGTAGTAGTATAATTTTTAGCAGGACTCTGAGACTGATTGGTCTTGTACTTCCAGGATTGGATTGGATGACAACTTTGGTGCTTTATTCTGTTCTGTATCCATGGTTTAAATTTAGTATGCCTCAGTATCGTTCTTAGTGTACGGGTGTAAAAACAAAAGTACAAGGCACAAAACTAATGATATATTGATATGTCTGTGCATTTGAATGGTCTTTGGTGGTATTGTTGAAACTAAAAGAAAAAAGAAAAAGAAGGGCCTTTGTGCCCCTTCCTCCTGCCATATTGTAATTAAATTCCCTGAAATTGATTTTCTTGTTAAGTTAAAACAACTATAGTTGAATACTTGAATTACATGCATGTTACTGTGGGTATTCTTAACTAGAAATTCATAGTAGGAATAAGATTTCAAGGTCTATGTTGGGAAAGTTCTGGTCTTCTTTTTTACTTTTTGTTTTGTGTTTGTATAACCTTTCATGATTGATGTGATGCCTGTTCTTGACCTAGATCAATTTTAGCCTCAGAATCCTTGTTTATCCTATAGCGCTATGTACATGATTCTAATGATTTTTCTAGCTGAATAGTCCAAAGTCTCTTTTCTTTTGTACTCTGCGGTGGTTGACCTGCATGCTTGTTTCTTTTGTTTTTTTCAGGTATACCCAATGCACTGAATGTGGTTTCAAATTTTCCATTCTTTGTTATCGGTCTTATAGGGCTCATACTTTGCTATCATGGGAACTATTTTAAGATGAGGTAGTGTGGATACATGTTTTTCAATCTAGCAATGCTTATGAAGTTATGATACCATCCCTTCTTTTATATGTTTATTGGTCATGATACTATCTCAACATTTGAGTAAAAAGCTTGCAAGGTGAGCTTTGGGGCTGGGCATGCTTTTTCATTGGTGTGGCCGCTGTTGCTTTTGGTTCCTCTTACTATCATTTGAAGCCAAATGATGCTCGCCTTGTGTGGGATCGGTTGCCGGTAAGCACTGTTTTGTAATGAAATACTTAATGATTCAATGAAATAGTAGTTGTTATTTTTGTAAATTGTCTCAAAAATCATCATTGTTTTGACATTTGATGTATAACCAAATAGATGACAAGCGCATTCACATCAATTGTTGCGATCTTCATTATCGAAAGAATTGATCAACGAAAGGGAACCTTGTCCATTGTTCCTCTGCTCTTGGTGGGTATAGTAAGCATTTTATATTGGAGGTAAACATTTTTTTTTTTTAACGTAAGGAAAGAATGCATCAAAGAAAAATTAATCTTATAAGTCCAAAGAAAAAATTATAAATTTAGATTGTACTTCAGTGCTTCTTAATCCTTTTGTTATGGGATGGAACCTCTTGTTCATGATAGGTTAGTGTGGGATTGTAACTTTGAGGCTTTCAGCAGTTATATACTCTGAATTCTCTTAACCGAGATTCAAATAAATTTGCCTCTGCATTGTTTTACAGAATTTAGGTATTGTACTCCCCACCTTGATGAAGGGTATTTCATTGTTCTTTTTGGTATCGTGTTCATACCCTTATCCATCTCGTTATATGTTTCCTTTCCTTAGACTGGTCACTGGTTGTCTCCCTGTATATCGGTCATATGCTGGTAGTGTAATAGTCTAGCTGTTTTCTAAAAAGAGATTGGCTGATGACAAAGGCTTGGCCTTCCCAAAATGGAATGGTACCTTTGTTCTTGTGATGCTTCGCTTGATCTGATTTGGGTTAGCAAAGACACATTATGAAGAAATAATATGCTGTTTGAGATTTTATTTCTAAAAAGATAAATAGTCTGCTTGGGAAGCCCAAGGGGTAAAATGGGGCAGTATAAAATAAAACTTTCAGAGAGGTATGAGCTTGCCCATGCATCTCCACTGCTGGTTGATTGCATATATTCTGCTGCAGGTTTTTTAATGATCTGCGACCATATGGACTTGTTCAGTTTGTTCCTTGCATTGCCATCCCTGTAATGGCTATCTTGTTGCCTCCAATGTACACACATTCTACATATTGGCTTTGGGCTGCAGGTTTGTATTCCCATCAAGTGGGTTCCTTTGCCATATTTTGAAGCTTTCTATGCTTTCTGCTATATTGAGTAGTTTGCAATTCATAATTGCAGGATTTTATCTCCTAGCCAAAGTTGAAGAAGCCGCTGACAAACCAATTTACAGATGGACTCATCATTTTGTAAGTGGACACACTATTAAGCATTTGTGTGCTGCAATGGTTCCTGTCTTCTTGACGCTAATGCTTGCAAAGAGAAGTATTGAAACAGAAAGGTAATAGTTTCCTTTTGATGGCCTTCTATGACTTCTGTTTGTATTCCTGGCGAATTTGAATTTTCTTACAATGTTACACGCATAAAAGGTTCCCAGTATAAATTATATACGTGCATTTTTAAGAATTTTTTTTATTTGTTAGTTATTAATTTTTTTTGGTAAGTAAGAACTAATGAAAATTTCTCTAATTAAGCCATACCCTTCGTGAGGGTAACTATTGTGCTGACTTTCTTGCTAAAGAAGGAGCCCTTAGTTGTAACAGTTTGTCTGTGTTGGATCTACCCCCTAGGGTTCTATGTAATTTTCTCTTTGCTGATTATGTAGGAGTTGAGTAGCCCAAAAAAAAATAAAAAATCTCTAACCTATTTCATCAAAATTTTTAGCACCGCATGTAATCTATTAGTTCCATAACCTTTATTTCTTAACTGTTATGATTTCCTACCAGCCAATGACTCATAATAGAACACAGTCAGTAGGCCAAAATTCCCTTGTATGTTTGCTGAAGTGGTAAATTGGTGAGGTTGTGTTCACTGGCTATCAAATTCAGGTCTTATCAAGCACAGAAAAATCTCAAGTAAGGGTATTTTCATAACTATTTATGAAACTTGAGAATTCTATATAAAATCCATGATCTCTTTTAGAAGGTTAGGGAACGGATGGTTAGAACATGGAGCAAAAAATCTCTTTAGCTCGTCCCCTATCTCATGCATTATATTTGGATTATGTTGCATTTGATGATTAGAAAATAAGATCTGGAGATTTCTAAACAATGCATGGGCTACTAATTTAAAGCAGAAAACTTTAGTATAATTGTAGATCAAAAAGTGCTGATGCAGGCTATTTTTTTCTTGGGTTGCTATGGCTACTGCATATACTGGCCGCAAAGTTCTTTTAGGTCCCTCATTCTCAGAAGTCTTTGTGTTCATTGTATGTGGTATCTATTGCCAAGCATCACAATGCTAATATATAATGTCTTAAGAATTTTTGGATTGGCTCGTGTCAAGTCATGAACAAGTAGATCCATTCAATGTTGACCACCAAAGTAATGACTTCCCTTGCAATTATTGCAATAGTTAAATGAGTTTCTGTCTACTTCGTTGTGATTAGCTATTTGCCCACTTCTTCTAAATGAGAAACCTGGACTTATTGTACGCTCACTTGTCTCTTAAATGACAAACTTGAGTTTACCGTAAACTTGAGTATTGGGATCTTTCAGGAGTTTGTATACTCAATAGCATCTAGGACAAATGGTTTGTAGTATCAGACTGGGTGTTTATAAATTTTACTAATTTGTTCTGGTCTCAAATTCTTTCTGGAATGCGGTTTTGAGAAATATCATAATCCTATTATTATAGGGGCGAGATTGTTTTTGCTGGATGCATATAGTTTTCTAGAAAGTTAGAAATACCGGATCACATTCATGATCAAACAACATATGCTTGATGTAGTCCATGTTGAAGCAGAATGGTTTTCTGGATGACTATGACTGAAAATGTACATTAGGAAACAAAATTTGCTCGAGTTTTCTTCCTTTGTTGCTGGGTGGCTTATGTTGTAGTTATAGTGTGTATTGAGTACAAAGAAACAACATTACCTTTTACGTACTTGTGTCAACCCGAAGTGTTTTTGTAACCTGAAAGGCTTGTGAATCAGGGTTCTGTGGAATAAATATCTGATGTCTTCCCTTATATTATTGATTACTATATTATATCATGATATATCTCATAATGGAAGTGAGCAATGTGTTTCCTTCCTAGAAAATAGACTTGATACCTTGCCAAGATATATGAACATTTCTTATCCTTTGGCTGCAGTTTTTTCTTAACAAAATATAGGGTGCTAAATAAGCTAATAGCAAACAATATCTTCCCGTTCCTCCCTAATCCCCTCAGAATAAAAAGGCGCCACAAAAAATAACGTTCTTTCCTCTCTCCTCACAATGTCTCTTGTATGCTCACGTGCATTTAAAATTTCATTTTATTGCATTGCAGGCGTAGTTTGCTGCAAATATGGAAAATATCCTGGACAAAGGTTAAAGAAAATGGTGTGGAGGAGGAGAGTTTAACTTGCAGCTACACAAACGTTCCTGTTGAGGAGGAGTCACATTAATTAATGTGTTTTAACAGAGCTTCTTCTACACTTTCTCTGGGTGGGTTGATTCTACACCTTTTAAAGAAAAGAATAGAAAGCATAAATCTATTGCAACATCTCTTCTCTTCGGTAGTTTGTATAAATAATTAATTTGTGTAATGTATTATACAAATAAATTTTACATTAATTTAGTAAAAATGTCGTCCTGTCCTTTTTTGCTGTTGTTAAGAAAATACTTGCCGTGAATAATTACAATAATTCTAGGTTTCCCGGGGAATGGAAACCGGTTTTGGGACCCTGTTTTTTTTTTTTTTTGACTCTCAAATAATTTATATGATTTATTGGAACTGAAATTTAAAAAAAAACAGTGATTTAGGTGTGTTTTGGATACATATCAAAAATAGAGTTACACAGATTGTAACTTTGTTTTTGATATGTATCCAAAACACACGTAAATCACTATTTTTTTTAAAAAAATTTCAGTTCCAATAAATCATATAAATTATTTAGGAGTGAAACAAAAAAATAAATAAATAAATAAATATTTCCGGTCCTTAACTCGGTTCCAGTTCCGGGCATCGTAGAACGACTCTAATAATTAATGACAGAATTCAAAGCACTTTCACTAAACAATCTAATTTACAACCAAGCCAATAGCCAAGTCATCATGAATACTCCACCTCACATCACCGAAAACCCAGTTGGAAAACATGTATATGCTATCGGAATCCAAATCATTGATAAATTCATCCAAAAATCCCATTTCAAGTCCATTTTCTTGAAATGAGATGCTTGAATTTTCTGAAGAATTTGTAACAAATAATTAAAATACATTAGAATTGTTGGAATAGGAAGTATTCAAATCTTCCTAATTTCGAAACATATTACTCCTTCGGTTCAAGTTTATTTGTCCTAATTTTATTTTTTGATTTCTCTAAATCTATTTGTTATCTTTTCTTTTTAATGTTATTTTTTATATTACTTTTCTAATGATACTCTCATTTAATTTTAAAAAAATTCATTTAAAACACAAATATATCGAAAAAAGTAGCAGTATTCACTTTGACATTGGAATCACAACCACACCTTTTTTTTTTCTCTCTCCTCTATTTTATTGTTCAAGAAAGAGCCGTAAGATTAAATAAAATAAAAAAAATGATAATATAGTAATTAAGATGGGTAATTTGGATATTAATTTTTTTTTAATAAACGAGTACTTTCAAATTAGGATAAATAAAATTGAACGGAGAGAGTAATATTTATTTTGGCCCCTTCTTTTCTCTCTTTCTACCACTGATGTATTTGGATAATTTTTGTCTATATGTATATATATTTTCAATCAATGTAATAACGACGCATATCATTTGAGATACCATTTAAGATAAAATTCAAGACTCCTCCTATTATCCTAGTTGTTGATGTATTCCTCCTTTTCCAACCCAATTTGGAATAAGGATGAAGAAGAGTGGTTTTTCTTATGACCGTTGGATATATAATTATTTATAGTCATGTATGTACATGTCCTTTACAATGAAAGAATAGTTTATCAAGATCATCAAGAGAATGTATAAGCAATTTTCTAGACGTTTCAATGAGAAGAATTATGTTTCAATGCTAAAGGCATGACCCCTATAGTTTTCCTTAATTATAAGGGCTTGAGTAAAATTTATTGTCAAAACAATAAGTTCTGCTCAACTTTTGTAAGAGTCGTAAAAATATTTACAAAAGTGTCAAATGTGTATTTGATCTAGTAATATTATTTTTTTCTCCGACATAAACAATTAATTATAATCTTAACGTGTTATATCGAGATTTAAATTATTTTTTTAAAGATATCTCCTTAAAAAGTAGATATCTTTATCTATACATGGACATTAATGGATTAGTAAAGTTTGAATTTATTGCAGAGACAATTGTATATACAGTGTCCCACTGCACGATATGCAATTTATTCGTTTCATTCGTCAAGGTAGTCATTTCATCATAAAATATACTGAATTTATGGTTGAATGACTATCATACCCATAACTATGTTTGTGAGTTGCAGGGGATGTTTATTTAGAGCTGAATGACTGAATCGGCCAGTCATTCAGTACATTTATGTTGAATAAAAATCGTCTGAATGGCTAAATCGGTCAAATTTTTGGGCTGAATGACTAAGTGTAATTTTTTTTACTGAATGACTGCTGAATGAAGTATTTTATATTTAATTTTTTTTATAATATTAACTATTATATTAAGTAATATTAAATAAATTTACAACAATTTTGAATTTTTTCAGAGGGGTAAAATAATAATAATCTGTTATTCAGATGTTTCAAACATGTCAATTATCAAATAACTTTTTTCATTTAGTATTCAGAATTCTGCTTCATTCAGCTCATTCAGATTACTTAAACATTCAAAACTATTTCATTCAATTTTATCAAACACCCTCTTAAGACGAAAAGGGAAAGAAAAGAAGGGAAATTAAATTAGAACATACAAAAATAATGAAAACTTTGAAGTCTTCATTTGTATTGTTTGCAAGTCTATAAGAGAAACTAAAAGAAAGTGTAAGCTTTTAGATTCAGATTACCACTTTACACATTTATTAAATTTTGTTGTGTTTGCAAGTAGAGGATAATATAAGAATTATGAAACATTAATCTTTTTCATTTTCTTTTCCTACCACAAATATGTCCATTTCCGGTGGCTTAGAATCACTTGCTGCCAATTTTGATGTATATACTATACTCCTGGCCACAGAACAGAGTTTCACTGCTCAAAATTTCCATAAATCTCTATCTCGCTGATGTTATTTGCAATCTTTCAAGTTTACTTGCTACAGTGGCATAGATGGACCTTCAATGCGCTTGTATAATCACCCGAAATATGTCAGCTCATAAACTCTTGACCCGATAGCACAAAAACAAGATGACCCTGATTCGGTTTCTGGTACACAAGGCTCCACATATCCAGGATCATCTTCATAATGAGGCAGCAATATGCTTCACCATTATGTTCTCTCCAGAATTATCCCAGAAGTCATGATTAGGCTTCGCATAGTATGTTATGAGCATCATGAAATGGCAACTCTTTGATCTAAAAGCCTCTATAATCTAACTCTTGCACCATCTAGAGGTGAGAACTTCTTCACCAAACAACAGGATTGATCTCATCCCAGTTATGCACTTCTTCATGACTAAACGAGTTTTGAAGAGTTTTTAAACTGAACCTTCACCCATTAGGAAAACTACGCCATGGTTCATATGAAACTATAATCACAACTTGTAATCACCAATAGTCTCCACAAGAACACGACCCATCTTTGAAATTATGGAATCGATTCACATCTCTAACAATGATCTCTCGTCCATATAATTTTGAAATGAACTTAATGGCTGTGTGACAATCACCACAAATCCGAAGGTTCTTTGTTACTCGAAGAACTGTACCAGGGTTTGTACTAATAAGCCCGAATGCAACAGCCAGCTTCTCACTGTGAGTTGAAAGGTTATGTTCTTTCTCCTCTTCGCTAACATCATGCAACACAAAGCTGGTATCTGGTATGTAACCAACTGCCTTAATCTTCTCAGGCAACTCCTCCAACAACGTGTAAATGTCCTTTGCTAGTGGATGAGATGTATCGCCTCCCAGAAACAAATGTGCTTTCCCATTAATCTCAATCCAACTGCATCCAGGGCTCTTCTTTACACCCTGCAACTTTAATAGGGCTCTCAGATTGTTTACTTCATCCCACATCCCAGCCTGAGCATACATATTTGAAAGCATAACATAGTTCCCACTATTATCAGGTTCTAAGACAAATAACTTTCTAGCTGCAATTTCAGCAATCTCTAAATTCCGATGCTTTCGGCTGGCAGCTAATAATGCACCCCATATGCTTGGTCCTGCTTGCATTGGCATCCGGTATATAAGGTCATATGCTTCCACCAACCGGCCTGCACGGCCTAGAAGATCTACAACACAAGCATAATGTTCATGTCTAGGTTCCACAAAGTACACTGTACTCATGCAGTCAAAATATTCTAAGCCAACATCGACAAGACCAGAATGGCTGCATCCTGATAACAAACCTGTGAATGTAATTGCGTCAGGTTGCACGCCGGCTCTTATCATATCCTTAAATGATGAAACAGCTTCAGTACCCTTTCCATGAGACGAATACGCAGTAATCATGGTGTTCCAAGCATTCAAACGTTTCTCATTCGGACGTATCCTCTCAAAACAATATTTGGCATCAGAAAGACTCCCACATTTAGCATACATTGCAATAAGTGCTGATTGCACAGAAGAATTCGAGTCTAAACCAATCTCACTAGCATAATTATGAATCTTTCTCCCGCGTTCAAGAGCAGCAGAGTGTGCACATGTAGGAAGCACACTCATGATTGTCACCCAATTTGGCTTTACCTCAGAACGCTTGTCCATCATCTCATCAAACAATCCAAACGCCCTATCAGCCAACCCATTTTGAGTGTACCCCGATATCATTGCAGTCCAAGAAACAATATTCCTATTCGACATTCTTCTAAACAAATCCTCCGCAAAATCAAACATCCCATCCTTCATGTACCCAGCTATCAAAGCATTCCAAGAAGAAACATCTCTCATAGGCATTCCATCAAACAACTTCCGCGCATCATTCAATTGACCACATTTCACATACATATCAATCAAAGAAGTCCCAACATAAATATCAAACTCCAACCCACTTCTCAAACTCTGCCCGTGAACACATCTCCCCAATCCAACACTACATAACTCCGCACACGACTTAAGCACAAAAGGGAACGTAAAATTATCCCCAGGAAAACCCAACAAATGCATTTGAAGGTAAATTTCTAGAGTTCTTTCACAATACCCACAATTCGTAAAAGCACGAATGATTGAATTGTACAAAAGAGAAGATGGGTTAGTAATATTATCAAACAGCTTTGAGGCGGAGTCAATATCACCTGAGCTAGCATACATTGCGACCATTTTTGCACCAAGAAAGGCATTGGGAGCGAGGCCTCGGAGGGCCATGTGGGCGTGAACTTGTTTGCCTAGTTTGAGGAAGTTGTGACCAGTCAAGAACTGGAATATGTGAGTGTATGATTGAAGGTGAGGTGGGGTTCTCATGAGTGGTTGTATGAGTGAGTTCAGCATTGTTTTGTGAGACGTTAGGTGCCATTTCATGGACACTGGTTAATCCCTCAAGGCTCAAGTGTTTCTGCGTAGAGAGATAAAAACAGAGAAGGGCTGGACTGGAGTCTGGAGCAGGAAAAATAGGCGTCAAAGAATAAATTGAGGTGAGGTTAATATATAGACCGGTCTAAGTCTTCAAAAGGGTCCGGTCTGGGTGTAAAACCGGTAGGTATAATTATTATTGTTATAAATATTTAGGAATTTGACTCCCTCCATTGTACATTCCCTCTAATACACCATATTTTTGTAAATTTTAAATTTTAAATAATATAATTAAAATCAACACTGGTCAATAAACATGTGAATTTCAATAGTTAAAAATCCTTTTATACTTTTAACTGTAAAATTATTTTTAATGATCAAATAATTGGTGTATTAAATGAAATCGGAAAAAAGATGTAATGAAAGGGATTCAAATCCAATATTTAGTCATCCATCCACAAAAATAATTTTATTTGCAAAAATAGTTCTACTAAAGAATCGTGCATATTATTTCGTTTTAGTTTGTTTAGAATCAAAAGGTAAATTTTCTTATTATTTTCTTAAAATTTGCAAATAAATATTACTTTGTTCTTGTTTGTTTCGCATCAAAATGAGCAATCATATTACTCTCGCATTCGCATTCAGATGAATACAACTCACACTGAGTCTTCATTTAGGGAAAGCTTCTTAATAGTTTACAATCCACATTAAACAAGAAGAAACACAAAATAAGATGTTCTGTAGTTTCTAGATTTCAGAACTCGATTAGCAGCCGAAGCTTCACTGGATCAACTCCTTCCGAAAACAAAAACTTGCACCCCTTCACTTCTCGGCCCATAAGTGCCCAACACGGTTTGTATATTGGTAAAACTACACCCACAAATGCAGATAACATATTAATTATGCTCACCACAGATCAAAGCATAAACCAGTATATTAATAATCAGAAACTGATTCGGCAAAATGGTAAATATAAGAAAGGACAACAATGCACATAAACTTCATTCATGGTCATACAAGGACTCGGAGAAAACATTATAATAAAATTATCCAATATTTGGCAAAATGTTAAAAAAAAAAAAAAATTCCCACAAAAATAAAAACAGAAGCCATAGGATGTGATTATTTGAAGCCACATAGTGCTTCAACTGTATAATGTCATTAATCGACTTGAGCATAAAAGCCGTATTTCATTCCTTAACTGATAGATGCATATAGATGAGATAATAATGGGGATTGAAGGGGTTTTACCTCTTTCACAATCTCTTCACATTTGAAGCCTAACTCTTGTTGTTTATCCACTGAAGATTCTTTCACTGAATTTGTCTTTGCATTTGTAGCATCCACCTAGCAAGTCAAAGGAAACAAGACCATGTATTCATTGAATGATTGAACAACTTTGACCTAAATAACTTAATCCAGCAGGGAAAACTAGAAACATATTAAAAGTACCTCAGCAACAAGTGCTTCAATATTTCCTTGTCTTGATTCAAGATTGTGCCTCCTTGATTCTACTTCAAATTTCACGTTATTTAATTCTTTAGTAGCAACCTCACAGTTGAGATCTCTTTCTTTTTCTAACTGCTTTCTTAGTTCATCCAACTGATCCGCTGATTAAGACATGTATCTACCTTAAAAGAAAGGATGAAATGCAAAGGACAGAAGTTAAACTAAATTGGAAAAAAAGAGGCAACCTTTCCCTTGTCGTTCAACCAGTTTAGCCTGAAGTGACTTGTCTAATACTCCTTCGTCACTCAGCTTAACTTTTGCAACCTTAACATCCTTTTCAATTGCTTTCGCAGAGTTCACCTGTTTGAAGTACCATTGTTTCTTTAGATCACTGTTGGAAATGATTTTCAGCCTCTCTTATCTCGGAGATTATGAAATCAATAACAAACAGAATAATAAAAGTTGATGTTTTGTAACACTAGAACACTTCTTAAAGAAAAAATAACTCAACAATCTTAAAGAGGCGTCATTACATTAGTAATCTTATTGTGGAAATCAATGTTACAAAATTTAAGCTCTTAGATTTGAGACTTGTATAAAAAACACATAGTGAGGAAGATCACGAGTCTAATTAACACACCTGTTCTTGTATGTCCTGCATCTGAGCAAAGTGCTTGGACATTTTCTTGAACGCCTGACAGAGTAAAAATAAACACGTGGAAAATTTATAATAATTCTAGAACGCATATCAAGAGCAACAGAGAGTTAGTAATACAATGAGTTAATTACAGAATACCTTTGTATAAACCTCTAGAATGGAAGTCTTCTCCTGAAAAGATAGCATTGCTGCCCGTTCAGCATTCTTTGCCTCGACTCGAATTGATTTCCGCTCCTCTAAGGCTCTCTTTATGATGGAGAGAGAAATTAGAAAATTAAAAAAATAATAAGAAATAACAAGAAATAAATGGAGGTTAATTAATGAAAGGAAAGAAATTGATATATTTTTAAACAAGAAAAGTCAACATCAGGATCACATGCTACAGGATCAGTGAGTATTCTAGATAAATATAAGCATCACATGCTATAGGTTCTTGTAAACACAAAACAGATGTAATTTTATATGTCACAAACCACCAGAAAAGGATTCCAACAACAGAATGCATCCCCAGTCCTCAGACGGAAAACAATGTAAGGAAAAGTGAAATGCTATGGGGAACCAGTGGGTTCCATTTTTAGGTCAGATATTGATTTTGGATACATTAAATAGTGTAACTACATACACACTTCAAGTTTCAACAAATGCCAACATCTGAAGCAAGGAGTTCTGTTTACAACTATACACATTATTAATGTTTGCATTAAAAGCGTAAGAGTCAAACTTCTATCCTCAAATTCAGATCTGTGGGAAAATTTAGCTTGAAATTGTACATGATGTTATTTTTGTTGAGACATCCATCATATTACATTAAATTTCTTTTGTTTGTCACATATTCTGAAACATACCATTTCCTCGCAGCACACTGCACATTGTAGGAGCCAGGAACAAGGCTTCATAGAACATTGATACTTTAATTATTAGCTTAACAGGTACCTGTAACTTATCTGGGGATTGAACAATTTTAGAACGTAGATTGGCATTTTCTTGGACAGTTTGTACCAAAGCGAACTCTGCACTGGAAATCTGGCAGGGAAAGCACAAATGACAGTAAGAATATGGATGGATTCAATATGGAGAAATATGTGTACTAACCCATCTGCATGGCAAACATAACAAAGAAGTTCATTCATAATTATAACATCCTGGACCCCTGGTCTAGACATAAAAGAAAATGGCAAATCTCTACCAAAAAAAGCTAAGGAAGATATCAGATAAAGTAAATTAGGTGATCCAGAATGATTAAAAATACAACTCAATATTTATGTAGATCATAACTTCATAACTATGCTAACTGAAGGATATTGAATCTGTTGCCATGAGATTAATCATTTCACAGATATAACACACGCTTGAAAAAATTAAATTCATTACCATTAATTTGCTTGTCTGGACAAAATCGATGTTGTCAGTAAAACAATCAACCACTCCATTACTTATAGGAATTGGTTCTATAATCGATACGGGACTCAATGGAGCTATTTTACAAATAATCTCTCATGAATTTATCGATTCGCTTTTTTTCTTGGCAAGAACGAGTTATGATAGTTGTTTATCTCAACGAAATGGGCGGAATAGCTATCCCAATGGCAAAAATATTCACGATGTTCAATAGCTTTTCGATGGCTTCCCTTGCATTGTGTGTGTGTGTGTATGACTGCAATATAGAAACAACGGAATAGCATGATCTTATTCCAAAATCATAACCATTAGACGAAATCAAAAATATAAAAGAAAAACTTAAAAATGACAACTAATCATTAAATATGATACATACATTCATGAGCATGAATCACATAGTGACAAACTGATAGCAATTTCTAATTCATACGCAACAACATATTGGCATGAAATTTAATATATGATCCCTTTTCTATCAGCGAATTTTAACATATAATATACAAACTAGTATATTTACAAACAAAGTCCACAATAACCATAGCAGATTCATTGTTTCATATTTAAGTGCCTTTCTAGTAATATGACTTCTTTACACGGCATGAACAGACCTGGGCATAATCTCTTTCCACTTTATTTTATCAAGTCAAATTAAGAGGTGCTATTATATCACGAGCCTAACCTTCTCATCCATTTCTTTTGCCTTCTCTTTCAGTTTCCTTATTGAAGCCTTCAAAGACACCTGATGATTGTTAAGACCAGCAATAGTCTGACGCAGTTCTTTAACTTTGGCATCAACTTCTTGAACAAGTGGGATCTCACTTTCTCTTGATTCATTGTATTCTTCTATCTCTGCATTTGACTATAAGGCAGACTAATAAGTCATTACATATAAACATTTCAAGTACTAATGTGCGATTCAATCAAAATATACATTATCAAAAGTACATGTGAAATTCTATCCTCCAACTGCTGTCGTTGCTCATCAATTAAGGTCAGCTCCTCCACTATTGGTCCCAAAATATTCATTCTTGTTTCTCTGTGAGATATTTGACATAAAAATAATTAAAATGAAACTTAGAAGAAAATTAGTGGCTAAATAGTTTAAATAGTTAATAACACTGAGGGGTGGAAAATAATACTCTCTCTGTTCCAAATTATAAGATCATTATTGACTTTTGAAAGTCAATTTGAGATATTTTCAAACTCAAAATTGATAAGATTTATTAACATTATGAAACAATAAATATAGTAGTTAGTAGTACCTTTTAGATAATTACAATATTCATTATTGTTGTTAGAAGATTATTCTAGAATCATGAATATATTAAAATATTTTATTATTAGAACTTAGTCACCAAGTATGTTTGGCCACTACTCAACTAGTAGCATATATATAAAGTTTTAGTACTCTTTGTAATAACACAACAACAAAATTCAATACATCTATTTTATCTTTAACATGCCGGTATCAAAGCTAGGTTGATCTTGGCAATCAAATAAAAAATTATTGCTTCTGTCGCCGCTAACACATAGCCGGCCAACACATAGCCGGCAGCGGGCATCGTTTATTTTTATTGTTTAACTTCATCTTAAAGAAAAAAATTAGGTGGTTAGAGTTCAGTTTTAGTTCTTTTGTTGGAGTTTTAGTTTGAGTTTTGTCACGCGTTGTAAAAGTTAGTGCTCTAATACTCTGTTGCCCAAATTTGAGGTTTCTTTTTGAAAATGCAGGTACCTTGTTGCATATTGTTTTTTTTTCTTAACAAGGGTGTATGTCCAAAGCAGTTAATTTCTCAGGTTGAAATATGTGGTTGATTGGAAAGCAAGGATTGCATGGGGAGTAGATTTTAGGAAAACGTGCGTCCTTTGATTTTTTTTGGGAGGCAAGAAGTCCTTTGTAGTTGTTTTTGAAGAAAAGAGTCTTTCATATTTGTTGTAGGAGACCAAATGTTCTCCATTATTGCTAGCACATGATATTCTCGGAAAGTGGATGTGTGAAATTATGTATTGAGGGTGAGAAATTTAACTTTGGACGTCAAAAAAATAAAATTCGTGCAAATTAAAGAGGGCCTCAATTTGAGGGTGAGTGGTGAAGATAAAATAATTTTGTGCAATGATTGGTTTGCGTCTTTTATTTTTAAGATTATATTATATAACAAGTTATAAGTCGTGAAATAAGACTTCCAACTTGAGGGGGAGTGTTAGAAGATTATTCTAAAATTATGAGTATATTAAAGTATATTATTATTAGAACTTGGCCACCAAGTATGCTTGGTGCCTTCACATACTTGGCCACTACTCAACTAATAGCATATATATATAAGGCTTTAGTATTCTTTGTAATAACACAACAACAATATTCAATACATCTATTTTTTCTCTAACAATTGTATGACTAAAATTTAATAAATGTTTTTCGAGTTTGAAAATATCTCAAATTGACTTTAAAAAGTCGATAATGATCTTCTATTTTGTGGAACGAAGGGACTACTATTCTAGACCTATAATAAATTAATAAAAGCTCACTTACAAACATATAAACAAAGATGTACACTATCTGAAATCACTTACTAATTTCATTAGCACGAAAAAATTGCTCTTTAGTGTTCTACACCAAATAGAACTAGAAGAATATTATATATCAAAGAACATGTGTGATGAGCATGTATAGTTGAAGCAACAACTAGGTCACAAAGTGAATAAGTAAAAGGAATGGAACCTATAAGTGCATTCACCACACCCCATTTACTTCTGTAAAATGGTAACCTAATATAAAACACAATTACCAGAAATAGAAAGAAAGAATAAGAAGATAAATGAAAAGAACTTCGTCCCAATATAGTAGTCTTCATGCTTTTTGAATTTTCAAATATTGGAGTGTCTTTTGGGGGACAAACTAAAATGGAAAAGAGCTCATTTTTTGGGATGTCTGAACCCACAAGATTAACTGAATTTGAAAAAGCTCAACAAACCAACCAAAATTCAGGAAACATTAAAAAAAAAAAACAAAAAAAACATAGGAACTGAAGGGAAGCAATTACCTGTGAAGACAAAAATTGAGCATGGCACTAAGGAAAATCTCAGTCCGATCAGAATCAGGCTTGATGAGATCTCTAAGTGTAAATTTCTTAGGGCAATCAACAGCAGCAATAAAATCCCTAATCTTTTGACACAAATTCATGTTCCTAACCGAATCCACATGAAGATCCGGGTTCTCCAGCTGTTCCAATGCCGAGAAATCGATTTGGCCATGATCTTCCCTGCCAATAACAGAAAACCCAGAATGAGAAAAACTTTTAGGGATGAAGAAATGAGGGTATAGGGTTTTGAGAAAGCAAGAGAGTACGGGAGAAAGTCGATGTGGGATAAGATTCTGGTGTAGAGGTTTAGTGTGAAATCGGGATTTGGGTGCATTAGGTCGCCTTCGGAGACGGTGGCGATTTGCGATTCGGCCAGAATTGAGACTATTTCGTGCCTGGGGAGCCGCGGGTAGTCGAATTTCGACATTTTTGTTCAGTGAAGAGCAAATGTTCAGTTTTATTTTTGCAGTTTTGTGTGTGCTTTGTGGTTAGAGAGAGAATGGGGATGGAGAGAGAGAGAGAGTGTGTTTCCCGCCAATAGGTGATTTTTTCGGCCTTTTAAAAAACAAAATGACTTTTTTAATGACAAAAAAAAGCCAAATGAATGAAGTTTGTAACTCTTTTTCTTCTCATTTTTATTTAGAGGTATTATTTTTGTTAGCTAAACTCTTGAAATTCTAAAATCTTGGATAAAAAAAGGAGGTTAAGGAATTAGATGTAAAAAAAAATATCTCATTAATCAATTTTATTTTTATTTTCTGTCAGAGTGAAGAACAACCATGATTCCAAATTCTTAAGTCCTAGTAACAAGTGTACCCATATTACACAATGATTGCTTGGTACTCCCTCCCACCCATAAAAATATTTAATTTTGATTGCAATGAGTAGTATTACTATTTAGATCATTTACAATAAGTACAATGTTATTTACTAAAATTAAATGTATTTATATTAATTTTGAATTTTGAAAGTCATAAATTTACTTCAAAAATGAGATTCTTTTGTGAAATACATAACAAAACTAAACTTGAATTGTTTTCTATCTTAGCAATTAAAATAAGGAATATGTAAAAGCATCTACAAATTTTAACATTCAAATGAAGTTGAAAGTTCTAACACACTCAATATTGCAATTCTGGTAATGTTGGCCTCCAGCAAGAAAATTATAAGGTCTTAAAATTTCCTTTCTTGTTTATGACATAGACCTTCATCATCACAATGCAAAAGAAAGTGCCGAGTGTTGACCATACTTCTATGGTTCTCCCTCTGCACACCTACACACCAATTGACAAGATCATCATTGCCCGTGATACAATTTATTTAGAGCTGCCTCTTACAGTGGTTAAAGCTCAAAGTTCTAGTGTTCCCTTGTTGGCTTGACACGGGACTTAGCATACTAAACGGTGGACGGTGTGCTAAGATTTGGCTGGCATTCAAGTTAGGTGGGAGAAGCATCTTGTGGCAAGGCAATTGGTGAAACTGGTATGTCCAGGGGACATACATTATGACTAGTCAAGCGTGATGAACGTCTGTTAGTGACAGTTAGGATTTTCTCTTAAATGCTACTACAGGGGAGAGGTAGTTCGTGCAGTCTACCTGGGTCATGAGCAGGATGTCATAGCTAATGCGCGGGGCATGTTTGGGCATTGTTGGGCTCCCCTAACAACAATACTAACGACGGGTTGGTGGCTTGGATTGGATCAAAGACTCATTCATGAGTTGAGCATGATTTGGACAAGAACAATGAATGTGGGCAACATGCGGGCTGCGTGTGCGCAATGGCACGCATGCCTTGCACCTTTGGAAGGCAATGTTGGGAAATAGGTGTGCAAGATGATGCAACATTCAGTGACAACAATGAAGACCAAGGCTTGTGGGGCAAAGGCTTGGCAAGAATCGGGACATGGCATAGGCAGGGTCTGGCGTGCCAAAATATTATATGGGTTTGGTGCTAGTCAGTGTTGGGCTATGTTGGGAGCAAGACAACATCATATGCTGGGTTGTGCGAGGTGCCAAACAACATTGGGCATTGGGCTGCGTTACAACATTGTGTGTTGGGTTGCACAAGATAGTGCTTGACATGTTGGGTTGGGCATCATGCAAGACTGATGCATGTGGAGGCAATCAAAGTGGGTTGGTGTGCACAATTGGTTTGGGCTGCGACTTGGGTTGGGTCAAGGAGCAGTTCAGGTGCAGTTTGGTGTGCCAGATTGCACAAGACAATGGTGCAGCGTGTCAGGAAGTGGGCAGTAGTTGTGGGCAGTTACCAGTTAGTGGGAAAGATGCTAGACAACAGTTGTGGTAGTTACCAGTGGCGGGAAAGCTGCCAAGCAGCAGTTGAAGGTAGTTACCAATAATGGGTGAAGTGGCCAGACTTCAGTTTACATGGCTGGGACTCAAAGATGCGTGGCTTAGAGACTTGAAGACACATGTTGGCAGTTATTAGTCATGAGCAGTTTTGGGGAACTGCCACCCTTTTGTTGACAGCACCTTATTGGTGCAGACCTCTTGGCAGTTGGGGGTGTCAATTGACCATTAGGTTATAAATAGACAATGCTTGGTGCACGAAATTAGAGAGCAGTGAGCAGAGAGTGAATGTTTGGTGCATACTCTGTGGGAAATACACGAGTTAGGCAAGGTGTCTAGTGTATTGTAAGCCTTTGGGCAAATTCCTAGTTTATTAAGAATGCAATAAAAGGTTGGACGATTTAGCCCGTAAATTTGTGTGTTGTCCATTGTTTGCTTACATACAACTTGTGTTCCAAAATAGTATACATACAGTTGTAAGTGTGTGTTATTGGTCTAAACAGTACGTTGGAGTGTTGTGCGGGGGTTGGTTGACTGGTTGTGTGAGGCAGACCAGGCCATCACAAGGCGAAAAAATCGGAGGTAAACCTCGCCCTTGTGACATCTAGCCTCATGCAGATCTGAACTTGGTTGTGCCAATGATGACTAGATCTATGTCTTTATTCGGTTGAGCCTTCTAAGGATCCCCAAAGACCAGAACTTTTGCCTCATACCAAGGATAGTCGGATTCTGTTCGTGTGTTATACTGTATCATATGCATTTGCGGAGAAGCCCATGCCAACCATTTCCTCTAGGATGGAACTTGCCTCAGTTCTTCCTTTGAAAATATCCGTGGACAATAGTGTAGTAAGTGATACCCGCTTGGTAACAATCATTAGCTCCCATTCCCACAATCATTAGCTTCCATTCCCACAAGCAGCTCCTTTGCTTCCACAAGTAGCCCTTTTTGACAAATTTTTCAATTCATCAATGTGTATGACTTACCAGCCGGTTGCAAGCCTTTAGAAGCAAGGTTATTCCTTGCCTTGCCAAGCTTTCTATCTTTACACAATACATAAATCAGGGTACTACAAATAAAAAGGTCAGGAATTGAACCCATCATGTTACACATCACAATGCCTCGTCAGTATTAGATCATTACAGAGAGAATCATATTACATCAATATATCCTCTAATGAACTCATTACATTCTTAATGCAAAAGTCTACAAAAGACAAACTAGTATATTTTGCCTTCGGATTTGCTTTATTCATTATAATTATATGTTTAGTGAACCAAATGCATTTGAAATGTAACGTAATACCATTAGAAGTGAGCTCAAATAAGATACCATATCATTTGCCATTGAGCCTTTCTATGACAGTAATAAGTCCCTGTGTACCGAGCTTCCCATCCCCATTAGCAACCATCCCAGAAAACAACTGCTTACACAATGCAGCCCCGGGCATCACCACCACTTTCTCACTCCCATCCACAACATCGACACCCATTCCCAAATCCTTCACCATATACTCAACAAACCCACCAGCCCTGAAATCCCTCTCTATCATTCTCTCCCCAAACAACTCCATCACCATTGATCCTGCCGCACCACCCCTCACCGCCTCCAAAAACTTTCTCTTATCCAACCCAGCACGCTCCGCAAACACCAACCCTTCACTCAAACCAAGCAAATTCCCTCCAACCGTGATCTGATTCGCAATTTTGCAACTTTGTCCACTCCCAGCATTACCCACATAAGTCACTCTACCCATCACATCAAACAAAGGCGATAGCCACTCAACAACATCAGAATCCCCACCTGCAAAAATCGCCAACTTGCCATCTCTTGCCCCAATATCACCACCCGATACCGGGGCATCAACCGAGTAGCAATTTTTTTCACGGGCAGCAGCATAAATTTCTTTTGCGAGTAATGGGTGGCTACTGGTGTGGTCAATTATGACAGTGTTCGGGTTTAGGTGAGGGATGAGGCCAGTTGAGTTCTCTAAAACAATTTGTCGAACATCTGATGGGTGTCCCACCATTGTGAAGATGACATCGCTGGCTTTGGCGAGGTCGGAGAGGGAATTGGCGAGATGGGCACCTTGGGATTGGAGATGGAGGGATTTAGAAGGGGTGCGGGCGAAGAGGGTGAGGGTGTAGCCGGCGGAGAGGAGGCGGGAGGCCATGGCGGAGCCCATTACGCCGATGCCTATCCATCCTATGCGGGTTTTGGTCGGGATTATGGATGTTGGATAGGCAGTCTTCATTGTTGGAGAGATGAATTTGGGTCTGTGGAGCTGCTGGTCGTGAGCTGATTTGCTTCCGGGTGGGTGATTATCACAATGCTTATTGTTTGTTTGGTATCACTTGTTTATATTCATCAAATTAATGTAACTACTAATTAAATAGATAAACACATAGTTAGCTTTGACCAAAACCATGTTTAGTGTTTACTACTATTTGTTTATTTGGTATGAAGAAATTATAAACTCTCACCCCTAATATAAAAGATTAATATAATTTTTTGAAAATATTATTTACTTCTCCATCTGTTCAAAAAAAAATTAAATATATATTTTGACATTTTAAAATTAGATTTTATTGAAATGTAGTTCATTAAAAATACCAAATCACTTTATTAAATAAATTTTTTCATTGAATATAATACAATCAATCAATATATAATAATAATAAAAACATGAAAAACGAGTTTCGTCCTATTTAACTCGCTGTTTAATATATATATATATATATATATATATATATATATATATATTACTTTCGAAGAAGTATACTAAAAGAACTTGAAAAGTGACATATTGTAACTCATTAATGAAGAACTATTTTTGGTCTTATTTCATTCGGTGAGTTTTGATTTTTCCAATCGGATTTGGTCCGTCACTCAATGAGTTATCCAAGTTACATATAAATAATAAACATATTAATGATATATTAAAAAACTATCATTAAATATAGTGACGGATCATTTAGGAGTATTTTATTTTGTTTGAGTATATTAAAAGCCTTATACATGACTCAAAAATCTTCAAGCTACTTTTAGATCAATCAATTATCTACCACTACTAGATTTAACCTAACCCTCACAAAATAAAAGTAGAAAAATATATACTTTATAAAAGCCGCTGGAAAATATCATAAAGGGGTAATTTAGAGGCTCTTTTATTTTTAAGAAGAAAGAAAGTGCGAAAAACAATTCGTCTATGTTATGACATCAACAGTTAGGGCATATCAGGGAGAAAGATTGTCCACTATAGCATCAGAGAAGCTAGTGGAAGGAATTCTAGATTGCTCTATAGGATTCAGATTCAGTGAGCGTTATCTGTACAAAAAACAGAATAGAATCAAGTTTAAATACAATAAGAAAATAAAATAAAAAAATTCTTTTCAAATACAATAATTAGATTCTTTTATTGTTATCTTTTTAGCTCCGTATCAAATATAATTAGATTGCATGCCGTCATTTACCTTAAATAAAATAATATAAATAACATATATTATCTTAGTTAGTATCTAAGAGATATTAATTTTTTTAATAATGGAGTAATGTTTACACAATAAGAAGAAATAACCAAGATACATACCAACTGACGACAGAATATCATTCAGAACTAGAATATCTATATTTCCTGAAACTTTATGTTCATGGCTAACTGCAACCCAATACAAAAAAGGGGGGAAAAATAAATTAAATTGGAAGCTTCTCATTCCAAGTATATTTGACTCTTGCCTGAAAACAATTAGCTTCAAATACCCTCTCAAAGAGTTACATGTACGTAAATACAAAACAGATGGACAATATTTGCAGATTTGGTGATAAAACTTGAGCCGCAGTATCTCAATGACAATTGAAGAGTTTCTTTTGCTCTTCTTCTTGGAGCACAGTATCATCAAGTTGTTGCTGCTAATAAGCCAATTCAAGGGTTTGTTTCTTTAACGCAAGTTGAAAGTTGTGGAGTTCAGACGCATAGCTGATGAGGTTATACAAGCAAATTCATAACCAGAACATGTACACGTACTTTGCCTGTCAGGTTGGAGCATCAAGAAAAGGAAAGATATAAGGACTATCTAGAAATTGATATTATCTAGGAAATTTAGGAAAATTTATATTCTGATACTAGCTAAGGAATTTAGGAAATATATATTAAATAGCTAGTATTATATTAGTTTCCTACTTCCTAAATAGTATTAGTATTTAAAACATTACATTAACTAGTAGAAAAGATAATACTAATTAGTAGAGTACATACTACATAGTATTAGTAGTTAGTAATATATTGTTGTAGTAAAAAAGAAATCAAATTCAAGAGTTCTCTTTGGTAATTCTCATTAAGCTAACCTCAATGTTGACAGCATGAAAAACATGAGAAAGAGAGAATAATAGAGCAAAGGAAACAATCGACATTGTACAGACAAATTAATATCATATCAAAGTCTCTATCAGATCAGATATGGTAATACCTTTGCACTCAAGCTGAACATGTTGCAAGTTGCAAGTCATCATTGATCCAGGTTAACTATAGGCAAGGACTCTGCTTACACCCCAATAATATACGATAGCAAAATTATTAATACATTTGCAGAAATCTCATCCAAATATAAGCCATATATTAGGGTAATGGAACGCAAGAGAATAAGGAAGAAGTTTTGATTTCAATGAGTACAAATCAAGAATAAGATAAAGTCATGGTTTGGTCAAATCACGGTAAAACTGGCGGTTTAGCATAAGCATGCACATCCACCAAAAATCAAGTATTTATACATAGTGTAGCCCTATAGGGTTTATACGATTTTTATGTTAATACTGTAATATAGAAGGTTTAAATTGTTTTACATAAGCGTTATATTTTGAACACACCCTCTCAAGCGATTAAACCAAACACATGGATATAATGGAGGACGTACAATAAAACTGGCATCCAGCTAAATTGTCTGCTCTGAGGGCATGTTAAAGCACCACCCAACCAAAAATTAAGGCCATGGGTGGATGACGGCATAGGATTTATATACTGATATGGCCTGGGACATTATATTTCCAACTACTATAATAACATGCATTTATCTTGTAATAAATGGGTATGTTATAAATTATTTGTACCTGCAATCTGTCCATTTTCATATTCATGTATCCTTCATTTCACGAGATCTTAAAGATTTTGACACCATATGCTGTTTGGACAATATCTCAGCAATCAATTGGCGCCCAAAAATTTGTGAGTTCCTGAGGATTAAGTTTCTTGTCGATGAATCAACAACATAACCTTGACCAGGCATCCACTGTAGCAACTGGAGAAGAAGCTCCTTCTTTTCAGGTTGGGCAATATAACGAGATATGGCCATCTGAAATAATCCCTGAAAGATAAAGAGCAACAAATAAACTGATTCTGCTTTCTGTTCAGTAGAGCCATGTCATTAAAGTTAAGTTTTGTGGTTTTTCGTTTCTTTCATTGTTTCCAATCAACCCAATCCACAAATTAGGGAGTTGGACAGATTCTAAACGCAGCTTCACATAGATTAATTTAAGACTGGCCTTCACTTGGCAGAACCTAAACTATTTCGAGCATAATACAAGTAATAGAGTAAGCTAAGGATAGTATTTAAAGTATATAATTTGGGGATTGGAAACAAGCTTAAACTACATTGAGTAAGTTGCATGTGGGCAGTATGGAGGGAGGCGGAGGTTGAGCCAATCCAATCATCCGAGCCACACATGTATGTTCAATATTCTTAGACTTATTTCTGTCTAGAAAAGGAGGATCAACCCTTAAAGTTGATACTCAGAGCTTCATCTCGTACTTCAATAAATAACATGTTGGTCGGTTCCAGTTAGGAGCATCCCTGAACAAGTTCACAAGGTTAAGTCTCACGACAGTCTTCTTTTCTTTTGACTTTTATTGAAAATAGAAAGGTCAAATCAAAGGGAAAAATATGGCATTTGCCGCTCCTAGCTGCATCTATACACTTGGGATCCACGGTGTTTAGTATGTGTTACATGCTCATCGACCATGCCTCATAATTGAAAGCAGGTAGCAGGTTGCTTATGCAAATTCAAATCAACGAATTACCTGATCAATCTTGTAGCCAGAACTGTGGATAGCCTTCATCACGTCGTTAATCAAGTTTATATTACCCAATTTCATAAATGATGTTGCAAACTTCTTTACGGCAGACCGTGGAATCGACCCTGCATTGTCCTGAACATAAAGTAATACTTAAAGAGTAACTAAACTTGGCAAAGCACAGATCCAAGATTCCATAAAAAAATACAACATACCTTCACTACTACATACGCGTCTTTGAAAAGTCTTCCGTCTATAAGAATGTGAAGAATTTTCTCATGAAGGGTCTTGCACATTGTCCTCTTGCCATATCTCAACATATTGTACACAGAAAAGGCTTCCGAATGGGCACCCGTTCTACCAAGATGAAAAATCAAGGACGAACACAGTTCCTGCATGTAACTAACTTGTAAGAACCTTAAGGGACCTCTCCTTAGAAGCTAACTGAAAGCAAAGAAGAAGAACCGTGTATACTTTGGTCATCGAGTTTCAACCACTGAAGAAGAAGAAAATTACAAATAATCATACGAACAAATGACACGTCCGTTCAAGAATCTGGAAGCCTGTGAGATAGTTTAATTTTCATTTTCGCCTCTCTCTCTTCTTTCACCAGTTTTTCTTACAGAATCCTGATATTTTGCTTTTTGTGTAATTGAAATGTAGTAGTATTTCAACAGACTTCAGGTGGAGAACAAAGGGAAAAGGCTAGGTGTTGCTTGCAACCCCAGATTTCCTTTCCAACTGGGTTTCATGTCAGTAGCTTGCAGAACATGGTTGTTATACTTAGAATTTGACATATATGCATAATACAATACAACTTGACATCATCAGCGTTGTTTTTATTTCAATTTCTTTTCCCTTTTTTATGTAGGGTAAGGGTATGGTGGCTTGCTTCTAGTTATTTAAAGAAAAACTATCTACGGAAGTTCAAATATTGGGGGTGACAGTGGTAAACTTGGCACGACGCCAGCTCGCCCCATTTTTCTCACTTGCAAAGTCACGGGTAAAATAAGCTTTTGGTAGTTGCTTCTATAGAAAGAGAAATTATCTCAGATCACAGGAATGTGCATGATATACCTATCAAAAGAAAAAAGGGAAGGTGCATTATTTAAGGCAGTTACATTTGTGTGCAAATTACCTCCTCAGGTTGGTGGCCTTTCTTGTGCATGTCTTCCAATGTTTTATAAGCAAGCATATATAACTTCTCCTTGTGGAAATATTTTATCAGAATATGGAAGGTATTCCAATCAGGAGTGATTGCTAATTCATCCATTTTCTTCATCATTTTCATTACATCCTCCATTTCTCCTGCTCTGCAATAGGCACATAGCATTGAATTCAAAATTACCACATCATATCTTTCATATTTGGCTTCAAACTGGCAAGCCAATTGCTTTGCCTCTTGAAGGAGCCCGCATCGGCAGAATGCAGAAATCATAATACTGTAGGAATAGCCATCTGGAGATATTATCAGCAAAGCAATTAGAATCTCTACCTTCTGCTAGTACATATATCCCACAAGCAGCTCTAAGCTATAAAACAATGGAATACGCACAGCACATATATCAATCAAAATGGAACCCGCATAGCTCACATATCATTCTAATGACTGCATCAAGCAGTCAATCTTACTTTAGAGAGACCGTTTGGTTGAGTGATTGTCAACGGAGTATCGTAAATCCCTTCATTATTAGTGAAGTATACACAATATAGTTCTCTGTTTAAGTAAGAACATATAAAAACTCATTATATTGGATTTTAATATTACCCCTTGCGCAAGGGGTTTGAGGAATTAAATTACTAAAAAAAATTGATAAGTAAAATATATTTCAAAGAAAACCGTCAAACAGTGATGGAGTCCATGTATACAGTGATTAAGTTGCTAACTACTACGGTCCCTTCAAATAATTATTACAACCTGTCTCTCTCTTCAATGAATCTCAAAAGCATAAATGGGGAAAGTTCATCACTAGGCTCCTGGAGCAAAACTACTCAGTACTCATTGTTGCGTTGCCCCCAATACTCCCTCCATCCAATTTTACGTGGCCACCTTCCCATTTTGGGACGTTCCAAAATGTTTCTCACTTTTATAAAACTACTGTGCTTTTGAAAGATATAAACAATATTACGCTTACAAAATAAGAAAGAAATATTTGTGGACCCTACCATATATTAAAGAAGGGCAACTGTGGAATAAAAATGGTCAACTTTACATGTGTTGCTCTGATAACTCTCAATTCCCAATATGAAATTTTATATTTAACCTAGTATAGGAAGGTCTATTCCCAAAGACAACACAATAAATAATCTGAACCTGACACCCAATTAAACAAACTCCGCACTTTAATAATGATGGAAAACTCTAATTACATACGGGAAAAAATCAAAAGTAAAAAATCAACAAAATAGTTTTGACCAATACAAGATTGTATAAAATTGGACCGTTGAAATGTGATAGAGAAAAGTCAATCGATCGACAAACAGTTGAAAGAAACTAGACAATAAGTATGGAGGATTTGTATGTATATGTGCCAGTGCAGAGAGAGTGTGGGTGTAGAGAGAGTGTGGGTTTTACTGGATAGTCAACATTGTTCAATCGAGGAATATTTTTGTAATTTCTAAGGACAAAACAAGTATATTGTGGTTATTTTGACCCCTTGTCCTTCTTTGACATGGTACCTTCACTAATAATACCACTTCCCCCCAAGTATTGCTAATAAATCATGCTAAATTACCTCTTGCCTTTTCAACCCAAACAAGTTACTAACTGAACTCTAGAAATTTAGTGCTAATCCCACTATATATACCAAAATTAAACACGTTTTTTAAACATTAACATGTACCAGACCTGGAAGCGCATACCACCAAAGAGAAGGACAAGAAAGAGACAATATACTAACTGAAACAATGAAATAAATCCATGAAACTGCTTTATTAATATAGAGAGGGACAAAGAAGGTGCAGGGGCTGACTCAGAGCAAGATATCATAAATAGCACTACCTTTTCAAAAAAAGCTAAACATGTGAAGGAATCTTTTGAAGTGAAAGTAAATATTGGTATTCTTGCTCAAAAACCAACCTAATCATACATTTCAGAAACATCTGAATATTTAATTAGAGGATGTGCAGATTTTAATGTATAAGACTCTAGCAAACAGCCTTGTGCTTTAACAGAAACATACCAGTTTTCACATGTTTACCCTTCATTTCATCAAAAACTGATTTGGCTTCCTGTATATGTCCAGCCTTGGCGAGACCATCCATCAGTATACAGTACGGCATCTACCACAAAATTGCATTGATAAGCCACAAAAAATTGCTACTTAAAATACCAGTTTAGAAAGGCATAGTTAAGCATGACTAGAATTGTGTTAGTATGCAAGATAAGAAAAATAAGTTTAAACCAAAAAAAATAGTCTCACAAGCACTACTGTATTCATACATGTGAACTTCCCCGAGCTTCTCCCAAGCTCTAAAAATTTGCTTTTAGAAAATAATTTTCGTTATAAAATATATTCATTAAGAATATTTAAAATCAAAAAAATAATGAAATTGATAAGTAAGTTTGGCCCCAAGTATGAGGATTGGAACCAGCGACCTTAAGGTTATCGACAAATAAGAATAAATTAACTAACATATTTTTAAAGGTTAGTGTACCCTTTAGCCATAAGTAGGTCATGAAAAAGACAATTGCATTATGTTTACCTCATTTTCAGCATAACCCAGACCATCCAAATCATTTAGTAGTTCTCTTGATTTCTCGAACAAACCTCCTTTAACATAAACCTTCAGTAAACTAGTCAAAATGACCTGCAGGATTAACCATATGGAGTAGATCAAACATTGGGACAGAAGCTTGACACATTCAAGAGCGGTAACCCAAATGGAGCACTTGCAATACAGGCGAAGAAAGGGAGGAAAAAGAGTGCCATGATACATAACAAAGATAAATTGGAACCAAACTTGTCTTCTTCTATTTGATAAAGGAAAAAGTTTTTATTAAAAAGAAGAGAAAACACGATAGGGGGGGACAAGAAGTCTTTCAAGGAGAAACAAGTCACAAAAAATTATTATAAATGCTTAAAATAGATCACCAATCCCATGACCGAGGCCAAAAGATGAGCAAAAAAAGGCATCATGTCCTTTGAAGGTGAACAGGAACCTTTTTTATGTTATTTTTTATTTTTATTTTTTGATTAGTAGGAGGAACCAAAATTATCTTTTATCCCAATACAGCAAAGTTAGAGGAAAAATCAAAAGGAATTATATATACTAAGTACAGGGTTTATGACCTTAGTACATGGATGGTACATTATTGAGCTACATAGTTCAAATCACATTAATTGGTCCCAATCCTTTTCCTTTCTTGTTTTTTTTAATAAGTTCATTGGTCTCATTCCGAGTTATAAATGGAGCGTAAGCAGACTTGGGTAGATTGCTCATAGTTTCAAGAGCCAAACTACAGACCCACATGTATATATTCCCCCATCTATGTCAAAAATGAGAATGTGCAGAATAAAAACATTATATATCTGTAGTTATAAGTTAATTATAACAATTTGTAAGTACAATTCATGTATTTCAATACTCCATTTCTTGTGTACCTAATGTTTTGGTAAACCATAAACGATTGGCACGGGTAGATTATGTGTGCCTTGCAGCCAATACCATGTAGTTTTCGGGCCTAATGATTATCACATATTTTATTTTTCAATAGATATGTAATAATATATGAAAATTTGACTGCTTGGAAAATTATGATTTTCGATGACGAGGAAACATGAAACAAACCTTATTTGGTACTAACCCCGCAGATTTCATGTTTTCAATTATCTCATCGGCCTTCTTATAATTTCCATTTATTGAGTAAGCATTGAGCAAAGAGCCGTAATGGAAGACATTAGGAGAATGGCCTTCATCCTTCATCTGGTTAAAATAGCTCTCTGCTTCTTCACACCGACTATTTGAAGCACAGACATCTAGAAGTATCCCATAGATTACACTATCCATGATCAGCCCATTATACTTCAGCTCCTGAACCAGATCCAACGCCTTAGAGTAGCCATTTTTGAGTTTGGAACAGCCTGCAAGTAGCTAAGCATTACCAAAAAAAAAATTAACAGTTATGGAGGTCAACAAATGCACCAGTGCACTTAAGGTTCAATAATAAATTAATGTAAGTTTATAAGACTTCTGTACATAATCACTACACTGGTATTTATAGCAACATGTTCGAAATAGAATACATACCGTACTATATGTAACAATATCTGGTTTTAGACCATCTTGCTTCATCTGACGGAATAGTTTGATGCTGCTCTCAAAGTTACCACTCTTGACCAGACAACTAAGTACTGAATTACAGATAGAGACATGATTCCTAGTTGACTCAACTTTTATGCTATTATATATTTCTAACGCCTTTCCAGGATTAAGGCTCTTCCCCATGAGCTTTATATAACTGCTATAGGAAGCAAAACTGATTTTCCCATTTTGTTGCATCCAACCAAAAAGCTGCAATGGTTACAATACAATCATTGTTAACATCAGTAACAGGCAAGGGAATTCAGACAACGAACTAAGCTTTAATCTTAAGGATGGGGGAAGAACTAACTACAGATGAATAGACAGGCCAAGATGAAGAGAAGGAAAAAAAATGGAAGTCTTCCATCCTGATTGTACATAAAAGAGGTGAAACAATTCTTTTTAAAAACTTACAAATCACATGTAAAAAAAACACAAAAATAAAACAAAGTTACAAATAATAATATATGCATTTCTTAAACATATGCTAATCAATTGTGACTACAAAATCATTATCTTTAAGAAGAAACCTTGTTGGAACTGTACTAATAATAGGTGCAATGCTCTTTTAGAGCGTAGTCCTATATTACACGTTCAAACTTAACCAAAAGAACAACAACTTTCAATAAATAGAAAATCTAGTATATAGACAATTGAAACCCTCACAGTTCAAGAAATTAAGTAGCATGATAAGAGCTTGGTTTTCCAAATGTAATCATGAAAACTTAACAGCAATTATCACATCGTTCATCAAGCAAAATTCCACTGTTCAACACAAATAATTTAGCTACAGGGAATTGAGCTTCTTAAACGACAATTCTGTACTGGCTGCCTCTAGAATTATTTATTTGTTTATTTTTATTATTTTGATTTTTTTAATTTATTTTTTTTGGGGGTGGGGGTGTTGGGGGGCAGTTAATCTATTGTGTGTTTAAATCCTGCTCCGGATCATAGTCCATTGATCCAAAACTACTGTGCAAATCTCCCTTCTAGAAACACTTAAAGGATTATGAGAGCCCAATGAGGATATCTAGGATTAAATTATTCGGCTTCATTGAACACCTTTTCAGTAAGATATGAACACTGGCCCAGATGACATAAGAAATCCACAACCTACTTCAAATGTCTAGACAAGAATTATATCACAAGTTATCTCTAATTTAACTTTGTAACGAATCAGGAGACTGAGAGGAGCCTTTCGGTCTGCTTCAGAGTAACACAAATTCTAGAAACTAGTTAAGGGGATTCAACTCGTCATTTAGAAAAATTTAGAGTGCAGTTGCTTCTTTCTTTTATTCCTTTTGAGTTGTCATCGCTTGTCTTTTTTGATAAAAGAAGGAAGATTTATTGGAAGATAGATAAGATTCAAAAGATGGGAAGGACGAGGAGTCCACCACAAAAACAAAAGTAAAAGATTACAAAGCCTCTAATGCAGGATAACCCTACAATCTTTTCAGAAATCTGAAACAGGAACCCCTAAAAAAACCATTCACAGAGGCCCACAAAGAAGCAAGAAAAGTAATCATGTCCCACAACAAATGAGAAAGCAAGCAGCAACCTCTGAAGACAATCATTGCACTCCGTCCAAGCACCCCGAAGAATAGCAAAGAACCCACAAAGCCAAAGAATCTTTTGTTATGACATTTACAAATGAGCAGGGGAAAGCCTTTTCCTCAAGTATACCACTCCCAAAGCTTTAAAGGATTTTTTTTCTGAAGGTGAGTCCCAAACTCTCTTCAAGTTCAACTAAACAACTGAAACCAACTGATTTTATCATTAAAGGATCCAGAGCAAACAAGCCTTTTCTTCTACTAGAGACCAAAAAGAATAACATTTACTAGGAGCTTTGACGTCCACATGAGCGATATATCAACTTAAAAATAAAGGTAAAATATTATAAGCATTAAGCACAACATACCAAGTCAAATCAAAATCTGAAAGTAGTAATGGTATTTTCATTTAAATTTAAATGCAAATGCATGTTCAACTCCACAAATTATAGATACAGGGAAAACAACTGTATCATCCTTATCATTTCAAAGTACAGCAGTATTCAAGTTGTGGGACCTGAGAAAGCTCCTTCAATCTGTTTAACTTCCCAAAATGACGCAAAACAACATTCAGGTCTTGAACCCTCAACATCCCTCCTGACCTGTAAAACAGAAATATCATAAAATACATTGGAGGATCCAATTAAAGGGAGGATTTTAATTATATCAAAACTTTTTCCAAATTAGTTAATTAGAAGATATAAGGAGGGGAACTGAAACTGAAAAAAACAAATACTATAAAAAAGTATAAGTGCATAAGCATTAAATATCTTAAAGTCATGGAGCATTTTATCAAAAACAGAAAATATTTTAGCTTCAGACTTAATGACCACTAAGCAAACCCAGTAAAGTTGCATAAAAAGGTAAACTACTCCACATGGCAAACACATAGTGAGCAATATAGACACCCAATTACCCAAACGTATAAATGATTTAATGGAATCCATTATATTCCAAAAAACCCAGTTGAAATTTTAGCTTCGAATTTCATGAGCACTCAACAAATCCAATAAAATTGCATAAAAAAAAGGTACTCCAGACTGCTTCACATGTCAAACGCAGGGTAAGTAAACAATACCTTGCAAGAGCCGAGTCCAAATCAGATGATTGTTGAATATCAAGAAGAGCAGTTTGTCTTGTTTTGTATGAAACTGAGAAATTGTTGGAGTAATTGGTCGAAACATTTGTGGGTCTAAAGCTAGAATCACTGGTAACAGTTGTAGTTGTTGAAGAAGCAGATGGAATGAAATTGGGTGGTGGATGAGAGAGAATTGTGGGCTGAAACTGATTCCGAAATACAAAGGAAATCTCCATTTCTATTTTACTTGTTAGCCAGCCTGAGCTTGAATAATGTCCTCCTGAAACAACATGAAAACATCGTCCTCCTCTAATCCTTTCTTCCCAACAATTTTATCAGAGGTTGGGAATTGTATAACATCCTTGCAATTGTACCCTCCACCTTTGAGTCACTACCTATTTGGTCCCTAAACTTCAAAATTAAGAAATTATCCTATTCAAATTTCAAATTAAAATCCAACTAGTCCTACTAGTTTGTGAGTTTGAGAAAAAAAAAAGATGAGAACATAAAATTATGTCAGAAAATAAAAGTGATGAAAAGAAAGTAAACTTTTTTCTCGGTGTTTGAGGTTTTAGAAGGAAAAATTAATTTAAAATATTATTTTATTGTTATGAGATTGTTTTTTATAAATCATTATAAGGACATTTTTTATAATTTAAAATGTTATATAAATTTTTGATCAATTTTCTTCAAAATCATTACGACTTTTGAAGGAAATTTACTTCAAATTTCTCTCTCTATTTTTGTTCTCTATCCTTGAAAATCTAACAAACAATGAGATTTTAGTTTCTTCTCAAATTTATCTCCTTTTCTTTTATTTTCTCCCATTTTTAAAACTTATGAACACAAGGCACCTTGAGGAAGAAATTGTGAATAATCCAAGCCAAGTTTCAACTAAAAAAAGACAAAATAAGAAAAAGAGGTGTTAAGTTTATAACTGAAAATATAAATTATCATATTGTTTTGAATTGTTGCCTTAAAATTTAACACTCCATCCATTTTATTTTATTTTATCATTGTTGAGTTTTTAAAGGTAACTTAAAATATTTTTAAACTCAAAATTGACAAAAATTCTTTTAATTTTATTCAATACAATGATGAATACCGTAAACTATCTAAAAAATATTACTCATTATAAGTTTTATTGTATCATAATTTTTAATGAGTCGCATGTAAGTTTGAAAATGTCTCAATTGATTGTTGATCATATAATCTGGAACGATGGAAACTAATTATTTTGATTTTTTTTGGCATTTGAAAATTACACTATCAAAGGAAGACTTCTATCACATTAATTAGTTTATAAAATTTATATTTCCACAAATAAATTTGATAATTTCACAACTCCTATCATCGGAATAATATGTGAAACTCATATCTATGTGAGTAATATTTTGTAGAAATATAAAAATTTTATTGTAAAAATAACAATTTTCTTATTTTATTGGGTAAATACACTATTGATTTTTGTATCAATTTCACTAAATAAAAAATAAATTAAAATTATATATTTTTAAAATTTGTAAATTTGTGCGAGTGTCCTAAACAAATAAATTGTCGCTTATAACATCTGATGTAAACAACCTCCTGCCCAACGAACCAAGGAATAAAATTTTCAAACGGTTGAAGATTTGTCATCATGAATATAAGTTATAAAAAAGAATAAAAAGTAATGATACAGTGACAAAAATTGAATACAAACTGATTTGTCGAGACGCAATTAGTTGATATTATACTATAAATAAATAGGTTTAATAGTTATTACCAATTATTACATACATATTATTTTATTTTATATTTTTTATATCTAATTTGTAGCCATCAAAACACTATTGTAAAAGAAAGTGGTCAATATCTAACGTTACTGTTTTCTTCCCGGGTCAAACTTATACTCCCTTCGTCCCAGATTAATTGCTCAGTTTTAACTTTTTAAAGTTAAATTGACCATTTTAAAACTAATTTTTTTACTATTTTTACTAAAATATAGGTGAAGAGATTATAACCAAAAGAACGTATATACAATTTATTACTAACTCCAATTTTTATAATTTTAAAAATATATTTATATATGCTTAATTATTAATTCTAAAAATAGTCAATTTAACTTTAAAAAGTAAAAAATGAGCAATTAATTTTGAACGGAGGGAGTATATATTTATATTTTTACTCTATTAATCGAAAAATATATCTTTACTTCTTAAACGAATGAAATACTATCTTATAATTAAAAGAAAATAATTTTTTTTTAAAAACCCGTAGTAGTCAAGATATGTAAACAAATGAAGATCAATGTCTTAATATTGGACATCAGGTGGGCGGCGACTTTGGCAATCAGAATCTTGTTTTCCCATTTGGATTTGCAAGTATTTTTTAGCCTTTTCTTTTGGGGTATAATAACTATCACTCCGTCCCAAATTAATTGCATTTCTATGACTTTTTAAAGTCAAATTGACTATTTTTAAAACTAATCTTTTTACTATTTTTGCTAACATATAGGTGAAGATATTATAACCAAAAGAAAGTATATACAATTTATTACTAATTTCAATTTTTATAATTTTAGAAATATATTTATATATGCTTAATTATTAATTTTAAAAATAGTCAATTTGACTTTAAAAAGTCCTAAAAAAGCAATTAATTTGGGACGGAGTGAGTACTTTTTCTCTTACAAGAATTACACAATCGGTAAAGATATATATTACAAATGTTTTATATTGATTTTTTTATTAACAGTTAAGGGAATAAGTATAAGGATAATATTTTTTTAAAAATATGTAATAACTGGGGCATTCTTATAATTTATACTAATTTCATGTATTAATAAATTTTGTAATTGTAATTCAACGTAAATTTATCCAATATAAAACGGGACTCTTACAATGATAATTTAAGTTCTTTCTATTAAATTAAAATAAACTCCTATCCTCGGTGTGAAATTACATTAATAATAAATATCACATAAAGAATGAATAATTCATCGTAACTTTTATTGCATTCTCCTAATTTTTCTTTTTCTGCTTTATAGGTGGATGATTTTCTCTTCTTCTATCCTCCAACTTATTACTTTTGATGCTTAGGCTTAACGGTTTAAAAACTAAAAATAAAAATAAAAAAATCACTAAACTATAACTTTACCCATCAAATTATTATAGTATTGGTGTAGTAAATATGAATACTTTTAAAATTTTAATTTGTTAATCTCATTGTGTCTATCAAATGAGTTTTTTTAACAAAGAAAAACTTAATTTTTACATTTAACGCGTGTATTAATTATTGACTTAGTTAAGAAATAAACTTAAAAACACGTGATTTAGCATAGTAAAAAAAGTAAAATTTCTTACAATTAAGGGGGTGTTTGATAAAAATTAAATGAATCTGAATCTGAATCTAAATCTGAATGAGATGAATCTGAATCTGAATGAAAAAAGCTGTTTGATAATTGACATGTTTGAAACATCTGAATGACAAAATTTTATTATTTTACCCTTTAAAAAAATTTAAAATTGTTGTAAATTTATTTAATATTACTTAATATAATAGTTAATATTTTTTTAAATTTTTTTTAATTTTTACATTTTTTTTTACTCATTCAGCTACTCATTCAGTCATTCAACTAAAAAAATCTGACTTAGCTATTCAGCTCAATCATCTGACCGATTCAACTATTCAGACCAAAACAAACACACTTATCGATTCAGTCATTCAGCTCCATTAAATTCTAAACAAACACCCCTAAGGCTATCAAATGAGTCTCATTCAACCATTTGTATGAACACCTCATGAAATTTAGTGAAAAAGTAAAAAGCCTTTTTTCAATTTCTTTTGGAAAAGAAGTATATAAAATAAAAATTCAACTCAACCATATCCATTGTACTTATCCTCGGAAGCATCTAGAATCTGGTCTGGGGGACCCACAGCAGAGTGGGGAGGAACAAGATGACGGTGTAAAGGTTGACGGAGACGAACAAAAGAATCCACCAAATATGAGCTGTGCAGTGCATTCAAACACACCGAATCACAACCAATCCCCCTCCCTTACCTCACCAGATCCCTTGCGTGGCATTTAGTTCTTCCCCCACTAACATCCCCTACGTGCCGCCACACAATATTCCCCCTACACCATCACCACAGGTCAGCATGATCAAAGTGGGACCTAAAGCTAAGGCTCAGATTGATATTAACTCTCTTATGAAATTAAAGATATAATTTATTTTTTAAATTCAAATTATCGTATATTAAATTTTAAATTAATATAAATTTATTTAAATTTAGTTGATATAATTATTATAATTGTATAATATATAACAAGACCTAATAATCACAAAATTTATTTTATTCTAAATTTTTATGAGTCATACTAATTTTAAAGTTTAATATGTCGTCGTTTGACCTCAAAAGTCAAATTATATATCTAATTTTAAAACGGATGGAGTAATTATTTTTGAATTAAAATTCTTATTTTAAATTTAAGCTCGATATTTTAAATCAGTAGTAAAAAAATGTTTTTATTGACTTATTTAAAATAAAAATTAAAAATATTGCAAATATCACTTTAGCAGTAAAAAAATAAATAAAAACGCAATAAATATGTCTTTTTCAATTTTAATAACCTGCCTCCATTCCAACTTTAATAAAGTCCATAAAATTTCAACTCTTTACAAAATTAAATAAATTAATATTCAAATATCACTTTAGCAGTAAAAAAATAAATAAAAACGCAATAAATATGTCTTTTTCAATTTTAACAACCTGCCTCCATTCCAACTTTAATAAAGTCCATAAAATTTCAACTCTTTACAAAATTAAATAAATTAATATTCAAATGTGATTATTAGACAATTTTACATGATCTCCCTTGGATGGAACATTAAATTATCATTTGACAGGCATAATGAGACTCTCTCTCTCTCTCTCACACACACACACACACATATATATATATATATTTACACCAAATCATTTTCATAAATTTTTATATTTGAAATTTAATAAAATTGTAACCAAAATACGTAGTACTAAAAAGTAAATTTTAAAAATGTGAAACACTAGTGTACACTCTTCTTCCCCTACACCGGAACATTGTAGATTTCCGCCGCTTGGTCATCAAAGTCCCATCACAAAAAGACGTGGGTCCCACAACTTGCATGCCCACCACGTGTCTATTTCTGTAAAGCTAGAAGAGAATCATGTTTGCCTTTCTTCAGGTGTTTATTTTAGTGCGAGAGACAAAACTTCGTGAAAGTGAAACCAGCAACGGCACAGTGTGTCTCCATTAGAGAGAAAGAGGAGAGAGAAACTGAGCTTTAAGGTAATCAATTTCACCCTACTATTACCCCAAAACTAATTTAGATTGCTTTGTTCTCTACATTTTCGTAGGGTTTATGTCAATCAATTTATACGATTTCAATCTCTGGTGAGTTTAGCTGTTAAATCCTTTTTTTTCTTGTTTATAACCCCCATTTTTTATTTGATGTATTACTATTGAATTGGCGGAAATTTGAATCTGGTTACATAAATTTGATTCCGAATGAGTTGATAACTTCCGTGTCGATTTGAAATTGTGAGTTGGTATGTACAAGAGAGGAATACAATTTGGAGATTAATGGATATCATAATCAAATATAGTTTTTTTTTTTTTTGGGTAATGTGTTGTGTATTAATGGATACTGCCAGGCACAATTCTATGGTAAAATAGAAAGATATGGGTAGATATATGTGATTTGCTGTTCATTTTGTTATTTCATTGAATTGCTTGGAAACCAAAATTAGTGCAGTTATGTGGGTATCTACAGAAGTATTGGTTCTGTTTCAAAATTTCAATTAAACATTTAAGATTTAGAGGTTTGTAAAGTTATTGCACATGGTGAAAGATCAAAGTAGAACTTGATCATTAGCTAGGATAAGTAAACTAGGATGTTAATCGAAGATTCACAGTAACTAAATTTTGGATGAGTACAAGGGGATGCAATTTTCTAACTAGCATGCCTTACAAAAGTTTAGAATTTGGAATGTTGGGCGTATTACGATTCATCACATGAACATGTACGCATAAACTTCACAAATTTGATAAGAAAAAGTTGGAAATGCACCCCATTGATTTATGAGTGTTAGAGCCAGCTTAGTTTTGTTTTGCGTATCCATAGTTCATACCAATTTTAGCTTTGTATTACGTTGAAATATATATTATATATTTGTATGCGTTGGACTACATTAATAAACCAAAAAGGTGAGAAACTTATTAACCATGAAAAAAGAAGGATACCTGTAGCTGAAATTTGTCCCCTTTTTTTTTTCTCTGAGAAATGCCAAAAAGCATGAAACTTTCGTGGTTATTGCATTATTGTATATGACCAAGGCGAACACGCCATATTAGGTCATTGGTAATATTCTTTTGCCTATAATCTGTAGGCATTTACATGAGACACATTGTAAGACTAGAGCACGAGAGGCACACTGTATATAATACATTTATCAGTTATGAATTTGAGTTTAGACTTGGAATATGCATGTATTGACTAAGTTTGCATTTTTAGTTGGCAAATTTCCTTTCTAACTTTGAGTGAAGAAAAATGGAGTTTTGGGTTCTAGAAAATTCCGAGTATCATGCACTATATGGTTCATTGTATGGTACATAGGTTTCTGCCTTTCTTCTCTCTTCTGGTTTTTTAGCATTTGTGCTTGACATCATCTGTCTATATGGTCGGAAATTACTTGAAGAAAATAATCATCTCTGAAGAAGTTCTGTTTTTGCAATGCTTTATTTGTTTTCCGTGATTTTATGGTAACTTTTAACTTATTTATAACTAACATAATTAGCTTTTACAAAAATTGAAGCCAAGCAGATCTAATATCATAGTACAGACTAGACTTATGTTTTCTAGATACCATTAAAAGTGCCATCTTTTGATTTAAAAGAATGTTTTAATGATTTGTCAGATCACCGACACTGGATGACTAAGCTCTGTTAGCTCATGAAAGAAGATTTCACTTTGAGGTTTTTGGCCAGCTAGCTTCACATAAGCTTGGTTTTTGAAATGAGGTCATTGAATGTCATTTTGGTCTGGTAGATCATTTGTCATTCACTGATCATGGAGAGCAGCGAAAGGTAGTCCTGCTCTTTAGCATTGAGGATTCTTTTTGGTGGAAAATACTGCTTCGCATGATTAAAGATTTAAAGTTCATTCTAAATGTGCTTTAGTGTAATTAATGATGTTTTAATTCATGTGTAGTATTTACGTTTCAGGAGTAGTGAGAACATCTTTTCAAATGGAGATGTCTATCTTGGTAATTTTAAGGGAATACTCCCTCATGGCGATGGTAAGTATACTTGGTCAGATGGAACAGTTTATGAGGGTGTCTGGGAAGAAGGAAAAATGACTGGGAAAGGAAAGGTTCTTTGGCCATCGGGAGCAATATATGAGGGTGATTTCTCAGGGGGTTACCTTCATGGTTTTGGCACCTTTACCGGTCTGGATGGATCTGTATACAGAGGCTCTTGGAGGTTGAACGTTCAGCATGGGATTGGAAAGAAGCAATATCAAAATTCAGATTTCTATGAAGGTTCTTGGAAAGAGGGAGTACATGAAGGCAGCGGTAGGTATGTTTGGTGTAATGGTAACACGTATATTGGAATATGGAAATCTGGGAAAATGTGTGGTAGAGGGGTTATGAAATGGATGAGTGGTGAGCTTTTTGATGGCTTTTGGTTGAATGGGTTAAGGCATGGGTCAGGATTTTACAAGTTTGCCGATGGAAGTTATTATTTTGGGACATGGACCAAAGGCCTAAAGGATGGACGGGGGACATTCTATCTTGCTGGGAGTAGAAGTCCATCTATAAAGAATTGGTGCAGCTTTGAATTACACAAGGACAAAAGGGAGGGGTCCGTGTCTCGTCCATCAATGAATTCGGAGGAGTTTAGGGTTATGAAACCTAGTATTAAGCGTAGTCTTTCTGAGAAAATATCATTGAATGGATTTTTTAGAGGTTCAGGTCGTATATCACATAAGAGTATATCGTTGGAAGAAGATTGGAGCCTTACTGATCCTGCTAGAGCGGTTGCATCTTGTGACATGTCCTGCATGTTATCTCGTAACTCTGATGAAGGTCAAAGTGGGGTGCAGTATAAAGGTCCTGTAGTTTATGAAAGAGAATACGTGCAAGGGGTTATGATCAAAGAAAGGCTAATGAATAATGCAGGACTTTATAACAAAAGTAAACAGTGGTGTAAGGCAAAGGAAGCAAAAAAGAAGTCATGTGTCAATATTTGTAAAGGCCATAAAAGCTATTATTTGATGCTTAATCTGCAACTTGGCATCAGGTAAACTAATTAAATATGAATATCAAATCGCTTTCCTACTCTTACTACTCTTACTTTCTGAGCTATATCTTTATATATAGTTGTCCTAGTTTGTTATGTCAGAATATCACATTTGATTATATCATATGAAGTTCACAGGTACACTGTTGGAAAGATTACACCAGTGCCTATGCGTGAAGTGCGATCCTCGGATTTTGGAGAACAAGCTAGAATAAGAATGTATTTTCCCAGAAAGGGCTCCCAGTTTACTCCTCCACATGATTCATTAGATTTCCATTGGATGGACTACTGCCCTATGGTGTTCAGGTACTAGTTACATTGGTACATGTGTGTGTTAGAGGTGACCTACATTTATTATCTGTACTTTACATAATACTGAACGTCTAGTGGATTTAACTTGTCCTTACTAATTGCCTTTTATATTTTCTAAATTTATCCATTTATTGATTCGCCATAGATATATTTTTGAGTCACAAGTTTAATTCCTTTTTCAGAAACTAATTAGAATCAAATATAAATAACGAGTCCTTAATCTGCAGTCTTCAATCATTTGCAACCTACGTATAAAATTTATTGGCACTAAACCTAGCTTTATAGATGGCTGATGCCCTAGTTCTTTTACATTTTTGTTTTATTCATGATTTTTCTTTATCATAGAGTCCTAGGCTATATTTATTGCTTTATAATAGAATAGAGACATATCATCAAGAGAATTATTAGTGCAGTTCCATTTGAACTTCATGTCCCATGCCATGCACAGATAAAGGTTAAGTAGTTAACATTTACTCCCTCTATCTCTCTGCCTCCTGACGTACCTTCAATCTCGGTTTATAGCAGAAAATTATAACAAGGCAATCTTACATTCCCTTTCCTTTAAATCCTTTTCTCTTCCTTCTATCCTTTTTGTATGAACCTTTGACATCGATTAAAGTATTAAACCAGTTCCTCAAGCCCACTAGTTGTAATAAGAAAAGGTTCACACTGAAAGTATGTGATCCATGAATTTGAGATGAGTGTGCAAGACTGTAAGTCGATGTCATCGTTATTCTATCAGTTTATATCTGGTATTATCTTTTGGCCTTACGTTCTTTCAAATAATTAAGGTTGTAATAATTAATTGTTGATTAGTCATGTTTCACATTGATCTCAATTTCTTTAAAAAAACTAAGATTCTATTGTCGCTTAGTCATGTTTCACATTGATTTGGTATTGGTTTGCATCTTCTTACAGTTATTGTCTTGTGTTTTTACTTCAGTAATTGAGTGTATTTTTTACTCTCTTTAGCCTAGAAATTTTGTTTGAATTAGTTGTTCAGTTCTTTGTCGTGCACTGAAACGAATTCAAGTTAAGAAATAAAGCTTATTCAAGCTACTACAAACATGGGTCTCAAGTAAAACTTTTCAAAAATTGTCTGGTCAAACCCATGCAATGAAACACTTGAGATCAAGTACTTAATAACAGAAAGAAACAAGAAGAGAGAGAGAGAGAGAGAACAGAAATGATGAAAAGAGAAATAACACAAACAGAAAAGGAACATATAAGTCATATGGAGAAAGGTAGAGCATTTGAACTTTCATACACTCGTAAATTAGAGCCACTATACAAATTTTAATGTTATTGTATTACAGTATGACCTATATAATGATTTTGGTCTCTTATATAAATTTATGTATGTTTAATTGCATTATTTACTATTGATCTTAATATTAACATCCAAAATGCGTGTATACAGTGTAGTTACTTTTAATAACTCAGTAATAGAAGCTTGTTTTCCATGCAGTTTAACCCTGAATTATTTACTTTATTTAACTTTAGGAGGGCAACCAAACCCTTTTTTTGCAGAATAGCTTGATAAAACTGATTTTAATAGATCTCCCCTGAAGGTGTTCCATACCATTGTGAATGATTGCAATTATCTCCCCCTCTCTTTATTGTATTTGTTTGGTATCTTATAACCTTTTTGAATGACTTAATAATTTGTAAACAATCCATTATTCAGGAATTTGAGGGAGATGTTCAAGCTAGATGCTGCCGAGTACATGATGTCTATCTGTGGCGATGATGGTCTGAGAGAGGTTTCTTCTCCCGGGAAAAGTGGCAGCATTTTCTATCGTTCTCACGATGATAGATTCGTTATCAAAACTTTAAGAAGATATGAACTGAAGGTAATGAGCATAAAAAAAATACCAATACATAAGTTTAGAGTATTGTCTCTACTTATAATAAACTCCTAGACTCGCACTCAGCATTTGATCCCTGTACCAGGTCCATGTAAGAGCTGGTACCTATGGAGCCTTTCTAGTCAAAAAGTCCCAACTTATGATAGTTTCTCTAAACTTGAATGAGCACTTATAGCTCTCTCAAGTAATGCCTGAGAATAGTCAAAATAAGTACCCCAATACATAAATAGTCAAAATAGGCACCTCACTTTTTTCAGGTAAAAAATAAAATAAAAAATGGGCAACAAGTAACTTCGTTGCCTTAAATTTTTTCCTTTGTTGACGAAAAATTGTTGATGGTTCTCCCAATTTTGGCTCTTCTGAGTCATTTATCCTTCAATCAGTTTTTCACTTGTCATGATCAAATTTATTTGAGTGGACCTTGACTTCTTGCTCCCGAACCAACATGAGGCTAGTTCTTAATTAGCATTCTTAGATTCAAAGAAATAGGGACAGCAGGGTTTATGAATGACGAAGGGTTACTTTTTTCAAAGAATAGTTGTAATACTTCTTCCTAGTAAATGTCTATCTAGAAAAGAAATAATAGAACATTTCCAGAGAGTAACTTGGTCAAGGGTTCACCTTTCTGGAAATATAGTTGTCAGGGGTTAGCCTTTCTGGAAATATAGTTTTACTTCTTTCTAGAAGTTGTCTATTAAGAAAAGACAATATGAAAACCTTTTCCAGAAAAAAACATCAGGAGCTTTACAAGGTGATTTATCATACTAGACACTAAGATAAGTTGTTTTTGACACTTAATGACTTGAGTCACTTGACTATCGTATTGAAGTAATAAGCATATACTAATTCAAACTAACATAAGTTGTTTTGCGTTAAATGAGTTGTCTTGAATATTGTATTGACCAATTGAGGTCATAAACATGTATTGATTCATAAATGACAAAGTTTTACTTTTAATCACTGCTTTAATTTCATGAGATAATATCTGAAGAGTGAAGACTCGTGAACAATTTGAAGTGTATTATCTGCAATGAAGAATTTCAATACTTCTTATATCTATGCTATATGCTTCCAAGTGGTTGTCTTTTCCTGCACTGTTTTGATAAGTTCTCAAAGCTGGAAGACTTAGTCCCATTTTCCAAGTGGTTATCTTTTCCCACTGTTTTGATAAAGGTCACCGGAAGACTTGATCCCATGACCTTAATTGAAAAGAACCTTTGATATGCTACAAAATTTTAAATGTTAGACAATGGGCACAACAATGTATATCATACTTTATCAGAAGGGAAATAATAGAAAACCTATATGAAGTGGGTTTATTTTTATTTCACAAACTTGTAATTCTTCAGTTTGTTTCTCATTGTTATTTAGGTCTTACTCAAGATGCTTCCTAGCTACTATCATCATGTAAAAGAGCATGAGAATACTCTTATAACAAAGTTTTTTGGAGTCCACCAGATAGCATGGAAACTTGGAAAGAAGGTATCTGCTTGTTTTGTTGTCCTTGTTTTCTTGGGTGCTATGAGTTTTTCTTGTGGTTTGTGCAAGATTGTTTTATTATAAATTTCGCTTTCAGGTACGCTTTGTTGTCATGGGGAATATGTTCTGCACTGAGTTGCGAATACATCGTTGTTATGATTTGAAGGGTTCATATCAAGGAAGAATTACAAATAAAGATGAAAGATCTAAGAGTACTGCATTGAAAGACCGTGATCTGTCATATGAATTCCACATGGACAAATTATTGCACGAGTCACTTTTTAAGTAAGTTCCTTTTCTGATTTCGCAATCTTGTCAGCATCCTTCTAATATAAATGGAAGCTCTATAACTGAAAGTGTAACTATGTGGTCTTCAATGAATTAATTTTTTTAATATTCTACAAAAGGATTTTACTTCAATTGTAATTATAGGATGGCAGTGTGGCCAACAAAGCTATATGGAGCTGAATGTTGGGTAGCTATGAAGCAAATGTGCATAAAATCGGAGTGACAGAAATTTAGTTAATTGGATGTGTGGACATACAAGGATGGATAGGATTAGGAACGAGGATATTTGAACCACCTCATAGATTGAGATGATTTGGTCATATTTAATAGAGGCCTATTGATTCTCAGGTGAGAAGATTAGTCTTCTATTAGGAGAATGATATAACGAGGGGGAGATAAATGTGGACTTGTTCAATGATAGAAGCAAGTGGAGAAATGTAATTCGTCTATTGGGGATCGATTAGACCTTTTTGCTTTTGTTCTATGTTTTATCTCTTTTCTCCCCCTTTCTTTCTATTAATTTCTGTAAGAATTGTAGAAAATCTATACAATAATGTTATATTTTACATTTACAAGAGTCCCTAATTTATACAAGAGTTGGAGCTAGTGGAGGAGGATGAACACATCACACACACACTCACATACAACACACACAGCACCAGTTCTAACACTCCCTCTCAAGTTGGTGTATAGATATCTCGTATACCCAACTTGAAACACAAGGGATGAAACATCTTACCACTAAGACCCTTAGTCAGAATATCAGCTAGCTGATGTTCTGTTTTTACAAAAGGTAAGCAGATAACACCACTGACTAATTTTTCTTTGATGAAATGTCGATCAATCTCAATGTGCTTTGTTCTATCATGTTGTATCGGATCATTTGCAATACTAATGGCTGCCTTGTTATCACAAAACAACTGAATAGGCCCTTTAGTTGAAACACCCAAATCTTCTAGCAAGGTTCGAAGCCACATTAGTTCACATATACCCAAGGCGATAGCTCGGTATTCAGCCTCAGCACTAGATCTTGCCACCACAGACTGTTTCTTACTACGCCAAGTGACAAGATTACTTCCAACAAATGAACAGTAGCCTGATGTAGATCGACGATCCTCTATAGAGCCAACCCAATCTGAGTCGGAAAAAGCTTCGACTCTCATATGACCATGTGGCGCGAACAATAAACCTTTACCGGGTGCAGACTTGAGATACCTCAAAATTCTGTAAACGGTTTCTATATGACTTTGTCGAGGATCATGCATATATTGGCTGACTATATCCACAACGTAAGATATATCGGGTCTAGTATGTGACAGGTATATCAGTCGTCCCACTAGACGTTGATATCTTTCTCTATCAACCGTAGGTCCTGTGCCTCTTTCTAGATGATGATTAACTTCAATAGGAGAATCAGCAGGTTTACACCCTAGCATGCCAGTTTCTGTTAAGAGATCAAGAACATACTTTCGTTGAGATAGGAAAATTCCACTGGAAGATCTTGCAACTTCAATACGAAGAAAATATTTCAAGGTGCCCAGATCTTTGATTTCAAACTCTTTAGCCAGGCTTGCCTTGAGGTTAACTATCTCTTCTTTATTATTATCCCGTGTCACTACAATGTCATCAACATAAACAATAAGAATGACAGTCTTACCATTTATTTGTTTGACAAATAGAGTGTGATCTGCTCGACTCTGTTTGTACCCAAGTTTTATCATTGCTTTGTGGAATTTACCAAACCAGGCTCGAGGAGATTGCTTCAATCCGTATAAAGCCTTTCGCAGTCTACAAACCTTTCCCTTGGTGACAGATGAGGCAAAACCAGAGGGTATTTCCATGTATACCTCTTCTTCTAGATCCCCATGAAGAAATGCATTTTTCACATCCAATTGTTGAATATCCCAGCCAAAGTTTGCTGCACATGAGATTATGGTACGAACAGAGTTCATTTTTGCCACGGGAGCAAAAGTCTCCTGGTAATCAATCCCGTGAGTATGAGTATACCCTTTTGCAACTAGCCTGGCTTTGAGTCTTTCAACTGTCCCATCTGCCTTTTGTTTCACTGTATATACCCATTTGCAACCAACTGGTCTTTTCCCATAAGGAAGAGTAACTAGTTCCCAAGTATTATTCTTTTTCAGGGCATTCATCTCTTCTATCATAGCATGTTTCCACTTCTCGTTGCTAATTGCTTCTTTCCACCCCTGAGGAATAGATATAGAGGACAAAGAAGAAACAAAGGAATGGCAGGATGCAGATAATTTATCATATGAAACAAAATTCGAGATAGGATGTTGTGTACAAGACCTGACACCTTTTCTAAGAGCAATAGGAATGTCAGTATCATCAGAAGAACAGATAGGATCAGGATTCATACCATTAGTATTACCAAGACTCGGTTCAGGGCAAGGTTGGTGTAGTGGTGCAGCAATGGTGACCTTATTCTTCCCTTTTTGACTATAGGTCCTCAACTCAGGCTCGGACTGTAACTGTAACTCTCCTTGTGTAGCATTATCAGAGACAATAACAAGAGTAGAGGAAGATGGCTTGTGTAACTGTAACTCCCCCTGTGTAGCATTATCAGAAACAACAATAGGAGTAGAAGAAGATGGTATAATAATACTTGTATTTGTAATACCAGTTTCAAAAGGAAACGTCTCCTTATCAATAACATTCTCTCCCTGAGGAGACGATGAAGAAGAATAAAAAGGTTTAGACTACCAAAAAGTAACATCCCGAGTGAACACTTTGTGAGAAGGGGGATGATAACATTTATAACCTTTTTGGGTTGGAGAATATCCAATAAAAACACACCGAAGAGCTTTGGGATCTAATTTACCCCGAGTGGGAGATTTATCATGAATATAGCACACACATCCAAAAACTCGTGGCGAGGGAGAAAGAGTGGTTATGTGCTGGAGAATGGAGATAGGGCTTTTGTTTCCAAGGCTTCTAGAAGGAAGACGGTTGATAAGGAATGCTGCAGTTAAAACCGCATCGCCCCAAAAAAATTTAGGGGTTTTCATTGTAAACATAAGAGTGCGGGCAACCTCTAGTAGGTGTCGATTTTTTCTTTCGGCTACTCCATTTTGTTCTGGGGTTTTGACACAAGAGGTTTGAAGAATGATGCCATGCTGGGAGAGGTAAGATTCAAAAACATGATTATTATTGTATTCACGACCGTTATCACTATGGAGAATTTTGACTTTAGCGTTAAATTGAGTTTGAATCATTTTATGAAAGTCTTGAAAGCAATCAAAAACTTCATTTTTGGAACGCAAAAGGTAAATCCAAGTGACACGAGAATAACAATCAATAAAGCAAACAAACCATCTAAAACCAGAACGGGAAACAATCCGAGAGGGCCCCCATATGTCTGTATGTATAATAGCAATAGACTCAGACTGACGACTGTTAATAGCAGAATAAGTCGAACGTTTATGTTTACCGAGTTCACATGGTTCACACAAAAACTGAGTTTTGTTACAATTCTTGACTAAAGACGGAAACAAAAATTCCAATACTGAAAAAGAAGGATGACCCAAACGACGATGTCATTGATGGAGGGAGGCTAGGTTGGAGTCTGAAACAGAGTGAAGAGCCTGAGTAGGGACCATGTTAGATGAGGGAACATCTAAATAATAGAGACCATCAACTGCACTACCACTGCCAATCTGCTGTCCCGTCACCAAGTCCTGAAAAATACAATGATTTGGAAAAAAGATTACTGAACAATGCATAGATTCAGAAAGACGTTGGATCGATAATAAATTTGCAGTAAAGGAAGGAATATGAAGAACAAATGATAAGGTCAATGACGGGGTACAAACTACAGAACCACTCCCGGAGATAGAAGACAAAGAGCCATCAGCAACTCGAACCTTGTCTTTTCCCGAGCGGGGCATATATGAAGTAAAAAGGTTTGAGGACCCAGTCATATGCTCGGAGGCACCGGTATCTATAATCCAACTATGGCAAGTAGGTGAAACATGAAAAGCACAAGGAGGGATACATGTCTGGGCATAATGAGAGGAAGTTGGTTTGGAATAGAAGTTCCGAAAGGTAGTGATTTCCTCAGGAGTCAGTGCATGAGTAGTGTCTGTAGTACTAGGTACATCTGCAGAAAGTGGAGGAGTAGACATGTAGGCATGGGATCCACGTCCACGACCAGAACGACCACCACGTCCTTTAGGATGCCCATGAAGCTTAAAACAACGATCTCTGGTATGATTCTTCCCCCCACAATAGTCACATTCACGGGATTCTTTCTCAATAGGAGAGGGGACTGAAAAACCAGGCTTAGGATACGATGCAATCAAGGCTGATCGGTCAACAGAATGTGATTTTAGTATCATCACCCGACGCCTACTCTCCTCTTGTTGGACTCTAGCATGAGCCTCTCTTAGTGATGGAAAAGGTGTCTGACCAAGCAGCTGTGCTCGAACCTGATCAAATTTCATATTCAAACCGGCCAAGAAGTCTACAACTCTATCTTCATGGATAAACTTTTGATAAGCTGCTGCATCTTCCGGACATTTAGCTGAAAAAACTCGATAATGATCGAGCTCCTGCCAGAGTGCATTAATCTCTGCAAAGTACTGTGCCACGGGCTTCTCACCTTGATCCAACTCACGGATTCGCTTACGGATATCATATGCCTTAGACATATCACCAGAAACAACGAAGGTTTGAGAGATAGCTTCCCAAAGTGCATATGTTGTGTCTAAGAACATGTAACTACTCCTCATATGTGGTTCCATGGAGTTAAAAATCCATGTTTTGACCATAGAGTTATCGGATTTTCATTCTTCTTGAGCAATACCCACTTGTGTAGGCATAGTGGTTGTACCAGTGATAAAGTGTTGCATTCTGTTTGCTTCAATTGACATACGACATGCTTGGGACCAGGCAAGATAATTGTTTCTATCCAATTTAAATGGGCTAAGAACCAAAACGGAATTGAGATGATGATTTCTAATCATTTGTTCCTTATTGGTTTCGATAATAGGACCAGATTCTGCCATGGTGATATAATAGGAGCAACAATTTATCCAAGGAATTTAACAACAAGGATAATATACAGACTCCTAAAAAATAGTACGAGGGTTTAAACGGTACTAGCTTTAACACTGACAAGCCTTTTTGGTGTCAAACAGTACGAATAGCAGCAGCAGTATATGTAGCAGTATGTGTATAGGCCAAAGCCAAACAGTACTTGGTAATACAAATAAGCCAAATAGATATACCAGCAATGGTGACCTAATATATAGGCCAAACAGTGCGAGGGTTCAAGCCAACAAGCCGCAGGTGATAACAGTGAAGAAAAACAAGCCAACCGAACCAAAAATTAAGCCAAATCCAAACAAACCTGATATTTTCTCTAGGAGACCACTGTGGATGGAAAGAGGAGGAAGAGGCGACCAGACTGGAAGAAGCCGCGCCGAAAAAGGCTGCCGGAAACTGGCTCACGCGCCGGCGCGTGGCGTCGGCGCTCCGGCGACTGGTCGGCGCGTGGAGGCGCGTGCGGCGGTGGGTCGGAAGCCGGAAAGTCTAGCCTTGGTCGCCTGGCTATGGGTAGTCCGATTATGACATCAATTTCAAGGTATGTATTTGTTCAAGCTAGTTTTCAAATGAAAAAGGTAGCAACAGCGAGCGGAAGAGGAAAAAGGAGAAAAAAAAAATCTCTGATTAATGAATCAAGCTCTGATACCATGTAAGAATTGTAGAAAATCTATACAATAATGTTATATTTTACATTTACAAGAGTCCCTAATTTATACAAGAGTTGGAGCTAGTGGAGGAGGAAAACAGAACCTGTTTTCCTCAGTGGATGAACACAACACACACACATTCACATACAGCACACACGACACCAGTTCTAACAATTTTATTTTAACATTTTATATTTATGTACGTATATACCTACTTTAGTATAATTTTTTTTTTCATTCATTTTTTCTGGAATGTTGTTTAGTTTATTTCTTATTTTTATTTTTCTTCTTATCTTTATACTTCTACACATTTGTATGGTATTCATTTTCAGCCCACCCAACTAGTTTAGGCTAAAAGATGTTGTTGACTTGAATTGAGTATGCATCCATCTTGGTATTTTCTTATTCATATTCAGGATTTCAAACGGTGACTAAACAACATAAACTCTTTGAATAAGTCCTATTGGAATCAAGCTGACACTAATTTCCAAAATGGTCTAGACATCAATAGTTCAATATTGAAATTTCAATCTTAGACAGACTTACTGAAGTGCTTGGATACATTATAGTTACTTTGGCATACTGCCCTCATTTGTGAAGTGGTGTAATGTTTTAATATGTGTACATATTTAAATATATAGCCATGTCCAATAAAAGAAGACCTCTGGATGGAGTAATGAAGTTTAGGTTTGGATGTTTGGTTCATTGCCAATGATAATGGTACTTCTCAACACCAAGAAAGCATAATTGTTAGCTTTCTAAATAACTATCCATTTCCATAGGTCCTTTTATAAGGTCAGAGAAATTCTCTGTGGGAAGGTTAATCACCGGTTATAGGGGGGTGGGGGTAAGGAATTCTCTATGATAGAGCCAATATATATGGGAATTATATAGTTATTTAGAAGTCGTTAGTTGAGCATTCTGTATATAGCAAGTGTTGTCATTGAGTGGCAGATCTGTTGGCAAACAGGGTCCAGCTAAAAAGGCCTTTTGGTACTTGCAGAAATCATTGTGGGATATGAGATTGTATCACTATTTTCGATTGTCCAATATGATAATTTGGGTTGATTGGATTTTATTTCGAGGGAAATTGTAATTGGGTTACCTCATCTTTCCTTGTAAGCATCATAGTCTCTTTTTATCCGGATGATCTGGTATTAACTATTCAGAGATTATATGTAGTCATGTCTCTATCCTGGTTTCTAAGATTTTACTGTAACAATTTGCGACGTGAGTTTGAGTTCGCATCTTCTGTTTCTGTGCCAAATATCTGCATAGCTTGTATTGAATGCCTAAACAATAACTACTTGGAGAGAGTGATTCAAAAGCTTCTTTTATTTCAAGCTGAGGAACTCAAAACATTTCAGGTTAATCTGAATGAAAGGGAAGAAGGCTGTGATATCAAGTTGGTTGTAGTGTTATTACATGAAATTTGAGCTTCCAGAGACAAAAAATGTGTTTTGACTGATGCAACAAGCTTGAAAAGTTTCCATCTGATAGCTACAAGTTTTGACTGCAAATAGCTAGTGGAAAAAAAGTTTATATCACAGACTGCTCTAAAGATGCTGAAAGGAAGAATATTTAGATTCCATACAATAAAGAAAATGATAGAAGCATGTCTGCTCAGTGCCTTTTTTTTATTATTTACCTTTCTATACTAATATATATTGGACTGGTGAAGGTGACATGTCTCCTTCAGACCCCACATTGCCCCTTCTACCTAGCCACCACCTAAAAAGGGAAAAAAAGAAGAAGAAAGCCAGAGATTGAAAACATGAAAAAGAAATTTGATTTAATTTCTATACCTTGCAAGATTTTGTATGGCTTAATCTGCACTGGTGTTTTTGGGATCCTTCTAGGTGGTTATATCTCTTCTATTTGTAGTTTTCTTTTAAATTTTATGAACCCAGTTTCAGATGTCTCAAATATATATCTCAAGAGTAATGCTATGGACACAAAATATACACAAAAAGTTATGCACAAACAGTATAAAAAAAGAGAGAAAATAGGAAGCGATACTTACCATTGGATGTTTTACACATTTTCAGTGGTATGCAATACATGGGTCTCTTGGTGCACAACTTTTTGTGTATAGTTTGTGCACATAGTATTATTCTATATTTGAATTTCTGAAATATATGCGTGTATTATTTGCAATTTATTTCTAAACTATATATCCCTCAAATATGTATATGAATGGCTTGTACATTGTACATGCTACTCTCCGTGTACTTTATCTATCCACATTCGAATTACCAGCTGAATCTTTTGCTCCTCTGGTCTTGTGCAGACAAGTCTCTATTGATTGCATGTTCCTAGAGTCTCAACAAATAATTGATTATAGCCTTCTTCTGGGATTACATTTTCGAGCTCCTGAGCATCTGAAAGCGCTCTTAGAACCGCCTTACTCATCAGACAAGCCTGAGAGTATATCTGCTTGTGATGGTAAAATGTCTCCGTAGTTTCATTAGTTCCAACTCTTTATTGTTGATTGTTCCAAGTGATCTTGTTTTTGGAAGAGTAGTATATCGTGTTATGATTTATTATTTTTTAATAAAATCTCTTCATATTGATAATTGTTTAGTTGGTTATGATATCTCTGAAACTTGAACAGTGAGAAGATGTTGAAGAAATTGATTGTCACATATTCCTTTCCGTTAACTATAAGTTCTTACATCTTAACCTGGTAGGTGGCATGAAACTATATCATAGAAACATTAGTATATCTGTTATTTAGTTTACTAGGAACTTAAAGATTTTTCTGTTTTTCGGTAAGTTATGAGGAACATTAAAGAAAAAGGTTTTATGTAGTGAACTTGGGAAAATGGGTTGGATTTAAAAATTCGTTCATCACCCTGACCATGCTGCATGCGTGTCTTTGGCAGCTTCTTCTATACTTCCTCTAGCTGAAAATTCTCAAGGTGAATTATTGATTCCTCCAAAGGGTCTTATCCTAGTGACCCATGAACCCAACATTGTCAGCACTACACCAGGTCCTCACATTAGGGGAAATACTTTGAGAGCTCTTTCTGCAGGTGATAAAGAAGTGGATCTTTTTCTGCCTGGTACTGGAAGGTATCTTCTTCTCATTCAAATATTTTATCTGTATATAAACCTGTCTTCTTCTTTTTTCCCTTGTCTAAAGAATAACTTTTCTAATAAATTTTGGATATTATCATTCTCCTATGTTAGTCTGTAGAACGGCAATTTCCTGCCCTTGTAATAATCCCATAATTTTAAATGGTGGTTTTGGCTGCCATTGTAAGTACTGTCGTATTTGTGTTGAAGTGAGGCAAATTAGACATTGTGTTGACGGATGGGAACACTGGAAGTGAGAATCTTTTTTTTTTCCCCTTTCTAATTCACACTACCTTAAATTGAACTGTGTATTGTTTTAACCCAGGAATACTTTGTTTTATTTTTTAGTTAACTTCAGTCACTTTTATTCAATCAAATATTCTCGTAGTTGTACATATTTCTCACTGACATACAACATTGGGCACAAACACCTGGAATTTGCAATTCGTTGCAGTCGAAACATCATGTTGTGAATTATATTTAAACTTGTGTTATAAACCTTATCAAAAGCATATTTTATAATAGCCCCAGCTATGCAACATATTGCCCACTACGTTGATGGTTTTTTTCTTTCTCATGTGGCGCTTGCAGTAAAGTGATGGTGAAACTTAATTTCACACCATATCAGCCATTATGGACGTTTGGGAGCCGTTGCGGTTGAGATGGCCACTACATTGTGAGCCCTTGTAAAAAAAGAGGGGCACATTTATACTGAGTGGACCCTAATTCGCGGATGAACTCAATCGACCAGTATGTAGAAAAAGGGGTAAAAATTGGAAATTAGGTCTTTTTCCTTGGGGGGGGGGGGGCAGCAATGGTCCCCCATGAGGGCCGACCAAGGCTACCTCTTGGCATGGCCAGCCATTAGGGTCCCTTTGGAGTTCTATATAGATGACTCTCACCTCCTATTGCAATTGGTTCGAGCCCTTGAAGACGATCTAGGGCTAGACTGTTCGAAATGGAGGTTCCAATCAAGAGGGTCACTATCGTGGGTCCCACTACTGAAGGTTCAGGATGTTGCACTTATATTTGGGATTCAATTGAGGGTTTTGGATTGGTGGGATAGAAATTGGGGATAACTGGGCTTCAGTTGGATGAAACTTATTTATAAGGTTATGTAAACACCTGGGCACATAATATAAATGGGCATATGACTCACGCATGATATATCCTAATCAACCACGTGCTTTAACATGTGACCTTTAGATTTCCGATGCCTATAAATGCCCCTGTAAGTTCTTATAGGAAGGATAATGGGATGGGTTTGGGACGGGTTATGTACTACCCCCATCCAAACCCGATTCTATTGTGGTCGGGTATCATGTGTCGGGTTTTATATACCTCACATGTACCCACGGGTAACCCATTCATTTATCTATACATTTAATTAATATTAGGGGCTGGGGGAGGTACGGGTTACCGCATGCTTCTGTGTGCGGTAGCCTTTTAGGGGTTGCAAAACGACACTGTTTTGTATACTATTTCTAATTTATTTTTAATCAGATAATAGCACAACAATATATTCTACCCACCATCAGCAACAACTGTCATCCACCATTGGCAACTGTTGCCATCCACAGCAACCACCATTACCCACCATCGGCAACTTCCGCCCGCCGCGCCACTAGTGACCAACATTATCACCAAATCTACCATCAACAAACACAAATTCGCTGCCATCCACCACCAATAAATCCACCCCCACCACCCACTATCAACACCACACTCCAACCACCATCGTTAGATCCTCCAGATCTACTACCACCTGTCAACATCATCACCAACAAAGAGAGGGAGAAACAAGAAGAGGAAGAGAGAAGATTTTGTTGACATGTTTCATTAAAAATACTATGTAATTTAACATTTGGCAAAATGGATTGCATTTTGTAGTACTAAATATGGTGAAAAGTTCAACATAATTACTTTAAAGTAAAAATATTCATAAACACTGTGTTTGAAATAGTGCATAAAGATTAATGAGGTGTCAATTGAAAACAAATGTATGCGTGACCGTTGCGTAATGCTTCACCACGCAACCTTGACAGCAGCTTTGATCACTATTTATAACTATTAATGTTCCGACCAAAAATTCTAGTGTAATTCAGTTAATGCCAATAACCAGAAAGAACACGATCTTACAAATAATTGTAGATGTAAGCTTCTCAAGTAACGGCTTGCAAACATCAACTATTGGCTTGTCAAGGTCATGCATGGACACCTTCAGATGCGTTGATATTTCTAGGTTAGTGATCTCCTAGTCTGCTGGTCATGGTTAGGAGACTTTAAAAATTAGTTCATAAAGTGTTCTCCACGATACTTACTATAATTTAGGTAACTTTGCCTCAATTCATTGACGATGAGTAGAGTATTTTCTCAGGCATCCATTATCTTTTCTTGTATATCCACTAGACTATAGGCCCCCTGTCTTTGCATCCTTGGGAGTGTTCCAGCTTGTACATTACCACATTGTTGAAAGTCTTAGCTTCGTTTGCCAGAGTGGAATTCACCTTGTATTTTCATGAATGTTTTTCTTTCTCTCTGTCATTTTTTACTTGTCCAGTTCTTATCCAGTAGATTTGCATATATAGTCATTACGACTTTTGTTGTTCTAACACGATCCCCAGACACATAAATTTTGAACAGAGTGATAAACGTAACCAGTTTATTGATGAAACCAAATCATAGTTAATTGCTAATTGCTGCAATATCTTCAGGTTATGGATCCAATTAGGTGTAAACATGCCAGCACAGGCTTATCACAAGCTTCTTCAAGATGATGTAGATTCAGCTGAAGTTGAACTTCTTGAGGTTTACGACGTGGTACTCTATCTTGGGATAATTGATATATTGCAGGAATACAACCTAAAAAAGAAATTAGAGAATGCATATAAATCATTGAGATTTGACCCTATGTCATTTTCTGCTGTTGAACCCAAATTATATTCTAGACGTTTCATAAATTTTCTGGAGAGTAAATTTCCTGTTGAACTGTAAGAGGTAGATCACCATCTCTTTCTCTCCCTCCCTAGGTGTTTTTCTTTTTCTACTCATCTCCTCTTCTACTCAAGTGTTTTACATTTTGTAGGTTTAAGTTACTCCTTCCATTGCAAACTATAAGATCACTTGCCTATGTAAAATACAAATACAAAGACAAGTGATCTTATATTTTGGAGTGGAGGTAGTATAAATTATTAACCTCTTTTATTTGCATATTCATAGTGAGGTTTTCCACAGTTGATTGTAAAGGATAATATCACGACATCTAAAACAAATGCACCTGTATTTCGATTTGCATATATACCACAATTAGATGAGGTGATTTTCTATATGTATGTGCATTCTTTTCTGTAATATAACCTGGTTTAGTATAATAGTGTTTAATTTAACACACTTAATTCTTATACCTTAAAACAGATGTTGATTTATGCAAGGTTATTTTTTTGGATCTTCTGTTTAATAAATTGAACGAGTTCCAAGGTCTATATTTTTTTTTGTAAGATTGGCATGCATATACACATGTACATTCTACTTTACTTTTGGCTGAAGGAGTTGTAGCTGGGGTTGATGGTAGATTTTGTTGACCTTTTGTCGGAGTTTGGGATACTTATGTGTCTTGGTGGCCACGATTTTTGGCATTTTTTTTCTCTAATTGTACACGGGCAGCACCTATATACACATGTACGAGAAAATATATATATATATATATATATATATATATTGTTTTGTTTGCGGATGTTCATGCAAAAAAGACAAGCTCATTGTTGTAGAAACATTTCTAGGACATTATGTCCTCATTTATCTTTCTAGAACGCAAAAACTATCACTACACGCAATATTTTGGTGTGAATTTTGTGTCTATGAGATGTTTGTTAAACATTTTCCCTCCATATGTACCTCAGTATGGTATGTTACTTCACTAGTTTGATTTGGAGATCGCGTGCAAAAAGTCCATGGTTTGGTTTCAGCAACTAGGTTAGGTCCTCTCCTTGTCTCCCTCTCGTGATATAAATTAAGAGTCCCAACCTTTTATTTTTGCTTCCTATCCGCACAACCGTTTTTAACTAATTTAATATAGTTATATTTAAAAAAGTTCGAACATAGTATTATAAGTGTATGAATAGTAAAGTTAAATCTTGCGTGGAATGTCCTAGGCATTTGGGGATACATTCTTAGATTTTATATTTGAGAAGGATTAGATTTATGTTTGAAATTTAGAAAACAAAACTTGAAAAAGGAGGATGAAAATTAACCTGTAGGTGAAGTACTTTCACAATTTTAGGTAATATAGTAATTAAACTGTTTGTTTGTTTATTTTTTAATTTTTTTGTGAATTAAACTGTTTGGTTAGGTAAGAATATATAAGGATATTTTATTAAATATTTTTTTCTTGATAAAATACGGTGCAAAGCCCAAAAGAAACAAAAAATTACATTGATATTATATGCAATTGCGCAACACCGCGCAATACCAACTAAGTCTCCTTCTAAAAGAAGGCGCCTTCTTTGAAAATAATAAAGAAGAGAAAGTCTCGCTCAGGTGACTCCCGCAAGGTAACGACTTCAAACTCAAATAAAGAACTTTGTTCTCTAAGGCATGAGTCAAAGAAAATATTGCATATATCTAATGTAAGACCCGTCGATAAACTAAGGCTATGACATGAAGGAAGGCCAAAAGAACTATAGAACCACGCTCACCAAAGCTAAAGGAGATCGAAGGGAGTTGCGGGAGGAAACCGAAAGATAAGTAGCATAAGAAAAAGAGATTGCTTCAAACCCCTTTTAAAAGAAGGCGCAATCTAGCTAGGCTACCATTAAGGAAGGAATGAGAAGTTGACATGACTGTTAATTGTCAATAAGTTAAATTGTACATGTATTACCTTCACGGAAAACATAATGCATTGAACGGATCAATTTATATCCATAAGCTCACAAACTAAATTAAACAGAGCATTATCAATATTTACCATGCCTTTGTTTAGAAATGGACCCTCAAATTATATTCGAATCCAACTCTAGAATAAATAATAAAGTACCTTCAAAATCATTAATAAACTTTAAAGATATTTATAAGGATATTATATTAAACATTTGGGTGTCAATGAACACGTACAAGTTAGTCCTGGACACACAAACTCCTACGTATAAATATTGTGCTCTCTTTTTATATGCATCAAGGCATGTTCCATTTGGAGTTTTGTAGCCTTTAGCTTTAGATTAGAATTTTGTACGTTTAGATATAGTTTATTTTAAATATAATTTATTTAACTCATTTCAACGCATCGAATTATGCGTTGTTCAACTAAATTAATTTACCAAATTTTTTTTTTTAAAAAAAGAGTCATGTTATGCATTACGATAAATTTATGTTGATTGCAAAACTTATTAATACATAAGATTGGTAAGAATTATAAGAGAGTCTCACTTATTACGTATTTTTCTAAATAAGTTATCATTAATATTTATTCACGTAACTGATAATCAAATAATCGATATAAAACATTCGTAATATATATCATTATTCAAAAAAAAAAAAAACTATTTATGCTCTGTGCGTGCGTATGCATGCATGGAATCTTTTTATCAATAAAATCAATCAACCCCATTGATGGCGTAGAGTTTAATTATCATCAGCTTCAGTGCGTTAGTTAATTAAATACTTCCAAACTCCAACGACTTCTTTAAACCAAATACTCCCCTGGTAGTAGTGGTAGTAGTTGCGTAGAGATAGAGATAGCCCTCCCATTTAATTCATATGTTTTCATTCACACTGCCATTTCGTATGCAATAACACAAGTCGGTCCATATTCAATTCAATTAAATTACAGAAAAAGAAAATGGCAAAATGAAACTTAAATACTCTACCTCATCATCATTAATTGCTCCAATATGTCAAAAGAAAAATAAAATAAAAAATACCCTTATAATTATACTTTTTATGTCTCAAAATATAATATCATTATTAACTTTTAAAAATCAATTTAATGCATTTTTAATTTTAAAATTGATATAAATGCTTTTAATTTTAATTAATACGATAATAAATATTGTAAATTGACTAAAAAATATTATTTATTATAAAATCTCATATTAATTTAAAAAAAAATATCATATTAACTTTTGAGTTAATAATGATATTATAATTTGGAGGGAGAGAGTATTTATTGAATGTGTATATAGATGCATCATTCACCAATGACTAACTTGTACGTTTTCATTGACACCCATCAAGTTGAATGACAGTGTTAGCCCTGATAGCTGTACCTCATTTACATTTAAATATCTAGAGAGAGAGAGAGAAGACTGCCACTGGTACATCACTACATCCATTTAAGTGAGACCTAGTAAAATCTTACTACTATTATGCATTAGGGTTTTCTCTTTCTTTTACAATCTCAATCATGTACAAATGATGATTTCTGTTTTGGAATCACTAGGCATTGGCCTGGCCTGCTCTAACTGAGCAGATAAATAATGCTCAAACTGGTCCAAAAATGGATATAATTGTCATTCTTTCAAAAACTAATCATACATTAATAATTAAGCTATAAAATTTTAATGGTAGCTATATATATATATATATATTGTCCCATAAATTTATGAGTAATTAGCAATATCTTTTATTTGAAAAAACTATGTTCATTTTATTTAAATGAAATTAAACAAAATTAATGTGTAACTTAAATGGGTTGCTCTAGTACTGGTAGCTAACATGGAAAGTACTTCAATTATCATTCCTTACTCCCAAAACTTACAAACAAGAAGTAAAGGACGAGAGATTATCGATGCACACAAAAAGAGGGTATAGATTGCATTTTTCAAAACTTTTCAAGTCATAGATCAGCTATGAATAGTAAAGAAAAAAATATTTACCCATTTGAAGAAGTAATAGGGGGGTAAAAAGTAAAAAAACAAAAGGCTGAGGAAGATGTATATATCAGCTGGCTAGTAAAAGTATATAGGATAACTATAGGGATGTTGTTCACAAGCCCAGTTGCCCTGAAATCTAGACTCTCTGATCATCAATATTAATTAAAGACATTCCTTTTTAATTTAATTGGGTTTATTATACTTCATTTTATTGGATCTTTGAAGTACTACTACTACTACTACTTTTTCTACCCATTCTATTCAAACAAAAGTGAAAAATCTTTAGATGGAAATAAATATGAAGGAGTAAAAACAGCATAAAATAAGCAAAAAGTATGCAGACATGGTCAACCCATGAAATGATGATGATGAACCTTTTACAACAATTAAAGTCAATATTTAGATTTCAAACAGATAAAGTCAAACTACTGGAATCTAACTTTGTTCAACAACATCACCTATAACATGCATGTATGTATTTGTATATGATTTGATTTGTGTAAGAAAGGCACACAGTAATGCATTTGTATGTGAGAAAGGCAGGCACACAGAAAGTTACTTCCCCTCATCCACGACTATTTTTTTTTCTTCTTCACAAAGTGAGTCTACTTTTTAGACTTTAGTAATATCGGTATAAAATGATACATTACCTTTAATTTTATCATCAATATTTCATTATTATGCAGTTATATATAAAAACAAAAAAAATATAACCTTAATATCTGTAAATGAGACATATATAGAGGGTCGATCTAATAATTAATTACGAACCTATCCAGAGATTTAATTGAAAATCAAAAACTAATAAAGATCGGGAAGACAATCTCAATCTCAATCTCTCTCCCACAAACACAAAAGAGAGAATCCATCAAACAAATTTGGCTTTATATATATATATATATATATGTATATATATATATATATGTATAAGAATACAGAAGATGAAAGAAATGGTTTGAGAGGAATGAAGCCTGGTCCGATACCGTCACTTTTTGTTAAGTCTGTTCTAAAAAAGATCAGATCGGTTGAGTCAAAAAGTGAATGCGTCGAGCCAGCCAACATCCCCCACAAACGCTTATTTCTTCTAGTTTTTAAGATCAGATCATACATATATATATATATATATATATTCAGATAATATTCAGATCTTCAGATCATTAACATTTAACCCTAATGGGATATATAGGAGAAAGAGAGAGAAAGGGAGAGAGAAAGAGGAGAGAGGCTGAAAGAGGGAGGGGGGTGATGGTTGCATAATAATAGAGAGCGACTAAGATTGGGAATATATAAAACCCTAGAGGAGGAGACTAGGCATTCTGATTTATAGGCTGAATTGTGGAGAAGAGGCTACCTAGCTATAACCACCCTCATTAATTTGATTACATTACTACTTCCCTAAATAAAATGCAATCTAATATAAACAAATATACTACTTACTAACTCCTTTTCAAAATATAATGTTATGTCTTATGATTTTTTTTACAACTAGATATAATGTCACGTTATGTAAACAAGTGGATAATTTGTAGATTTATATACTCGCAAGAAAATTAGTCTCACTTTTTTTTTTTGACAAGATATATCATTTTTTAAATATAAAAGCAAGCCATTTTATACTCCCTCCGTTCCGAAATAAACGTCCTAATTAGTTTCGGCACGCTGATTAATAATATATATTTTTTTACCTGAATTGCCCTTTTGAATTACTTATTAATTGAAGTATTTCTCCACTTTTCTATGAAATATTACTTCTTCCCATGTGAATTAGTTCTCTAGATATTTTTTTGTTATTCACACATTCCCAATAAGTACTAAAAGCTAGAATGAATAGAGAAAAAAAGTCTGGAGAACCATTAAATAGAAGACATGCTATACTAGTAATATGAGAGAGAAAGTGGTATAATAATTCATCACTTTCCAATGTAAACCTTTTCTCATTTCTTCAATTTCTAACAAAAGTTGAGTAAAAAGATTATGAGGGTATAAGTAAAAAAATAGGATAAAAGTAGTTACAAATATAGAAATATTAGGACATTTATTGTGGAACATCCTAAAAAAATAGGACGTTTAATACGAGATAGAGGGAGTATTTAATTTTGAACATAGGCGCATTTGTCTTTAGGTTCTACTATAGACAAGAATAATTAAGTATTAGTACTAATGACACATGCATTGTGCATATAAATTATGTAAGATAAAATAAATTTTTTATAAAATTTAGAATACTAAGTAGAAAGATAAATATATATATATATAATGTCAAAATAATAATATAATTAAAGTTGTATGGATAAATTAAGAGAGGAAAGAAAAGAGTGGACACAAAATCTCTAAAGCCTCCATGGAGTTTTTATAATATAGATAGATAGATATAGTAGTTTATTTGTACAAATACTACCACCTTTTAAAAATATGATATTGTCTTGTGATTTTTTTTATGACTAGATATAATGACACATTATGTAAATAAGTTCTTATGTGGATATAATTTGTAGATTTATCTACTTTGCAAGGAAAGACCCAACTTTTTTGTAACAAGATATCTCATTTTCTAAATATAAAAGCAAGTTATTTTATATTTTGGAACGCAGACGTATTTGTCTTTTAAGTTGTGTTACAGACAAGAATAATTAAAAATCAAATGTGATATGTCAGTGTCAGCACATAAATTCTAAACACTATACAGTAAATTTAAGTTTTTTTCAAACGCTATACAATAAATGTAAGTTTTTCTTAAGTTTCTCTTCCAACTCTTTTTTTTCTTTTCCTAAATCTTTCCCAAAAGCTAAACCTTAGAGAGAGAGAAGGAGGGGGGGTTAGTGATTGATATAATGCCGACTATACAATAAATTTAAGTTTTTTTCAAACGCTACACAATAAATGTAAGTTTTTCTTAAGTTTCTCTTCAAACTCTTTTTTTTTTTCTAAATCTTTCTTAAAAGCTAAACCTTAGAGAGAGAGAGGAAGAGGAGGAGGAGGAGGAAGGGGGGTAGTGATTGATATAATGCCGACACAAGCTACAATTCCAAACTCAAATAGTACTCTACCATATAATACAGAAGTGATGTTGCTAATGATCAAAACTATTACCTTATTTTCTAGATCACCAATCCAGGAACAAAAGAGGCCACTATTTTCTATGTATTTAAACTTTAATGACCAAAATCATTACACACACACACACACATATATATATATATATATAAAATTCCCCAAACCCCCTCCCTTTTTTCTGTTGAAGATGGTCAAAATGTGAATACGTGCTGGTTCGAAAAGAAATGTACTTCTTTAACACAACTATCCTAGTGAAAAAGTTGGTATTATTACTTTGACAATGTGCTCATATACAAAATATAGAGCTAACTAAGGTCAATATTTAAACCAAAAGTCAGTACATTTTGTCGTAAACGCCTCGTTTCTAGCATTCAAGTTGAGAGAAAACAAAAAACAAATATTATTAAAACTTAAATTGCATTATCATCAATAAGTGAATCCTCCTAATACATGCATGATAACTTTTGTCATCTTCGACATCCATCAGAACATTAATTCTTTTTAGGAAAAATAATATATATTACAAATTTTTACTATGATTTTTTTAGTTGTCGGTTAGTGAATAAATATTAATGATATTTTTTTTGGAAGGATGCATAATAAGTGGAATTTTTTTATAATTTTTGTTAATTTCTGATAAATTCTGCAATTATAATTCAACGTATATTTATCGTAATATATAAGAAAACTCTCCTTTTTATTTTGATAGACTATGAATATAGATAACCACATGTTAAGATTTCAAAACATTTATATGTAATTTTGAATATCTAATATGATGTTTAATATCACTAAAGTAAGTCCCTGAGATTATTCTATATGGACTTTCTTGTTTTATCATATTCAATTGAAAAATAATTGACTTTACATTTTCAAGAGAAGTGAAATATACAATAAAATTTATATTGTGTATATTTTCTATAAAAAATTACTTATTACGTTAGAAATTATCCATATTTGACAATCTCATGTATTTATTGTATTAATTGATGCTTGTTGAACCAAATAAAATTTTGAGATAGGAGTATATCTATATATATATATATACACACACACACACACCAAATAAGAAATAATAATGGGTATTTCATTTTGGGGAGTGGAAGAAGAAATTTTGTTCTAGTGCAAATAGTGGAAGTAGAAATACTGTAGGGAAAAGATTCCGGGTTGAGCGGTAACCGGCAACGTCGGGTTTTGTTGTCAGCGTGAGCGGTGGAGCGGGAAAACCCGTAGAAATGTAGAATAGATATAGCCCGATTAACGAGGGATTCATACTTTTTTTTGTTTTCAAAAAGAAGTCCGACTTGACTATGATTTTGACTCATTTGTTAAATTTTAAAGTTTAATTTTAATACTCATATGGCTACACGATATATAATTGATATATAATTACGTGAATTATCATATAAAAATAATATTATTTTATATAATTGAATACATTTTTTTTATATTATGTGTAAAAAAATATTTTAAATTTTTTTAAAATACCATATTATAAAAGACACCGGACGCAAAACGTGAACTCTCTACCACCTCTAGTAACCTCCTAACATATACTCTTTTTTTTTTTAATTTTTAGAATAGTAATTTTATACTTATTAATATTCCCACTATTACAAATAATATTATTATTGACTTTTGAAACACAATTTAAAATAATTTTAATTTTAAAATAAAAATGATTCATTAAAAATTATAAAATAATAAATCTTACAATAATAATACTTTTAAAATAGTTTACATTATTTATCATCGACTAAAACTAAAGAAATCTATGTCAATTTGAAATTTGAATGTCATAAGTTAATCTTAAAATGTAATAACCTTATATTTTGAAACACAAAAAGAAATTTTTTTAAATAATTTTAAATCTTAAAAAGTACGAAAATAGAACAATTAGTTTTATTCGAACAAATATACAGTATGAACTTCCATCCAAATTTAATTAAAATGACACATTCTCTTACAATAAAATAATTGTCTTGTTTTCATACTTTTTAATACACTATTTTTAGAATTTTGTTATGTATTATAAAAATTTTATGCCGTATGAAATATATAAATATATAAAATAGAATTATAAAAATTAGTCTGTCATATTACATATCACTTTAAAAGAGTTATAATTGATATTTATTCACATAATTAATAATAAATAAGGCGCAAGATATATTATTTATTTGATTATATTATATTGACTATTATATTGATTAAAATTACATAAAAATTTATAATAATTATAAATTTACTACTAAAAAAATTAAATAGAGGACCTATTTTGGAGAGGGAAGAATGGAGTCATTAAATCGCGGGCGAGGACGTTGACGAAACAAAAAGCGCGGCTGAAAATGGTCGTGCGGAAGCTGCTGCTGCAGCTGCTTTTGCTATCGTACGCCGGTGGGTACAGTGTTGAGGCCACGTGATGGAATTAAATGCAGGGACTAGAGGTGGGTCCCACGTTGGAAGAGACAAGACAACGTTGATCTGTGTGAAGAAAGACGACTGTTCTTACGTGTAACGTGGTGGTAGATGGTCTGTGTGTTGGGGACCACTTGAATAGGTAATGATGCCTTAATGATGAGGGAAGTGTTTTTTTTTTTTAGAGGGAGAACGTTAAAGTTGGACAGATTTTCATTTGAATGAATTTAAATTTTTACAAAAGACAGAGAGAGAGAGGGGGGTGTGGACCCATGTCTGACTCACTTTCATAACTCGGATTTTCTACTATTTGTTACGGCGATAAATTCTTTTTTCTTTTTTTTTCACAAAATTTAGTTTAATAGATGATCCATTGTATATGGGTGAACTTAGTGATAATAACCAATCACAATTAATTACATTATTTTATAAAAAAAATTATAAAATTTTTTGTCATTAAAGTACTATTATTTTTACTAATGATTACTTAATCCACTCGTATAATTCAATATAGAGGTCCAAAATTTAAATTTTATGGACAACATGTTATGGTAAAAGATTGAATAAAGATAGGTTCAAAAGACAACAACCTAATGAAGACAGTAAGTTATCTCATCTCCCACCTAAACTAATTTGCATAAGTTAAAATAAATTATTGTAATAGATTAATAAATTAAAAAAAAAACCTTAGGATTTTCTTTTCAGTTCCTAATTTTTTTTCTAATTTTCTCTATCTAATGTTTTTCTTTTGATGTGAAAAATATCCATGTAATTTATTAGAATAAATCATATAAGTATTCTTTGTAAAATTATTATTTTATATCATCAAATAGCAATATATCATCAAGTAGGTAATTTAGGAGTAAATTAAGAAATTTTATTTGAATTTATCAGTTTTATCATGATAATGATATTGTGGTCGACATTGTTGTGAAAGACCCCGAATGTTTTCAAATCGTAGTCGTTGAATCTTACAATGAACGATACAAAATATAGTGATCGTTTAAGTTATATAGTCATCATTTGTTATGAATCAGTTCATTTTCTTATGTAATTTTCTTTCTTTTTAAATAATTACCAACCGAAAAAGATAATTCTTTTCTCTCTTGAAAGTGTCCTCTAAAGTTGCATGAATTTCAAATGAAGATAACCAACAGACAAGGCCAGCCTAATAAATCTCAAACAATAACCATCACAACTGTAATAGTCAGCCCAATGGACAAAATTGGGTCAGTGGGGCTAGAAAAAATGTAGTCGGCCCATACTCGGTTTCACCAGCAAACACAATTAAAGATACAGGTTGGGTTCAGGGTTAATAAACAACCAAACATGCCCAATGTGTCCTACTCGTGAAGAAAAATGACATACAATTATTGTCATAAAATGGGAAAAAATCCTGCTATGTATTACAAAAGTCTTCGACTGAATTATAATCATGACGTATGTGCATATATAAAATAAATAAGAATTAAAAATAATCCCACTCTAATATATTTATCTTATTAAACTCCACGTAATCCAACTTCCATCCAATTTTGTCATATATATATATATATATATATCATTTCCCATATGGATAATTAAAATGTTTAAAATGGACTTCTTATTTCAAGCTACTTGTTGAAAGAGTTTCACATGAATTTGGTCACTATATATCATGAAAAGAGTTTTATGTAAATTTCACAACTACTCTAAATTCTTGCACATTCTTGCTACCTGCATACTGAATTGAATGTTCTGCACACTATTATACAACATGAACAAGCATCAACAAATAAGCTATAAATCAAAAGCATATACTCGTGAATAAGCAAGCAGGGCAGCTCATGAAGAATATTATACCACCAAAAACTCGTTTTTGTATCAAATTTGTTCAGATTACAATGCAAGGATGGTTAGAGAAAACACAACAAACTTAACGCAAAAGCCAGAACCAGGTCATAGATCTTGATCATTTCAAACCTATAGCAAATGACAACTTTGGCCGGGATTTGTTCTTGCCCAACAACTTCATCTGGTTTACCTTTTCCTCCTCCTCTTGCTGTTTCTTCCTTCGCAAAGCCTCTTCTTTTTGTCTTTGAAGCTCTTCCAACTCCCTGTAACGTTCTTCCTCCCTCCGTTGCTGCTCTAAAGCTTCCCGTCTCTGAGCTTCTTCCACCATCCTGCGATTCTCTTCAATCATCCTTTCCAGCTCTTCTTTCTCTTTTCGAGCTTTTTCCTGTACATGTATGGAAACCAAGTTATAGTTCTTGCATGGCATGAAAAGACATTAATTGTTGCCCCGCAAAATTTTGACCCCAAGCATCTAAAGTTGTGTCAATGAATCGCCAAAATAAACAATTATGTTGCGAATTACTTATTATATAGTAAGGTAGTAAGTGCCTGCAAAAGTTACAAAATACTTGCCTCCTTTTGTCTAGCCTCAATAACAGCAGCTTCCTTCTCTTTCTCAAGTTGAGCGGCAACTTCATCCACAAGTTTATTCCGACCCTCCTCCAGTCGCCTTTGTATTTCCATCTTGATCTCCTCACAGTTCAAGCTTTCTTTGACTTTCTTCATTATCGCTTCCTCCACTCTCCTTGCAGTTTCTTCTTCCAGCAGTTTCAGTTCTGCCTCCTGCTGACGCCTGATAAAATAAGAGCAAGAGTTAAGCAGGAAATGACCACAAAGTCAGGTGGGGAAACACTACATTCTTCGCTTCCAGAGATGTCTTCGACATTTATAAAACTGAAATGGTATTTTGTGTTGCACAATTCCTCCTTTTTTTCCTTCTCTCCTTAATTTATTCTATAATTAATGGCAAACTAACCTTCACGTCGACAAAGGCACTAAATTTATGCTTATGCTTTTAAGGCATACCTCTAACAGATTCCTGATCCAAACAAATGAGTATCAAAACTGGTCAACAGTAGTAGATAAAGGAGGCACCCAATTTGATCATCAAATATAACAAGTTGAAATATAGCAGTATCTTCCTTCAAATAAAGCCTGTGGAGAAGAATGTCAAGTAACATTTCGCAGTTTTAAAATTGACCAAATACTTTAATCCTTACATTACAATAGAGATTTGACAATGCAAAATTCTACATTTTCAAAACATAACCACAGCCTTAGCCCCAGGAATACAAAGCAACAGCAACAAGGCAGTATCCTGTGGTCATGGAATTATTTACAGCAAGATAATTATATATCTCGCTGTCAGATGGGGCCAGGTTCGAGGTTAGCACAGAGTCGGAAGCTTGGTGACTGCCTGGCAACAGTGAAATATAAGCTCAACCATAAGTCAATTCTTTCAACAATGTGTTTTCCTGGCTAATGCCATAAGGCCCATAACTTATCTCCAGGACATAATGTCATTGCAGTTTTAAATACTTTTTCTTTTTCTTTTCCTTCCTCCTGAGTTCCATTTATTAAGGCTGGGAACACAAAAGAAGGCACGATGAAAAAAATGTTTAAATCACTTGAGGAGCTCCAGCCACAAATAATCAAGTCATTGTATATCACTAGTTCACTACTGGAACTCCTAATATGAACCCTTTTCTTTCTTCCAGCAAAGAGGCCAGTTGGTAGCATTTCAGTATGAACATACCAGAAATGTGGGAATAAAACCTTCATCAAGGCTGGAGGGCTTTAAGTATCTATGTCTACCTTTCGATTCTATAAGTTAGAGGGTAAGATACAGAGTGTCTAAGAACCACTAGGCTGACCAATGCAGCGGAGGAGGCGCCTAGGAGTTTTCCTACGCGGTCTTATTTATTTGTCGTTCTTTTGTTTATATTTGTATATATTTTCAAGAAAATAGCAGAGCCCTTATAGCAATAGCAAAAGGCTATATAAAACACATAGTAGATGTAATGATTGTAATTCAACATGAAAAAGTACCAAAAAACTATATTATAAGGCACAACAAATTCATTTCAAGCATTATAGAGCTTCAAAACCTTCACTAAATCGATGCAACAAAGGACTGATTCCGCCTAGGCGGAGACGCCAACCAAATCGAGGTGGTAGTGGAGCTCTTAGCGCCTAGGCGAGGGGGCTTAACTGAGCCTTGAATTTTTAGAATACTAAAACTAGAACCAAGTCAAAACCGCTAATATTTCATTCGTTAGAATTGTACGATACGCGATAAAATGGAGACAATTTGATACATATCGCAAGAACAATTGAAAATGACACTGTATCATACGATTCAATTATGATTCGATACGATTCTTATGAAACGATACAATACACGATACTTTTTAAAGCTAGATACCGACTTGAAAAGGATTTTATGTAGATCCAAAAAAGTAAAAGCATTTAAGGCTTCTACCATTTTAAATGAAGAGGTTTTTTTAGCGCAAACACATTATATATCGCTTTATAAGCCCTTAATTACTTTTTAGAGTTTTATATCACTTTCCATTCCATTAGCTGATACATAAATCTCCACTTATTGATTTGAATTTTTCTCTTTTGTTTTATAAATTAAAGATGAATCTAAAATAATATCTAGTAAATCAATTTAGAGTATTTTGGCTACTATTTAACTTCAAAATTTATTTTTAGTCTACAATAATATTTACTTGACTAATTTTATATATAGAAGCTAATATGCTTAATTGTCCAATAGATTGTGTGTGTTTCATATGTTTAAATATATATTACCACATTTTTCATTTCGTTTTCGTATCTCACGATATGATTCACGATAGATTATAATTATTTTTTTATAAAAGAAGAAACTTTATCAGATGAAAATAGAAAAATACATGCATAGGAGAACAAGGATTCCACCCGCTCTACAAGGAAGGGGGGGGGGATGGGTAATGCTACAGATCTCAAATTTTTGGTCTCAAATAGCATCTCAAATGATGTGTTTGGATAACTCTCTTGTGATTGACTATGTCAAAAAGTACATTTTGTCTTAGTCAATGTCACATGACATCATTTAAGACACATTTTGAGACAAAAAATTTAGGGCCCCTACCATTACCCAGGGAAAATACTCAAAAGAGGACAGCTCTCAAATCTTGACAATAAATTATTACAGTTCTCCATGTAAATTTTGTAATTTACGAACCTTAATAATCTATTATCACTCATGTTATACAAACAACAAGAAATATAGAAGAGATGTATGCATGGAGAAATTGGCATAATGATATGTAACTCTAATGTACATGTACATTGCATAAATTGTATAAATGTCATCATAATGATTACTCTCTGCCTTCAGATTTCAGTACTTTAATTAGTTTTAACGTTTCCATAGTCTTAATGTTGTCAAAAAAATTTGTTCTCAAATAATTGTACTCTGTTGCAAACTAGAACAAAGTTATATCCTTAGGCTTTTTACACAAGTTTCAGAAAGTATCCAAGATGTGTTGGACCTGAAAAGCATTGACCCAGACAAATCACACAGAACTGACAACTCATTCAATGTGGACACGCTGTCACAGTATCCTAAAGAAATAAAATACGGCCATGTTGACAGCACATCAATAATGAAGTTTATTTTCTATACATTAAGTAAAATTTTATAAGAAAAAACATTTTATAGCAAATAAATCTTAAAGCATATGACAGTGATATAATATTCTCAATTTTATAAACAATAATATTCAATATGTTATCAAAAACGTATGTATGCAAGGTAGCACGCTAGTGTAGGCGAGATAAACAACAATAATCCATAATTTTATATGCATAGGTTACTATTAGTCTATTAGCATATACGTATGTGCAATTCACATGTCCAAAAGTGTCCTTACAGCTTGAAATGGATCCTACTTTAAAAGTTTTAAAATTAATTTTTTGAAAACAACAGTTTGTAAGAGTGTCCATGCTTCATTTGGGGGATGATTGAGTATTAACAATGTTTCCGGAAATATCTTGAACAATAATTGGCACGACACGACGTGTGGGAAGCATGCTTCAAAGGGAACGAATTTAGATATCCTTAAAGTTTACTGTCAGGGTTTACGTGCAATATGTTGCTGTTTTGCCAAATTGCATTGTTACATGAAGTTTTATGAGATCAATAACTGTAATTTACCAAGCACAAAATCTGTTGATATGACATCACAGCTAAGAACACGTGCTTTGATCCCAGGATCCATTAAACCATAAGTTTTATAAGCTTCCTCGAGAAAATTCGGTAAATTCTCATGCAAGCATTACCTAATAACCTTGTCATAAGAAATTTATAGGGCATTCTTATAAAATAAAAGTAGTCTCTTATAGATTCGAATCCTGCAACACAAAATCTATTCATAACATGTCCGCGTGGGTTCATTATAAAAGGTAAATACTACAATGCAAAATTATCCCTTGCGTTTATGCCCATGTGATATTTTTGTCCTTGAGTTTTGACTAATGGGCAAACCCCTCAAGGTACAATTAATAGGGCAAACCATACCTTTTAAGGTATAATTAGTTGTGTAAAAATTGACCCAAAAAAGTTGCAGCTTTGCACTACTAATTGTACATAGAGGGAGGGTATTCGCCGTTCAGAATCTTATGATACGCAATACGTTTCGTACAATATGATGCGATACAAAGATAATTCGATACATATCGCAGGGTGAATCGAAAATGACACCGTATCATACGATTTAGATACGATACGTATCTTACGATACGATACAATGCACGATACTTTTTAAAGCTAACAACAGACTTAATAAAGTTTTTATGTAGATTTAAAAGAGTAAAAACAAAACTTTTGAGCCTTCCATTTCAAATGAAGAGATTTTTTAGCGTTAACATATTCTATATCGCTTGATGAGCCTTTAATCGCTTTTTACAGTTTCATATCTTCTTCCGCAGAATGTTGATTTATTTTTCTCACTCCACTTTCCACAAGTAGAAACATAAATCTCCACGGGTTAATTTGAATTATTCTCTTTGCTTTGTATTTTAAAGGTGGATCTGCATTTTTGTTTTCTCTTGTTACTCAATAAATATTACTAAAATAATATCTAATAAATCAATTTAGAATATTTTGGCAACTATGTAACTTTAAAATTAATTTTAGTCTATAATAATATTTACTTTACTACTTTAATACATAGTCAAGCTAATATGCTTGATTGTCCAATAAATTGTATGCTTTATATGTTTAAATATATATTACCACATATTTTTCCTTTTGTTTTTGTATCATATGATACGATTCTCAATACGATAAATGAAACACGATACGAGATTTTCGATACACGATACGATTCACGATTTGAGTCATTTGACGACTATGGTTTTCGCTTATACCAAAACTCATAGACGAAAACATCACAAGTGGATAACCTGAGGAACAATTTTGCATTTTTAGTCAAAAGTAAACAACAAATTAGATGTAACTTGTATCTTCTCATAAAACTAAAACTGAATATAATCTTTTTCTAGTGATAATTTTAATTTATTTTTTTAAAAAAAGGAGTTAACACATGCCTCGAGCAGTATTTATATAAGTATATAATCCTCACATCCAATCCCTAAGATTACTTTGTCAATGCCAGCAGTGCAAAAACAGTAAAACACCCACATGAAGCCATGTCACATTTATTGATGTAAATAAAGGAAAATCAAAAAAGAAAAAAATCAACCAGTCAGCACTATCAAGTTGCCAAGAAATCCAAACAAGGATTTACAAGGCAGCAATAATCAAAACATAGCATCATGGACTAGAAACGTTTGCCTTGACGGCAAGCAGGCCCCTATAATTTAGACGGTAACATAGAGGGAAGTTAAAACAGTGGTATTTCATGTCTGTTATCATGGTGTATCCATTATTAAAAATTAAAAACTCTCCGAGTTTACAATGGATTCTATAAGCAAATCCTAAAAAATAAATATAAAAAAAAAACACTGCTTAGTTTGAATAGTTTAATTAGAAATGCATGAAATTAAGATGATAAGGAGGTAATGAGGAACATGAGAATAATCAAAGTTTAATTAACAATATAAATAACATATAGGATAAAAGGATAAAGAAGTGTGAGAATGTAAAATATACCTTTTCTTCTCTTCCTCTTCTTTTTTCAACTTTTCACCGGCGTTTGTGCGCTCTACTGACCCAGTACTGGGGGATTTATTTATAGGAGACAACGAGGTACTCCTACTTCGTTGTCTCTTATGGCGCTTTGGTGTAGGAGAACGACTCTTACGTCGTCTTGGAGTTGGGGATCGACTAATGCGGCGCCTAGGTGATATTGAACGACTTCTTCTTCTGTATAATAATATAGAGTTAATTCAGAAACAACTGCAATTCAGCGCATCAAACAAGAGATTACGCAGCAGCATACCAGCCCATCATTTAGCACAATAAATGTAAAAGCATGTACAGTTACCTCTTACAAGCTAAGAATAAACTGTGTGCTCCATCTTTTATCACAAGAAACCGCTAATGTGACAATCAAGCAACGAAAGGACACCCATCGGCACCCATCACCTGCTCACTTCCCATACGAAGGGAAGCAACTGATTTTTAATTTTCAAATAATAAAATGTATCCTAGCTCACTCATATTACAATTGAAGCGTTTTCTACAAAATCTTTATTAAGCATCTTTCAATATATTCGGTGGAATAATTAAAATCTCCCATTAGTCAGAGCCCCCAAACATATTTGAAGATGAGCAGCAAAACATTACATTGAGAAAAAAATCAGTAACACTTGAACAAACTATGAAGTTCATCAACAGTAAGCATATCTCATGGAAAGTGAAACTCTCAGGCCAGCAACATATCATGAGCAATGACCAAGGTACACAACTGGACTATCCATCTGCTAGACCATCTAAAACAAAGAAGCCAATATCATGAGCAAATATTACTACATAACATTTCAACGAGTTGATGTTTTATCATTATTCACATACTTAACTCATCAGTGACAAAAGAAGCCTAAGAACCACTGGCACTTTTAAGACCTGACGTATTCATATCGGGTACAGATACTCCTGGATGCTTTGCACAGAATTCTCTATGTTCATATGAATATATGTTTCTTTATTTAGCATATGTATTCACTATTTCTTGTTCTCAGACACACGTTAAAGTGTGCCCTACAAACACGTAGCAACAAGATTTGGCAATTTTTTAAGCCAAGTATAATGGTTAGAAGAATCAAAATGATTGTCATATCCAATGAAAGTAAGATAATAGAAATACTTAGTTAAGGGAAATACGCATGGAAAATGAGAATCATCATCAATCGTGTGCACATAACTAGTAACATTTGTATTGCATAAAACTCTAGCATATCCAAATTTCATTTTTTTAATAAATGATGTACGTTTCGGTATCTCTTATATGTAAAATTTTGCTACTAAGTAATAAGTGATGATGCATCTGCGATTCTTTCAGACAGCAACTAAAATCTCGAAAGAAAAAAAAAACAATCAAGAGAATAGAGACCATTTATCTTGGGGGGGGGGGGGGAACACCTCTGGTAGTGATTCACCAAAAACCACCTTTTTAAATAAAGAGTAACGTGTGTTTGCTTATGTCTTTAATAATCGACCTTCCATTTTTCTATATAATCCTCCAAATATCTAGAAGGGTATAATAAACAGCTGGATAGCCAACAACATAAGATAATAGCAAAATTAATATCCGAACAAAGTGTAACATTCATAGCTAAAATAAGACATATATGAGAGAAGAACAAGACCGGATAAATTTAATAGGGTATCACCTGCTATAAGAATAAGGAGAACGGCTTCTATCTCTTCGGCTTTTGCGGCTATATCTGCGTCCCACCGGCGACGGTGACCGTGAATATCTCCGCCGGTACGACGGTGACCTTGACAAATCTCTATCCCTATCCCTACCCATGTAATCTGCAACTTAAACAAATACAATATCACCTGCAAAATAAAAATCCACTTCAATACTACCATTACAGATAAAAAGACATAGCTTTTATTGTATCTAATTAATTTCCCAGATTAATTCATTCATCTCTGGATTGTATACGTTTTATGTCCATATATTCATCGTTTTTTAGCTGGGAAAGTTCTAATCAAACGGTAGATTATTATATGCAAAAGCAGAATCACCTGTAAGATCAGTACATGGCGATCTTTTTCCACAGAAAAAAGTTGAGTAAACCCTAAAATGTAGAATTGAAGAGATTGAATTATATATAGATAGATGTATGTAGAGAGAGAAAAAAAGAGAAATAGGTTGAAGATGAAGAAGAGGGTTGAAGCTAGAATAGGATTTGTTTGCGTGTCCAAAAGCGGCTGGGAATTGGGTTTTTCTGGAGGTGTTGAGTAAATACAAGATCAACTAATCTTCTCCTTCTCCCCGAAATTTTTTATAAATAAATAAATAACATAATTATCTATAACATCAAGAAAAAAAATTGAAATAAATGAGAAAACTAAAAATTAGTTATATCTCTATTTTTGTTTTCCAAAAAAAAAAACAAATTAATATTGTTAATGGATTTTACAAGATGAGTAACAAGAGTTAATTTTTTTTTGTTCGATTTTGAGATTCGTTTGATAGATTAGCAGAAGTGTGATAATATAAATTATGTTGAAGAAAAATATAAACCATAAATGCAAGAGAACTGAAAAGAATTTCATGCACTTGCTTAGTATATTTATGTTTTTTTAATAATATCATTTTATGCAATTTCATCTCTAAATAACAGGATTTTAAATACTTTACTACTAATTCTGAAGTATTATATCAAGACTTTCATATTAGATATTTTCAAATTAAAAATTTATGTGATTTAATTTATTTTTAAAACAATTAAATCTTGTAGTTAGTAGTTTATTTGTTTGTTTGGCATAGTCTACATTGCAAAGAAAAAAAGAAAAAGAAACATAGTTAACAATTTTAATAATTGTATTGGTTAAATTTTTTTAAAAAAAAACTATTAATAAATTATGTCAAATTTGATATAATTTTAATAAGTCAAGACTGATCCTATTTTTTAAAAAACACGTGGTATTAGACTCCTTAATTTGGTTTTATTAATATTTCCCAAACCTTAATAATTGAAAAAATATGAAGGAGTAATGGATACTCGATTACTCCCTTTAATTTTTGCGCGAGGGGCCATTAAATTTGATGGGCTCTCGTCTTCGCTTTCAACCAAATTAATTTGTAGCACCATCAAATGGTTATTGATAGTGGAGCTTAATAAATAAGTGCATGATTTGACGACCCATTGACGCCTTACCCATCCTATAACAATGGCATCTTTTTCTTTTGAACTTTTTACCCTTCTTATAATTTCTTCTTTCCATATCCAAATAAAATGCAATATTTGATAACTAGCGAAAACTTGAAAAATCATACAGTCCACATATATTCTTCATCTCCTATTGTTATATATCCTTTTTTGCATAACACTTCTCAGGACCCATCTCAATTATCAGCAAGCAAACAGAAAGATAGGTTACAAATTTGGAGCAGCTAAAGAGGAGTCGCATAGGCAAATATCACTAGCCAATGATCCACTTAAAACGTCGCATATCACTATATATCCATTCCACACATAGTATGAAAGAGATTGCTTCTGTAATTTTACTATAAATCCCTCAAATAAGCAATCGGATAGCAACAAACATCGCATACAAAGAAATAGCAACTGGGAAAACTAACATCCTCGGGCCCATAAAAAAAGAAATTGGTTTAACACAATTACAAGTTCATAAGCTATGACATGGTAAAAGATTGCAATGTGTATATCATGTGAAGATAACATGCTCTTTGAATTATAGAAATGCATCCTTCTCGAGCAGCGTGAGCACTTCCTGCTGATTGTTCAATTTGGCAACATCAATTGGTGTCTTACCATCCAAGTTCTGGAGAGTGCTGTAACAAGGAAAAAATACAGAATAAGTAACAAAGTGAACCCATAAGCAGCAACAGGATGTTTAGCAGAGAAAATAGCTTACACAGCAGCTCCATTTTCAAGCAGAAGTGTGACACACTCCTTCCTCCCATAACCAGCTGCGTAATGAAGAGCAGTATTCTTATTCTTATCCAGGGCATCCACCTTTGCTCCAGCCTCAAGAAGAACCTGAGCGCATTTCACCTGGAATTGCACCAAACCATTAGCTTCGCTCCTGAAGAATCTAGACCAAATGCACAACTTTGCAAGAGAGGGGAGAGAGGGAGAGAGGGAACGAGGGAGAGAGAGACTGCCATGGCCACTTGCTTAGTCTCATTTCTAACAAACAAAAAACACGTAGTGTTGCCAGAATAGGCAACCAAATATCAGAAATAGATGACAAATATAGCTGCTTGCCAGTTAGATAGGACAACAATATTTCCTCAAAGGCCAGCGTATACGTAGTTCCAAAATTTTTAACACAATTGATTTTGGAGGATACAAACATATATGAGGCCTATTCAAATATGATAACCAAAAGCTGAAAAAGCAACATTTCATTAAATACTTAATTGATCACATGCTCCTCCCATTATGCCACAATGAAAATAAAAAATGATACGACTGTTTTGATATTTTCACAACATTCCAAAAATATTTGTTATCATTTCTAACGTTATTTGATAATACCCCAAAAGGGGTACACTATATAATACCTCCTCCACCCTTGGGATTATTAATCCTTAGAAATAAAAAACATAGTCCATGAGATTAAATCAAGGACTAAATAAAAGATAAAATAGTGCTTAAAGGTATTAAACTAATACAATTAGTTCTATCCCATCTATCATTACTGCAAACAATCATAGCCCTAGCCCCTAGGTATATCTCCTAAACTTAAATGCTCATTTGCTTTAACTTTTCAATTAATATAAGAGACATCTTGAGGGTGAGGATATAACGGGATGGCATTTCCAACAAATTAATCACCAAGTTGAAGATAATTAGAGTTTAAGGCAATTGTAATTTTAAGAAAGTAGGAATTCACGTACTAATAAGTAAGTTTAGTCCAACTAGCCTTTGCGATTAAAAAAACTAGGTTACAAAATGCACATAGAACCACCTAGCAGATTAACATTCAAGGATGATGGGGGAGGAGGAAGAAGGAAACAAGAGAAAAGATATGGAACTAGTGTACAAAATGCACACAGAAAAACCTTATTGATTCAAATTCGCATATGGGGGAGGGGAGAAAACTAAAGAAGACGAAAATATATGACCCCTTGGCATTCCGCATATAAAGTAACAAGCTTATAGCTTTTCAAAAGCTCAAATCAGCAAGTCCAAATAATTGACCGAGTAGAGGCAATTCCTTGATAAGATAAAAACATACCAAGTGTGCCAGGAGCAAAAAGATTTCAAGGTATTGCCAATCATACCTCACCATATCCGCATGCAAAATGCAAAGCTGTCCTTCCCTCTGAATCCTCTTCATCCTTATCAGCACCAGAGGCTAGTGCATTCTTCAAACCCTAATAATTATGAAGTAATAAAAAATCAGAGCCACGGATGACGAGCTCAATGGTAGGTTATAATGATTTTAACTTTATATTCATCAATTACAACAAAAAGAAAAACCAACAGCAAAACAGTTGTAGTGCTGATTGATAATTGGTCAGGTAATATTGAGTAAAATACAGTTTGCACCCCAAATTTTATACGCATGTTGAGGTCTGCACCCCGAACTTCTAAACGTTCCCACTTGCACTTTAATGTTTAATTAACATAACAAAAGGCACCCTATGAACTCTCAACCGGTCAAAAATGATCGGCAGTTCAGGTTACTCTATATTAACATTAAAAAAATATATAATAACCATAAAACTAATAAAGAAAATAGAAAATAAAAATTAATTAAACCCAACACCACACACTCTCTTCTTCAATCACGTTCATCTTCTTCACCCTAACCCAAAACCCACAGCATCACCTCTTTCCTCTTCTGCAACCCTAATTTCTAAAACTAATATCCAAATGTTAACCCCTTCACTTTTTCACTCTTTTTCTTCATCTTCATCACCATGTAGAGTAACAGTAAAAGCTAGCAATGATTATCGTGTACAGTAACGGAAGAGTCGGAAGACAAATAAATAAGAATAAGCAATTTGTTAATGCACCCTCTTTTTCTTTTATATAAGAGGGAAATTTTATTGGAAAAGATTCTTTTATAGAACAGGGAAATTTTATTAGAAAGGAAAGAGAATACGACAGACAATGATACTGCTTACAGTAAAGATTCTTCTACATTCTGACTCTGATTAAAAGATGTTAAATAAAATTAGTAAACACTTCTAATTAACTGAATCGCACCTAAGACTGGGTTACCTAAGACGAGTAAATAGAACTGGGTTACCTCCACATCACCAACGCTAGCAGTGTGATGAACAATGGATTCATCCTCATTTCCTGCTTCTTCTGTTTCATCGAGCCCAGAAGTCTCAGCAGAAGTGGCAGCATCTCCTGGAACAGCAAGACCCATTGCTTCACCCAACTTCTGAAGAACATCTTTGTCATTCCAGTACCTGAAAAAAAATGATAGCAACAGAATTTGAATACAGCTGCAGATAATCATTCACTGATAAAATGTAACATTTTATGGAATTCCATGGAAAAATAGAAATAACAACCAAGGCAAAGTAATTTGAATAAGGTTTAGAAAAGGATTTAGCACAAATAGCTGAACTAGAAAAATAAAATGTATATTTTTCAAGGTCATGACTCATAACTATACTAGTTGGTAGTTGGTACAATAAGTACATTTTTCTTCTAAAGTACAATAAACATCCACATAGATTTCAAGATTATAACATTCAATAAAGGAGATTCCATGTGCATAATATCAACAGACATTTAAATTTTAGAATATAAGATACCGACATTAAGTTCAGTTATTTAAATAAAATAAAATAAAAAAACAGACATTTTTAAGTTCACCCGGTCGTATTGCAACATATTCTGGCAATGAGCTATATTGAGAAAGTGAACACACACAAAAACTTTTATGTATCGGTGCATTAAGGTTAGTTTCTACCATGAAGATAAACAATGTTCGAGCTTGATTGCTAGGACAACAGAAATGTGTGAAACATATGTTACTTATCACATTATATAATATACATCATTATATTTTTTATAACTGACAACAACAGACAGAAACTTCTATGACCTCATCATTGCAGCTGGACCGCCACTTTCTATTTCATCTAGAATAGGTTTCAAAGATGGATCTTCTTTAACACGTGCCATTCGCTCTTCAAGCTGGTCTTTCTGCGCTGGATTAGCCAAACTCTCGAGCATTTGAGACATAGATGGATCCTGGAAATAAAAACAAATAAAGGTCACTTACAGTATTGCAGTTCTTTCAGATTACATGAACAAATGATCAATACTCCTCAGAAGCTAAACAAGCTGAAAACCTGGAACTACCTGCATTAATGCATTGCCAAGGCGCTCAGCCATGGACATGAATTGAGGATTTTGCATAACCTGTTGCATGGTGGAGTAGTACTGCTGTGTATCAAATTGTGGGACACCATCATCAGCTCCTGGGCCATGAAATGTCTTCTGAAGCTGCTCGGCCATCTGGTTAAATGAAGGATCTTTTGCAATCTGTTCTGCTAACTCCTTGACGCTTGGGTCCTGCCATCATCACATCATACAAACCTTTAAACGGGGAAGTCGCATCAGAAATATTGATATTCACTTTGCCATACACAGTTTTTCATCATTGGCCAACTCAATTTGAGTTTTGACCTTTCCAGTCTCCAAATGAAGTCTCTAGATATTATTATTTATCAAAAAAGCCAAATTTTATGTTGAGACCAGGTCAGGTCAACTTTGTTCCTCTAAAGACATTTAACTAGTCTACATTCTTCCTTCTGTGGTGCAGAAGCAGAATGGTGAAATGTTAAAGGTAGACGCTAGCCTCCATGCATTTATGTGGCAGGGAGAGTTTAATAGTTTATATCCAGAAGAGAGGAGTTTGAGGAGGATTTCTGAGGTTATGTGTAAGGCAAAAGGTCATTAGGATAAATTAAATAAGTTGAGGGACTTACTAGTTAGTAGAGTGTTCTTAGAAGTAGAGATACATGAGTAATAGTTACCTCATGGTGCATTTTAGCATTCTGGCTCATGTTAGTAGTTCTATAAAAAGCTAAGCATGTAAGGTGTGATTATATCAAACACAAGGCAAAGCAGTAGTACCACAAATTTGAGGGACAAGAATCCTAACAGAACAGAGAACTTTACCTAACAAAGGGTAATTAATATGCAAACTAAGGGTATTAAAGAAAAGTTTAGACTTTTTCCACAGATGGTTGAAAATACTGTTAAGCCAAGAAACTTGTTTGAGGATAGAAAGGTAGAGAAGTTTAGAATACAAATGTTTCAATTGTTGCTTAGATCCTGTTTGTGAAACATGAAGTATAAATGAACATAATCTTGATAAAAAGATGATTATACAGAGTTTGTTTTCTCTGAAAATAGAAACATTACTCAAATCCCGCATCAAAATAGCAAACGACATTGATAACAATGACCCGAGAAAGATATTGTTTATGATAATATATACAGCAACAACAATTGGGCTCAATCTACTTCATATTAGTGTTAATTACAGACTTCATATTTTGTTTCTCTTATTTTGGGTTAATATAATCCAATAGATGATTACTTACTGTGACTTATTACGGCCAAATCAAGCATAACAGGTAATGCAAAAGATCATATACTCATCTGGATTAGTATCAAAGATAGAAGAGTACATTAAGTAAGCCAGCCATAGATGAGAAATCAAAGGGATTTGCCCCAAATCCAGTTCCTGGCACAGGGGTTGCTCTTCTTTGTCCTGATTGTGTCTCTGTAGTGCTCGATTCAGAGGAATTTTCGGTCTCTGCAACAAAAGCTCAGCAAATAAATGATAAATAACCACCATGACAACTCCATAAACAAATGAACCAATAACCATCCTTCATGGAACTGCAGATTTCACTACTCTTCATATATTTCTTACAACATAAAACATTTTCCAGAAAATCTTTCAGCATTCTGTAATGTTTGATTTAAAAATTTTAATTTTGGGGTTAATCATTTCCTAAAAGTTACTAACATGAGTGTAAGATGACTCAAGAAATTTTCTGACACGTAACACATACAATTGGCATGTATACATATCACCATTAGAACGCATATAAGTATCAACACATGCGCGCTTTTATACATATGTGTCTGTATCAAAATAAAGGAACTCAGTTATAGACAATACATAATATATATATATATATTCACTAATACTAAGCACTTGCTTGTTATACAAGATGTAGTCACCGCTGTTAGGAATGCAACTCTATCCAAATACTATTCATTTATGCATGTTCATGAGTATATGAAATTATTTTCCAAACATCAGAAAAGGAAAAAACAAATTTCTTCATGTAACACAGTTTACATGAAAAGAAAACCATAGTATTACGTTTCATCAGTCAAACAAACTGATTACTTACTTAATTTAAGCAAAAGATTAAATAACGATTGGAATCTAAGAATGAAAACGACAGAAATTCAGCCTATACTGTTGACTTCAAATGAACTTCGTTATGAATATCGAATCATATACATAGAGCAGTTCACACTCAAAGAATCAGCTGAAAAAGCAAAACAAATAAAAAGCATACCAGGCTTGGTTGCCGAGACATCTTTATTATCCGCCTAAAAACACCAGAAAATATATATTTGAAATCCATAATCAACTAATGAATAACAAAAAAAAACGCAATAATCAGCTACAAAAACCAGTTCAGTTACAGAATCAGAGTCAAATCTTTTCTAATAGATCAGATTTGAGCACAATATGTAAACGCTATTACAGAATTATAATCAATGAAATCCGAATTTCATTCACTTCCATAAAACAATAGAGACATCAAAATTTACATAAAATTTAGATGTAGAAATCCTAAAATCAAATCAAAATTAGCTGAATTGAAGCTTATGCAAGGAGATTTACCTGAGACATAGTTACGTTGAGCTAAGAGATCGACGGGGAAAAAAACTGTTGAATCGACAATTTGTATGTAGAGAGAGAGAACGATAGGGCTAAACCACCGCTAGAGAGAGAGAGTTTTTTCTGATAAAAGTTGAAGAGGAGGATACAAAAACAAAGAGCGATGTGGGCCAGCTCAATCCTCATCTTTATCAAATGAATGGCCCCGATGTATACACTGTCTGCACTCCATCCTGTCCATTGGGCCGGGCGTGAAGTACATATCTTGAGTAATACCGGATATCCATTTGGATAATTTGAACACAATACATACATAGCATAGTTATATAAATAATAATATTTTGATCATTAAATAGTGGTTATTAAAAGAGATAAAATAATGTGATTAGTATCAAATTATCAATTTAATTTTTCAAATATAATTTGAAAATAAATAAATTTAAAATTAATGCGATTCATTTCAACTTTTAAAAATAATAAATTTTATAATTAGTAACATTTTTAGATAGTATACAATTTTCATAATTTGTCGAAATCTAAATTAACCCTTTTCACAATTTTAGGGAATGAATAGGAAAAAAAAATAGCACGTGGTATTAACAAATATTGTGAAAAAAATATTTATTTTTTTTAAAAAAAAAGTTAAATTAACGATATTTTTAGTGATCTTTTTGATGTAATATACACAGCTTATATTATATGTATCGAAAATAAGTTAAGCAATATTCAATTGTAGTCATGTAGGTTATCCTTCTCTACTTTTACAAAGGCAATCGAAATTAAACAAAATTCTCATCTCTTGACTGATTTTAACCAAATAAGAATCTATAATTGTGTAATTCACAGGTGTTTCGACATCTCTTCTCCTTACTTAAATGTTTTAAATCGGGATACCTAATTACCAAATTATGATCTTAGGGAAAGGTGGAGCACAAATCGAGTTTTGTATAGTTGCTGCCAATTAAGGGTCAAACTTTTGTATGTCAATTAAGTTTTTTCACAATCCCTTTAGTCTCCCCTTCTTGCAACTTTTCATGTTTGATATAATTTATAAAGATGGTTTGTCAATTTTACTCGTTTTCCTCTTTTACATTTTACTATCATATTATAACTTGAGCTATATTTATTTGCAAAGATTATACTTGAAATTGAATTATTAATCTCAAATTGTTTGTCTGTTTTTAAAAATAGAATTGAGATTATTAGTCCCGGGTTAATAAAATGACTTAAAAGGGAGACTATTTAATATCATATGCAACTAGGTATTATAATCCCTACCATTTGAGATTAAAAATGTTGTAGACAAAATTTACCTTTAACTTTTATTTAAAAAGACCGATGTCGCTTATCCTATCTATCTATACTTAAACTAATGAGAATATGATATATTTGTTATTAATAGTAAGAATATGATAATCAAAACGGTGAGTTTTTATCCAGTCTTTTAAATAATTATGGACAAAACAAACATAACATAAGATTATTTTTAAATTATCTCATGAATAATTCTATAAAAACAAACATCTGATTAAGAATTATAATCCATGGGAATATAGTAATCCTTGCAGACAAACATGACATTGAAATATAAGTTCGTATAGTGAAATTTATTTTAAATATACTCTACAAACAAGTTACAATTAATTTACATATTTTAGAAATTGCTTAAAAATTATTTGCCATGAAAATAAAAGACAATACCATGTTCACGTATTTTTTTGATATTTTTATAATATTCTCTCTTATATTACAGTAGAGTAAATTTCATTTTTATATAAAAATTAACTTTATAAAAATATTAAAAATACATATGAAAATATAATTTACGTGGTATAAATTTTGTCAATATCATCTAATAACCTTTCGAACTTTAATTATGCTCTCGGGTATAACCCTCTTAGAATAGTAGAAAGAAATCAAGCTTAAGATTTGATGTAACGTGTCAGCCACTAGACTTTTACATATTAGTTGAGGTTTTTAATAATATTAAATATACATCCTCAAAGTAAATTTACTAAATCAAATAACATCACACATATCTAATTACTTGATTACTATACTAATCCTCCATTAGCAACAAATCGGTCGCAGTCTTTGTCCCCAAGCTGGCCCAACATTTTTTTACCTTTGAGCCCAACGGCCCATTATAGTCCAAATTTACGGTTATGAAATTAGAAAAAGCCGACCAGAAAGTATCGGAGAGAGAAAGATCCGAAGTTTGTTTTTCTTCGATCGTAGGACGGACCTTACAGGATTCAGCATATACATATAGATTTATACATATATACAGGTATATATATATATATATAGAGAGAGTGGTAGAAGCTAGAGAGTGAAAGGATGGGGGAGCGAGCTAACGTGCGCAGGGGGTGGTGGTTGTTGCCGTTGTTGATGCTACTTCTTCTAATTCAGAAGAGTGACGGCATATGGCTGAGCTTACCAGCGACGGGGACGAAGTGTGTCTCAGAGGAAATACATAACAACGTCGTCGTTTTGGCCGATTACGTCGTAATTTCAGATGATCATGTTCATCCCACGCCCACCGTCTCCGTCAAGGTAATAGTCCCCATAAAGTTTAAATTTTTAATTGAGTTGGTTCTCTGATTTTCTTCTATGAATTGTGTACGCGTATGTGTTTTTTGGAATTGGTTTATTTGATGTGTAGAAAATTGTTGAATTTGGTCCCATGAATTGAGATTTACTTAATTTAGGGGTTGATTATGTTTATGTTGTTTCAACTGGTTGGCTAGCTAGGTTTCGGAATGAATCAATGTAATTTTGATTAACTAGGAATGGAGAAGTATAGAGTTCAGGGAGTGTTATTTGCTACTCCCTCTTTTTCACGAAAAAAGTCCCATTTGATTTTGTAGTAGTCAATTGCGAAATCCTAAAATTCGTGAATTTGATTTTGATTAATGAATAGTTAATATTGCAAACTACTTTAAAAGTGTTACTAAACGTGTTACTAAGTACACAATTGTTACTTCGAAAATTAAAATAAATTCACATCATAATTTGAATTATAAGATTTCACAAATCAAGTAGGGTTAAAGCCAAATGGTCTCTCTTTGTGGAATGGAGGGAGTATGTCTTTTCTTATTTGTAAATGTGAGGAAAATGTTTTGACTCAAGTAAGATTTTCCCTTGTAAATCATATACTTATTGCAGTTCTTATTTTACTGTGTCTTTTTAAATAGTAATTTAGATGGTAATTAACTAATTTTGAAGCATGAGAGTAGTTTAACTTTTTTTTTAGGATGACCTCAAAAGAAAGAAACAAAATTTGGATTTGGGTCAAAGAGACTGGAAGGTTTGTCATTTTGGATGGGGTTTTGATGCCTCTGATATAGAATGGCTTGACGAGAATTTTTATTTATAATTTTATTTTGTTATTATACATTAATTGCGGAGAAAACTAGGACATAATTTACCGGCATTTGTACATCTAATTCTTCATAAATGTCTACTAATATTTTGGGTATGATTACTAAGTGGTTATCTTTACCATGCTACTTTTCTGTTGTGTCATTTCTCACCTTCTTAAAATAGTACCTTTATGAGAGATTTTTTTTCCGGGTAGCGTTAACAAAGCTAGTCATTCTAAGTTGATATATCTAAAAAGAACAACCAGCGACTTTATTGCTATGTATGATTTTTGTTACCTAGCACATTGAATCATCTCGGTACATGGAATGGGAAGGGAAAGGCGTGAAGCCGAACATTCTAAATTGTGGTGCGATAGGGGTAGGGCTTTATAAAATATCATTATTTGAATCAGTTGATGTACACCTAAATAAAGGGTGATTTTAAGAACTATACGACGAACATAATATAATAGTGTTATAATACTAAAGTTCTATATTCACTTTTGAGGTGTTAATCTATTGAAATGATTTCTGTAGCACATTAACAAGCGTGTTCTAAGTTTACCTTTATTAAGCTAAGCATTTTTACTAAGCCTTAACAAGTATGTAACAAGTTTACCTTTGATAAGCTATCCATATTTTTTAATGTTCCTTTGCAAAATTACCTTGGCGTTCATTAGATTTTGCCTTTTCTCTATAGTTCTTCTCGTTGTTATTTCCACAAGTGGTTTTCCATATTTCCATGTTCCCCACTAACATATTGTTGGGACCCACCACACTCTCATGTGAGCGGAGACCTTGTGGTATTTGTGAAAATAACACTCTGTTAATGTTGGGAATATTTGGCTTATATATGATCATCTGAAATCACATATTGACTCAAAAGGTTAACCTATTAGGTCTATGGTATATATGTCCTCAATCTTTCTCCTTATGTTTTGACGTGAGACTTTACTAATGCAGTTTCTCAACAGTTAAATATAATAAAGAGAAATTTCCTTGAATGTCAATTTAGTATGTTTGAATGTACATACCGAAACTTCAATTGCAAGGGTATTAGTGTTTTTTAGTAACTATGTGTACTATTTATGTAGAATTTAATTTGTGCTTTCTTTTGAAGTAAAAATAAATAGTGGCTGTTTCTTTCTTGTAGGTCACATCACCTTATGGGAACAACCTTCACCACAAAGAGAATGTGACACATGGTCAATTTGCATTTACTACAACGGAGGCTGGTCAGTACCTAGCATGTTTCTGGGTGGATCACCATGGAAGTGGAGATTTAAGTGTTAACTTAGACTGGAAAACTGGAATTGCAGCGAAGGATTGGGAGTCCGTTGCCAAAAAAGAGAAAATTGAGGTAATAAATAAATTATATATATATATATATTGTGTGTGTGTGTGTTGTTTTTCCTCGTTCAGTTTCAGGAGTTTTTTGTAAGATTTTTAATTCTAGCCACCTGACGGTCTGATAGAGCTGGTTTTTCCACATTAACTACATGCGAACTTTCATGCTGCTACACATGCATCTCTAATGAAATGGCAATGTTTCACATATCTTGTATAGTGGCAAATTAATCTTTTTAATTGACAAGAGTCATTACTTTGCAGAAATAAAAATGATTTGTTTCTGGAGTTAGCAAGATTTCTGTGGTGGCCCAAAATGTTTTAACATAAGTATCTGTTCCTAAACTCACAGAAAAATCCTAAACTCTCCTTTTTCTGTGCATTGATTGGGCATGTGGGTAGGGTGTTGAACTTGAACTGAGAAAGCTTGAAGGAGCAGTGGAGGCCATCCATGAAAATCTACTATATTTGAAGAGCAGGTAACGATATTATTGTGGTTAAAAATTGAAATGCATCTATGATTTTTGAAATGTTATAACTCTTTCTTTTTTGGTGGTAGAGAAATGACTTTTTACTCCTCTTTTTTTTTTTTTTTTTTTTTCTGTTTTCAATCTTTTACCCACTGATATATATATTTTTTCCAGAGAAGCTGAGATGAGGATAGTGAGTGAAACCACAAATTCTAGAGTGGCATGGTACAGTATCATGTCGTTGGGTGTCTGCATTGTGGTTTCGGCTATGCAGATAATGCACTTGAAGCGATTTTTCCAGAAAAAGAAACTAATCTAGACTTAATTTATCAAGCGTGAATTATGATTATATTGCAGAACCTTTCTTTCTTAGTTATGCAAAAAGAAATTTTGATACCATGATAGAGTATCCAGTTTTTTACTGGTTAAGTTAGTGAGATAGATTAATCTTTACATATAGGGCAATTCTTTCTTGCCATCATACCTCTTCTGCTTCTACTCTTCTGTGTTTTCTTTTTCTGCTTTTACACACATCCTTCGCACATGTTAAAATCCGGGTTGCAAAGGACCAAACAGAGTTTGAGCTCTAGTATTCTTACTTTTTATCATCCAACAAGTCAATTTTCAGGTTATTTAGGAATGCTTTATTTGTTCTTGTCTATAGGGTACATACACAGTTTTAGAAAAGACGGATGTTTTTATTTTGAGTAAATCTATGGAGACATCCAATTTACTCCATCTTTCCCGAATACAATGCAGGTCCCACCTATTAATTATCTTATTCCTAATTCTGCTGCCTTCTTTCCGCTAGCTCATTCTCTACTCCCACCACCGTTCTACTTTTCTAAAACTCATTCATGTAGAAATATAAAATCAACTTTTTATTTTAAATTAATCTGATATATATTTATATTTAAAAATATTTTTATACATTTAATATTTTTTATAGAATTTATTATTTTATTATATAAACTTACATTAATTTTAAATTAAAATATTTTAAATTAATTTTTTAATGTCAATATTAATCATATATTGTGAAGATGATAATATATAGGAATATTTAAAAAAAAACTACACTTTTAAATAGAATTAATTCTTTTATTTTTTGTCTTTTTTTGTTGTTTGTGTTATAATTTAAAGTGTAGCTTTTAAAAATTATTAAAAGTATTATCAATATTAGAGATTTTTTTTTATTTTTAAAAAAGAGGCTAAATAACACTTCTTTCCCTCTAAGTAGCCATCAAGTATCAAAATTATTTCATTTTTGGTTAATTGGGTGCTGTTTCTTTTCTCAAATTTCACTAAGATCCGCCCAAGTTCGACCCAACTCATTTTTTCAAGGGCTGATTTGTCTCTGCCATTATTAAAAGCTACACTTTAAAATTATAACACAAACAACAAAAAAAGACCAAAAATAAAAGAACTAATTAATTCTATTTGAAAGTGTAGTTTTTTAAAAAAAATTATAATATTGATAATACTTTTAATAATTTTTTAAAAGCTACACTTTAAAATTATAACACAAATAACAAAAAAAAGACCAAAAATAAAAGAACTAATTCTATTTTAAAGTGTAGTTTTTTTTTTAAAAAAAATTCTAATATTGATAATACTTTTAGTAAATTTTTAAAAGCTACACTTTAAAATTATAACACAAACAACAAAAAAGATCAAAAATAAAAGAACTAATTCTATTTTAAAAGTGTTGTTTTTTTAAATATTCCTATATATTATCATCTTCGCAATATATGATTAATATTGACATTAAAAAATTAATTTAAAATATTTTAATTTAAAATTAATGTAAGTTTATTTAATTTTATATAATAAAATAATAAATTCTATAAAAATATTTTTAAATATAAATATATATCAGATTAATTTTAAATAAAAAGTTGATTTTATATTTCTATATGAATGAGTTTTAGAAAAGTAGAACGGTGGTGGGAGTAGAGAATGAGCTAGCCGAAAGAAGGCAACAGAATTAGGAATAAGGTAATTAATAGGTGGGACCTGCATCGCATTCGGGAAAGATGGAGTAAATTGGATGTCTCCATAGATTTACTCTTTTATTTTTGGCTAGTTTTTTGACAAAATTTAAACACACATACCTCAACTACTATCAAGGTTAGAAACTCCGCCCCTCTTAATACACGAGGGGTGGGGGTAACCATTGGACCTAAACCTTAACTAACAAAATTCATAAAGTATTATTGAAAATGTAAGGGTTTTAGTTAATTGATTTCTACATTTTCCAAAATTTGTATTGATTTGTGCAATTGTGATTTTTTAGGGGAACAATCTGAATAGTGAATATTAACATATTATATTGTAACGTTGGTTGATTATTTTTATGAAAAACTCAATTAATTGGAGATATAAGGTATTGTTGAGTTGTGTTGATTTTTTATTTTTATATTTATAGACATTAGAATAAGTGATCTTATCTAACAAAATATTTTCTTGGCCCTAGCCAAATTTTAGTGGAGTTCAATTTTTTCATATATTTTTTATATTTCTACATGATTCCCTCTTACACGAATACATGGATCCCCTTTTACGTGAAGATATAATTCATTTTAATAAATTAATAAATTCAAAGTATTTTTTGATATTTTCACAACAAAAATGTCGATGTAGATGTATAGCGACGGTGAAAACCGTTGCTATAGGATCTATAGCGACGATTTTGTTATGGAAATATCATTTTCTGCTGTGAATTTATCAGTTTCCTTCATTTTATTCTCATATGAAGGAGAATCATATGAAAAATATTAAAAATACATTTAAAAATATCAATTTTCTAAATTTGAGGAGATTATGCCATTTTCTTCCCTTGGGTATATGGGATTTGTGGGACGGATAGAGCATTTTGTGGAGTAATATTAAGGGTCTCAATTTTTTGTCTCACCATTAAATTGGTGGACTAAATTTCATATAATTAGCTATGTCGCAAAGAAGTATCATACTGAATTTTAAATTTCTTGATTTTCTCTTAAATTATTTATACAGCATGGTGTGTTGCTTTTGGATGGCGTAAAACATCAATGTTAGAGGCTGTCCATGTATAATTTATTCCAATCTTATAAATCACCAACTCATTCAACAAGCAAACAATGACTATACCTTGATAAATTGCACAAGAAAAAGAAAAATCAACTTTGAATGACTCGACCCTGAATACATAGCCATATGAAATGAAATTAATGGAGGCATGAAAATTATTTGCCTTGCAACCTAATTTCAGAAAACATTGTATAAAAATCCACCTTCCTTTGGAGAACTTGCTACTTTCAAATAGTTAAGTTTGTAGAACTAAGGTGTTGTTTGATAATGAATGAAAAGTTTTGAATATATAAGATAATCTGAATGAACTAAATAAATGAAGTAGAAACTTTGAATATAGAATAAAATAATGTCTTTGATAACTGTTTGTCTAAAACATCTGAATACGTGTGTTTTTATTTTAATCTTTTGAATTATTATGAACAAATTTATTGTGTAATTATAAATAAACAATGCTATTTAAAAAAATTAAATATAAACTTGTGAACTATACTATTAGTAATATAATTTTAGGAATAAACACTAATTTTTTTAATAACATTCTATTAGTCCATAAAACTAAAACAAAAGACTACAATAATATTCATTAAATTGATTATCGACCAATTTGTTAAAGAAAAAAATTTTAAAAATAATTTGTAAACAACAAAATTTGTTTACAATAGTAAAAAAAAATGGATATAAAATGTAATTTTTAATTGTTTACGAGGTAGGTTGGTAAAAATATCATTCAACACTACTTACTGATTCAGTCACAATTTTCTAGATGAATCATTCAGACACATTCACGCATTCAAAGTTTAAAAATTATAAAACAAATAGTCTAAATGACTTAATCGATCAGATTCAGACTCATTCATATCTAAACAAACAGCCCCCGACATCTTAATACAAAAAATTAGCAAATTTGGTCCATTCCACTTAGAATCATGTCATGACAATGAGAGAGTATAATCCAGAACTTCAAAGTTAAACATTCAATTAAAACTAGAGAATTAAGTAAATGACTTCCAATGGGAAGTGAGACAAAATTGAATTATGAAATAAAAATAAGAAATTGTCTCCTCAACTTTTATTCTATTGAAATTATCTGCCAGTTCATGTATCTGAACTTGCAGATCTCCTCAAAAAAGTCATCTGCACTGCTGTGGTTGCTCTTCATCTGAAGAATCTTTATTGTCAGCTTCTTTAGATTATGTCCATACTTGACCAGCGACTCAAGAGTGCTGATTTTCTGTTCAGCATTAAGTGGTGATCTCACCGTAATCACCACCTCCTCCAAGCAAGGAATCACAAATCTCGAATCTACCTGAAAAATGAGCAAATTCTATAACACATGAAATCTGAAAATCATCATGAAAAGATAAATAGAACTATCACCATTTTATTAAAAGCTCACATTTTTTAGGCTGTTCTTTTGGCAAAGAGCAGCAAACATTGCGCCATGAATGTCAAACTTTACCAGCTTCAGATGGCTATTGAAGAAATCAACAAAGTCAATCTCTGGAAAGGGTAGAAGGGCGTCGAAATCACCAGTGAATTCCACCTTCATATATAGATGTTTCACCTCACTTGCTAGTTGAAGCATTTTGCTTATTGCATCCCAGCACCACTGAACACCTCTTATGGACAAGAACTCAAGGGCCACAAGTTTTCCAAAATCAACCATGTAAACTCGCCCTGAACGCAACAAAGGGAAACATATAATTGCAGTAAGATTCAGATTATTGAGGAGATTTATCAAGCAGAAAAGCTAAGAGAAGAAGACTGATTAAAAAATATATACTAGAGGGTATGTAATGCCAGTGAATTATTTACCAGAATTGTTGGCAATAGAAAGAGTCCTCAAACATTGGGTCTGAGGAACCACAACCCAGCTACAACCTTGTACCTCAAGTAATTCGAGCTTGGGTGATGTGAGAAAAAGTGAACAGTTACCCACGCCATAAAAATCAAGCTTACACTGCTCCAGTTGTGGTAGCTCAATTGAAACTGACCTCAATCCCTCACAACCAAGTAGCGACAGGTGGGTCAGGTTAGGACATGCCCTAAGTGAATCAAACAATGCAGGGTCCTCCAATCTTGCACCAACTATTTCAAGATTCTTAAGCTTCAGAAAAGTATCCCATTTTGGGGAATGGGTCATTAAAACACCCCAAAGCCTCAATGATTCCAAATTTGAAGCAGCCCTTATGCAATCCAGCTTTGAAGGGTTGTCCATACAAGCTTGTTGGTCAACAAGATTGTCCATCCGAAGCTCAAGATTTCTTAGGGATGATCCTTGGAGCAACAGCCATGAAGCAAGGCCAGCGCTGGAGAAAGGGCAATAAACAACAAGCTCTTCTAGTCGAAAAATTGATGAAATCATCTGCATTATGATGCAGTCAGGAGTGTTCCCTCCTGTGAGGTTATCGAAAAGGTTTCGAGGGAAGTACAGGCTTCTAAGATATGGTATTGAGTCTTTCCATCTCTTAGAGACACAATTACAATATGCCACATCCTTGGTATTGCTCATGAATGACAAAATGTATTGGACTATGGCATCAGGCAGGTCATCCATTTTCTGAGGATATTAATCAAACAATTTACAGTCAGTTTTGATACAACATCATCATGATTCATGAGATATTGAAATTCATGAACAAATTAGCAAAATGCATCGTATAAATGTTTCTGGTTGCCTCCCCATACCTTTTTTATTTATGTTGATAAAAACCTACACATTCTTGATAATCAGTCATATTAAACACAACAACAGGAGAGCACTCATAAAGATTTTAATTAAAATGGAATACTATCACTAAATTCAATTTTAATAGGATCCTCATCTAATATGTAAACCAAATTACCAAAATCAGATCATAAAATTATTGAATTTAATGTGTTAAACAATTTGACAAACATGAACAAGGAGAAAAAGTTTAGTGACATGGCTATTACCTCACAAGCAATGTATACCAGTATTATTTTTGGGCATTAACAAACATTTTTAACATATAAAAATAAACAATGTTATGATATGAAAAAGGGGGGGAAATCATGCAGAGCTAAATCAGCATTTAACTAAACAATTGAGCGCACATTACACATGCTATCAACAAAATACAAAAACCAAAAATGGAAATTGCCCATAAAATACTGGCTAAACTGATACTCTTGTATAATGGATTGGTATATAATTCAGATATGAGATAAGCCCAGATGATAAAATTTGACTTGTATGCAAATACCCAGATGGCTTAAATTCAATATATGGAGAGAGCAATTAAAGAGAAGAAAATTAAGAACCCAGATTAGAATAGCGATAAGATTTCCCAAAAAACATATACGAATTAAGAATTTTTGAGTGGAGTTTAAACAGTAAATAAGATAGATTTGAAAGTCAATTTGGGGACACAACAATGAACAATCCAATAAATCGAACATTTGAAGCACAATTGAAATGCGATTGAAATTGAAAATTACACAGATGTGTTTTTGGGTGTGTGAAAGAGAAGAAGAGAGACAAATTAAAGAGGCAAAGAGCTGCTTACTTACAGTAAAGAAATGGAGGTAAAGTTTCCGTTGAAGAATGAGAAAAAATAAGATTGAGACAATTTTTAAAGCTTGAGACTGGGTTGTTTCACTGTTCAATTTGAAACTAATGGCTCTCTATATCTATCTTTTCATGTCTATTAGTCTATATATATAGAGAGAGAGAGAGAGAAAAAAAATGGTGTGTGCAGTGAAGACAGGGAAAGTGAAGAGAAGGCGCGTGCATTTGCAAGAGAGAGGTATTTTCAAATTTCAAAAAAGGAGAGAGAGAGAGAATTTCATAAATTTTAAAAAATAATTAAAAATATATTATAGTGTTTGTTTACCTCTTAATAGTTTGATATCTGATTCAATAAGAGAATAAAGTTGTTTGATAAAATTTTATTTGTCTCTTAATTGGTAAGAACAAGATATAAATGTAAATTATTAAGAGTTGTATTTTAATGAAAAATTTAAATATATGAAGCCTCTATAAATATTGTACACTTTTCATTCCAAAATTTAAGATCATTATTGATTTTTAAAAAAGTCAATTTGAGATATTTTTATATTTAAAATTGATATTTTTAAATTTAAAAGTCATCTAAATATTTTATATTTTTTAATTGTCAAACAATTTTTTAAATTTAAATATTATTTTAATAATTTAATTTATTTAAATATATTAATTATTTAAATTCTAATTACTCAATTTTATCGAATACCTGAAAAGAATTTTTTTTGTACTTTCGACCGTTAAATGAATTGAAACCTTCGTAACCAAATCAAAATTTGTTCAAATATTGGAGCGTGATTTTTGAGGTGCGCCCCAATTTCAGATCTGCGCCTTATAACCGAGACTAATTTTGTTTCAAAAAGAATAAATCTACGTGGACACGTACATACCCAAAGACTATTCTTTCAGTCTCATGAAAAGAGCTTTGTGTTTTTAAAAAAAAAATTTACTCTTTTCGTCACAAATTAATTATTCAGTTTTGACTTTTTAAAGTTAAATTGATCATTTTTAAAACTAATTTTTTTATTATTTTTACTAAAATATAGGTGAAGAGATTATAACAAAAAAAATATATATACAATTTATTACTAACCCCAATTTTTATAATTTTAGAAATATATTTATATATGCTTAATTATTAATTCTAAAAATAGTCATTTTGACTTAAAAAAGTCGAAATTGAGCAATTAATTTGGGACGGAGAGAGTAATAAATATGAGAAATTTTAAACTTTCATATTGTTAAAAAAAAATTTTGAAAAATAAGGTTTACTTCCAACAAGCTCGATGTCTCTTACAAAATATGATTTACATGAATTAAATTTTTAAATAGAATAACTTAAAAAATTTATGCACTTATCGCGCTTGAATGGATTGGTTTGATTACATTGAAAAAAAAGACTATGTGTACCTATCTTGAATACACCCTGTTTGGTCAGCAAAAATAATAGAGGCGAGAGGAACTAAATAAATGCGTTAAAATAAGAATAAGAAGAAAAAAAGATATTACACAATGCATTTGATTTATGAATTTGAGAAGTTATTGTAAAAATAAATAAATTATGACATGCAAAAATAAAAAATTTAAAAAAATTCTTGAACGGTTGAGTTGAAAAAAAAAACTTAGATTGCCGAGTCGATTCGGGACTAACGAAAAAACAATTTAGTATTTGTTTTACTATATTTTGGTACGAATATTAATTCAAATAGAATAACACCACCTAAGCTAGCCATGTACAAAAAGGCCTGAGACCTGGTATCTGGCGACCCGGTCAAGGCCTGGTCTAATCTGGTTCAATTTAAAAGTTGCAAAGAGATTACCGTTTGAATCTCTTTATCTGGCCTGACCTAGCCTAGGAAAAGTCTAGGTCTAACTTGGTTTGTCTCATGACTTGGCCCTGGTCGTTTCAGTAGCAAGTGTGACCTGATTTGTTTCTTTGAGCATTCGGTTTATTCAATATTCATTATTTAAGTTATTTATAATTTTTGAAGTTTAAAGTTAAAATTATTCGTCAATGAAGCTTAAAGTTTTAATTATTCATACTTGATTTTTTGTACATGTATTTAATTAATATACATCTTCATTTAACTTTTCACTTTCACAGCTTTATTATTACAACTTTTATTAGTTTATATTTTATAGTATATTTTTTAATATTTATATATGTAATATTTAAAATTAAAAGTAAAAAATAAAATGGGATTGATCAGACCAGATTGGACTGGCTTGGGCCTGGCCTAGCCTGACCAGGCATCATCAGACCATAGTTTTGGCAGAAAACCCGATTTAACCGGTTAACCTGACTTAGTCGACTTTACGACAAGTTCAGGCCAAATAACCCGTTTGTGCATGGCTATATACCAGGCTCAATGAAATCCTGTACCGCATGTCCAAGTGACTAATATGGCGGCCAAGACATTCTATTCTTATATATATAGAATCACACAAGAGGTCATGGTATACTCTCAAAAATTCAATAAACACTTTTTAGAATAATATTATATTATTTTCATCATCTATAACAAGTCCTAATATATAAAAAGCGATAAGTGATCTCAATTTGAGTCTACTCTCAATTATTTATGAACTAATTTCATTTGTATCGAATTATTTTATTGAGTTTTGTCTAATTTAAAATAAAAGTAAATTAAATTGGCTTTGGTCTAAATTCACTTACGTACAAATACAATATGAGTTAATTTCGTTGGTACGAGTTACTCTCCAATTTAATATCGAAGAGTCGTTCCCTCTCAAAACTATGTCACTTCCTCTTCGTTTCTCTCTCTACAAAATTATATAACTCCTAAACTATTTAGGAGAATGACCACTAACCAAATCCTAATGACCTTATGATCACCAACAACCACAAGTTTCACACGGTCATAATAGACTTTATGCTAACCAACAACCACAAATTTCACACGATCATAATAATTATTTTATGATCACCAACTGCCCCACAAACCCAACAAATTTCTCTCCCGTTCTCTCAATAGAGTTTTAAAGTTATTAACTAATATTTAAATTTATTGAAATATTCAATATGAATTTTACTCGATACCTTCCATAGTATGTGGTATATTAATATATATTGGTTCAATTAATCACAATTCAATTAAGAAAAAAGTTAAATAGATCAGTGTCTCGCACGAGTTATAACTATCGTCACCAATTTACTACATTTATGCATGATACATTATCCGACACCATCGGCAAGACGAAACATACCATATAAACCTTCACTTAATTGGAACTTGGAAGGCTACTGCCCAGATTCCTTACCAGCCCTTTGTTTCTCAAGTATTCACTTTTCTTTATGTTACTTAAATCAAATCGGTATAAATTAGGAACAAAATGGTGGATCAACTTGCTAAACTTTTTGAACCACCTTTTATTTATTTATTTATTATTTTTTATTTCTGTGCTGAACTTTCTTTGTTACCTGCACAGAAGACAAGCATAGCTCAACAATTCTAACCAACCTTGCAAAGCTTCCATCAAATTCTTGGTGGTTGGGCACTTTCGTGTGGTGTTGGACAGAAACAGAGTTTCATTATATTTCTCATACATAATTTATCCTATCCATCCCTTGTATAATTTTCCATATATTATATTATTAAGTGGTTAAATGTCGAAGAAAATCAATAATTTTTATGGGAAGATGTGAATTTTTTAGCTCTACTTAGTGCCTATTATATAAATTCTCTGCAAATTAGGATCTAGTCAATATAATAGAATAATCAACCTTAACCGAAGTAGTCCAAACTCAAACATAGTACTAACCCCAAAACTAATTGATTACGCCACTAATATCTAACAAAAATTTTCATCTCATTCACAACTATAATAGTACTGTAATGTGAGGGGATGTGTATAAGGATTTATGTTTGATTTTTCATCGATAATTTGGTATTAACATGTACGAAATTACTAAGTTTACAACTCTTTTATTTTCGAGAAATTTGTGTAAAATTTATCTACGTAATAATATTTAAGAGATGATGTACTTTTCTTTATTGATATTGTAGGAGCGATGCTGTACTTTTCTTTATGTGAAGTTGTTTGTGTGTTTATTTCTTCTTTCTTTAGTGAAGTTTGATTGATTCTTGATATTGTAAGAATGATGATATATTTTATTATGAAATTATACTGTATTTCTCCAAAAGTAAGGTTTTTTTATTAAAAAGAAGAAAAAAAGATTAGTCGTCAAATCTCAATAAAATTTGATCTAACATTTTAATGTGATCAGAACATGTCTTGACTATGATATTCCATTGAAATTTGACCTAATTCTTTTTTTGCAATTAGAACATTGCACACGGAAATAGAGTACATGCATTGTTTTTGGATGCTTAGATGAACTTATAGCAAAGAATAAGAGACCCCCTCATTTAAAACTCTTTCATATTTTTAATTAATAATATTCTCAGCATATGCTATAATTTTAAGTGTTCTTTAATTGCATTAGGCTCCTTAACCCACCAAAATGCAAAGTTAACATATTGACTTTTACTTCAACAAAAAATTAAGCTAAAAGAAAAAGAAGAAAAAGTGTTGATAAATACAGCACTAACATGGTTGGCTTAAAATCATATATATATATATATATATATATTTATTTATTTATTTATTAATGTGGAGTTTTTCGACCGCAGTCGGACTAATCTCTTCACCCTGGATCAGGCTTTTCATACGGGCTTGCATCCGTGTCTCCGTGATCCCATTAATATTTTTATTGCTTTTGACAATTGTTACGAATGAGATTCGATCCTAAAATATCCGGATCTACGGCTCATCTCAGAATATATATATATATATATATATATATATATATATATATATATATATATATAGACACACACACGATGCAATAGAAAAATAGCACAACATGTAATCACGTCCATAATGTATTTTCTAGTCACCATTTTTAAATTGACAAAAAGAATCACTCTTACGCGTGAATACTATAGTGGTCAACTTTTTTGCTGGTTAGAATCAAAACCTAAAAAGAAAACATTGAGTAAATCATCTTGAAGAAGTGAAATGGATTGTCAAATCACCAACAAGATAAAAAGAAAATGCCACCATACAGCTTTTTTAATAATTAATTAATAAGTATGTAAACTGACATAATAGTAAAATTATGTTGTTTAATTAGAAGATATTATGTCATCTTATTTTATAATTAATATTTATTTTTTTGTAATTTTTTTTTTCACGAATGAGCGCTTTTTTGTGTGTTACAGAGAGAGTATTATATGGTATTTCACAAAAAGAATTATGTTACAGAAGTAGAAGTTATAAGAATAAAATTTTATTAAGAATATATTTTTTAAAATAACATTCCATTTATATTATAATTAAATAGTTATTTTTTTTAATAAAAAAATTAAATGAGACACTTTTAGTAAAAATGGGATAATAATCAACTAATAAATACTAGGTCACATTTTAATTTAGAAATATGAGTGATAAAATATAGGACACATTTTAATTTAGGGAAGTGAGTGGGGGTGACAAACAAAATCACTTTATCCCTTCCTGTATTCTTCAACCCCCCATTTTCTCTCTCCTACTTTGTCCCTCTTTTTCACCTTTGCTTCCCCTCAACGTTGGGTAGCCAAATCACCATTTTTAAACTCCCCCACCATTTGTTTACTATTATTATTGAATGTTAAATAAAATAAAAAAAGTGGCTCAAACTCAGTGACAGTTGTGTGGGATAGTGAAGAGAGAGGAGAGAGAATGTGCACCATGAACACTTGTCTCTCGTCGGCATCAGCTTAAAGACTAAAGGGGCTTACTTTGATTTGAGTCCCTGTTTGTATCTGTAGATTTAGAGTGAGAAAATTGGGATTTGGAGAGAGAAATAGAGGTGGGTTTTGTACAGATGCTCTGCAAATGGGGAAAATCGATCGGCAACTTCCTCTGCATCAACGGCAGATTGATGGGGCTTCAGATTCGGGAATTTGCTGTGAGGGATGTCCGATGGGTCTGTCTAGAATGTGTAGAGTGTTGAATTTTAGATGTATCTTTGTTTTAATTCTCAGTGTTTCAGTTTTTCTCTCTGCAATCTTTTGGGTTTTGCCTCATCACTCTAGAAAATCTGGGTTTGATGCAACAGATGAAATCAAGCACAGTGGTATGCCTCTTTTCCTTGATTATGTAATTTTTTTTTTACCTTTTGTTGGTTTGAGCAAATGGTAGGTGTTATATAACTTTGTTGTGTAATTAGGGTTTTTAATTGTGATAATCTGGTGATAGTTCAACTGGGTACGTCATGTTTTTGGTACTTCAAGTGTGTCATATAGTTTTTTAAAGAGACTTCCTATTTTTAATGACGAATTGTGCAAGGTTTATATGGCCTTCTTGTTGTTTAATTAGGGTTTGTTTATGTGTGAAGGAGGTGGAAATTTGTTAGGTTTCTTAGGTTTGTGTATGCCATTCTTTTTGTCTTATTTTGTTTAAAAATGTGTTGTGTTTTTATTTATTAGTTTTGAGTTTTGCGAAGGGGAGTTGATTTTAAAATTTTGAAGAATCTACAAGTACATATTTCCACATGAATAATTGGTGAAGGTCTTGAAATGTAAATCTCCATGTCTTGAAGTGTTCTCCAAAAGGAAGCTAGCTTTCTGATTGTAGTATTTCATTTTCTAGCTATTATTGTATTTGTACCACTGTTCCTTGTTTTCACCCCCAAAATGATTATCTTATTAGTTATTAGTGTCGTTTGGGTGGACTGGAAAGTCTGGAATGTAATGATTGCGGACCGTGTTGTGAGGGTGGATGGACAATTGTCGTTGCAAGTTGAACTTCTCTAGGAACTTTCCCGATTAGGAGTTGGAGGAGACTGAGAAGTTTCTGAAGGTTGGGGGTGGGGGGGATTATGACGGGTGAGGATATCACGCCCTTCATGATAGTTGTAGGTTTACTTTTAAATGATATTCTGGGAGTCTATGTGGTACAGAGTTGGGGCTTTTCTTGGAGGAATTTGGACAGTTGGGTTTCCGGAAAGAATGGATTTCTTTTTATATGGAGAGCGGCACTGGGATGGTTACTGACATAGGCTTCTTTGTGGAGAAGAGGTAATTTTTTGGTTAATCGTTGCTATTTGTGCCAAAAGGATTGTTAGTTGGCTGACCACTTGCTTTTGCACTGTGTGACTGAGTTTGTGAGTCATTGTGGAATGTGGGCTATGATGTTTTCTTTACCAGGGATGATGTGGGTGATACCGGCGCCAGTGATGAATTTTTGGGACACATAGAAGGGTTTGTGAGTTCCAAGAAGATGTTACCTAAATGGGTCAAGATTCCTTATTGTCTTTGGTAGATATTACAAAGACAAGGAGAGGTACATTATGTTCTGGGTGGGGTTGTTTGCTTTTGTGAAAGTGTAATTTCATAATTAAGAGATGTAATAAGCTGAGCAGATGGGTAAGCTTAAGGTGCAAATATTCTAGCTTTTTGTGGGACTGGTGTTCTGCTTGAATATTTATTAGACTGATTGTTTTCAGTTTGTTTGATTTACTATGGCCGCTACATGCTATGGACGCCAGTTTTGGTCTTTTGTATTTAATGAGTTCAGACTAAGAATTTTCTCGATTCTTGTTTTTCCTCTCCCCTGGTTGATACTATTTGTTTTGGTGGGAAGCTCTTTTACTTGCCAAGCCTTAATTGATTTTTAGTGATGAAGCACTTGGAAGTATGAAAACTTCCACAAGGTCAACATGTCTGTGTTGGATTTGGCACTTCATGTGTTTGACACTTAATCTTATGCACTACTATTTGTGTTGATAATGTGTCCGACACTTTCTGAATATTTACTTGAACAGATCCAAGAAATATGTGATATAATATTTTTCTACTATATCAAGAAGCATCAGAAGAACTGTTTTATCCTTACGAATGGAAGGCAAGAGAGAATTAACTGAAGAAATTAACTCAGGAGGGAAAGAGTAAATATCATAAACATGTATATTCTCGTACGTAAACAAAGGGCAATCTATACTCTATCAAGTAATTAGAGAATTTCCTATGGTGTAAACTTCTACCTTTGGTCTGAGTATTTTTGCTTAGTATGATGACTCAAAGTTCAGGATAATTGATCCAAATTGTGGCTTTTCCGTTTCCCTTTTTTTATTTTTTATTTTTTACTAACTCCTGCCGAAATTACATTATGGCTGAAAACAGCTAAAGAACCAAGAGATTAGTAAGAATAAGAGAAGTCTACCATTTACGTACTGTAGCTGTGGGTTCCACCGCCGAAAAAAGAGTAAGAAAAAGAAGAGAATTATACCAATTAAACTTATCAAGCTGGTGACTGGTGTATCTGATACTAACCTATCAAAAAATAATATAGCATTTTGTTGTTTGCTTCTGGAGTTAGTAATTTTGTGCTTCATAGCTTCTTTAGAACTGTGTGAACGATTTTTATATCTAACGTGCAAACACGGGTAGCTTCAATGATTCTGGTAGAAATTAATATTTCTGTTTATTAATATTTAATAATTTTTATTATTTTATTTTATTTTATTTTCAGCCACCGTTCAGGCATACTTTAGACTGCAAAAGCCTCTTTCATTGCTTGTTCCTCGCATTCCGAGACTGGAATATGATATCAATGAGGAAATAGGTGTCCCTGATACCAAGGTTTATATGAAGATTTTCCAGTGTATTATTCATATTTGAAAATTTTCATTTTAAGGGTAAAAGTATCCTAAGCATTGGCCATTTTCTACAGGTTGCAATCCTATCAATGCACCCTGCACGGAATTCTAACTGGACCCATGTGATGTTTGGCTATATTTCTGATCCCATGAATGTTCCAATAAACATTGTATCTTTGAGTGTATTGAGATCTTCTTTGATAGAGTTGTTTCTTCAACGATTCAACCTGACTCTGACAACTTCAACATTTGGGCAGCCGTCTTCGTTTGAGATTTTGAAATTTCCAGGCGGGATCACTGTAATACCTGAGCAATCTGCTTCCATTTGGCAAATACCACAAATCTTCTTTAATTTTACCCTGCCCAATTCGATTTATGAAATAAAAGAAAATTTTGTTGAGTTGAAGGAACAGCTGACATTGGGGTTGCATTTGACACCTGATGAGGTACAATTTCTTTTACCCTGCCCAATACGATTTATATGATGTTTCAAGTAGAATTATGGGCAAGTTTTGGGTTCTTATTGCTATCTGGTCTGGATATAGGAAATAATTATATGGTCACAAAATGCTGCAACAAACACTGAAACCCCATTCGGAGTAACCATAACTTTCATAATTAACTAAGCAATACAACCAGACTCTCAAGTCTCAACCTTGATCACTGCATTCAAGATACCTTTTTTTTTTGGGTGCAAAAGTATTACATTTGCTTGTGTGAGAATATTTGTGTTGTATACTTGTGTGTCAAGGAAAAGAAAAGATAGGATATGTGTTATCTGGTGTCTTCTAGTGGTTGTACAGATTTCTGGTTTCCCAAGTAATTTTTAGCTCGAAAAAGTGGTGAGATCAATTTAAGATTTTATCTGAATTATGTACTTAGCACCCTCTGATCTCCTCACTATATTCTCTTTGGCACCGGATTTTTATTTAATTTTTTTTGCTTGCAGAATATATATGTGCAGGTCACAAATGGAAACGGCTCAACCAGAGATCCCCCTGTCACAGTTCAGGTTTCGGTTTTGTCAGACCTGGGGAGCATTGTACCACAGAGATTAAAGCAATTGGCTCAGACAATCACAGGGTCTCCTGCAAAAAATCTAGGCCTCAATAACACTGTTTTTGGTAGAGTCAAGCAAATCAGTCTATCTTCCTACCTTAATAGTACACTTCATGCACCCCCTCCAACACCTTCTCCTGCACCCTCACCGGAGCAAAATGATTATGCAGAACCCTCATATCCCCCATCGCCAGCTATTTCTCCATCTTATGCACCAGCTCCCTTGCCCCACTTTCGTCATTTACCACCATGCTTTAACTGTGATGCTTCTTCACCATCTGATGGTAGCTACCCAGCTTCACCAAGTCCTGCTAATGGTCCTCACCATTCTTTACCTCCTAAATCAAATGCCCCTGCACCTTCGCCAATAGATACTCATTCTCCTTGCCCTAGTCCACATTGTAGTTCTGAAATATCACCGAGCCCCTTTGCTCCATCTCAATCTAACCCACTTTCTCCTACCCTTTCACCTCATTCTTTGACTCCACCTCCCATGGCTCCCACATCACAGATGTCCCCAGGTCTTTCTCCTTTACCGGTTGTAGCCTATAGCTCCAGTCCAGGCCAGGACAAGGAGAAGGGAAAAAGTTCAGCACCTCCTCCAACCTCGTCAGGTAAGTTACTACAACAGAGTTGTAAATAGTTTCTATAATACCTTCATAATCCTCCGAAAGGAGTAAACCTTTTTCTTCTAGTTACCTGGCTTGTATTTAGTTGCTATTTTGCTTATGTTGAGTTGCTTGGATTTATCATTTGTTTGGAATTGAAGGCCCAGAATGGTGATATTTAGGTAGTAAACTATGAAGTATTCTTCTTGGCGAAAATATATTGATAACTCTTGGTCTTTTATTTCTCCACTTGCATTTTGATTCTGTTATCTGATAGTTTATGATTTGTTTGATCATCATGCCTGCTGAACCTGCTTATCTGTTGTCAAAGCTAAGTTAATGTTCTCTTCAATTTTTGCAGCTTATATTACAGCTCCTTCTTTGAAGACTTGGCTTTTCTTTATCTTCACGCTCCTAACATTCCATCATTAATGCTAGTCATAGTTAACTAGCGTAAATTATCTTCCCATCGGTATATTGACGTACAGTTTCGCAAGCATGCAAGAAATGGCATCTCGCAGTTTTGGTGTGGCTAGGTTGGTTGAAGCTTTGATGGAAAGTTTAGTTGGGGTCCTAACATATGTAAATGAATTGGAGAAGTCGCAGGTCAAAGCCAAAAGGTGGCAGGCCTTCTGTTCTACATCCTGATAACAGTAAACATGGAATGTTTTTTCCCAAAGGGAATTTTACTCCTAAAGATGTTGACTAAACAAGAACGAATCCTCCTGGTGCAGTATTTCAAGAAGATCTCACTCACTTGAATAAACAAATGTAAATTATACAGGTTCTTTTTGAGCATCTGCATTGTAGGGCTAAGCAAATACATATACAGAAGAAATGCAAGTTAAATGTTTTTCTTTTCCTTTTTGGGTACTTAGCTGCTGTACACAAACTTGTGGAACGATAGGCATATATATTATAACAATACATGAAATTGCTATACAGTGCGTTTAGAGCCTTAAATTGTATGATATTATTTAGGATTGTTATTCCCTCTGTCAAGATGAATTTCCACCTTTATGTATAGAAAAAAAAAAAGTTTGTGAGCTTGAGCTCACCGCACATGTTCATCTAGCATTTGGTTGAGTGCGTTCATGTGTGGTCAAACCATCCAAATGCTACGTGCTTCGGTACTTGCCTCGTCTTTCAACTGTCTATCCCGTCTTATATGATTTTGACAAGTGCCAATGAGTTATTGAATTCATCTGTTGCTATTTCTTATTCTAATGTTATTGCAAATAAACTATCACATACAAACCTGGACAAACAACAATAAGGAGGGTTAGCAATTCCTGATTTCTTGCCATCTTATATATACAAGTGATTCCGTCGATTGTTTTTTCGTTTTCTAGTTTCTACACAAGCATAAAAGCTGTGAAAAAGATCGAGTGAGAATTGCATAAATATGCTTTCAGCATTTACATTTGGCTTCACAGTGATTACAAAGTACATCTATGACTGCACTGTCAAGGTTTTCTCTCTGTCTTGATGAGGGAGAAAATTGGCGCCTTATCAACAAAAGCTCCTCGTCGATCATTGAAAGGGTACTCATACTTCACTGTCAAGGTTTTCTCTGTGTCTTGATGAGGGAGAAAATTGGCGCCTTATCAACAAAAGCTCCTCGTCGATCATTGAAAGGGTACTCATACTTCAACGCAGGACCAAGAAGCCATGATGTGGCAACCCCGCCTATTAACCCTCCTAGCTGGAATTTAAAAGTGTAAAAAATCATTTGGGTGTAAAAATGTTAGATAAAGCATCTGGTGTACGTAATACCCCACCAACAATGCATACCTGGTAATCCTATTCTAAATATGTGTGGATGGTTCCAAGTAGATCATTCATTGCCTTTACCGAGTATTAGAACCATGATCCATGCCTTGAAAGACACTTGTTACTAAACTCACTTTACCAAGTATT